>QJPP01000229.1:0-643483 GCA_003996215.1 Jaltomata sinuosa | reverse complement strand
ATGTGCGATGCAAGTGGTGTTGCACTTGGAGCTGTTCTGGGACAAAAGCGAGACAAACTTTTCCATCCCATTTATTACGCTAGTAAAGCATTGAATGGGGCGCAGAAGAACTACACAGTGACAGAACAGGAGCTGCTGGCGGTTGTGTATGCTTTTGAGAAATTCAGAGCATACTTACTGGGTACAAAAGTGGTGGTGCACACTGATCATGCAGCCTTGAGGTATCTGATGACCAAAAAGGATGCAAAACCTCGACTAATCCGTTGGGTGCTATTGTTGCAGGAATTTGACTTTGAAGTCAAGGATCGAAAAGGGTGTGAGAACCAGGTAGCGGATCATCTGTCCAGGCTTGAGGGGAAAGAGAGCGGAATAGATGAACCGGAGATTGATGATGCATTCTCGGATGAGCAGGTGATGGCTGCGTCACGTGATATGGTGCCTTGGTACGCTGACTTCGCAAATTATGCGGTGAGTGACATGATCCCGGAAGATTTGAACTTCCACCAGAAAAAGAAGTTTCTCCATGATGCAAGTAAGTTTTTCTGGGATGAGCCGTATTTATTCTGGTTGTGTGCTGACAACATAGTGAGGAGATGTGTAGCGGAAGCGGAAATAACAAGCATCTTGCAAGCTTGCCATTCGTCCCCAGTTGGAGGACATCATGCGGGTAATCGAACCGCCCGAAAAATCTTACAGTGTGGTTATTATTGGCCGACAATCCAGAAAGATTCATATGAATTTGCCAAGTTCTGTGATCAATGCCAACGAAGAGGAGCAATCTCTCGCCGACAAGAGCTACCCATGTCCACTATTTTCGAGGTTGAATTGTTCGACGTATGGGGAATAGATTTCATGGGCCCTTTTGAAAGATCTTACGGGAACCGCTACATCTTGGTAGCGGTGGATTATGTGTCAAAGTGGGTAGAGGCGGTTGCTTTGGCCGATAACGAAGGGAAAAGTGTGGTGGCGTTCTTAAAAAGAAACATCTTTGCTCGGTTTGGCACCCCGCGCACAATCATCAGTGATGGAGGTTTACATTTTTGTAATAAGGTGTTCCGGGCTGCTCTAGCAAAATATGGAGTGACGCAACACAAGGTGGCCACACCTTATCACCCCCAAACCAGTGGTCAAGTCGAGGTGTCGAACCGGGAGATTAAAGAAATCTTGGCTAAATCTGTGAATGTGAACCAGCGAGATTGGGCGAGGAAGCTGGATGACGCACTCTGGGCGTACCGAACAGCGTTTAAGACGCCAATAGGTATGTCTCCTTACCAATTTGTTTTTGGTAAAGCGTGTCACTTGCCCGTGGAACTCGAGCACAAGGCCCTTTGGGCGCTCAAAAAGTTAAATCTCAGTTGGAAAGAGGCATCAGAACTAAGGTTGGAACAATTGAATGAGATGGACGAGTTCCGATTGCGAGCATATGAGAGGTCCGCTCTCTACAAGGAACGAATGAAGCTGTACCATGACAAGAAGATTGAGAAAAGGGAGTTCAAAGTAGGGGACTTGGTATTGTTGTTCAACTCCAGGTTCAAATTATTTCCCGGGAAACTCAAATCCAAATGGTCCGGACCATTCAAAGTACACCAAGTGTTCCCATCCGGTACGGTCGAACTCGAAAATAAAGATGGTGAGTTGTTCAAAGCCAATGGGCAGAGGATTAAGCAATATCTGGGCCTCCCGGAGGAGGTACATGTTATGTCTTTGGTGTATCTTGATGAAGTCTGAGTAATCAAGACACCCGCGTCGTGCCGCGACGTTAAATCAGGCGCTGTATGGGAGGCAACCCATAAATTGTTGTTGTATTATAGTCGTAGAAAAATTTGATTTGCTAGAATTGGTTAATGTGTGCGTTGAGTGTGCAGGTACAAAGAATGGACGTAACAGCGTGTTCTGTCTAAGAGTGACGGCGACTGTTGACGGACCGTCAAAGTCTTGACGAACCGTCACACGTACCGTCACATAACTGACAAATATTCATGCCTACTGTTTTAGAGTGACGATGGTTTCGACGGACCGTCAAAGACTTGACGGACCGTCATCTCTGGCCGTCACCATAATTCTCACAAGGGCTCACTGCCTAATTGTGACGCCCCAATGTGACGGACCGTCGAGATGTTGACGGACCGTCACGTCTCTCCAGGCAGCGCATCAGGTAAGTTTTCTTTGTTTAATTTTGGGCGACCCGACCCATAACCAAACTGACCCGCCCGGGTACATATTAACTTCATCTTCATCTTTTACCGCCTATCTTCAAACCCCAAACTCCAAACCTCCATTAAAATCCATCTTCTCCCCAAGCAAATCCTCAACTTACTCCCAAGCACCACACCCCCATTTTCCCTTCTTCACCATCGTTCAAAACGCAAGAAACCACAAATTTCCCGCTAGTTGTCCATCGGTTCATATAACTCAAAAAGGGAATAGCGACTCCGTCTTACTAACAAAATCAAGGTATGTTGCTAAACTCTTCATAGTTGGATTTAGTGAGTAACACGGGGCAAATTAGTGGAGGTGTAGTCGGGTGAATTGGGGGGTTTATGTATTTGTAAAATTATGTATGTTGTTGGGTATGAGTGGTATTGTTGCTTGAAATCAAAAGTGTGTCATGGGTGAAGTCTTGAGTAACCCATGAGATCAAATACAATGATTGGTGGTGTCTTTGGGAAACCAAATCCCATAAAATATGGGAAAACCCGTAACCGCGTACAAGGTGTTCGAGGAAATGCCTCAACGAGAGTGAAACACGCTGTCTCAACTTGACGGTTGGCATGACGGCCCGTCACACTTGTGACGGACCGTCATCTAAACCGTCAGGAAGAAACACTTCACTGTCTTAGAGTGACGGTCGGTGCGACGGTCCGTCACACCTGTGACGGCCCGTCAACCAAACCGTCACTCCAAGACAGTAGGTATTAGTGAGTATTTTTCTGTTCTCACATGTTTGAACTCGTTCACGTGCAGGTACATGGCCCCAAAACAACAACCGCGTCGCGGTCAAGCACCAAAGAAGAAAGAAAGGGTCGCTACAACTCGGACCCTAATGGATGAACCGAGCAGCGACGAAGAAATAGTTGCAGCCCCGACTTACCAAACCAGGCTAGTTAAACGAAGAACCACCCAAGTCTCCCAGTCTGAAGAGGAGAGTGGGTCATCTAGCAGTGAGTCGGGGAGCGGTAGTGGATCGGATGAAAGTGGTAGCTCCAACCCCAATCCGGAGGATGTAGGTGGTCCTGAAACCACCAAAATTGCAGGGAGTGCACCCACGGACAGAGAATCAATCCGGTGGGCATTTAAGGAGGCTCAGAAGCACTATCTTGACGGTCTTGCTAAAACGATGTCGAGAAGCCACAAAAGACCGATAGCTGAAGAAGTCCAAATCATGACCACGGATCTGCCTGAATACCCAGTTCTTCAGTCACAGTTTCAGAGGTATCAGCTAGAGTGGATGAGTTCGCCCCCGGGAGTCTATATGCCAGAATTAGTCCGGGAATTCTATGCCAACTATTTGGCACTGTTGGAGAGCAAATGTGAGCCAGGAAAAGGGGTTAAATCAGCATCAAGGCAGGACAGGGTGCCCGTTCGGGGTAGGCAAGTGGACATCTCACGGGAAATGATCAACAGGGTCCTCTTTGGCCCTGAATACATCCCTCCACCTGATATGCCAGAGTTTCATGACAAGATCTCCAACGCCTACTCGCAGAGACCATGGTTGGCCCGAACATTGACTGATGGCTCACCATCTTGGCTGACTCAAAAGGGACGGATATCGAAGCAATCACTAAGCTTCATAGCCAAGTTTTGGTGGGCAGTTGTGCGGCTCAGGTTATTTCCAACAGGAGGAGACAATAATTTGGATGAGGGAAGAGCCATCCTTGTGGCAAGCTTGATAGCAGGGTACGTCATCAACTTCGGAATGATAATTGCGGACGAGATGCGGACCAGGGCCATAAAAACTACTTCTTCTCTGCCGTTCCCGTGTTTAGTGACTGAGCTATGCAGGCGTGCAGAGGTGCCGATATGGGATGGTATCGATAAGCAAGTGACAGCGTCATCAAAGCAAAATATCGACAAATCAAAGGATGACACTAAGTTCGAAATGAGGATTCATAAGCCTCAGATCTTCGAAGAGCCAACCACATCCACCTCCGAGGCAACCGACACCCCATCAGGTACAGAAATGCCACTTGCGGTGTTTGATCCAAAAACTTCACAGACAACGAGAGCTACTGCTGAAGGCTCGGGCACTGCGGCAAGGCCCCCTCTACCACCGGAATATCACATGAACCCCCGAAATTTTGCTAAAATGGTGCAAAAACAGAAACAGTTGGACAAACAAATTGCCGCTTGGACAGATTTGTTCAAACCCACCATTGATGAAGCAATACGGGAGGCTCTGAAGCCATTTGAGGGGCTGCGCGCAAGGGTCGATGCAATGGAAACCCGGATGGATGCAAGGCTAAACGAAATGAGCATCCCGGATTTGGCGAGATTTGATGCGGAGCTAAAGAAGGTGAAAGATGATATCACAGTCCTCAAGCAAGAAAAAGCGCTTTATGAGGAGACTTCTGAGTTCGTGGACTTGGACGAAGAAACCACGATTGTGGATTTGATGGGTCGGCCTCTGAAAATTAGTGAACCCCAAGTAGGTGAAAGTGGGGTAAAGAAATCAAAGAAGAGGAAGCACAAAAAGACATCAGCTGAGGAGGACGAGTTAGAGGTCGCGAAGCAGCGGTCGGTAATAGATGAGCAGCTGCGACAGGAGAGAGTGCGTGCCCAAGCAGGTGGGGCATCATCCAGTGCGGCACCGGAGTCTGAAAAGACCCCAGATGTTGATGAGCCGCGTACGGAAACCTAGGTTTCCCAGGTACCCCTATTGCCTTATTCTGAATATCTGTTTACTTGAGCGTTGAGGACAATGCTACATTCTTTTGTTCGGGGTAGGAGTACCACCACCGGAGGTTTTTGTTGCCATGTTTCTTTTCCTCCGGTGTGCTATCTAGTAGAACTGGCATGTTTAGGTTGTCGGTTAAATTTTAGTTGTCAAATAGTGTCTATAGCAAGCATGACTTTTTGAAGATTTAACTAAAAGGAGCCCCCTCTGAAAATTTCTGACTATGTACTTGTGTTTGAAACAATTGACTGTTCGGGATCCTTGAATGTCATTGTGTGGTTATGATTGGAATAAGGATGCTTAAGCCGAGCGGTTGTCTTGATAGTTGGTAGCGATATAGTTTCTTGGTGCCAAGAGCGTGTGAGATTATTGTTACAAATTCTTACTCTGTGCATGAATCTAGAACTTGCCCGGTCTATTTTGTTAAGTTCGAAGTTGGGTTGCTTAGGAAAGGATCACAGGCCCTCTTTGTGTGCAGTCCACTTAACCTAAAAGACCATCCAAATATAAATAATCCCTTGATCCCTGTTTGAGCCTTAATTGACCTTATTCTGTCAATAACCTGTCACCATTCCCGTTTAACTTTCAATCCCTATTTTGGCCCTGGTCCTTCCTTGGACATCGTGCACCCCAACGCAGGCAATCAGCCTAAGTTGAGGGTGGCTACTACAGAGGTGAATGATAAGAAAAAGAGGATGGAGATGATTGGTTGTGAATAGAATGAAAAAAATAAAATAAAAAAAAATAAAAAAATAAAAAAAAAAAATAAAAAAATAAAGAGATGAAAAAGATTGAAAAAAAGTAATAAAAAGAATTGTCAAAATATAGAAGCCGCAGCTGTAGCTAGAAAGAAGGAAATTAAAAGGTGAATAAGGATGGACAAAGTGAAGTTATGTGGTGATAAGATGTAACCGGTTCCAAGGAGGGCTTAGTCACTAACCCCTAAATGTATCCTACCTGCACCCGAAGCCTCATTACAAGCCTAAACAAGTCCTGTAGTGATCCTGAGTAGCTTTCTGAAGAACCGAAATAGAATAGTAAGGGCAAGCTATGGCATCGCATGTGCATTGTTTGAAATCGTTTGTGAGTGCGAGCGTCTTACCTAGTCCTAAATTTTGTGTGGGGGACTTCTTTGTGGTGAGGGCACCAAGATCTCTGTATTGTCTATTGACTGTTAGGGTAGCTGCGCGTGTGTATGCAGAAGGTTCTATCATATCGGAATGACATGCCTGGATCCTAGCAAGTTAATGTTGCATACATTTGTGTGCTACCGGGGGTGGCTTGATTTAAAATCGGATGAACTGTTGAAGGGCCATGATTTGCTAGGGACACGAGTCTTAGTTGAGTCGTCTTTTTGTTTTTGTTGTCATGTTGCTTGAGGACAAGCGAACGTTTTAAGTTGAGGGTGTTGATGTGCCGCCATTCTACGGCACATTTGACTCCTTTAACTAAGAATAATCGTGAGTTTTCAAGCAACCGTCGTCGTTTTTGATGTTTTATGTTGTATTTTCAGGAAATGGAGACAAACATGGAAACGGAAGGAAATACGCGAAAAAGAGAATTCTGGCTAAGAGTGACGGCCACCATGACGGGCCGTCACACATGTGACGGTCCGTCACTCAGACCGTCAAGTTGAGGCAGTACGCGCGACGCGGATTCCGAACTTTTTTTGGGTTTATTTCCTGGACTCCTATAAATACCTAAGTTAGGTTATTTCATTAGGGCATTCAAAAATTCATTAGAAAATATTTTAGGATATCATTTTGAGCGACTTTGAGAGGAAGAAACACAACAAATACGTTTGTCTTCTTCTTCAATCTTGTTCTTCCATTGTTCTTGGGATCTTGGATTCTTGTTATTGGATAAAGTGAAGCTTGTGTTCATTCTATTGTAAGATTCTTTTCGCTTTATTATGAATATAAATCTCTTCTCTTTTCCTAATAGCATGAGTAACTAACTTCCCACAACTAGGGTTGTGGGAGCCATGGCAAAAGTTGCAATATAGATTCCGGGTAGCGTAGGGTTCAATCTTTATGTTGTCACGTGGTTAATCATTTACTTACTAACGTTTTCTAGTGGTTGCAAACATTAGAACATGCCTAGGTTTAAATTTGCTTGAGTAAAGAGATTAAAACCGGGAAATGTGATTAACTACAAGGATTCGAGATTACCAACTCTCGTCTCATGATTAATGCTGTAACTAGATTAATCTACTTGATGTTTAGGATTGAAATGATAAAGTTCACCTTTTCAAGTTCGAGAGAATTGAGAAGGAAATTTGTCTAATTGGTTGAGAAACGTTTAGACGACACCATGAATTCAATCACATCGTGATATGCATATAGAGAGAACCCGGTTAAGCCTTGAGTCGAAGTTGTTACGACGCCATGGTGAACACTTCCCTAGTTCACTCTCATATTGATTATTAATCGCACATTATTATTTACTTTGGTTAAATATTGTTCACACAACACCCCCCAATTTACCGGAAACTATCGACTACTAGTCATTTAATTCACTATCGATTTAATTTGCACCTTATTCCCTGTGGGATCGACCCCAACCTTAGTTGGGTTCTATATTTGACAGCGACCGCTTACGCTTCGTATTTGGAGTCGTAATTTGGGCGTATCAAATTTTGGCGCCGTTGCCGGGGTTTGCTAGGGACACGAGTCTTAGTTGAGTCGTCTTTTTGTTTTTGTTGTCATGTTGCTTGAGGACAAGCGAACGTTTTAAGTTGAGGGTGTTGATGTGCCGCCATTCTACGGCACATTTGACTCCTTTAACTAAGAATAATCGTGAGTTTTCAAGCAACCGTCGTCGTTTTTGATGTTTTATGTTGTATTTTCAGGAAATGGAGACAAACATGGAAACGGAAGGAAATACGCGAAAAAGAGAATTCTGGATAAGAGTGACGGCCACCATGACGGGCCGTCACACATGTGACGGTCCGTCAAGAAGACCGTCAAGTTGAGCAAGCACTCTGCCTAAGAGTGACGGCCACCATGACGGGCCGTCACCCATGCGACGGTCCGTCAAGTAGACCGTCAAGATGAGGCAGCACACTGCCTAGTGGCGACGGTCACTGTGACGGTCCGTCAAGCATGCGACGGTCCGTCACTCAGACCGTCAAGTTGAGGCAGTACGCGCGACGCGGATTCCGAACTTTTTTTGGGTTTATTTCCTGGACTCCTATAAATACCTAAGTTAGGTTATTTCATTAGGGCATTCAAAAATTCATTAGAAAATATTTTAGGATATCATTTTGAGCGACTTTGAGAGGAAGAAACACAACAAATACGTTTGTCTTCTTCTTCAATCTTGTTCTTCCATTGTTCTTGGGATCTTGGATTCTTGTTATTGGATAAAGTGAAGCTTGTGTTCATTCTATTGTAAGATTCTTTTCGCTTTATTATGAATATAAATCTCTTCTCTTTTCCTAATAGCATGAGTAACTAACTTCCCACAACTAGGGTTGTGGGAGCCATGGCAAAAGTTGCAATATAGATTCCGGGTAGCGTAGGGTTCAATCTTTATGTTGTCACGTGGTTAATCATTTACTTACTAACGTTTTCTAGTGGTTGCAAACATTAGAACATGCCTAGGTTTAAATTTGCTTGAGTAAAGAGATTAAAACCGGGAAATGTGATTAACTACAAGGATTCGAGACTACCAACTCTCGTCTCATGATTAATGCTGTAACTAGATTAATCTACTTGATGTTTAGGATTGAAATGATAAAGTTCACCTTTTCAAGTTCGAGAGAATTGAGAAGGAAATTTGTCTAATTGGTTGAGAAACGTTTAGACGACACCATGAATGCAATCACATCGTGATATGCATATAGAGAGAACCCGGTTAAGCCTTGAGTCGAAGTTGTTACGACGCCATGGTGAACACTTCCCTAGTTCACTCTCATATTGATTATTAATCGCACATTATTATTTGCTTTGGTTAAATATTGTTCACACAACACCCCCCAATTTACCGGAAACTATCGACTACTAGTCATTTAATTCACTATCGATTTAATTTGCACCTTATTCCCTGTGGGATCGACCCCAACCTTAGTTGGGTTCTATATTTGACAGCGACCGCTTACGCTTCGTATTTGGAGTCGTAATTTGGGCGTATCAATAGGAACGAGACTGCAAGAGATAGAAAAGAATGAGCTAAGTCAGCAGCATGACTCAAAAAATGCGGAGCTAAAAGGTGACGATGAGAAACACCTAAAAATTCAAACTAACGAAAAATTTAGTATTTCAGGTACAGAAGCAGCATCAAATAGCTCGTCAGGAGCAGGATCTAGTAAACCAAGATATGAAAATGCAAATATAGTATTCAATAAACCATTTACACCAAGAATAAATAAAGACCCATTGTGTACACCACCCCAAACAAATACCTACAAAGATAGCCTAAGCCAGGAAAAACAAACATACAACCATATAACCAGAGCATACATCGAGAACATCCATAAACTACAAACTTTTTTAAACCTAAACCCAAGGTCAAAAACTACGAAAAATCCAACAGAAGATTATATAACCCAACCATTACAAGGATACAACCGACTTATAGCACAACCAGGTACCAGTGCAAACCTAGTAAATACCTGCTACAATTACGGGCTACTAAGTACCGTATACACATCTACAGGAAAAGAAATAGCTACAATACCAGAAATACATAAACCCTTCACTACCTACAAAAAAATTACCAAAGGTACCCTATTCTTTATAAAATTCTATACAGCACCAGCAGAAATACTCCATAATGAAATAAAACCACCAATCCAAGTTATTAAAATAGGACTTACACGAGATATGATTATACCAGAAAAAATAGAACAGCAACCAGAAATACCCAAAGCAGAAATACCTGACTTCTATGCAAATAAGAGAACGATTGGATTATCTACAATACTCAGTGAATTAGCAAATAACTACCTCAACGAAAGTCCAATATGGAACTACTACTCCAGAGGACAAACTATAATATACGCTCATTCCAGAGAACTACGAGAAAACGACATGGAAGAAATACGAAAATGGATAATGACATTACTTAAGCCTGAACAAGAACCAATTACAAGAGCTATACGGAAAGATTTTATCTCTCAGCAACTAATGACTAGATATTGTAAACTGATTGGACAAAAATATCCAGATCATATATGTTCAAAATGTAACGGAGGAGAAAATATGGTCCCAGACGTCCAATTAGATGAAATCAAGACAACCAATTAGGTAAAGCCAGGAAGGAGCAAATACTACAAAGAAGATATTGACAAAAGCAGTTATGTAATTATTGTCATAAGTTTAGTCGTGTTGTGTCGGCCAAAATAAACGGCCAATATATTAGACAGATGTAAAATGTAAAAATAAAGTCTTTTGTTTTTATATGTAAAAGTCGTAAAGTAGGAAAAGAGTCATATTCATGAATAGTAAATTAACTATTCATGAATAGTACTTACTATTTATGAATAGTAAAGGCCATTAAGCCATATACTATTCATAAACAGTAAAAGTCGTCTATGTAAAGGGTTCCGACTTCTATATATAGAAGTCTGATAAACATAAATAAATCATCCATTTCTCTCTACTTTTCCGACCTTTTCACCAAATCACTCTCTCGACCTCTGCATCACAACACTTTGGGCAAGTTGGAGGTACTGTTGTCCCCTCCAGCTTGAGGAGGGGTGTTGAGATTATTTTAGCGTCTTTGGTGAAGATGACTTCCACGCTATTTTCATCACTAATCACTTGGACTTGGCCTCTATTTTCAGCACAAGTTTGGGCCAGTCTATGTTAAGTCACTGCTGGCCCAATTGACAGATTTCTTTCTGTACAATTAATACTCTATTGTGTATATTAAGAAAATATATTTAGTGTATCTATAAAGATTGTGTATCTAGTTTATTTTAGGACTCTAGAATATTTTTGTACCATTTTTGGAGTCTTAAGTCGGCAAATTAATTTAGAGGTAGACTAGATTTTGCTTGTTGTTCTACTTATATAAATAGGAGGTATTGTACAGAAGTTTATTCATTCAATACAGAAGAAAAATTCTTCCGCATCTTTTTCGTTTCTACATGTAGTAAGTAAAGACATGTCTTTGTTACTTTGAAGAAATTTTTTTGGCATGCCTATATAAAGATAGTAGTGCTCACGTCACTTTTAACTCTTGGATCCGCCTCTAGTTATACCCTTATTTAATCGCTCATGACTTGTGACACCAAATCTTAGATTGTGATTTAGACTTCCATTGTATTTTTTTTATGTACTCTTAGTAGGCGTTTGGCCATGAGAATTTTTCACTTTTTTCTGGAAAATTATTTCACTTTTTTTTGAAAATAGTGTTTGGCCATAAAAATTCCAAATACAACTCCGGAGTTGTATTTGAAAAAGTGTTTTTACTTTTTTCCAAGTCACTTTTTTCACTTTTTAAATTATTTTTTTTGAAAAAATCCTAAATTTTTTATTTTCATAAAATAACCCCATTTAAATTATATTTCATTTTTAAATCATACTTTATATTTTTTAAAAATATATATTTAAGATCTAGATAATTATTGCAAAAGTTATGGCCAAACACAACTTCAACTCCAACTCCAGCTTTGAAAATTCCAAAAAAGTGAAAAAAAAATTGGTTCTCATGGCCAAACGGCACCTTAGAGGTTATATATTATGAAAATTGTCATAAAAATGTGTTTGTATAAATTCAAAGTTGATCAAGTCAGTAAACAAGTACAAGTGAACCTTCATAAACATGTGATTATTTCTCGATTAAGCAGCAGTAAAGTAAAAATCTCGAGGTCAAAATAGATCTTAAGTAGTAATTGCTTAGTCCAATGTTCATGGGGTATTGTTTCAAAGTAAAAATAATTAGCTTAATGTTTCGTCTTTATATAAACATAATATAAAACTGGCTTCCACCATCTTCCATTATATCAAAAGCATGAAAAAAAAAATTAAAATATTATTTGGTTTGATCATTCTGTTAATGAAGCAAGCAAGTAGAGGCAGCTAGGAAACATATAGGTAGACATGTTGGTGCCTAGTCAATCTAAAAAGGTGTCCCACTTTTTGACATATATTACCCTTTAAAATAAGAGGTTTAACTCATAAGTGTGAAGTATTTTTACCTATCAGTGTACTTTCACTACTAAAAAAGAGTATTATTTTTTTCAATTGAAATTTTCCATTAACTCACAAGTGTGAAGTATTTTTACCTATTAGTGTACTTTCACTACTAAAAAGTACTACTCCCTCTGTTTCAAAAAGAATGACCTACTTTTCTTTTTAGTTCGTTTCAAAAAGAATGATCTCTTTTCTTTTTTGGCAACATTTTAATTCCAACTTTTCACATGGCATATTTAAGACCACAAGATTAAAGGACATTTTAGTATATTTGACATAATTTTAATTTAAGATCACAAGATTCAAAAGTCTTCTTTATTTTCTTAAACTCCGTGCCAAATCAAAATAGGTCATTCTTTTTTAAACGGAGGGAGTATTATGTTTTCCATTGAAAAATGTTGAGTAGATATTCTCTCAGATATTTTGACTGAATCAATGAGAGGAAAAAAAAATTATATTATTTTATACAGAAAAATTAGGAAGCTTTCTATTATTTCAATGAAAATCTATTTTTCACCATGTGCTTTCTAGTGAGGAAAAATTACATTTTATAAAACAATTTTTTAAATTTACGGTGAGAAAAAACTATATTTCTGATAGTGTTTAATAGGTTACATGTGTTATTTTTCGAGTCAATAATCTATTTTTTTTATAGATATATATTCATCGGTACTTATCTTTTAAGTGATTTAGTAGTGTAACAAGTTTCTTACATTATCTTGCTATAATGATTAAAGATGATATGATGATATTAAAATTTCTTATAGTAACGAGATAGACTCCCTTTATTCACTTTTATTTGTTCACTATTCTAAATATAGATTTTTACTTTAATTACTTGTTACTTTTAACATATCAAGAAAAGACAAAAAAAATTTCATGTTTTACCATTAGCATTAATTACTTATTCCTCAAATCATTTTTCAAGACTTAATACTAAATATCAATTAATATGGGTAGTATGATAAAATACTCATATTAATCAACATTGTTTCTTGAGGGGCATGCAAAGTCTAAAGTGAACAAGTAAAAATGATCAACCGAGGGAGTATATTTTAAACTACTATAAAATACTCCATCCGTTCCTAAATACTTGTCATCCTTACTAAAAATAGATAGTTCATAATACTTGTCATTTTAGAAAATCAAAACATAATTAGTTGTTTGTCTTCCCCTTACTCTTAATCATAAATATAGAGAGATATTAATATACTGCAGAAAAAGAAAAATATTAAATAGAGATGAGTAATAAACAAGAATGATCTAGTCTAGTCAATGTTTTTTTTTTCTAAATAGCGTGTAAATAAAAAATGTGAGGAACAAAGAGAGTAAGAGGGTGTTTGAATTGACTTATTTTTAAGTGTTTTTGGCTTTTAAGGAGTTTTTTATATTTGGAGGTGTTTGGCAAAGACAAAAAGTACTTAAAAACATTCTACTTTAGGCTTAAAAAGTACAAAAAAAAAAAGAAGATAAAAACTAAAAGTTGATTGCTACCTACTTTTAACTTTTAAGCCACTTAAAAAAAGCCAATCCAAACACCCTTTAACTAGTTGGTAAGATTTTCAAGGTAAAAAGTGGTAGGAACTAAAGCGAGAAAGCAGGAGGCATAAGGCAAAGTAAAACCAACAAACCAATGTGGTACGTATACCTCGATGGGAACAAAAATGGACAGGCTCTTGCTTTCTTGTTTCTCTTGTTTCCTTAACATCATGAACCCATATGTTGTTCAACACTTCAAATTCAATAATCTTCATCTTTTTTAAAAATTCAAAAATATTTTTTAACTACAATAACATATTCAGTATAGTCCAACAAAGTAGGATCTGAGAAGGATAGAGTGTATGCAAATCTCACCTCTACTTCAAAGGTGAGATAGAGAGATTATTTTCGATAGCAAAAGTATTTGGTGTGGCCTAGTGGGTAAGAACCATGAGGTCTCAGGTTCCAATCCCAACAGAGATAAAAAAAATATTAGGTGATTCTTCCCATTTGTTCTAGCCTTGGTAGACAGAATTATTACCTGGTACATGATGCTGGTGGGAGATGGCAGGTATTCCGTGAAATTAGTCAAGGTGCGCGAAAACTGGTCCGAACACCACGATCATAAAAAAGAGGTATTTTTTAACATCATGACAAAATAAATATAACATGCCCTCACTTTGAAAATCTTCACTTCTTTGAGACCCAATATTCCTTATTTTGCCTCTTACCTCCTACCTTACATACATCTGCATGTTATTGTCCTAATCAAACCTTTATATCCTTCTAAAATCAGTATATAAAGCTAGCTATATATGGCTACTCCTTAAAGTATTTATATGCTAGTATCAATATCTTCATACAAATTAAACAAAACCAAATATATACTTGCATCTTTCTGGCTATATTCCTCATATATTTGAGAAGAACAATTCTTCTCAAATGTCAATCACTATATCCTCTCTTCTTACTATTTTCCTTCTATTCCATGCATGTAATGCTCGCTCACTTGATGTCCTCAGTAAGGTAATTTCTTCTATTTCTATACATTAATCTCCAATTTATTCTCTAGTTTATATTTTTTGAGTTTATGTTATATTATTATATGCACTGATAGTATAAAGATCTTCTTATACT
Source organism: Jaltomata sinuosa (assembly GCA_003996215.1). Classification (NCBI taxonomy): domain Eukaryota; kingdom Viridiplantae; phylum Streptophyta; class Magnoliopsida; order Solanales; family Solanaceae; genus Jaltomata; species Jaltomata sinuosa. Next base: position 628,831 of record QJPP01000229.1, on the reverse strand, counting down.
ATCAGTACTATATTTTGATATATTATAGCTAGAAGTTTGTTTTCCTTTTTTAAGAGACAAATTAATGTTTGTATATAACGTATACTTTTTAATTTTAGAGTATAAATTATGTGCACTGACAATATAAAAAGTATTTAAACGGGGAAAATTAGACAAAATGATCATTGTGTTAAATTTTTACACAAAAAAATGCCTACTTATACCTTACTACCTAAAATGGCCATTCGGTCAAAATTCCTACCCGAAATGGCATTTGGTATACATACAACTATTTTTTTGAAAAACTTCTTGGCAGTATACATGCATATACATTATATATACATAACATATACATGCGGCTATTTTAAAAAAATAATACTTTTGGCAGTGGTACATTTTCATAAAAACCCCTTTAAATTAATCAAATTACTCAATTATAAAGTAATTACAAGTAAATTTCTATAATAAACATGCACTAATTAACCTGCTATCACAGGTAACATTATTTTGATAGTGTACGTAAATTTCTTGCATTGTTCAGTATATATAACTTAAATCCTAGTATTATAGGAGTATATAATGCATATCTTGATAAATAAAAGTTGAAATCTAAAATTGAATTATTATTTTTTTTGGATGTTTCTTGCAGAATGAGAAGATCAATTCAAGTATGGCTAGGGTTTCCATTCCATTGGGAAGTGATGTAGAAGTAAAAGTGTCAAATAAGGATATGAAAAGGGAGGCAGAGTATAATTTGGACTATTTACCACCAAGAACACACCCTCCTGTTCATAACTGATCAACTGAGTTCATTTCGTTCTATTTAAGTTCATCTTAGTCTCTCCGAAACAGATCGATGAGTACTACGTGCAACAAAAACATACCTAGTATAATCCTATAAGTGAGTATGCAAATTTGATACCTACCTTATGGAAGAGAGAGGTTGTTTACAATAGACCATCGATTCGAGAAAGACCGATGAGTACTCTAGTAAAATTTTGAGCCTTCGAAAGTTTGGCTCTTAATTTTACATTTTGATGACTCCACTAAGTTTTCATATATTAATATTATTATCATAGCATAGCATTTTGCTTCATGATATAGCACCAGGTCTTAAGATTCTATGTTATATCAAATTAATGTATATTCAACTTATATATAATGGAAATTGAGCATGAGTTCTATGAGCTCATTTATTTATGCCCTACCAATTTGATGAGTACTCCAGTACTACTGTTCAAAATTGACGAAAGACATAACCAAGCTACAAATTTTAGCAACCGCTTTTCTGCAGATTTTATTTAAGAGAAAAGCTTAGAGGGAAAGAAGATACTAAGTTGTTGTGCCAACTCGCTAGCACTAGCCCACTACGGCTTTTCAGCCTCTCGTGGATCCTTTCATTCCCTCTACCTTATATGGACTTAAAAGAGTACCTAAGATAGATTAGTCGTTTATTTTCAAAATAATTTTATTAGTTACCGTAACATTTTAGACAGCTTATAGCTAAGCCACTAATCATACAACTAATTAATAAGATGAAGTCGGTCACTATCGAAAAAGCTCATAAAAGTTGTTTTAGGTTCAAGACTAAAGCTTATCTAGGAGAATTCCTTCGCTATACTCGACTAAAAGACACCTATGAACTTACTCAAAAGAAAACTTATCAATTAGGTTTTTCAAGTACTGGTAAAGCTTTAGTTGAAGACCTTTGAATGCCCTTCCATTTGGACCCTTGAATACTTTTCTGACTTACATGTAAGCATTTCAATAAGTAGATAAGATCATAAAAGAAGAAACTGAAAAAATATTGCCAATATGCGCTATTACTTTTAATTCAAAAGTCAAATCATTTTCAACTTTGATATGAAAGTATGAGGGAGATCAAAAGAGAGTATGTTAATTAGTCAAATTGATCAGGGCTCTCATAGGTGTATAGTCCATGGCTTTAGCCTTGAGCTAGGTTGGGTTGTAGTTATTGTATTGGGAGAACTCACGCGTTAAATAGCACCATTTAGTGACGTATAAGGAGTAATCGTCTTGTTGTTGGTAGGTGCAACTATGTGAATTGACAACAATATTACACTGCGGTATTTGTGAGTCATATGAAGGAGCAATTTGAATTACTGCAGACTGGTTTTCTCCCATACACCTCCATTGATACGTATTTTCGACCATTATGTATAAAATAGGAACGTTATTTTTGTGCGTTGAATTGTGTGATCATATCATCTAAAAGTTTAAGTGATTGGAGATCAAGAATAACAAACTCATTAATCTGACATCGTTCGAATTTTGAAAATAATTTTTTTTTACATTAATTTGACTTTGAATTTGGTCGTGGAATCTTTAAGCTTTTTGAATAAAATTTACATATTTGAAAATTACATAAAAAATACTATACATCACAATACTTGATGACTCAAAACATTTAAAAAGCATATAAAAAAATTACGATACAAAAATATTCATTTAATTTTTTATTTTCAAACAGTGCCACGTAAATTGAAACAAAGACAATACTGTCTTTTTAGATCACCATTTACAAAAATTTGTCAGATTCTTTCTTCAAAGATTCGCCTTTTTTAAAAAAAAAACTTTTGATTTACTTATTTTCATTGAAAAAAAAATCATTTTCTATTTTAAGCTATTTAAAATCCTTTTCATAGATCCTTTTTTACATAACTCAAAATAACGTACTTATCCAAAAGTTTTTGAAATTTCAAGAGATAGCCTCTTTAGGCCTTCATAAAAAGTACATCATATGATACTCCTTTGGCTTCAATTTACATGAACATATTTAACTGGTCATAAAGTTTAAGAGAAAAAAAGATTTTTAAAATTTATAGTACGTATCATAATATTGGTCGTAGTGATAATAATGACTGATAGTGATAGTGGAGATAGAGGCGGCGAAATTAATATAATTATGATGATGAAAGTGATAAGTAAGTTCATGGTTTGGTTAAATTAAAATCGATCCAAATAAAAAATCGAACCAAACTGACACTTTTTTGGTCTTGATTTGGTTTGGTTATAAATTTTTAAAAATCGACAATATTCGGCTTGGAATTGGTTTTAATAGAAAAAATTGAATTGAATCGATAGATTATATATATAATATTATATATATAATATTAATTTTTTTGATTAATTTTAAATATCTTATGTTTTTTTATCAAAATTTTCTTATTTTAGCTTGTAATTATATATGTTATTAGTTCTAGAATGAAGCATGTCTGATTTGTGTTTAAGTGAATTTGATTTAATTTTTCCGATGGTTATTTTAATTTTTGAACCTGTACAAGTTTTATTTGTAGATTTATTCTGGATTTTAACTTATCTGTAGCTTTTTAAAGTAAATCAAAATTATCATGAAATTCACGAATTACAATTTTTTCTTCCATAAGGGTTAGCCAATTTTTCTTGTGTCATAAGAAAGAAAAAGTTTCAAGAATCTTTAACTTTGTAGTATTCTAACTTAAACAAAATTATCATATACTTAATGCATTCACATGAAAAATGTCTGATTCTAATTAAGATACGACGTAGTTAAATATATTTGACTTGTTATGAGTATATTTTAATAAAATGATGTTACATTTATCTAATAAAAAATTATCGCTTTATTTGTTTGTTTAGTGTTAAAGAATAATAGTAGAGAAAGAAGAAAAAAGTATATATTTATGTAAGGTTAAGAATCGAACAATCGATTCAAACCGTATGTAAGGTTAAGAATCGAACAATCGATCCAAACCGTACTTAAATCGATAATAATCAAACAGATAAATGTCTATTATATTTGATTTGGTTTAATTTTAATAATTTAAAAATTGATTAAATTTGTCTGATTTTGATTTTAAGAAAAAACTGAACCAAACCAAATTGTATCCCTAGTGGTACGTAAGTATGGTAGTGACTGACAGTAGTGGTTGACAACAATGAGAATTGCCAATGATAATTGTGATGATGAATGTGGTTGATATTATAGTGATTGGTGTGGTGGTGGCGGCAGTGGCGGATGCAGGATTTTCACTGAGAGGGTTTGAATATAAAGAAGTAAATACATAAAAATTATTGGATGAAAAATGGAGCAGGAAAGGGGAAGGAAAAATTAACCTTAACCCGCTAAATTTAGCTCACCTTCTTATACCTCGTTATGTGTTTATTCCTATTTTTACCATTTCTCATTGAGTCTTCTTTAAATTTATTGTGTTTTTTTTCATTCACTTTGCACAATGTTCTATTATATTTAAGTTTTTTATTTTTTCTTTCGAATTAGGTCCCTTAAATTATAATTCTTTGAAAAAGTGTAAGAATTGAGTTACTAAATGGCATCGCCAATTTTTTGAGTTCATTTAGCTCAATTTACAAGTTTTTTTATAAGAAAAAAAGATAAATAATTAACAAATCAAGTAAGTTTAATTTAGTCCAATTTTCTTTCTCGAGAACAAAATTTTAAAAAAAAATCATAAAATAAAATAAAAAGTAACTTTTTTTTGGTGATATTGATAAAAAAGATCTTCAACAATTTTTAAATTTCTTTAATTTATTAAATTTAATTTACTTTATTTTCTAAAATAGTATTCTCTCTCAATTTCAAGTTTAATAATAATTTTTTATTTTATTAAAAAGGTATCTTCGAGTTAACACATAAAAAGAAAATTAAGTAAAAATAAAATAAACAATAGAGATATAAAGAATAAAAAATAAAAAAAGACGTGGAACAAAAATAAATTGAGAAATAAATTAGAAAGAAAAAAATAACAACAAAAAAGAGAAAGGAAAAGCTCAATAATAAAATTGAACCCCCTGAGCCAGCGAGCTAAGCGCTTTGGATCTATCAAGGGGGTTCATGTTAATAAATATACTCATAAAATTTAAATTTTGATCTTATATATATAGTATAATTTTTCGGTGAGGGAGTTCGGGTGAACCCCCTGCCTTCCACGTAGATCAACCCCTGGGTGGCGGTTGGCAGTGGTGACTAGTGGTGATAGTTTTGATGTTGGAGTTGGCTGACAATGGTGATGGTGGTTGTGAACTTATGATTGTAAAAGTGATTAAGCATGATGGATGGTAATTATGGATAAAGTGATGGTGAAAATTATCCATACAAAAATATCTTTTAATAAAGTTTAAAGTGTGTTCGGTATGGAGAAAAATATTTTTCATGAAAAATATTTTCTAGAAAAACAAGTAAAGTTTTACTTAATTTCTTGTGTTTGGTATAGAAGCAAAACATATTATCCTAAAGATATTTGTACATATCCAACACCAAATTATGAGTGTTGTGGTGTGGGGAGTGGGGCATGGTGGGGTTTGGTGGTGGGAGCCGGGAGGTGAATGATTGTGAGGGATAATGTCACTTGTTTTTCATACTTTTATTAATGAAGTCATTTTTCTTATTTTCAAAAAGCTTATTTTTCTAAAGAAAATATTTTAAAAAAAAATTAAAGCCTTATTTATTTGCACTTAATGAAGCTCTGAATCTGAATGGTTAAGATCTTAGGCCATTAAATGCATTTATTTTTATCAAGAATTAAGCACTTAATAGATCTAAATCATTAAAATTTGAAACAAAGTCTTAATAAAATTAAAAGGTTTTCTTGTGTGGATAATATTTACCACCACTTTATTCACAATCACCAATCATCATCACTAGCCACCTTTGTCATCACCACCATTAAAATTACTTTTACTGTCATCAACCACCAACCACCAACCACCTATGCCACCACAACCATCACTAACAACTAACACCGCTGCGAATCACTACTATCAAATGATATCATACCTATCACCAGGGACGTCTCAACAAGATTGGGTGCTTAAACCCAAACTTCATAAAAAGACCTTAATTTTTCTAGTTGATATATATATATATATATATATATATATATATATATATATATGTATATATATATATATATTTATTGAATAACAATAACAATAATAAAATACGCAGTGTAATCCTAAGAGTGAGGTTTGGGGAAGGTAGGATATCTGCGAATCTTATGAAGTAAGAACATTGTAAACAATGCAAATTTTCAATGAAAAAGTATAATATAAACTTTGAACAATAAAACTTGATTCAAGAATTTGAGATATTGATATAATGATATTGAAATAATGTTGTGTTGAATTTAATAAGTTGATATAATAATATCGAAATAGTGTTATGCTGCTTCAATATAATGATAACTTGTGCTATGTTTGAAATTTGAAGAAAACACCAAAAGTAAATTTGATTTTTTTTTATAAATAAACAATAATAGATTTTGTATAATCCAAAAGGTTTGACCGTTTGAAAATTTTCAAAATATGCATTAAGAAGAGAATAAAAATAGTGAAAGGGGAAATAAAAAGGTAAATATAGAAAGGGGGGATAATAATGTGGGTTCATGTTATCGTTAATATATAAATGAGACAACAAAAATGTAGTCATATAAGAAAGGATACTACAATCATCTACTATTTCATTTCTCAATTATTACATTGATTCGACATTAAATAAGGTAAAAAATTATTATATTTTCTATCCAAAAATTTCTTTTCAAAGTTAACAGTACATGAGATTTTTTTAACAAAATATATAATATATATATATATATATATATATATATATATATATATATATATATATATATATATATATATATATATATATATATATATATATATGAGAGAGAGAGAGAGCGAGGATACATCTTTAGAAAAAAATGGGAGCCCCAAAAATGTTAGAGCCCCAAAAATGTTGGGCCCCAAACAATTGCTTTAGTTGCCTTATGATTGAGCTGACCCTGCCTATCACCTCCATCATTATAATTATATCCATAGTCACAACTACCGTCACTACCGCTATCACCACCTCCACCACCACTCTCAACCGCTATCACTACTGCGACCAATCTCTACTACCAATCAACTCCTCTATCACAACTAGCATGGCTGTCAACTACTATTGTTGTTACCGCTACAGCCACCTCCACTACCATTATCAGCCACTACCATCATTGTGGTCAATTTCTACTGCCAACCACCTCCACCATCACAACTAGCACCACCTTCAACTACCACAAACACATTGTCAACCACCACACATCCTTCAACCACCACCATCAACACTGCCAACTACTAATATCAACCAACTCACTATCACAACCACCACCACCATCATGATAGTCACTATAACACCAACCACGTCCACCATCACAACTATCACCACTACCATTTCTAGCCACTAACATTAACTATTACCATCACCACCATCACTACAAACCATCTCTATCATCACTAGCGAACATAAATATTTCATATTTTTATCAAATAATAATTTTATTGCCTCAATCTCTCTCTTTTTTTCTTCAGTTTTTCTATTTTGTTTCTCTCCTTCTCGCCTCTCTCTCTTTTCTCTTTCTGTTTTCTCTCTCTTTTTCTTTCTTTTTTCTTTTTTCTTTCTGGTTCCTATCTCTTTCTCTTTTTTTTCTTTGTATTTAATACTTTTACCTTTTTCTCTTTCTTTTTTCTTTGTATTTAATATTTTACCTCCCTCTTTGTATTTTATATTTTTACACTTCTCTCTCTCGTTCTTTGTCTTTCTCTCTTTCTCTTTCACTTTTTCTTTCCTTCATTGTATTTTGTATTGTTATCTCTCTCTTTATCTTTATTCCTTTTTGTATTTTGTATTTTCATCCCACCCTCTCCTCTCTCTCTTTTTTCGGATACAATCGTATCAATGAATACAAATACAATTTGTATCAATGAAATATAATTTGTATTCAATTATATCAACGAATACAAATACAATTCGTATTAACGAAATATAATTTTATTCAATTGTATCAACGAATACAAAATACAATTCATATCAACTAATACAATTTGTATTCAATTATATCAACGAATACAAAATATAATTCATATCAATGAATACATTTGTATCAACGATTCGTATCAACAAATACAATTTGTATTCAATTGTATCAATGAATACAAAATATAATTCGTATCAACGAATACAAATTAGTACTAATTCAATCACACCAAAAAGCCAACGAATACAATTAGTACTGAGTCAATCACACCTAATATATTACTGCTTTTGTTCAACTTTTGCATGACCAATTTTGCATTAAGCCACCCTTTGGTTGCCACTTGATCGAATTGGATCAGAGAGAGGAATAGATGGGAGAAGGAGAGGCTCTATACCAATAATTTTGACTAATTGACTAGGAGCGTAATTGATTCAAACTATAGGCATGAAGCGTAATTAAGCCTCTAATGTTGGTGTGTTATGTAATTTTTCCTTTTTTCTAACATTTGATTAATTAATTATTTAAATTATATATTTATTATGTTTGCAGATAACTAAATTATGCACATTCATATGTTGACATCACAAACCCTCTTAATCATTCATTGTTCAGATCTAAAGACAACATCTTAAGCATTCCGATGTGCATTCAGCTTCAAACATCTTAATCTTAATGAAAACAAGATTTGTTCGATATCTTAATGATTAACATCCATTTAGATAAAAATAAGTGTTTAAATCTTAATATTAAAAAAAATATACTTTATGGCTTAGAGTCTAAACCATTCAGATTCATATATCCATAAAAAATTTAACATTTTATGTTAGTTAGATTTAATAGTAATGATGGAAAAAAAAAAGTTTAACCATAAATTCATTAAATTTTAAAATATGCAACACAAAAAACTACACTGAACTCTAGAAATAAATCTAAAATAATTGAGACTATTAAAAAATATACTTTTAAATATAAGTTTCCGCAAATTTATTATTATTGTAGAAAAAAAGTTCAATAAATAAATATTTAATAGAGATCAAAAATATTAAGTATTGTAACTGTACAATGCATACCTAAGAGACGATTTTGAATTTATCTTCAAAACATAAGGGACCATATTTGTCATTTTCTCTTCAGGTTCCCCGTTTAGCAATTTTACCTGATGTATCTTTTTAAAAATTTAAAAAAGACCCAAAAGAAAAGCGCGCTTTCCCCCCATTCTGCTCGTTCACTTTCCTTAACTCCTATCGAAGGGGCTTTGATTTTCTCCGGTACGTTAGGGTTGAACTTTGTTCAACAATCTTGCTCTTCTACTTTCACAATTTTGTATATTCTTCTCAACAATTTCAGGTATGTCTAGCAATTTATAGTTTTTGTCCCACAAAAATTGCCTTTTTTTTTTCTATATGTAAAAGCATATTTTGTGCTAGTATTATAGCAATTCGTTAAAATCCTTGACTGGAGACCTACTCTGTATCATGTTGTTGAAATACTTTGTGGGCGTTTAATGCTTTTATTTAACAACTGAATTTAATTTTCGTACGTTATGAATCTTTGATGGTTTGTAATTTGAACTTGTATATATAAAAGAACCCTAGCTGTGTAATTAAGCATTTTCCCCCTTTTATATTTTCAGTTCTACTAAAGTTAAATGTTAATTATTGTCGTGTTAAATGTTACATGCTATATGTGATTTCTTCTTGTCTGTCCTAGCCTTGGTGGACAATGTAACCTGGTACTTGTGCCCAAGGGCGGATCTAGGTAGAGAGGAAGGGTTCACCCGAACCCCCTCACCCGAAAAATTATACTCAGTCTTTCGTTTTATGTTAATATATTAAAGGATGAACCCCCTTGAGAACAACTGGAACACGTAGCTCAGCGGCAAGGGGGTTCAGATTTCTGCTTGAGAGTGCCGGGTTCGATACTCACTACCCATTTCTAGTCATTTTTTCCCAGAAATCTTTTTGTTTTTCTCGTTTTTTTCCCCAGAAGTCGTTATAGGTATAAAAAATTTCTTGTATTAACAAGGAGTCTGGCTAGTTAGTTTGACATATAAGTGGTAATAAAAAGTTTCAAAAATAGGAAAATGATAACATATGAAAATCTATACAATTATCATGAGTTTTATAGATTTTATAGCTACTTGTTTCCCTTTCTATTTTTATGTGTACTACTCCTTGTTTTCCCCAAAACAAGACAAATAGTGTCGAATACCTAATATATTTTTTTAATTGTTTTTCTACTTTGAATTTTGTGATATTTCAAGAAATAGAAATCGTAATATGGTTAGTTAACTTCCCCAGTTTTGGTGTTTGTGTTGGAGTAGAGTTAAACTTTACCGAACCCGCTCATATCTAATCCGACCCGCTCATTTACCAGCACTACTAGGATGCTTAGTTTTTTTTTCTGAACCCCCTCAATGAAAATCCTGCCTCGGCCACTGCCTGTGCCTTAGTGGATAGTGTTACCTAGTACCTGTGGCTTATGTGCGTTTAATATAGAGTACTGAGTTGCTTCTAATCACATAACGGGTGCTTGGTAAATCTATAAATTTACATATCAATACTAGTTTAGTATATATGATTATAGTGCATGAGTCAAACACAATGGGTGATTGAGCTCCGTCCCTAAGTAGGTCTCCATTGTGCATTTCCTAGTTTTGAGGCTTGTGTTGCTTTTTGATAGCAGTGTCTGTTGTGTGACTATTAATAGCCGTATAACACTATGTGGAAGTACTTGCTAGATAATGTTGGTAATGGATAAAGATGTATACAGCAGGAACTTAGATTATGATTGTTTCTAAGGAGCTTTGTTTTTTCTTATTTCCCAAGAGTTGTTTGTCAGGGAGAGAGAGAGGGAAGAGGGGAAATGGACATGAAGGATGCGGGGTCTTCACTTGATTCTTTAATATCCTCATTCAACACTCGGATATCGGAGATTCAACAGCTTGTCGTAGCTCGAAACAGTAAATTATCTGCTCAACTTTTTGTTCTAAAGCTTTTCAAATGTACTTATTCCTGATCTTCAATTTTTGTGCAATGTGAATAGTGTACCCAGCAAGCAGCGTTTCAGATTTGTCAGCTATTGACTCTGCAGTGAAGGTCTTGGAGCTTCAGCTCCACAAAATAAAAATCCGGATGCGTGAAGAAACTGAAGCCATCCCCAAAGCCAAGGTATTTCTCTTCCTCTCTCTCTCTAAGCCCGAGTCTGTATTGCCAATTTGATTTAAGCAAGGATTATCTTAAGCATCCAATCCATTTCCAATTCCAAAAGTTCAAGACCTTGGAGGTTTTCCCCTTTCTATTATTATGGGCACTGTCAATTGATTTCCACTATTTGTTCTTTCCAAAGTTATGACTCTGTCTAGAATCAAGTTAGTGCATTTTATGAAAATTTGGAATGTTTGATCTGTGTTTCATGAATCTTACTGTAGGGTTAATGCATTTGTTATAGGATGCACATTCCTCTGTGTTTATGGTCCAGCTTGTTTGTGGAAAAGCAAGGGTGGCATTGTTCTGCTTTACATCTTAATTGTAAACAAGTACTTTAGATGCAATAACTCGTTGCTTCTTCGGGGATTTTGGCTGCAGAAGCTAATAGAAGCGTCACTGCAGCAGCAAAAGAAATTGCAACATTTATCTTCTGTTGTTCCATCATATGTTCCTGATAGAGTGACTAAAACAACTGAAGATGCTACTAAATGGTAACATTCTGTACTATGTAATGATATATCTTTACTAACATGCGGTCCTTAATCGTTAAGAATCGTTCTTTCTGACTATGAATTTGTTTTTTGTAGTTTACATCTAGAGCCCAGTGTCGAGGATCTTGGTTTTGTTTCTCTGAAACATGAGGAGCCTGCACCCAAGGTGAGGATGTCTCCTTGATTCTCTAACTCTCTACATATCACAGGATTTCTTCTGTCCCGAAAGTGCAAGTTACATCTTATGTCTCTGTAGCTTGATAAATAGACAGTGTGGTATCAGATTGCATGAAGGGTAAGATTCATACTTAATCTGGTCAAATAACAGGAAGGCCCTAAGTGGGATATCTGATTGCATAAAGGGCGAGATTCACTTTTCTTTCTAATTAGCCAAAATAAATCATTCTAGGATCGGGAATGTATTCTATTCACTCAAACTCAATGACTTAATTGTTTCTGGGGGTTCCAATGAGGTCTGTGTGGGAAAAGAATAGGACTCCCAAGTGTCACAGATTATGCACCCAAACTTTGATGTAATAGTTATCAAAGGATGCAGTTTATCATTCTTCATCTAGTTTGAAAGACATTTACTGAATGATTCAGTTGTTCACTGTTAGGGACAGCTTCAAATGGTTCTCCAGAACCAAAACAGATATGCGATGATCTCACCCTATATTTTGTTGATTTCAGGAGAAAAAAGGCCGCGCCGCCCCGCCACTTTTTTACATTAATTCTGATGAACTGAATTCTGTACCACCGTAAGTTCTTTCTAACTTCTCTTAAGGTAACACTTCTTTATACAGCAATGTCATCGCCAACTCTCTAACCTCCTCCCAGAGAGGGAGAGACCAAAAGCTTCCTGATGTAAAAGAGATGCTGATTTCTTTTACTGCTTATGCATCATAAAGCTCTATTTCATATATTTGCTGACAATAAGAGATGCACATTGCAGGTATATGAAACAGCGAATCACTTTGGAAAAGGTCAATGCAGCAATAAATGACATGGCTACTTATGCGGAAGCAACTTCCCAGCTTCTCACAGCCCCTCGTAAAAAGGTTGCCTTTTTGTCAATCTGGTTATAAATTTCACTTGAAACTTGATATTACTCCAGTGCTGATTCCTATATTTTTCCTTCTGAAGCTCAAAGAAAATCTTGTGGAGAGAGCAATGGTAAGTGAACTGAATCCTGCCTATTTAATTTGACTTTCTCATAACTAAAATTGGGATACCGCATATCCAGTAGAGATTGGAACTTTGTCCTTTTAAATTAAATCTGCCGATTTAAGCCTCACAGTGTTATTGCAGTTCTGTTTTCGGCTAGATATATGATTTCTTCCTCAAAATATTCACAAATCATATATTTAAAGATGGACCCTTCTTCTTTGGGATATCTTACTTGCCAAATTTGTCCATATTATTTGCTAAATGCTAAGGCCGGCCTTACCTACCAGATTATCAATTTATAATACAGAGTCGGCGGTTTGAGCAATCTGATCTGGATAGGGTTCACTTTCTTTTGTTCTCAATCATTACAGAAGGAATCACTTTGGAAAAGAGGGTGTAAGCATTCTATTAACCCAATTCCTACAGTTGAATGGATTTCCTTGCAAGGACACCTCTGCAATCCTGAGGCAGCTTAGGGATGGAGTTAGTGATAGAAATTGTATGTGATATCCATTTAGGAACTACTTGCTAATGATTGTGATGAAAAATGTGTGGCACCCTTGGGATTTGTACAAATAATCCAAGTCTTGAGGCCTAACTACTGCAGGGATGAGGTGTCTTAGGCTCAATCTTATCCTTGAGACCATCATATATTCCCGTCTATGCCAAGTTTAGCTACCTCTGATTTACTTGATTAATTGCTTTATACATGTGTCCGCATGGAATCTAGTTTTGCACTTTCGCTCATGATGTGTAATTGAAATATTAGCTAACTTATGGACTATATTTAACCAGTCTGGCTTATAGCATATTGTGTTCCTTGTGATACTGCTACATTCCTATCAGGAAGTGAAGTCTTTGTTGATTAAAGTTGATGTGCTTAAACAACATAAAGCTACTCATATTTTGCAGGAATTAAGAGATATTGCAGCAACAGAAGCAGTTAAAGGAAAGCATTTCTTTCTTGAAACTGACATCAAAGGGCCTTCACTGAAGCTTGACAATACAGGAAAAGCAATACTAACTGTGAGTTGTTCTTTATGTGAAACTTTTAAGTGTTATGGACTAAAAGTGTACTTCACAGTTTACCTTAGTGAAACTTTTGAGTGTATTTGCATTTTGACTCAAGTCATTTTTCCTTCTCATTTTTCTAAAAGGACGGTTAGCTCTTATCTTTTTATTCAGTTACATTTACATGTCAGGGTACAATGCTTGTACCGTGACATGTGAATGTTTTCATCAAGAAGTCAATCTCTTAACACTTCTTTCTATTTTAAGTATTCTTTTGCTACTTCACATTTGACAGATGTAGGATTGGTTTGAAAATCTTTTCTGATTCATGCTTCAAAAGATAATCTTGGACTTACATTTTTTTTTATTATCATCTTTTTATGTTCTGAAAAAGTTGACTGTAACTAATTTTAGTGGAATATGCTGGTTTGATTCATACTCTTGACAATGTCTTTCATGCCTAGAACTATGCAGCTTCACGTTGAAACGTATACTAGCAGCTCAAGTAACTAAGCTATTAGCACCTCTACTTTCCTGCTCAAAGCATTTTATCCGGCACCACCAACACTAATGACTCATGCTGGGCATCCTACATGCTTGGGCTGAAACACTAATGACTCAGTATCAGATTCATGCTTCTTGGCACTAATGTAATTTGTCATTGGCAGGTCCTCCGACACCTTGGTCGTATAAGTGAAACTCGAATTGGTCATCACCGTGTGATCCTTCTTTTGAAGCCTCACTGAATTGCAACTGATGCTCAGTTAGTAATTTAAAACTGCTTTACGTGAGGACTTCATTTAGCATATGACTGGCAAGATTCAAACTCTCCTCAAGTGCAGACACCTACCAGAGGAACCTGTTGCTGCTTACAGTATAAAATTGTATGAGATTATTGAAATGATATTTGACAATTCAACTATCTGGAAACCAGTTCTTATTGATACAATGTTCATATTAAGGGATCAAATGTTAGTCTCAGTGATTATTATCGTATTTGGTTTTATGGTCGTATTTGGAAGAATTACATGGATTACAATGAGTATGTTATTGTATTTGGAAGAATTACATAATGAATGTTGTAAAACATAAAAGGAATAGATATGATGGTACATATCAAAAACCACTAATTTTGATAACTTACAAAGACCATCGAGTCAAATTCTCAACGTCCCACACATCCCTGTAGCCAGCATACCCTACTACAACAGCACATTTGTAAATACTCGAATACATTTCCTTTATGCTGGCATCAACTGGTGGCATTCCCGTTTGAGCTGCTACCCAGTCCATGTACTCCATCTGCCAACAAATTCATCTAATTGCCTATCACTAACTTTATAGTTAAAATATTCACATTCAGAAAACCAAAAAGAAAAAGACTCGAATTCAAAGCTCTTGCCATGCGCGAGTTCTAGTTCTAGGGAAGGGCTGCAGCACATTATAGTCTACTTGCAGCCTTAGCTTGCATTTCTGCAAGAGGCTGTTTTCA
The DNA here is from genome assembly GCA_003996215.1 of Jaltomata sinuosa. Lineage (NCBI taxonomy): Eukaryota > Viridiplantae > Streptophyta > Magnoliopsida > Solanales > Solanaceae > Jaltomata > Jaltomata sinuosa. Next base: position 613,668 of record QJPP01000229.1, on the reverse strand, counting down.
GGACTTGAACTCGTGACATCCTGGTCACAGGATAACAATTCTTATCATTGCGCCAATGATACAACCCAGGGAGAATCACACCCCAAAATCTAGTTATTGAGGTGAGAGAGTTCAAGGCTATATAAGCCCCACATCAGCTCCCCATTAAATCGATGAGGGAGTCAAGTCCCATACCTTGCAATAGGATCATAACAAACCACTATGCTCCACATCAGTCGTCCTTGACAGCTGTGCGCTAGACCAGTTCTAGCCTTGGGCCAACACTGCAATACTGGCGTCACCATCCAAGGCACGACAGGCAGTGGGAGTGGGTGGCTCTGATTGATACAACCTAGGGAGAGCCACACCCAAAAACTATTGAGATGGGAGAGCCTAAAGCTATATAAGTCCCACATCAGCTCCCATGACGTGGGACTCAAGTCTCATGCCTTGCAATAGGATCATAACAATCAAGGCACGCATTGAGATTTAGAAAGTATTTGATAAATTCAATAAGATGAAATCTTAAAAGTTTTATCTGTGGAATTTTAGTATCTTTAACATGGGGACATACAAATCCTTCTACTATACTTCTTTTGTAGTTGGACCTTGAGTGAAGTTTTATATTCAAGAATTTTCTAATAATGGTATGGAAATTTTGAAAAATAGAAAAAAGCAACAAAATAACGGGTGATGAACAATTTTTGCCCGAGTCCTACTGAAACAAATCTTGAAAATAAATTAGTTATCGGAATAACCTCGTGAGGGTGAAGACGATGAGTGTGACGTTTTGGGATGCCGGCTTCCACAAGTTTCCTATTATGATCCTCAACATCAGCTAACATCTCCTCCTCCGACGGCAAAAGCACCTTTCCAGACAAAATTTGTGCAATCCATTTGGCTTGTAATTCAGACACGAGAAAGGATGTTGCCTGATCATCACAGGGAAAAGTCTACATTGTCATTTCTCACAATGGCTTAAACTTTTCAAGAGCATAATACAATGTTAAAGACTGCAGTGGCGGATCCAGGAATTCAAAAATAAAAGTGTTCTTATGCCAAGAAGATTCAACAACTTATATATATGCAAAAAAAAATCATTTGACCCCCCTTGCACCTCTCTGGCTCCGCCTCTGTTAAAGAGGTTAAGAGGACTTGTATTAACCAAAAAAGAGAACACTACACGCCGATGGAAAATGTTTTTAGAAAAAAGTCATTTTTTGGTGTCCGATTGCCAGAAAATATTTTTCATCAAAAAGGAAAAATAGTCTCCTCACTTTTCGGTGGATGCCATTTTCTTTCGTAGTTATTTCAACTCTTAATTGCTTATTCACCCGTCTAATCAATAAAAACTAAAATATGTTGTCAAGCATGATCCAGTTTGCTTATGTTATTTTCACTCTCCAGTCAAACAACGAGAAAATAAAAAAAGGGCAGCCTGATGCACTAAAGTTCCCGGCTTCCCGCTATATGCAGGATCCGGGGAAGGGCCCGACCATAAGGGTATTGTACGCAACCTTACCTTGCATTTCTGCAAGAGGCTGTTTCCAAGGCTTGAACTCGTGACCTCCTGGTCACATGGCATCAACTTTACCAGTTACTCCAAGGCTCCCCTTCGAAACAACGAGAAAATGTTTTTCAAAAAATAAATCATTTATGAAAAACATTTTCTGCAAAATCACTTGTGCCGTACCAAATACAACCATAACTGGATATGACACAATGAGAATATGTTATTTGCCATACAATTTAGCTGACCTGATAAGGTATACCAACAAAGGAGAGGGAGGGAGAAAGCTTTGGAGGAAAGACATGTTTGTACAGTGGTTCAACAACACGGCCGTCATCTGCACTTACTATTCCATTGGTTTCAAGAAATGGGAAATCATACTTGTACCTGTGCCAGAAAACAACGTTGAAAACATAACTAAGTAAATCGAAGTGTGTTCTATATAACTATTTAAGCTTTTAAATAAAATGATCACACAATTTAACATGATATCGGAGTAGGTAAAAGTCCTAAATTCGAGTTTCACTGCCACCCATAAAGAACTTCTGCGAACATAGCCCACCAAAAGAAAGAAGGTTAGGCCTACATATAAGGGGACGTGTTGAAATATAATTATATAAAATAGACATGTATGCAAAAAAGACGAGAAAGAAAAAAGTAAATAAAAGTGTGATGTGGTGAAGGAAGCACCCTACTATACACATACTGGATTAGTAACCGGTGAAATACCAAACTACACAAAATTTCAGTGAACTATTGAAGCTATTAGTGTGATTGGTCTGGCAAGTACAAAGGGCTTTCGGCTTTGTCCGTTTAAGCGTTTAGATAATTAGATGAGATGGTTAAACAATTCAACAATTAATAACAATAACAACAATAAGCTTGTGTATTAACTCTGTGTTTTTCTCCATCCATAGCTTTTGGGGGTCAGTGTTTGTGCTTCCTCAAAGTATTTCACAGGAAGTGGATAAAAGATGTAGAAAGTATTTGTGGGGTGGCTCTGATGTAAAGAAGAAGGTGTCATTGGTCTCATGGGACAAAGTTTGTGTGCCACAAAAGTTGGGAGGGCTTAATATTAAGGAGTGTCAACTCTGGAACCTTGCTTCTGTGGGCAAATTACTTTGGCAGTTACTAGTCAATAAAGAATCGCTATGGGTTAAGTGGGTGCATGGGGTGTATATGAAGGAGGGAGAAGATGTTTGGAGTCATAAAGCCCCCTTGGATAGTAGCTGGTATTGGAGAAAACTTCATTCGCCAAAGGAGAAGATGCAAAGCTGGTATATGCAAAATAGGTATCAATTAACTGTAAAAGGTGATTATTCCATTACAAGAAGCTACATGGAACTGAAAGGGCATCAGAGAAGGCTACGGATAGCTGAACTCGTTTGGAGTAAAATGGCAATGCCAAGACATAGGTTTATCTTATGGTTAGCTGTCCAAGACAGATTGCTAACTAAGGTGAGAATGGTTAGAATGAACATTCCAGTGGAGGACGTGGAGTGTAAGCTTTGCGACTCACAATTGCCAGAGTCAGCTAAACACTTGTTCAGTGAGTGCCAGTGGTTCAACGAAGTAAAGAGGGGAGTGGAGCAATGGACAGGTCTACATATTCAAAATGGGGAACTACAAGTAGTATTGATGAAGATAAAAAGTAAGCGGTGGAAGCAGTTGAAGAAGCAGGTGGTTGCAGCTACATGGGGGGCAATGATCTATCATATTTGGAGAGCCAGGAACTGGAAGATTTTCAAAGGCAAACTTGTACAGGCAGCTGACATTTACATGCAGATTAGGAGAGAAATACTTGGAAGAATAGATACAATAAGCACATCTAGAAGAGCTAGAGGATGTAGTAGTTTTTTGCAAAGATTGTCAATGTAATTAGTTTTGTTTCGTTGGAGGCTTGAGCTGCATAATGTGTGGTCAAGTGCTCTCTAGGTGTAAGTTTTTGTGATTCGTAATGGTAATGTTTACGTTGTTACCAAAAAAAAACAATAAGCTTGTGTATGAACAAAAAGACTCAAGATTTGAACTAGACCCTGTACAGTGGAGAATGATATCAGCATGAATAGATGATCCATCCAAGAAAGTCACTTCACCACTTTCATCAACATGATCAATCTGCAAAAGAAGTTCCAAAAATCAGCTCCCTTTCTATATCTTCCAATGCACAGTCAACAACATTTAAACAATTACAGCTTTGTTTGGATGGTTGTTACCTAATTTTTTGTGTTATCGTTAAATTCATTGTTAGGTAATGACAAAAAGTCCAGTTTGTGTAACGACCGATTTAATGTAATCGCCTTGTTACCTTTCTTTTTTCTCATTTTGTCTTTACTTATTGTTTAATAACCCCTATATTATCCTTTACCATATCTTTTATAGTAACTCTATCTCGTACTCACTTTTCTTGTAGGCTTATCCTTCAAATTGTTATTGTGTGACATTATGTAACGATGGAAAACAATACAATATATCCAATCGTTGTATCCATCAAAACAATACAGCAAGATACAATACAATTTAATACGATACATATGAAACAATATGTAACAACCACAAAAACAGAATGTATATACCTTTGAATGGTTCCATAGATTTGCATAATTTTCCAATTTTGAAACTTGAGTTTCAGAAGATCTTGTTGAAAGATGAACTTGCTTGGCTACCATAGCAATATCTCTGCACATATCAAGCCCACTTGGTCCATCTCCAATTACTACTACAATCTGAATACAAAATCAATCAATAAGTAGGAAGGTTATGTGAAATAGGAAGCACAGATTTCTGTATGAAACTTTAAGAAGTGAAAATGCCAAAAAAAAAGAAGAGTATAAAGGTCTTGCCTGATCCTTAAATGGCTCAGGAACTCGATAATTGTGGCTATGTATTTGTTTTCCAGGCCATTTGTTTATACCTTTGGATATTAACTAACAAGAATTAGTTCAAAATACAAGCCAATCATTCCTATTTCTTTCACCATATTGTGTGTGCAGCAAGGTAAAATTTATTTTCTGTTTAACTCTTACCATCCTAATTTGTTTACACTATTTCTTTTTTGTGAAGGTGGTGTTCGGGTCATGTATGTACCTGCTATCTCTCACGAGCAAAGATTCGAATAATTCCGCCCATCGAAAATTTTAGGTAGATGGGGAAAAAATTATTTAGTTTTTGTTGCTTTCCTTGGGATTCAAATCTGAGACCTCATAGTTCTCCTTCCTCTTCATTCACCACTTTACCGCTCTTTAAATATTGAGAGCCTACATAATTTCCTCATATCTAAATGTACAAAAGAATACTCTATCCGTTCATTTTTACTTGTCATATTTTGACTTGGTACGTCCATTAAGAAAACAATCATTGACATGGTTTATTTTACCTCATTCCCCCTATTAATTGATTTTTAGTATTAAGTCTTGAAAAATCATTTGAGAAATAAGTAATTAATGTTAAGGGTCATTTGAGGAAATTTATTTTTTATTTTTTCTTGATATGTCAAAAAATACAAATAAAAATGGAAATTCATTTTAGAAATAAATGACAAGTGAGTATATTTTAGGATGTTAGTCAAATTTCATTTATCACGAGTGAGTAGTAATTAAGAGCTTTCCTAGATATTTTACCAATAAAATTATCTGACCACAATTTTCTTAAAGAACTTTTAAAAACTTTACCAAACTTGTAGTAATACTTTTTACTCGCTCCATTTCAATTTATGTAAAACATATTTCCCTTTTAGTCTGTTTACTTCTTTCTAAATTTGAAATAATTTTATTTAAAGTTTTTATTTTATTTTATGAAGTACTTTTTTCGCTCCTAAATACTTGTCATGTTTTTTTTTTTTTTTGATAAAGAATACTTGTCATGTTTTATTTTGCACATTTCTTAAGAAAACTAAATTACCTCTATTTATTACTCCTTTCTATTTAATACTTCATTTTTTTGCACCATATTAATATCTTTCATATTTATGGCTAAGAGTAAAAGGTAAAAACAAACAACTACTCCCTTTGTCCCATATTAGTTGGCCACTATATTAAAAATAGTTGTCTCATATTAGTTGACCACCTTACTAAATCAAGAAAGCATTAATTAAATTTTTTCATATTACCCTTGCAATTTAATTCATTTTAAAAGTGTTCACACTTATTTGTAAAGTTTCAAAGAAGTTCTTAAGGGGTGAATTAGTAAAACTACTTTCTTATTTATGATTTCTTAACATGCGTGTAAAAAGGAAAATAACCAACTAATATCGGATGGAGATGATGTTTTGATTTTCTAAAATAACAAGTACTTCCTCCATTCACTTTTACTTGTCATATTTTGACTTGGCACACCCATTAAGAAAACGATAATTGAAATGACTATTTTATTACATTACCCCTATTAATTAATATTTAGTATTAGGTCTTGAAAAATGATTTGGAAAATAAGTAATTAATGCTAAGAGTAAATATGAAAAGAAAAATTGTCTTTTCTTGATATATAAAAAGTGATAAGTAAAAGCAAAATTTATTCTTTGAATAGTAGACAAATAAAAATGAACAGAAGGAGTATTATAGATCATCTACTTTTAATAATGATGACAAATATTTAAGAATAAAGCGAGTAAAAATTTGGAATTAAAAAGTTATAAAAAAGGAAAGAAACATTCTTTTTAAAACGCACTAAAAGGAAAAGTACGACAAATAAATTGAAACAGATGGAGCAGTAAATACTTTCTATACTCTCTCCGTACCTTTTTAGTTTGCATGTGTACTAAAAATAGTTATTCCAAAATACTTGTCAATTTAAAAAAATCAAGAGAGAATTAATTATTTTTTTCTAACTTTGCCCTTAATATTAATTATTCTAGAACTAAGAAACACATAAATAAACAAAGATTAATAAGGAGTATATGAGTCAAATTACACTCATAATTAATTTTTCCTAAAAAGGAACGGAGAGAGAACCATTTAGGGTGCACCACTTCCGAGAGCCTGCATAAATAATGTGTGCGCAGGGCTTAATTCTTTTTACTCTTTCTGTCCCAATTTACGCATAAAATTTAGATTAAATTGGATACACTAAAACTCCCGCAATACATAGCACTCAAAAAGAAAATCAAAACAGAGAAGTCTATTGTACTTTGTACACCATCTAACCATGCATTTCTAATATTTCATTAAAACAAATCATTGTTCAAGCAAAAGATTAAATATTTACCTGGAATATTAGCAACTCTGGGTTTTGTATTGTGACCATTACAAATCACTACACAATCAAACACCTCTTCTGAACTCAACTCCTCCGATTTCGACTCAACAACCCAACCATTTCCCCCAAAATCAACTTCCGCAACTCGTACTACTTCCGTATTGAACCGTATCAACTCAGTAATCCCAAAATCCTCAGCGAAATCATTCAAAAACTTGAGCACATCTTCGTGCCCAGGAAAATTCAATTGTTTCCCATTTTCGAAAGAGTAATCGGTGAAACTCATGAGTTGTCTAGGGAGATTTGTTCGAAGAGATTTGTAAAGACTGCTATGAATAATTTCTCTGTTTGGATCTAGACTAAGTGGATCGGTCTCAATTCGGGGATCGTAAACCCATAGACCTCCGAGCTGGTTCGATTTCTCGAATACTACAACTCGGTGACGTTCTCTTTGTAGCTCACGCGCCGTCACGAGACCGGATACGCCGGCTCCGATCACCGCCACTTTCCGGGAGTCCGCCATGGAGGAAATAAAAATTCAAATGTTTATTTTTTCATAAAATGTGGAGACCGGGAAAGATATGTTAGGCCAGGCAGCTTTATTTAATTTATCAAGGGAGTTGTTAATAGGCACTCCATAGTGGAAATATAAAAATAAAATTTGTCCCTTTCATTTTTATTTTTTTTAATCATCTTCAAGAGCTTTCACATTTTTGCTCCTTTCGTTGTTGAGATCGAAATCGAGAAGGCGTCATGTCGGAGCTATTAATTACAAATTATTAAGGCAATAAATGAGACGACACATAAAACTATACTAAAAAGGCATATTATTGATAAGTTTGGTCAAGTGACCTACATATTATGAAAACTAAGTATTAAAAAATATAAAAACTGTTGAGAGAAAATCTTCCCCTAAACAAGACGTTAAACGACTACATTGTGAATGATATTGTGTTCTGATATTAGAAGAAGGATCTTCAATTTATAGAGGTCCAAACTTTTTCTCTAATAAAAGAATAACCAAATATGGAAGAGGATTATATTTTCTTAAAAAAGTAAAAGCAATTATGGTAATACTTTTAGTTTTCTTTCAAGAAAAAAAATAAAATTCAAATTTGATAAGAAAATTGGGGGAGAAACTGTAACAGTATCCACCGTCAAAATCACCATAAGTGGTGATTGTTAACAACCTCTCTTGTCTATTTTTCATAATAAATTGAAACAATGGAAATTTTTTATTTTTCTCCCTTCCTTGATGAAATGACATCATAAGAGGGTAAACGAACTCGAAATTGAAGTTTGACGGTTCCAATAGAGCAGGAACTTATTTGGAAGATTACAATAATGAATTTGTAAAAACATAAAAGGAATAGATATGATGTTTACTTGAAGTATAAAAAAAACATTACAAATTCAAATATTTAGAAGTGCAACAAATCCCTATAGCCACTCCATCCAACTTGACCAACAAATTTGTAAATAGTCCAATACATTTCGGTTAAGCGGGCACCAATTGGTGGCATTCCAACTCGAGCTGCTAACCACTCAATGTACTCTATCTGCCAACAAATTCATGTCATTGCCTTTCACGTTTTCACCATGAATATTCAGAAAGTGTGTGATAAATTTGATACGAAAAAATTGTATCTAAGCAATTTTAAGATACTAAAATGGGGATATACAACTCTTGGATTAATTTCACGTATGGTCACTGAGTATTATTTACTAATCATAAAATTATATTGTCACCTTGATATCATCAAAAGTTTTATCTTCTATAATGTTTTCTAATATCGTCCTTGTATCGCACGGATTCTAATATTAGTCTCGAAAAAAGAAGAAGATAGTTATCGGAATAACCTCGTGAGGGTGAAGGCGATGCGTGTGATGTTTTGGGATACCAGCTTCCTCAAGGTGCCTATTATGATCCTCAACATCAGCTAACATCTCCTCCTCCGATGGTAAAAACACCTTTCCAGACAAAATTTGTGCAATCCATTTGGCTTGTAATTCAAACATGAGAAACACAATTGCCTGACCATCAGTTGCAAAATACAATGTTAAAGAAGTTAAGAGGGCCAGCCGCTATGTGTGTTTGGTACGACAGGAAACATCTTAAAATAAGTTATTTTCTGGTGTTTAGTTACCAGAAAACAGTTTCAGAGAAAACATTTCCACGAAGAGGGGGAAAATGACTTTCCTCACTTTAAGTGAAAGTCATTTCCCTTCACAATTATCTCAAATCTTAATTCCATATCACTGCTTTAACCAATACGTTACTAAAGAATTTCATCAAAGCACCATTCAGTTTGCTTATATTACTTTTTGGGAAAGCATTCTTCACTCTTCGACCAAACATTAGAAAACATTTTCCAAGAAAGATATTTTCTCAAAAAATAAGTCATTTTCCAAAAAATATTATTTGGAAAAATGACTTTTGTACCAAATACAATCATAATGGGATAATAACACAAATTGGAATATGATATCTGCCATACAATTAGCTGACCTGATAAGGTATACCAACAAAGGAGAGGCAGGGAGAAAGCTTTGGAGGAAAGACATGTTTGTACAGTGGTCCAACAGCACGGTCGTCATCTACACTTACTATTCCATTGGTTTCAAGAAATGGAAACTCATACTTGTATCTGTTTGAGAAAATAATTACAACAATAACGAATAAACTTGTGTATTTAATCAAAGAAATGACCAAAAAGAATGGAGATTCGAACTAAACCCTGTACAGTGGAGAATGATATTAGCATGAATAGACGATCCATCCAAGAAAGTCACTTCACCATTTTCATCAACATGATCAATCTGCAAAAGAATTCCAAAATCAGCTTCCTTTATACGTCTTCCAATGCAGTCAACGACGTTTAAACAAGGGAAAAGGTACAAAACTGCCATTGAACTTTGTGAACTGGTCAAATTTACCATCCATCAATAGTTAGGATCAAATATATCCCTATAGTTGTAATACTGGTCTAAGTATGCCCTTATTTACTAATGGGAGAAGCTTTCGAACACGTGAACATTTTTCACAAGGGAAAAATATCAAATTTACCCTGAACTATGAAAATGATTTAGATTTGCCCTTAACTCTGAAAAAGGGGGTCATTGTTCTGGCAGCAGCAACATCGTCTTCTTCTACACTCAGAACTTCCAAAAGCGATGTCTCTATCCCAACTCTCAAATCAACCACCCTCAAGCATCAAATCATCCAAAATAAAACTCAAACGATGAATAAGTGCACCACCAAGTTAAACTTTTATCTCCATCGTAACTCCGTTGACACAACTTTAGCTTCTAAATTATTTCCAGCATTGGTCAAGGCGGGGATAGCTCAGTTGGGAGAAAGTCAAGCTGAAGATCTGAAGGCCGCGTGTCCAATCCATGCTCAGCACATATATATTTTTTGAGCCAAATGTCTATCGGAAATAACTTCTCTACTAGAAGTAAGGTCTGCATACAACCCCCTCCCCAGACTCCACTTGTGGGATTACACTGGGTATGTTATTGATGTATTGTTGTGGTCAAGTTGGGATTACAGTGATTGAGGTGGTATTATGATAGAAGTAAAGCGATGATGGGGAAAATGGTAAAAATAAAGGTGTGAGAGAGATCATTTGAATGTAGTGGTTTTGTGTGAACATTTTTTGTTCTTTTGTGTCATCAGGGTGAAGTGGTGGTGGAGTGATGGTGTTCTTCAAGCGGTGTTTTTGAGAGTGAAGAGGATTAATTGTTATGGTGATGATTGATTTAGTGTGATATGCATGGTGATCTAGAAAAATGAAGTTCAGGGGCATGTCGGGACAATTTTGCATAGTTCAGGGTCAAATTTAACTCGTTTCCCTTGTGAAAAATGTCTACCTATTAGAAAGCTTCTGCCGTTATTAAGTAAAGGCCTATTTGGACCAATATTGTAATGACATGACTATATTTAGCCCCAACTATAGATGAATGACAAATTTGGACCATTTTACAATGCTTAATGGCATATTTTGACCTTTCCCTGTTAAACAAGTATATTATACCTTTGAATGGCTCCATAGATTTGCATAATTTTCCAATTTTGAAACTTTAATTTCAGAAGATCTTGTTGAAAGATGAACTTGCTTGGCTACCGTAGCTATATCTCGGGAAATATCATGCCCACTTGGTCCATCTCCAATTACTACTACAATCTGAATACAAATCAATTAACAAGTGAGAAGTTTCAGTAAAATAGAAAGCTCAGACCTGTGTATCAAACTTCAAAAACTGAAAATGCAAAAGAAAGAGTATAAAGGTCTTGCCTGATCCTTAAATGGCTCAGGAACTCGATAGTTGTGGCTATGTATTTGTTTTCCAGGCCAATTGTTTATACCTTTAGATATTAACTAACACAAGAATTAGTTCAAAATACATCCAATCATTCCCATTTCCTTCATCATATTGTGATTTGTGAGTGCAGGAAGGAAAAAAAAAATCTGTTTAACTCTTGCCATCCTATTTTGTTTTCACGATTTTCTTTATGAAGGTGGTGACCCGCCAAGTACCTACCACCTCTCACCAGCAAAATGTACCAAGTATCTTTGTTCATTAAGAATTATGCCGATGAAGAAAAATCATCTACTATTTTTTTCTTCTACTATAATTCAAACCTGAAACCTTTTGGTTCACCTTCCACTTCGTTGATCATTAGGCCACACTCGTTAGATCATTAGAAACTATACAATTTTCTCATATCTAAATGTTACAGGAATATCTTTTAGAATGTTACAAGAATATCTTTCAGAATGTTAGTCAAATTTCGTTTATCTTAGTCAGATCAAGCTTTTAAAACTGCTTATCATGAGAAGTACTCTAGTAAAATTAACTTTTTACAGAGAACTAATTTTGAAGAGAAACAATTTGCGTTCAGCCAATTCATTTGAGAAATATTTTTTAAGTATTCGATGAACAATTATGTTTGGCCAATCTCTACCTCACAAAAGTAGAGTTAAGGTCTACGTACACTCCACCCTCCTCGGACCCACTTGCAGGAATATATTTGGTATGTTGTTTAAGTTGTAATTGCGTTTGGCCAATCTTTCCCTAAAGTGCTTTTGAGCGTAAAATTACGGAAAAAGACAGTACTATGATTCATTTTGCAATTAGTATTTGAATAGAAGAAAATTTAAAATATATTTTATGAAAGACTATTAAGTTTTTGTTTTTATTTTGTTAAAATTTAAAACAAAAAATATATATTAAGGTTTTTGAAAGGAAGGAAGAGAAAAGAGGATTGCATTTATACTTGAGAGATATAGGGGTTAAATTATTGAGAGATAATTTGATAAATATAAAAGTTTTTCTGGTAAGAATACTTTTGTGTTGAAAAAATTAATTCTTGAAATTTCATCCAACATTAATTTGTTTGACTTACTTCCTTTTTAATCTATTTCAAAAATAATGTCTCTTTTTTTTTTTGGCAATTCTTCAGTTACAACTTTCCACCAGACATGATTAAAGAATATTTTAGTACGTTCTACCTATCTTTAATTTAAGATCACAAAATTCAAAAGTATTTTTTTATTTTCTTAAATTCAATGTCAAGTCAAAAATAGAATCACAAATTAAAATGGAGGGAGTATACCATTTCTAATATATGTTAAAACAAATAAATCATTTTAAAAAAAAAATTGGGGTAGAGGAACGGGAAATTAGAGAGTTGATTACAATATGGAAATCGAACCGTCGCCAATGAAAGTTCAAATAGTCAACGGACGTATTAAGATTTCCCAAATAATAATAATAATCATTGTTCAAGCAAAAGATGAATTCTTACCTGGAATATTTGCAACTTTGGGTATTCTATAGTGACCATTACAGATCACTACAGAATCAAACAACTCTTCTGAACTCAACTCCTCCGATTTCGTCTCAACAACCCAACCATTTCCCCCAAATTCAACCTCCGCAACTCGTACTACTTCCGTATTGAACCGTATCAACTCAGTAATCCCAAAATCCTCAGCGAAATCATTCAAAAACTTGAACACATCTTCGTGCCCAGGAAAATTCAATTGTTTCCCATTTTCGAAAGAGTAGTCGCTGAAACTCATGAGTTGTCTAGGGAGATTTGTTCGAAGAGATTTGTAAAGACTGCTGTGAATAATTTCTCTGTTTGGATCTAGACTAAGTGGATCGGTCTCAATTTTAGGATTGTAAACCCATAGGCCACCGAGTTGGTTCGATTTCTCGAATACTACAACTCGGTGACCTTCTCTTTGTAGCTCACGCGCCGTCACAAGACCGGCTGCGCCGGCACCGATTACTGCTACTTTCCGGGAGTCCGCCATGGGAGGAGACTATTGAGCTAAGATATGAATAGAGAGAAGTAAGGGGTACAAGTTATCACGGGATTAACTATCCTCGGATAAGTTATATAGGAGATAAATTATCATATCACTATGATATAAATAGTGGGATAAGTTATCGCAAACATGATAACCGAATAAGATATCAAAAAATTATCCCAAACATGATAACTAAATAAAATATCAAAAAGTTATCCTTAAATTATTTTTTATCCATGACTATTTATTTTTATCCCCCACGCCAAACGAGCGCCAAGTATATTCAAAGTTTCAAACTATCTTATTTCATATGGAAAAGAGTTGCTAACGAACCGCTTTATTTGAATTAAAGTGACTTCAGCCACATTTCTGGCTTACATACACACGTTTATTGGTTAGTAACTCAAGTCAACGTCTACTTTTTTTAAAAATCAAATTACTTCCCTTCTATCTATATTAGTGGTCACCTTACTAAATTAAAATATATTAATTAAATTTTTTATATTAATCTTACAATTAATTTTTTTTTAAAGTATAAATACTTATTTGTAAGGTTTCAAAAAAGTTTCTTAAGAGGTGAATTAGTAAAGGTACTCCCTTCGTCCAATAACGCTTGTCCATTATTGACTTTACACAGTTCTTAAAAAAATATAAATAAAAAGGTAGTTTTACCACATCACATTTTGAATATAATAAATACAATGTCTTGAAAATGTAATAGGAAAATGACTATAATTAATGATAAGAATAAATTAGAAACTAAGAGTAAAATTATCTCTTGATTTCATAAATTAGACAAGTATTATTGGATATTTATTTTTAATATAGTTAACAAGTAAAAATAAACGAAGAAAGTATCTTCTTATTTATGATTTCTTAAAATAGGAAAAATGACCAACTACTTCCTTCTTTCAACAATACTTGTCTACAGGTTCTAGAGAATGGACAATTTCCTGCAGGTTCTAGAGAGTATTTCCTTTTTTTAATGTGTTCTATGCTAAGCAAATTTGAATTCGTTGAGATAGTTTGGCCATAAATATTATTTATTTTATTTTAAAATATTTATTTACTTTATTTTAGAATTTTTGTTTGATCATAAAAATATCAAATATAATTTAAAATTGTATTTGAAATTTTAAAAAACACCGCAAAAGGTATTTTCACTTTATTTGGTTTCACTTTTAAATTATTATTTTTTTCAAAAAAAATTAAATTTTTAATTTTATAAAATAACCTCATTTAAATTATATTGCATGTTCAATTTTTATTTTTATTTTATTTTTAAAAAAAATACATTTGAATTCTAAATATGAACTCCAAATACTATGGCCAAACACAATTCCAACTCCAACTTCAAAAATTTCAATAAAGTGAATATGTTTTTAATTTTCATAGCCAAACACCTACTAAGTTTCGAATACCAGAAAACTATACCCAAAAAATGAAAGGACTTAACATTATAGAATAAATAAACAACTAAGCTAGTGATTTGAAGCATAATACATGTAAAAAATTCACGGTAAATTTTGTGTTATTTACTTTACGGCTTTTTTAAAAAATTAACTCAAGGAATCAAGTTCCTTAGGATCGGCAGTTGGTATCAGCTTCTTTCAATGAATTCGTTATTTGGGATAAGTACAATTCAATATCTTTGGGTGATCTAATTTATAAAATAGCTAGTAAATGTACAGATTTCATATATTTAAGTATAATATATATTTCCTCCGTTTCAAATTGATTGACTTGTTTTGACTTGGTACGAAGTTTAAGAAAATAAAGAAGACTTCTGAATCTTATGATCTTAAATTAGAGTTATATCAAATGTACCAAAATGTCCTTTAATCTTGTGGCTTTAAACATGTCATGTGGAAAGTTGAAATTAAAGAATTGTTAAAGGGTTATTCTTTTTTAAACGGACTAAAAAGGAAAGTAAGTCAAACAAATTGAAATGGAGAAAGTATATAACATACATAATCAATATAAAATTTTATATATTTCAGCTTATAGACATAATCAATATATGAATTTTATATATTTCAGACATATTAATAAGAGAAAAAAACTTATATATTCTAAATTAGATAGAATATTACAACTTATACGACAAGATTCTAGTTTTCAATACTTACCATATATTTTCTTGCAATATCTACCAACTTAATTAACACAAAATTAAAAAAAAAACTTAAAAAACGAAAAAAGAAAAAAGGAAAAAAAAGGAAACTAAAATTTATTATACTAACAAATGGTAATTAAAACATAAAGAGAAAGTAACAACTATCCCTAAAATAACGTTTCTGGATATCAATCAATCCCTACAAATATGTTGATTAAATCAAAAATATATCACGTTTGTTTTACAAGTTTCAGGCCTCATAATCCTTCTTTTTCTTCAGCCGAAAAACTCCATTGAAGTATACTTGCTTCCTTTCAACTGAGTAATTTTTACTTTTTACAAAAAATGGTACTATCAAACCGATAATATTGATTTTTGATGGTAATCTTCATTCGATAATGATTTAACATGGAGGTCGATAGAATGTAGCTGGTATTATTCATAATTCAAAATTTGGATCTTTATATATATGTAGAGAAAATTATATGTGCATAACATATCAAATTATATTTGTACGAATAAACAAGCAAAACAGTGTTATACCATTGAAAAATTTTCATTTTATACCAATTTAGTATGATTTACACACATTGACAGATCATTCTTAGACAAACATTAACGGTATGAAAAGGGTATATTATTAGGTATCATGATAAATAAAAGATTTGCTATGAGTACCTTATATTATAATATAGATTTCTTAATAAAAATAATGCATCATTACTGCATTGTAATTTTTCATTCCAATTTCATGTACACAAACTGGTTTAGAGTTGATTTATTTAACATACACAAGTTAATCATGTTTTACACAAAATTCACAATTGTAAAATTTATCACTATGACGAATATTTTTCTTTGTTAATCTAAAATATAAAAATAAAATTTTTAGACATGATTCTCCCAAAATTTCAACAAAAAAATATATTAAGATGAAAACCAACGAAATCAAAGCAACTAGATAAAAACTCACAAAAATTAAAACAACTAGGCTCAAAGCAAAGAAAAGAAATATTAACCGTATGAAATTAAAACAAATAATGATTTAGAAATATGAATTTTGATAGAGAAATCAATTATATGGAAGAGATATTTTGGGGAAGGAATCTATAGAGAGATTTTAGGGATTGAGAGAAAAATGGGGGAGATTGAGAACACAATTAAAAATTTTAAATAAGATATTTAGTGGTCCTAATTAGTATTTGTTTCAAAGTTAATAACTCATTGTAATTATCTTCCTTAATTACAATGCGTTGTCTAGTGGGTCCCAGTAAAAAATAATTAGTTAAATAGTATTAATAAAAAAACGTAAATACAGTAAAAAAAATTAATTTTTAGATTCTGGTATAACTTGTAATTAAATTGATATTTTAATAATTTTAAAAAAGATAATATATATAGCATAATAACGAGTCTTACAATATTATCTAGAATAATTTTCTCTATTAATAAATAAGTTTGGTTGAGGTGAATTTGAATTTAGGTACATGGGCTAAGATAAGGAAAGCTAACACAAATGGGGACAACTACACAAATGTCCTTTAAAGGGAGTGGCTTTGCATTTTTGCCCCCCATAAAAATGGTCTTACAAAAATAGTCTCCCATATTTTTATGTATAGAGCAACTACCTTTTTGCCCCTCTACACCTCAAATATTTTTAAATAACTCTCAATGTTCATTTGTCTCTCAACTTTTATATATATTTCTTTTTCTCTTTTTTCTTTTCTTTTTTTTATTTCTATTTTTTCTTTTTTCTTTTTTTTTATTTCTATTTTTTTTCTTTTTTTCTCAACCTTTATTTTTCTTTTATTTTTTATTTTATTCTTTCTTCTACGTTTTTTCTTTTTTCTCAATCTTTATTTTTTTTCTTTTCTCCTCTCAATTCTATTTTTTTCTCCTTTTTTTTTTTTTATTTTTTTATTTTTCTCAACCTTTATTTTTTGTTGTCTTTTTTTTCTTCGTTTTTTTCTTTTTTTCTCAATATTTATTTTTTTCTCTCAACTTCTATTTTTTTATTTTTTCTTTGGTTTTTAATTTTTCTTTTCTCTTTTTTTTAATCAATTTTTTCGACCTTTATTTTTTTTATGAGATGTTCTATAATTCTTGCTTTAGAGGCAAGACTTAGCCCAAAGACTTTCAAACAACAAATTACGCCCATGAGCAAGACTTGACACTAGTATATTGTGTCTTGATTTATGAGATGTTTTATAACACTTGCCTCAGAGGCAAGACTTAGCCCAAGGACCTCTCAAAAAATACAAGTTACGCTCCATAGGCAAGAGTTCACACTACTTCATTATGTCTAAATTTATGAGATACTCTATAACTCTTGCCTTAGAGGCAAGACTTAGCTCAAGGATTTTCAAACAACAAGTTATGCCCCACGAGCAAGACTTGACACTACCTCATTGTGTCTTGATTTATGAGACATTCTATAACTCTTGCCTTAGAGACAAGACTTAGCCCAAAGACTTTCAAACAACAAGTTACGCCCCATGGGCAAGAGTTGACACTATCATATTGTGCTTGATTTATGGGATGCTCTATAACGCTTGCCTAAGAGGCAAGACTTAGCCCAAGGACTTCCAAATAACAAATTACGTCCCATGGGCAAGAGTTGACACTACCACATTGTGTCTTGATTTATGCGATGCTTTATAACTCTTGCCTTAGAGGCAAAACTTAGCTCAAAGACTTTCAAACAACAAGTTACGCCTCATTGGCAAGAGTTGACACTAGCACATTATGTCTTGATCATGAGATGCTCTATAACGTTTGTCTTAGAGGCAAGACTTAGCCCAAGGGCCTCCCAAAAAATAAGTTATGCCCCATGGGCAAGAGTTAACACTACTTCATTGTGTCTTAATTTATGAGATGCTCTATAACTCTTGCCTTAGAGGTAAGACTTAGCTCAAGAATTTTTCAAACAACAAGTTATGCCCCACGAGCAAGGCTTGACACTACCTCATTGTGTCTTGATTTATGAGATGTTCTATAACATTTGTCTTAGAGGCAAGACTTGTTCCAAAGGACTTCCAAACAACAAAGCACGCTCTTAAGTTTACTTCGATTTCAAAGAAAGAAGATCTTCTTTGCGGATTATCCAACTTTTTTTGTTCATTAGCAAAAATTAATAGAGGTTAAGAAAAAAGAAAAAAAGAGAAGAATAAAATAGAAAAGAAAAAATAAAGATTAAAAAAAAAGCGAAAAAAAATAAAAGTTGAGAAAAAAAAAGAACAAAAAAAAAGTTAAGAGAAAAAAAGAAAAAAAAAGAAAATAAAGGTTGAGAAAAAAGAAAACGAGAAAAAAAAAAAAATTGAGAAAAAAGAAAAAAAAAAGAAAAAAGAAAAAAAATTAAAAAGATAAAAGAAAAAAGAAAAATGAAAATTAAAAGTTGAGAGACAAATGAACATGGAGAGTTATGGTGTAGAGGGGCAAAAATGTATATGTTCTATACATAAAAAAAGAAGGAAGGGTATTTTTTAAATACTTTTTTTGTGAGAGAAATAAATTGAAGACCACTCACTTTTGAGGACACTCCATGTAATTTCCTGACACAAATGTTGTTTTAAAAGATATAGCTGCTCCAGTAAGAACTTCTTTGGGCTCCATTTGAATTTAGCTAGATGGGCTAAGATTAATGAAGCCCAACACAATTGCTGTTCTAAAAACTAAAGCTGCTCCACTAATTAAGAACTTGTTTGAGCCAATGCTCACTGTTCTCTTTTCAGTTTTGACAAGCTAAGGACAGGCAAATAACACAAAAGTGATAAGATCCCAATCGTGGATATCAATTGAAATCTTTTAAACACGCGAAAATTAAGATAGATGAGAAATAAGAGATGAGAAGTGAAGAAAGAAAGGCCTAATTGAATCCACAATCAAATCAAGAGGAAATAGAGCTTGAATTCCATAGAAAATGAGAAATCCAATTGAATCCACAAATGAGCAATCTCAAGTGAAAATCAAGGTAAAGTAGTTCTAGATCAACAATGGGAATCCACCCATCACTAATCTAAGCTACACTAACCTAGATAGGGAATCCACCCTCTACAAGCTAAAAGCTACACTCTCAAAGGAGTTCTTCACATCTTAATTCAACAAAATCTAAGGAATGAAAATGGCTAAGGCATCTATTTATAGTATGCCTCTTACACACATAGCCCAAAAGTGATTATTTAAAATAAGGCCCAAAAGTGACTTTGGAAGACTCCAAATTCGACCCATTGCGGGTCACTTGCGAGGCACATGCAAAACGCACATGCCAACTTGTGGCACGCAGGTGACCTGCGTTGGGTACATGTGAAACGCATGTCAAGACTTGCTGCAACAAGTTGGGTCGCACATCTCTCTGGCAGCAACCTCTTCGTGTCGTCTCATCCTTCTTCCTTCCAAGCAATCATAAAATGTGGAATTGCTTTATTTGGCGCTCATTGAAACTCTCCCAAGCTCCTTTTTGTGCCATCATAGCTTGTATAGCTTGGGTCCTCTTGGGTTGACCTTGAAGGATAGGTCTATCATGAATGGCACCGAGCGATATCGTATCATCAAGAAAAATACTCTTTTGTCCTTTTAGACCTGTTTGAAAAGTCACCTAATAATTGAAATTGAGTGTAATTGAACAGTTTGACATGTTTATTTGGCCTAGTAATTACTTAGTTAGGTGCAGGGAATTTGGTGTAATTGGGAGGGGGTAATTACACTCTCTAATTCTCGTGTGGAGGTGAGAATTACACGTAATTACATGGTGTAGTTACAAGGTTATTTTTTTACTTTCTTCCTTTTCGTTTTTATTTTAATTTCTTTTCTTTTAGACTCAAAACTTTGAGTAAGAACGCTTGGAATCCGCTCTTGAGCCTTGAGATGAATTTTCTTGAAGACTTGGAGAAAAGAGTAGTCGTGCTAGGGCTTGAAGATGTGAAAAATGGATAAAAAATCATAAGGTCAAATCTATAGATATTGCGCTGGGGTAGCTTATGGTGGGCCTGGCACTATTTCGGACCATAGAACCCATTTACGGTTCGTAGATCCAAGTCATAAATCTCATCAGGTCGGTCCTTAAACAGTGGCCTCAAAATATTGTCTTCCCACTTACCGTACAAGATACATTATAGATCTTATTTACAGTCCGTGAAAGTGGTTGTACATGGACATTTTTCCTTAAACAGTACGTAGCTCGATTTTGGGGAGGTCTCAATCATGATACAGTGTACTTGTATTATCATTTTATAGTCGCACATATCCTCGTACATGGAATCCTTGAAGTCTCAATACATTTTCTTCTTGTAGATCGTTATACAGATTGTAAGCGCATTTCACGGTCCGTGAATCGGGTCATCTTGAATGTAACTGCGCAGTGTTGCCCGTGGATTATTGTACGAGCCATATGTCATAAGTACGGGTCATACTTCATCCCAATTTTTCAAAAATTCAAAAAAAAAAACATTTCTCAACACTTTCATACTTGTACAATAATAATATCATACTTTAAAATAACTTTTTAGTGTATACATATGATCATGTTCTCATGATTTAGATCGGGTTGTTCATATTGTCAAATCATAGCTTAAAAATACGAGGTGTTATAATAACTAATCTCAAATTTTTAATACTATTTGTCTTCAAATCAAATGACCCTTAAAAAGTAAGTTTTTATACCAAGGTACCAGCTTGGCGAAATATTTTATTTTGTTTTAGTAACGATGATTAAGATTAGATGAGAGAGATTATCCTGTTGACTTGGTCTTACTTTAAAGTAAAGCACTCAAAATCTTAAAAGTTAAAAAGTGTCCAATGGTTCTCATGAAAACAACCAGAAACATCATTATTTGCTTTTTAATTATATAAGGATAAACATCACTAGTTGCCTTTTTATTATATAATGACATTAGATAAACACCATTATTTGCTTTATAATAATATATAACCATATGTCACGAATCTTTGTGCAGTACTATAGTTATATGTTGCCTGTTTTTAAGTATTATCTTTGTGGAGTAAATTTAAAAATTAGAATACTTCTTCTATCAATAACGAAGTCAAGATCTTTACTAAGAGAATTCAAAATATAAAGAAGTAAATATATGAAAAAGCCAAGAAATATTAATATCTACTATATATACATATAAAATAATAATTCAAACCTTATATATATAGTGATATCCTAGCTCCACCCGTACTTTTATTGACTTAACATTCATTTTATCAGAGCCATATTCATCGTTGTAGCAATGAGTTCAACCACACCCTTTATATTCTACTCATATATTTGTAATTATAAATTTAAAAAAAAAACATACTTGTGAAGAATTACATTTAGCCCAACCTACCAATCCAAAAATCAAGTACTAGCTCTATTCAATACTAAACTAAAAATCTTATTGATTCTATTACAACTTACATAGTTAGAAGGAAAGAGTAGTTAGTGCCTTATTTTTTATTGCGCAGGTTGCATATTTAATCTCTCGGCTAAAAAACGTATATTTGTTAATTAAATATACATAAATATATATTATTTTATATTAAAGATATACATTTCATGTATATCATTTATTAATATATAAAAATTATTGATTATTATTTTAATAGATGACTATTTATGTGAACCTCTTTTATTTATTTGCGATCATAATGCCATCCATTAGGTTTTAGAGTTTAACTTATTAATTAGAACTACGCTAACCAAACTCTCTTAATAATGCAACCATTAGGGCTTTGGGGTTTGACTTTAATTAAGATACCTCTAACCAACCACTCCCAATAATGCCAAATTTGCAATAAAAACAGTAAATTATTAATTTGATATAAATACTAACAATAAAATATTTACTACAAAAGGGTAAATAAAGTATCTCTCATCTCTTAATCTTCTTTGTGGTAAAAACTTACCACTTTTGGTTTTTATATCAATCAAATGAATTTACTCTCAGAAGTTCCGTTAGTTAGCGTTTGATCATAGATTTTTAAATATTTTTGGCAAATCAGTTTTGGCAGTGAATAATGCGCCGCCTAACCAGTTGAACCGTTCTCTTATAGAACGGGTAAGCCGCAAAAGAATGTTCCTTGCTTCCAGCTATCCTCATGAGTCATTTTTGCTGTAATCTGTCTCTCGATAAGAAACTTTCTTTTGATCCGGTTTCGTCTTCTTGAAAAATTACGAATTCCTAAACCTAGTAAGGGAAAGCGAATGAAGTTTCACCACGTGTTTGGTCATAGTTTTCGAAAAACATATTTTACTTTGTAAATAAAAAATCTGAAATATGATTTATACCCATAAGTTTTAAAACTATTAAAATTATCCATAAGTTTGACAAATTTATCATGTTATAATGAACTAGATAATACATTATTCAAAAATTATAACACGATATTTTAATAAAAATAACTAATAACACAATTACCTCACTCACCAACCAATCAAAAAATATACAAACATCATTGACTCTATACTACAATAGTGAATTCTAGTTTAAGCATAAACAAAGTCACAAGAACGAGTCATCAACAAGAAAACAACTCTTCAACTTAACTCGTTCCTAATTATTGTTGGAGTAATAATTTATGGGTTCTTTTTATAAAATATAAGAGTTTGAGGTAAGTTTTAAATTTTTAAAAGAATCCAAAAATTAGAATATGGCCCAAAAGTCATTTTTTTTTTCTAATTTTTGAGATCTTGAATTTTTTGCCAATTTATTTTTATCAAAAACTACCACATTATATAACCAAATAAATTTTGCCAATTTTTTTCTCAAAAACTACTTGAGATATCTATGGTCAAATCAGCCGTTGGTCATGGCTAGATGGTAAATGTTTGTGTGCACAATTGCACATTACATATTTTAGATTTATTAATTTGATAATACTTAATTAAGTTTTTATCTATTTGGACCCTCACACATAATAACTGATTTTTTCAAGAATCCCACCAACTCCAAAAGACAATTGGGATATATCACATTCAAGTCCAACTCCCTACCACCAAATTTTACCAAACACGAAGATCTCATCAACACCTACCAAATCCCAAGACTATTGATGAGTTTCTTTCAACATATTAAAAATTTCACCATGCAGCAAATTGTTAATTTCAGTAAGATTTAATCATCCATTAAAAAAGATCACTAAAACTAATCAATTTCTCGTCAAGGGTTATAAGAGAGAAGTCTGAAGATAACGATAGAAGTGAAGAATAACCCGTTTATCTTGCTAAAAAAGTTTGTAATCAAAAGAGACATGTTGAACGTTTATCTTTGCAAGCCAAAGAGCCTCTAATTGATGATGCGTTTTGCCGTCATTAAATGATAGCCGACACTCCTAAATATATAACTTGATATGTGAAAAGGATGGGATTAAATTTAAAGCTCATTCGATAATCTTCTCCTAAAGAGACATTTCACTAAGACAAAGATATGATGTCTTCCTAAGCAAAAAAGAAGAAGGAGAAGATATGATATGATGTCTCATTTTATATGACACTTATATTATCTAAATCAAAAGAATTTACTGGCTATGATGATTTCAAATTATTTATTCAAATACCAAAAATTCTGATCTCTAGTAATACTAATTTATGGTGGCTAAATATGTAAATCATATTACAGAAAGCTGAGATTAAATTCTAGAACGCAAAACAGATTAATTAAATTATGTCTACTCTTTATTTCGGATCGATTCATCAGAGAGAACTACTTTATATTTTTCCTTAAAAGTAGGAAAACAAAATTACAAAGTGAAAATTGAACCCTCAACAACAAAACAAGAATTCAGGTAGCCAATCAACTGAATGGGATCTCCATATGAGATTTTTAAAAATGTTTAGCACCCTTCTACTAATAATATATATTACTCTGAATTTACACAATTTTCAAGAAATCAAATTCATTGTCATTCAGCAACAATAATGTACCCAATGTAATCTCAAAGAATGAGGTATGGAGAAGGTGGAGTGTACACAGACCTAATCTCTTCTCTAGACGTAGAGCGCCTGTTTTCGATATACTACGACTACTGGAATAGACATCAAGAAAATACACTCCTACCCACTAGTATGGACACAATCTTACCTATTATTCTTCTACCCTAATATGTGTTCTCCACACCTTCATATCTAAAATCATATTCTCAATAAGCTACAATTACATCATATCCTGCCTAAGCAACATATCCTCCACACCTTCATATCCTTCATTTTGAATTATAATGTAAGAGTATCTCTACCAATTAACATCTCAAAACATACAAAATGAAAGGAAGGGAGTAACATGAAACTTATAGAATTAATTTGCATGATATGAGCAAAGAATAATGACAAAGAAACATAAGTAATTAATGAAGTTGGTATGATTGTTTAAGCAATATGGATGTGAAGGCCACTAACATCATTATTCTTTCATAAAATCCTTTTCAAAAGTGGGCATCAAATCAAACTCTTTCCAACTTTGCATGCATCACGCCTCCTGCTTTGCCTTTTCTCATCACAACTACTTCCTCGGTCATATATTAGTTAGTCACTTTTTTTTATAGATATTAAAAAATTATAATAAAAAGATAATTTTACTAATTTATTTTTAAAGATTTATTTTGGAACTTTATAAACAAGTGTGAATATTTTAAAAAAGAATTAATTGCAAGAGTAATATGAAAAAAATTTAATTAATATTTTCTTAATTTAGTAAGGTAGTCAACTAATATGAGACCATTATTTTTAATAAGATGACCAACTAATATGGGACAGAATGAGCATTCGCCTGATTTTGTAGTGAATATTAGGTGAAATCGTCCCTTTTTGGGGTCTATCACAAATTTTTAGTTGTCCTTGAAAAGTAATAGGAGAAAAGAGGAAATTTTAGTGGTGTTTGACGATGAAAATTTTAAAAAAAATTCACTTTATTTAGAATTTTTAAAGTTGGAGTTGGAGGTATGTTTGACCATAATTTTTATAATAAATATTTAAAATTTAAATATACTTTTTTTGAAAAAAAACATAAATATGATTTAAACATGAAATATAATTTAAATATGATTACATTATGAAAATAAAAAAATTAGATCTCTTTTTTGAAAAAGTGAAACCAGGGTTTGATATCATGGTCAAACGTTAATTTTTGAATAAAATGAAAAAAAAATCTGAAAAAGAATGTAAAAAAATTTCATGGCCAAACGGGTCCTTAATAATTCAATTGGTTGACTATCTGAATTTTTATTTTATTGACGAGAGTTTCATTCCTCACCTTTTTTCTTTTTTTCTAAACCATAAATTAAAAAAAAGTAATGGGAAAATAGCTATATTTTAAAGTGAAAAAAAATTCTAATAGAACTATTTATCTAAGATAGAAAAAATTACTCGTATATTTACATTACTAATACTTCTACAACTCTAACAATCAACAATCAAACGACTCCTTACAATATACCTATGAGGGGTCGTTTGGTACACATGATAAGGTGAGATATCTCAGGACTAAGTTTGATACTAAATTTATATCATGTTTCATTGAGGGCATAAATTTATCTCGAAATTAATTTATTCCGTTAATCAAACATGATATAAATCTGATACCAAATTTAATCTTGTGATATCTCATTTTATCACATTCAACATGAGATTATTTTATCTCACCATTCATATGATATAATTTAATCTAAAATATAATCTCAAAAGTATAATTTCAAAATAATTTAATCTCCATACCAAATAAACCCTTACAATATTACTACTTAGGCTTAGTATCACCATCTTAGCAAGTTTCGAAAATACTAAGCATTAAATATAGTTGTTTGGCTATGAAAATTATTTATTCATTTTTGAAATATTTTTTCATTTTATCTCTCAAAATTATATTTAGGTCATAGTAAAATTTTCAAATCAAACTTAGAATTGAATTCCAAATTAGGAAAGTGTTATAAATTTATTTTTCAACTCCATTTTCATAAAATCAAAATCAAGTGTCCACTTTTCTTCTTCGCAAACCTATAACAAAAATAACTACATTTTCAAAATTCCAATTTTATAAAGTTTGTATAAAATAAAAATTATTTTAAATTTATGATCAAATGCCTACTAGATATTGATTAGAAAAATTAATTCACTAAATCTTGTAGATTAAACTAATTAAAATCATACCAAAACAAATCATGTGCTAAATCAAAATAATGTACAATTGTCAGAGAGGAAGAGTAGAAAATAATATAGGGAAAAATAAAAAAATGGAATCGTAATGATTATATTTCAGTAAATTTCCTATAGAAATTTTTTAACTGGTCATTCGGTCGGCCACTGGCTGTGAGTGTGAAACACCACGACCCCTCTGTCACCGTAGCCATCCCTCTTTATTACCGTTAAATCATATTTCCTCCTCGGGACCCAAAGGAGTAGTATGATATTTTTGTTTAAGCACCAATATCTAGACAAATACTAGAGTTCTATATTCCGCGTACCATTTTACTTCGTCGCATTTACTAAAAATAAATAGTCTAAAATAATTATTATTTTAAAAATTTAAAGTATAATTAATTAATTATTTTTATTTTTATTCTTAATTATAAATACTGAGAGATATTAATATCGTACAAAAAAAGAAAAATATTTAATATTGAAGAGTAATAAATAAGGATACAACAATAACAACAACAACATACTCAGTATAATTTCAATTAGTAGAGTTTGAAAAGAGTAGAGTGTAGAAAGACCATACCACTACTTTAGAGGTAGAGAGACTGTTTCTGATAAACCCTCGGCTCAAGCAAAAAATAGTTCAAAGCAGTATAGAGAAAGAAATAATAGAATTGAAGACAGTCATGACAAATACTATAGACAACCTGACAAATCATCATGATCAGTAGTCATAACAGGACACAATGATAATTGAAGTGCAAAAATCACAACTAATAATCAAATTCAAAGAATAAGAAACTATAAGAGAAATACAACTCATAGTATGGCTAATAGTAAAGAAGAATACGCAAGACAACTCTCAACTATATAACTAACCTCCTACCCTAATATGTGCCCTTCATAACTTTCTATCTAAGGTCATGTTCTCGATAAGCTGAAACTACATCATGTCATATCTAATCACCTCTCCTTAATACTTCTTCAATCTACCTCTATCCCTATCGAAATCATCCATAACCAACAGCTCACACCTCTGTACTGGGGCATTCGTGCATCTTCTCTACACATGTCTGAACTATCTCAGTTTT
Organism: Jaltomata sinuosa; assembly: GCA_003996215.1. NCBI lineage: Eukaryota > Viridiplantae > Streptophyta > Magnoliopsida > Solanales > Solanaceae > Jaltomata > Jaltomata sinuosa. The sequence goes on along the minus strand of QJPP01000229.1, from coordinate 586,346 downwards.
ATTTTCCGCATCTTGTCCTCTATCAAGGTCACTCATACTTTGTCCCGAATATCTTCATTCATAATCTTATCGCTTTCAATATGCCCACATATCCATTTCAGCATCCTCATCTCTGCAATTTTCATCTTCTGAGTATGGGAGTTCTTGACTAGACAACACTCCACTTCATATAACATGGTCAGTTTAAGCACTGCTTTGTAGAATTTGCCTTTAAGTTTTGCGGCACTGTTTTATCACACAAGGCTCCAGATGCGAGCCTCCATTTCATCCACCCTGTACCTATATGATGTGTGACACCATCATCAATCTCTCCATTTACTTGGATAATAGACCCAAAATACTTGAAACTTTCTCCTTTTCGAATGACCTATGTATCAAGCCTCACTTTTATTGAAACTTAGCAATATACTCTCTGTGTAAAGAGAACAACGAAGTTGATAGAGAGAGAGAAGAGGAAATGGAGCTGAAAGATATTTTCTATTATTGATTATTCTATGTAACAATGCACATGGTACAAATATATAGAGTTAAGATCAATGATTCCACTAACTACTCCAACTCACTATGACAGTTGTACAAATGGCTCAGCTAGCACCTAATAACCGTAATCAGTTATAATTAATGTGCTCTAACAGCCTATCAACTAACTCAACAACTAAGCACTAATCAGTTACTAACAACAGCTTGTATGGACAACATTAAGTGATTCCAATATCTTCAATACTCCTCCTCAAACTAGGTGTGCTGAAAACATTTAGGACACCAAGTTTGGATAGTAAGGACTCATGTTGCAATCTTCCCAGAGCTTTTGTCAGGATGTCTGCCTGTTGATCCTTGGTAGGAATATACATAGTGTTGATCAAACCCTGTTGAACTTTCTTCCGGATGAAATGGCAATCGATTTCTATGTGTTTGGTACGTTCATGAAACACAGGGTTGGCAGCTATTTGAATTGCTGCTTTGCTATCACAAAAAACAGACACTGGTTCTTCAATTTGAATGTTGAGTTCTTTGAACAAATTTGTCACCCAGACTATTTCAGCTGTTAAGCATGCCAAGCTTCTATATTCAGCTTCTGCAGAGCTTCTTGAAACTGTGGCTTGTTTCTTAGACTTCCACGAGATAAGAGAGTCTCCCAACTTCAACAAGTACCCTGTCACTGACCTCCTAGTATTTGGGCATGCTGCCCAATCAGCATCACAAAAACCAATCAACTTCATATTCTTCTGGAAAGACATGAGTAAGCCTAAACCTGGTTGAATTTTAATGTACCTAAGTACTCTGAGAGCAGCCTACCAATGTTGGATCTTAGGACCTTGCAAGAATTGACTTAAGGTCTGCACTGTGTATGCAATATCAGGTCTAGTAATGGTCAGGTATAACAGCTTTCCAATCAACCTTTGATATTGATGAACATCATGAAACAACTCCTCCTCACTACAGGCTTCATGAGAGGTTGTGGTGAGTTTCATGTTGCACTCCAATGGTGTCACAGCAGGCTTACCAGCAGTAACACCAGTCTCAGCTAATAGCTCCAAGGCATATTTCCTCTGGTTCATAAGAATCCCCTTCTGAGATCTGCTAAATTCTATCCCCAAGAAGAATTTTAATTCACCAAGATCCTTTATTTTGAACCACCTGTGTAATACATCTTTGGTCCCTTGTATAAGAGCTGCATCATTGCCAATGATAATGAGATCATCCACATATACTAAAATGATGACTAAGCTGGAACCGTGCTTCTTGGTGAACAAAGAGTAGTCCAAATGGCTTTGGCTATATCCAGACTGTAACAAAGCTTCAGTAAGTTTGAAATTCCACTGCCTTGAGGCTTGTTTGAGTCCATAAAGGGACTTCACAAGCTTACACACCATAGGCTGATTTCTTAAAATCTGTAACCCTTGAGGTACTTCCATGAACACCTCTTCTGTTAGATCTCCTTGCAAAAAAGCATTGTAGACACCCATCTGGTATATAAACCAATTCTCTGCAGCAGCTAGTGCAATAACAGTTCTGACTGTCACCATTTTTACCACAGGGGAAAATGTTTCTTGATAGTCTATTCCTTCAGTCTGACTATACCCTTTGGCCACTAACCTGGCCTTATATCTTTCAACTTCTCCATTGACCTTGTATTTGATCTTAAAAACCCATTTACAACATATCGCAGGCTTCCCTCTAGGCAAAGAAACCAATTGCCAAGTACCATTGTCCTTGAGAGCTTGCAGCTCTTGTTGCATGGCCTCTACCCACCTAGCATCATGCAAAGCTTCTTCATAGGATTTAGGTTCAGTAGCTGTAGAGAAATTGCTCAAATAGGATTTGTAGAGAGGAACACATTTTGATAGGAAACATAGTTGGAGAGGGAGTGAGGTTGCTTGTCCTTCTTTGTGGCAGTCACATAGTCCATATGCCAAGATGGTTTTACCACAGACCTGCTAGACCTCCTGGTACCAGTAGCTATAACAGTGTCATCAGTTGGTGTGCTATGAGGAGCAGTAGGAGGAGTATCATGAGAAATAGCATGGTCCATTGACCCCTCACCATTGTGTTCAACACCACCTGTAGATATTTCAGCTGATGGTGCAGTATCAATGTGTTGATCAACAAGTTCAGGCATGGCAACAACATCACCTGTGTGGTCAAGCACAGTAGGTTGCACAGGAGCTGGAATCAACTCCAACTCTGAAGGATGAGATGTGTTAGGGAACAAAAGGACTGTAGTATCATGCAGATCCTTAAAGGGAAATATTGTTTCCTTAAAAAACACATCTCTACTAACAAAGATCTTCTTATCAGCAATATTATACAAAAGATAACCCTTCTGAGTCAAAGAATATCCCAGCAAAACACACGCAATGGCTCTGGGTGAAAACTTATCTATTTTGACTAGGCTAGTTGCAAAACATAAGCAACCAATTGTCCTGAGATGATCAAGTTTAGGTTTGTGCTTGTAGAAGACTTCATAAGGTGACTTGCCCTTGAGTGTGGGAGTGGGCAACCTGTTGATCAAGTATACTGCAGACAAGACACACTCTCCCCAAAATCTAATAGGGATACTTGCTTGAAACCTGATTGCTCTTGCCACTTCCAAGATGTGCCTATGTTTTCTCTCCACTACCCCATTTTGTTGTGGAGTGTGTGGACAACTACTCTGATGAATTATCCCAAAAGAATCAAATAGTTCTCTGCATTCCATGTTAAAAAACTCTCCTCCATTATCAGATCTAATAAGCTTCACGCAAGTATCAAATTGAGTTCTAACAATGGTAAAAAAAGATCTCAAGACTGTTATAACATCTGATTTCAATCTTAACAGATACAACCATGTGATTCTGGAACAATCATCAACTAGAGTTAAGAAATACTTGAAACCAGCATGGGTACTAACTCTATATGGACCCCAGACGTCAATATGTACCAATGCAAAAACAGAATTACTTCTAGTAAGGGATACAGGGAATGGTAACCTTGTCTGCTTAGCTAAGGGACAAACAGTACATTCACTAATGATGCATTTGTTGTGTTCATCTTTGATCTGAAATAACTTCTTCAAAATAATAAGTGAGGGATGGCCAAGCCTCCTATGCCACAACATGTCCTCATCTTTGCTTGTCTCCACTTGCATCAGCTTCGCAACTATCTCCTTGGTGTTGTATTCTCCCTTAGAACTATTATTCCTGCTGCTCTCATTCCTAGCAGCTTTATTCAACAGAAAGTAAAGTCCACCTGTCTCCTTACCAATCCCCTTGACATTCCCAGTTGAGAGGTCCTGAAATACACAAAACTCAGGGAAAAACCTTACTGAGCAGTGTAGTTGTCTGGTTAGTTGTGAGACTGAAAGTAAATCATACTTGAAGTCAGGAACAACCAATATATTTGTGAGAACATCATCATTATTCCACTTGTAACTTCCAGTGTGAGATATTAAGGTAGTTCCTCCATTAGGTAGATGCACATGCTTCTCATCACCTTGTTCTAATGCAACTATATCAAATAAATCATCTAGTGTAGTTGTTACATGCCTTGTTGCTCCAGAATCTACTATCCAGTTTTTAATACTAGTGCTCACAAAAAAGGATTTATCAATACCTGCCATATTTACAGCTGGTGTCTCTGTGTTGTCTTTGTTCAGTAACTTGAGAATCTGTCCATATTGCTCCCGAGTAAAGATAGGAGCTGCTGCATCAAGTGGATCAGTCTCAACCATATTCACATTTGTCATCCTAGCACTATTGTTTCCATATCGTGCATTGCTTCCAAACTTCTTCTTCGACTTGTAGTCTGGAGGATATCCAACAACTCTATAGCATGTTTCCTTAGTATGCCCTTTCAACTTGCACACCTCACATTGCAGAGTATAATCCTTCTTCGGCTTGTGAAATTGTTGACCTCTTCCAACATACAATGCAGTCGAAGTTGAAGCTCCTTCTGTATACTGTTTGTGAATTTGGTGATTGTCCTTACCAACATACAAAGCAGTTGACAGTCCTAAATCTCCTGCTGGGTGAGATCCTCCCAGATCTCCTCCTGAGTAAGAACCTGCTGTCATTCGTTGGCTTTCATCTGAAATAATCATCGAGTATGCTTTGTTTACTGATGGCAATGGGATCATCATTAGAATTTGACTGCGTGCCTAATTGTATGACTCATTTAGCCCCATCAAAAATGTAAATAGCTTCATGTACTGCAGATGACTAGCATATACCTTCGATTTGTCACATCCACAAGATGGAGGAGCCACTAGCGCATCAAATTCATCCCAAATAAGTCGCAATCGAGTGAAATAGGCAGATACAGATGATGTACCTTGTGAGATAGTACAGATCTCCCTGTGCAACTGATATCCTCGCGATCTGTCGACCTTGTCGAACCTTTCCTTCAAATCTGCCCAGACTGTTGCAGCATCAGTCGCATATATAATTCCACTCATCAACTCCTTCGAAACCGAGTTTAAGATTCATGACAACACGAATGCATTACATTTCTCCCACTGCTCCTCCACTTCAGTACTATAATCACTCTTCTTACAGGTACTGAAGACAAATCCGGCTTTGCTTTTGGCTCGAAGAGTTAGGAGCATTGAACGACTCCACAACGAGTAATTCTCCACACCTATAAGCTGGATTGTTGTTAACATGGATCCTGGAGTGTCCGACTGTAGGAGATGCAGGGGATGATTGTGTTTTTTCTCAATATCTTCCATTGTATCGACGCTCACCATTTTTCCTCAAATTCACAGAAATCAACTAACAGAGTATTGCAGAATGAAGATCGATGAATCGAAGAGTGAATCAATCGTTGATTCGGAGCTCTGATACCATATTGAAACTTAGCAATATACTCTCTGCGTAAAGAGAACAACGAAGTTGATAGAGAGAGAGAAGAGGAAATGGAGCTGAAAGATATTTTCTATTATTGATTATTCTATGTAACAATGCACATGGTACAAATATATAGAGTTAAGATCAATGATTCCACTAACTACTCCAACTCACTATGACAGCTGTACATATGACTCAGCTAGCACCTAATAACCGTAATCAGTTATAATTAATGTGCTCTAACAGCCTATTAACTAACTCAACAACTAAGCACTAATCAGTTACTAACAGCAGCTTGTATGGACAACATTAAGTGATCCCAATATCTTCAATAACTTCCACACCAGCCTCAGATGTTACGTCACTGAACTTGCACTCCAAGTATTTTGTCTTGGTTCTATTCAATCTGAACCCTTTAGACTCTAAGGTCTGCCTCCAAACCTTCAGCTTAGCGTTAACTCCGCCTCGGATCTCATCAATTAGAACTATATCATCCGCAAATAACATACACCATAATACCTCTTCTTAAATATGCCGCTTCAATTCATCCATTACCAAGGCAAATAGAAATGAGCTAAAAGTTGATCTCTAATATAACTCCATTACAATTGAAAAATGCTCTAAATCTCCTTTCACTATTATGATAAATTTATACTTTATCGCCTCAAAAAAAAATAAAATCCTAAACATAATGTAGAAAGTACAATAACAATAACATACGCTATAACTTTAGGAATGAAATTGAAAAGAGTAGTATGTACATATAACATTGCCCTTAACTTAAAGACTTTTTTCAGCTCACATAAAACTATCAACTAAAATACATAAACGTGCCTATTGGATTGGCATCAATTGGTATCTATACTCTTCAACTTTGAAGGTTCACAAGTAGACATTTAAATTATTATAAAATTGAATAAATAGATGCAAGCGTCATTCATAGCATCTTATATGATATCTCATGTAAATTACCACGTAGGAAACTACGTAGAATATATGTGTTTACTTGTTCAACTTTATACAAATTTAAATGCTTACTTATACACACTCAAAATTAAAAGGCATAAATAATAACTTGGACCAAATTAAAAAACACGTTTACTTATTACTTATAAAAATAAAAATAAACTCAAAATTAGGGGGATAAAGAAAAAGAAAAAGATGTAATGAGGCAAGAAAAGTCTCACAAGTCACAAGCACACACCACCATGACAGACAGAGAAGAGAAAGAAGCTTTCACACACATACCTTCCTTCTAAGACACCCATTCACACTCCCCCACTCCTCTCAACTCTCAAACACAAGCCAAGAATTTCCCCCTTTTTTTTTTCCATCTCTCTGTGTGTAAACTGTAACACACAAACTCTTTATCTATATGTGTTCTTCATAATAAGATATGCTTCTAGAAATGGAAGGAACAACAACAACGACAACAAAACCCCCACAACAAATCTCTGAAATGTTTCACAAATTCGCCAACGTTGTCAAAACCAAAACCTTCGAACTCTTCGCCGACGACCAAGAACATAACAACAACAACAACACTGATGATGTCTTCACTCTCCTTGACTCCGCCGAAGAATTCATTCCCGACCAGAAAGTCGTCGTAATCAAGCCCGATTTCTGCAAATTCCCTCATTTAACAAATACCCATTTCACTAAATCCCTTATTTCTTCACTCTTCGCTACAATTTCCTCATTTGAAGCTTCGTATCTTCAGTTACAAACAGCTCATGTGCCATTTGACGAAACCGCCATTGAATCAGCTGATAAAGTTTTGGTGTCTGTTCTTCAGAAATTGACTGATATGAAGAGTTTGTATAAGGATTTTAGGAAAAACCCAAGTTGTAATATCGATGTTCTTGGAGGGTCAGAGCTGGAATTTCAAGTTCAAGAACATCAGAGCAAGCTCAGAGTTTTGGAGACTATGGTAAATCAATTACTGTCTTATATGGAGTCTAAAGATGAAGAAGTTTCAATTTTGAGGAAGAAATTGGACAAAATTCAAGATTTTAATTCGATTTTATCAAGAAAGTTGAATAATAGTACTGAGGTATTGTGTACAGTTCGTGTTTTCGAATCTATGCTACGCGATTCGATTAAGTCAGCTAATAAATTTTCTAAGTTATTGATGGAATTAATGAAAAGGGCAGGTTGGGATTTGGAGAAAGCAGCTAATTCTGTGTATTCTGCTGTTAATTATGCAGAAAAAGAACACCATAAATATGCATTTCTGTCATATATTTGTTTGGGTATGTTTAAGGGATTTGATCTGGAAGATTTTGGTTTGTGTGATGAAGAAATATTGTCTAATGAATCAATGTCTGGTGAGAATGATACTTTGAAACAATTACTTGAGCATGTTTCATGTAATCCAATGGAGACTTTGAGTAAGAATCCTAGTTGTGCATTTTCAAGATTTTGTGAGAAGAAGTATGAGCAGATAATTCATCCTACAATAGAATCATCGATTTTTCGAGATTTGGATGGGAAAGAAGTCATAGTGGATTCATGGAAGTCGTTAAGTGTGTTTTATGAGTTGTTTGTAAGGATGGCTAGTACAATATGGTTGCTTCATAAGTTGGCCTATTCATTTAATCCTATAGTTGAGATATTCCAAGTTGAGAGAGGGGTGGACTTCTCGATGATCTACATGGAAGATGTTACAAGGAAAATTCAATTCCCTCTGAGCAAGACGAGGCCAAAGGTGGGATTTACTGTGGTACCTGGGTTTAAAATTGGGAGGACAATCATTCAGACACAGGTTTATCTAACTGGTTTAAAAGGCATGGAATAGGGTAAAACAAAGAGATCTGTACAGTCGTCTGCAAGTTGCTTTGCTTTATCATGTGCTTTGTTTCGTCTGGCGTACACCAAGAGATTCAGAGTGCTCCATTTGACAGCTAACTCTCTTTGGTACCAGAATTCAAAGAATTCTTGTCAAAGTGATAGATGCTGCTATTGCTGAGGGATAAGCCATTTTATATCGTTGCAGAAGTTGTGTCCTTGCCGCGCTGGATTGGTATGGTTGCTTTTTGTTATTGTCGCTAGTAAGTGGTCACTAGTTAGTCTAATTTATGTATTTGCTTGCTTAGGGTTTCTGTTTCCAGGGGTTCGTTAGTCCTATGAAATGTATATAAAGCACTGATTTTATGGGGTTCTTTTTGTTGTTTTTTCTTTTTATTCTGGTTACTTTTAAATTAGGAGGTGAGATGAGGTGGTGAGTGGTGGGAGTACAGCATATTACACAATCGAATTGTATGTAACTCTTTTAATGTCAAAATCACAGTGATTTCAACAGTTCAATGGATTCTTTCATTAGTTAGCTCTTAGAATAGTTACTAGTTTTAGAATTGTTGTTTTGCTTTAAATAGGTGTTCTTTTGTTCTCTAGCCACGTCAATGGATTGCGACCTTGGTCATTGATAGTTTGTGGGCTTGATCAACTGTTTCTAGACTGCTTTATTTCTACGTTTAGATTACTTGTTAAAAGAACCTTATTTTCCCTTCATGTAGATTGAAGATTCTTATGTTGTATGATATATTTTCTCAGATGCACGAATTACCTGTAGTTATTACCATCTTTCTTGAAAGAAATGTTTGTGTTTGTTTCTCCACCTTTCCACATGTGTATGAAGGATTAGCTATAGTAGGATGATCTTGCTTTCTCCAAAAACAACTCATTCTTACTTGGCATGAGCCATGGTTTACTTTGAATGTCAATCTTATTGTAAAGGAACATAAGCAGATCTAAAGCAATGACTTGTTACTAAATTTGAGTGAATGAATTCCTTGACAGCTTAATTACTCGCTGTTTTGCTTCTCTGATCATTCTAAATGCCAACAATGTTGCCCAAGAGAAAGGGATATTAACTCTCTGATTAAATTCATATCAAGTAATGAATTGGGTGGATAATACCAGAGCAAAATCATGCATTTTGTGTAATTCTATGGCATCCAGTGTGAGTACTCTTGAGTAATTTATTCAGCTTTATACTAACTGACTGGTGACGTATAATAGTGTTGTACTTTTAAGTGTCCTCACATGGATAATGGATATACATTTCTTTATAACATTTGTCTGCACATGTTTTAGGGCTTTGATCTGGACGACTTTGGTTTGTATGACCAAGAATATTCTTTTTGTGACGAAAAAAAGATCATTTTACTGTTAATTACGCATGCTTATGTAATCCAATGGAGGCTTTGAGTAGGAATTCTAGCTCTCTGCTTAAACCAATTTCCAGTATGAGCAAATAATCATCCTCCAATAAGATCTTCAATTTCTGCATTTTGGATGAGAAAGAAGACATACTGAATACGTGCAAGGCACCCAGGGGTAAGGTCTGCGCACACTCTACCCTCCCTAGACCCCACTTATGGGATTACACTGGGTATGGTTGCATCATAAGTTGGCATATTCATTTATTCCCGTACTTGACATATTCCAAGTTGAGAGAGGGCTGGACTTCCGAATCATTTGCATAGAAGATGTTAGAAGGATAAGTACTTGATAAAAAAAAGATGTTACACGGAAAAGTCAATTCCTTTTGAGCAACACGAGACCAGAGGTGGGAATTAATATTGTACCTGTGTTTAAAATTTGGAAGGAGAATCATTCAGCTCCGATTTATATAACTGGCTTTGGATGCAGAAAGTTGTGAACAAGAGTTATAGTGGTGTGCAAGTTCTTTGCATCAAACTGCAAAATCCAGTGCGTTCCATTTGTCAACAAACTCCTTTTTTGTACTATAATCCTAACAATTCATGTCAAAGTGATAGGTGCTGCTACTTCGAAGGGCCATTCGTCAAAGATGTTATCCCTTGGTGGTCAGGGTTGGTATAGATGTGTTCTGGTATTGCAGCAACAATTGGTTACTAGTTAGCCTAATTTGTGTATTTGCTTGCTTAGAATTTCTGTTTCCAGGGATTCTGGTGAGTCCTATAAAATGTTTATAAACCACTGATTTTTATGGGGTTGCGTTATTGTTTTTCTTTTTAAAAGTGATAGATGCTGCTACTGCCGAGGCCTGTCGTCAATGATCGTATCCCTTGCTGGCCAGGATTTGTATGAATTTTTTTTTGTGGTTGTGCTAGCAATTGGTACTAGTTAGTCTAATTTGTGTATTTGCTCACTTGGAACTTCTGTTTCCAGGGCTTCTGGTAAGTATTATGAAATGGTATGTAAAACACTACTTGTGGGGGTTTCTTTATTGTTTCACTTCAGTTTGTTGGGTGAGGGGGTGGCTGGTATGTAGTCAAATTGTATGTAGCTCTTTTAAAGTCAAAATCATGAAAGCGAACATAACTGTTCAGCAGATTCTTTCACTAGCAAGTTCTACAAAATATACTTTTAGCTGAGAGAGAAGTATTTAGTTCAATGAATGCTTTCATCATTTAGTTACATGTTTTAAAAGTATTGATGTATTTTTCACCAGTGTCGGTTGGTCCTTTAATGTGTCAGTGAATTTGCCGTGATGGTCTCTGGTAGTAAGTACGCTTGTTAAAGTGTTCCTTGACAGCATTGTTCCTTAAAGTATATCAGAGAGATGGTTATTGTTGCTCCTTCTTTTGCTTTTATTTCATACAATTAAGTACTGGAGTTTTTGCTTCTCCAATTATATCAAATGCCAACAAAGTTCTCTGCATTCTTGCTTCTAAGCTCTGCTCATACAATTAAGTATTGAACATTTTGCTTCTCAGTGAATTTAAATTTCATATTAAATTCATTTGCAAGTAATGAATTGTGTGGATAATGCCAGAGCAAAATTGTGCACATGTCCAATTCTATAGCATCACTATACTGCTGGTAATTTGTAATACTGTTTGAACTTGTTTTGTGTATTCCCAGGGAAGAGTATGGCCTTACTGAACTTCTCAAACCACGCCCTCGGGGATTGGTTCAATCCATACAGGGCTGTCTTCAATCTGCATATTTCATGTGACTCCCCTTTCATTCCATATCCGGGTGCTATCTCTATATACACCTCCTTGTGAGAGTCCCCATGCCAGAAGGCATTTTTCACATCTAACTGATACAATGACCATGATCTCTGTGTAGCCAAGGAAAGTAAGATTCTAATACAAATGACCTTTGCCTATGTTGAAAGGGTCTCGCCATAGTCTAGTCCTTTGGTTTGTGTGAATCCTCTTGCCACTAACCTTGCTTTATATCTCTCAATCTCCCCACTTGGCTGGAATTTCACTGTGTATATCCATTTACATTTAGATCCCACAGTCTTCTTTCCAGGAGGTAAATCAACAATCTTCCATGTCTCATTCTTCTCAAGTGCACTCATCTCCTCCATCATCGCCCTCTTTAGTGAGGGGCAGACAAGGCTTCCCTTCTAATCTTTGGCATGGATACCGAATTACAAGTGGATATAAAGGCCTTGTAGGACAGTTAGAACTGAAGCTATTAGAGATTGCTGAGTTTGGGTGTTGTTTCAGTATGCATTTTGCATTGGTCTTGAGGAGTTTTAACAAGTTTTTTGCTGAATATTATCTTCTTTTATGTCTATTAATTGCAGCAACAGCTAAAGGAGGACTTCATTTAAAGATTCTAAGCATGGGTTTTTATATAATCTTCTGTGCATGGTTTCTTCTTTGCTTCATTAGGAGTTAAGGTTCTTGATCCAGTTTTTAGTTTTTCAGAGAAGATAGAGGAATAAGAAGAGGCATATGTATTCTTCCATGTTGTTCCTTTGTGTCGGACTAAATCAGCCCAAGATACTCTTGCATGGTGTGATATTGTTCGATTCTCGCCAAGTCAGCACGGTTTTTCTTGAATGGCCTCGCACCTTAAGAGGTCATACATCTTATATGTAGCTTTCCAATCTTTTCAGCTATCGATGTGAGACTTTGTTTCCACACCCAACACTTTGGCTGGAGGTTTGAATTGTGGAAGGAACCCCAACTCATGCACTCAACATCCACTGTTCCACTTTCATTGCTTAATACTTTCTTTGTCTGGTCCTCTTTGATATGTATATAGCAATAGGTTCAAACTTACCTCTGTATTATCTGAAATTGAGCAACCTTTGCCTTTTATTTGACTTTGATTTATTTATGCCTTTGTCGTTAGCAAATCATCTCATAATTTCCCTTGCTATTAACGGAGCTTCAGCGTGAAATGAGTTTTTTTTTCCTAATGGCGGGGTAATGTTAGACTAAAAGTTAAATGGAGGGAAAGGTTGCTCAATTTCGAATAGTACAAGGGCAAATTTAACAATTAACTTTTTTATTAAGATCTTCTACTGATCGATTAATTTGAATTTGCGCCACATATAACTTAGTAAACAGAAAGCCCTCCCAAGTAGGGTTTCTCCATTCAAAAAGCCCAAACCCAAGACAAAACAATCTCCTATCAAATCATACCAACATCATGACAATCAAATTTCTTTCCCTATTTCTCATAGAGAATCAAATGAAAATAATTGTGCACATGTATTCTCTCCATTGAATGATTTCAGGCTGTTGAAGAACTAAGACATTAATGGAAAAAACCAATTGGTTCCTATGTTTTACTTGTCTAAAACTTGAAAGAAAAACATGATTTCCTTGGAAATATTAAGAGTAAAGATACACGATTAATTCTTCAAATAAGTTGGTCTTTAATTTTTGCTCCTCAAAATCAAACTTATGCCTAGCGGAACATAAGTTCTCTAAGTTGGTCTTCCATTTCCTTAAATACAAAAATATAAACTTCTGTCCCGAAAAAAAATTATTTATCTTAAGAAGTAAAAGTTAAAGATCACTATAAGATAGTGCAATAGTGAAAATTACCCTAAAGAAATTGGTAACCAAAAGAATAATTTTTTTGAAGACCGCAAGGTTAGTTAAACCATAGCAATGAGGATGACAATTTGTTACACACTTCAAATGTAGGGGCTATTCTTGCTTGATTTGATAATTAAAACATCTTTCTATTGACCTAATTTTGGATACCTTATCAACTCATCATACTTTAAAAGTTTCAAAGTGTTTCGCGTTTGATTTTCAAAAAGAAATACCCTCTTCGTTTCAATTTGTATAGTCCAATTTTGGTTTAACATAGAGTTTTTTTTTTTAAATTTTGTAATTTTGAACTAAATATATTAAAATATCTTTTAGTCTTATGGTATATTAAATATGTCATGTGAAAAATTAAAATTAAAGAGTTATCAAAAAATGATTTTTTTAAATATATTTACATACTTATTAATGAGGATAAGCAGACACCTTGTAGAAAAAAGTACTATAAATCACACTAAATAACAACTTAAAATATTTAAAAGATATATAGAAATTTAGTTGATTTTCGAAATTGTATCAATGCCATATAAATTGAAACAAAGGGAGTAACATATATTATTTGAAAATTACGTAAAAGATATTATAAAATACAATAATTAATAATTTAAAATATCTAAAAATCATATAAATAATTTGATTGACTATATTAATTCTATTTGTATCACATAAATTAAAACAAACAAAATACTCGTAAAATGGGAGAAATACCATTTCTCATAATTTTCAAAATACTATTATTACTCCATTCGTTTAACTTTACTTGTCACTTTTTGACTTGGCACACCCATTAAGAAAATAATGATTAGCATAGTTATTTTACCACATTACCTCTATTAATGAATGTTAGTATTAAATCTTGAAAAATGATTTTAGGAATAAGTAATTAATGCTAAAGGTAAAACGTGAAATTTTTTTTGTCTTTTTTCTTGATATGTCAAAATTGACAAGTAAAAATGAAAATAAAAAATAAAAATAAATGACAAGTAAAGTTGAATGAAGGAAGTATTTTTTATTTTTTTTTCAAATTTCGCGTTTTATGTCGAAACGCCCGCAAGATAAATAGAATTCTTATTGGTAAAATTGAACTCTCCCAATTGGAAATGGTGTCCTTATTACCCAATTTGTGTTCCCCAATTTCCCGTCTAAGCTTACAATGGAGATCCTCAATCAAATCTACTACCAAATTGCAATTTCAATTGCATGACAAAGTAGTAAAACCTCAATGGTTCAAATCTTTTTCACCTTATTGTTCTACTTCAGCTTCTAATCTACAAACCCAGAAACAAAAACTGGTTGAAAACGAGAATTTAGTTGTTTTAGGAATCGAAACCAGCTGTGATGATACCGCTGCTGCTGTAGTAAGTTTTATTTTTTTTAAAACATGTCTTGGTAGTTTCTTTGGAATTTATTTTGTTGCGTAGAGGCGGAGCCAACATTTGAACTTTATGGTTCTGAATTCTAGTATAGCGACATAAGGTGTTAGTACATTGGTTCTATTTTTTTTTTTTTACATATTTGGTGAATTTCTTAATATATATATATATATATATATATATATATGCAACTACCAGGTTTGGCCTAACTCGGGTTCTAGCTCTGCACCTGATTGTGGGTGGCTGTTTATTTATTGGGTGGCGTTTGGCAATGAAAATTGTGATTATCTGAAAAAAAGTAGTTTTTGTTTTCAAAGTGAAAAATGATATTTGAAAATTGGAGTTGTGTTTGGCCATGAATAGAAATTGGTGTTTTTGAATTCTTGCAAGTACTTTGGAGTGAAAACAGTTTTTGGGTGTTTTTTAAATTCCAGAATTTTATGGCCAAATGTGTGAACTCCGGAAAAAAGAAAAAAAATTCATGGCCAAACTCCCCCCCCCCCCCCCCCCCCCCCCCCTTTATTTTACTTTTGTTGTTGTTGTTGGGGGAGGGGGAGGGGGTGAAGCTGCTGTATTTTTTTTATTTTCTTTTGAGTTTTGTGTCTCCTATTGTAGGTAAATAGCAATGGTGAAATTCTCAGCCAAGTTATCTCTTCTCAGGTACTCTATGTATTTATATAGTTACAGAAAGTCTGGGAATTACCTTTCAGATTATATCATCATCTTGTTCGTGATAATGGCTACTCCGTGATAATTTGGCACTTATTGCTGTTATAGGTTTATTTATGTATTTATTAATTTATTTGCATCATTATCTGAATAGTTGGACATGACCCTAGATAGGAAGGTATGGAGGTCGAGGATTAGGTAGAAGGTTTGTAGGTAGTCAAGTGTCGTCGCCCTTTAGGTGGGAGAGGCAGGGGGCTAGCCCTATCTCCTTGCAGCCTTATTAGTATCTGTTGCTTCTATGTGTTTTGCTATTTGTTGTTTCATTTGCTTTGTATCTTGATATTTTGCTGTCATATTTTTCTTGCTACCCTGACGTCGAGTATCTTCTGTTTTGAGCCAAGGGTCTATCGAAAACAACCTCTCTACCCCACAAAGGTAGGAGTAAGGTGTGCATACATCTTACCCTCCCCATACCCCACCTGTAGGACCATTGGGTATGTTATTGGTGTTTATTTGAATAGTTGGACATTGTGGTATGTCTAGAATGACACAGGTCATGTTCCACATTGGTTGCTGGTGTGCAGGGTTTCTGTTCACTTTACTATTTATACATATAAAAGCATAAGTATCTCGTGCTTTTGTTGAAGTGTGCGAAGATCTGCAAGTTACACATAAAAGGCAAATCCAACAACAAAGAAGTAGTATATTAAAGATTAACTTATTCAAGCATCCTTTCACAAGGAAATGTGGAGTACACTTTCCATCTGATTAAAAAAGAGGGGGGGGGGGGATCAAAAAAAGTAAATAAAAGATATGCCAATATGTTTTGGTTGATAATATAGCTGAAAAGACAACAATTCGGCAATGTGCCTAATGCCAGTGTTATCTCGGATCATGTGTTTATTGGAACTGTCATGCCACCACATAAGACTTCACAAATACATTGTAGAATCAGCTACTTTGAAGACAAATTTTTTGAATCCGTGAGGGTGATGACTATCTAAGCAAGAATGTTCTGCAGGTAGCTGTGCCTTATTGGTGATGCAGCAGGTATCCTTGGGCCTCACAGATCACTACTGTAATACAATTATGGTGTGATCTGCAGTCTTTTTTGGTTAGAGTATGATCTACAAATCAACACATAAAATGTTAGTTGGAGCAGAACTTTCTGTAGGAAATCAGGCAGATAGTGTTGATATATACATACATCGCAAATAGCAGCAGGAGGATATTTAAGGGGAATGTTTTGTTTGTGGAAGGCACTTAGAGGTTGATGTATTACTAAGCATTGCAGAGTAGTCAACATAATATTTGAAGTGACACTAAGTAGCTTTCCTTTATATTCTTATACCGTATAAGTAGATATCTGTTCACACCACTGTTCTTTCTTCATGTCAGTTACAGGAATTTCTCAATGCTCTAAAGAATTGTAACTTCAACTCTTCAAGTAGTTATCCAAATTATACTACTTTTGTGTGCCCTCACTATGTGGTCCTTTTTCTAATCTTGAGGTTCTGTATTTCATTAAGGCAGAACTGCTTGCTCGATATGGAGGAGTTGCTCCTAAGATGGCAGAGGAAGCACATGCACTGGTGATTGATCAGGTATATGCTTTCAACCCTGAATTAGTTTGCTTCAAGAACTTGAAAACTGTCGTCACTGGTGGATGTGATTGTATTGAGTGCGCATCTTTTTCAGATGTTATACCATGATCCCTGCATCTTAATGTTTTTCAACAAAGACTGGTTGAGAATACATCAATTTGCAAAGTAATCAACTTCTTGCTAACATCAATGTTATCATGTTTTTAAAAAAGTCAATGAACTCTGACGAAGTGGTTTATTTGATTTCACATGCAAGATTCACTAAATCGATTTGGTAGAGACGCAGAGATTTTCCAGTTCATTAGGTTTTTCATGGAGTGACAATAGGGTTATCCTTCTTCAATCATTTCCTAAGAAGTTGCTAAATATGGCCTTAACAAAAGATGATTTAACAAGTAAAGCCACGAGAGGACCTCTTTAAATCTAAAGCAAAAATAAGCCCAGACCAGAACTTCTCTCCTCTTTCCAGTTTATCATACAAATCAAGTATGGGAATAAAAACGGAGGGGGGGAGGGAGGGAGAAAAGCTGGGCCTTTTGCTTGGATGACTTATATTACCACATCTCTGTCACTTCTAAGTTTGTGAACTTCTTAATCTGAATTGACACATCATATTTCTGGCATGTGTTTCCTGTGCGATCAACGTGATACTTATTTTCTTCAGGTGGTACAAGAAGCGCTAGATAAAGCTAATCTGACTGAAAGGGATCTAACTGCAGTTGCTGTCACGATTGGTCCTGGTTTGAGCCTTTGTCTGCGTAGTAAGTTTATACTCGATAGCCTTTCTTTCTTTTCTTCTCTTGTTTTTTTTTTTAATTTTTTTGTTTGGGAGGGGTTATCAGTGATTTCTTTTTCCCCTCCTTCCCGCACCAATTAGTGTTCCTATTTTGTTTAGAATAAAGTAGTGTTCTTAATTATTAAATGTTTGTCAAATTCTAACAGCAACTACTTATGAATCTGAGATTAAATATTGTGAATATTCATGTGGGATACATAGATGCATTTTGTGACAGCTAATGAACGTTGTGTAAGTCCTCCTACCTTATTTGTGCAATTTCTGTGTAGTTGGTGTGCGGAAAGCAAGAAAAGTTGCTGGTTCTCATAATTTACCTCTTGTTGGTGTCCATCACATGGAAGCTCATACTCTGGTTGCCAGGTAGCACTATGGAATAAAGGTTAAGTTATTCATGCAAGTTGCAAAGAGTAGAGTAGTGCATACAGCTAAAATTAGTTGGGAACTTGCCTGATTCCGCGGATAGTTACTGCACTGTGAGCTTCCTAGCTTTCAATATCTTTGTCCGGAATACTGCTAAATATAATAACAATAAAATCAAGAAAAACTTTGGCAGGAACAATCTTGGGAGAAGAATTTTGTCCTCTGTGGTAATGCATTTTCATTTTATTTATTCTTGATTGTTTTGCTATCTATTTGGTAGCCAAATTTTGTCAGAGAATCATATAAATAGGTTGGATAAGTTTCTTTTATCTTCTTTGTTCTATTTCTAGGGGCATCGTCAGTTTCAGTGAGATGATAACCTATGGTCTGTGTCGTAGCTGCAGAGGTCTCTAGTGTCACCTTAGGTATATCATGGGATACCTTGTTTAAGAGCTCTTATCTGTCTCCTTAAGAAAACAAAGAATATTTATTTGTAAATCATTGGCAGCATGGTATGAGGTGGTAATCAGGATTTCTGTCTGTATTCTACGCCGTTTTCCCCTTTCCTTTGTTTCTTGTGGAACTCTTTTATTTAGTAATACAGATGATTTCATGAATTTGGAGTCTCAAATATGAATAAGCAGATAAGAGATAACGTAGTCGCCCATGGAATGCTCGTCAACCCCACCATTGCTTTTTACATCATCTTATGGAAAGTTGCCAAAGTGTCTAAAAAACTGCATGTCTTGTGCTTACAGATAAATTAAAGCATCTATAAAGACCATATGCTTCAAGAAATTTGCAAGCAGTGTACAATAAACCACCTGGAACTAATGTTTTCTCTTTTATAGGCTAGTGGAAAGAGAGCTACAGTTTCCTTTTATGGCCCTACTTGTCTCAGGTTAGATAACCTTCTACAATTTTATAGGTCTGTTGTTTTTACTCTTACTGAAAATCTACTGGGTCATCTTTCCTGTTCTATAGATATATGGCCAAGTTATACAGTATTACCCTAGTTCTAATTGCACGGCTATCGTAAGGTGCTAGCTACATCAATTCTTTGATTTGGAACATCACTTGAATATAAAAGATCTAGGATTTGTTACATGAATGCGCACTACCCACAGATTCTATCTTTTTTGCAGTTTAATACTTTAATTTGTGTCTAAAGGTCTTTCATATGCTTTTCCTGATGCTCATGATATCCATTGTTATGTTTATGAATCTATCTTGTAAGACGAAAATCTCTCATATAAACAATCAAACATTCTTATGGTTGATTCAATTATTTGTAATCTTCAATCTTCATATGTGTTTTTTGTTTAGTGTCTTTTCCTTAGGCACCCGACTTATCTTAAGTTAGGAAAAATGAATTGTTTTACCTTTAAACCAATGTATGCTAAATATTGGATATGTTTCTCAATCAACAACATAAAATGTTGTTTTCATAGTGAAAAACAATTTGACCAGTTGTATTTTTCTGTGAACTAGATATCAATAACTTAGTGAATTTTCTTTCATTCGTATGCTCTTTAGGAGGGCATAATCTTTTAATCCTTGCACGTGATCTTGGCCATTACATACAACTTGGGACAACAATTGATGATGCAATTGGTGAGGCATATGACAAAACAGCAAAATGGCTTGGTCTTGATCTGAGGAGGAGTGGGGGCCCTGCTGTCGAGGAGCTAGCTCAAGAAGGAAATGCTGAATCTGTCAAATTTAAAGTAAGTTACTTTAGAGACATTTTCACTTATATGCAACGTCTCCGGGTTTTCTCTATAAAGGAGTTTTAGTAGTGATATTGTTTGCTCAACTGACTAAAAGCTTGAATAAATGACAGGTCCCTATGAAACAACACAAGGATTGCAACTTCTCATATGCTGGTCTGAAGACGCAAGTGAGGTTGGCAATCGAAGCAAAAAGAATGTATGTGATTCATTAGGAGAAAAGTATCAGCTTTCCAAAGTGTTTTTCTATTTCCTTTCATCTCAAAACTTTACCACCATTGCCATTGTGTTGTTTTTGTTCTTTTCCAATTATAGAATATGATTTTCCATTCCCAATAGGTAAACAATGAATTAACCGATATATGGAAACAATCTCTCTGCGTCAAACAGAAATTCTTGAGAAGAGTAAAGGATCGTTTCTTGTTTCTTCCTCTTTCTACAATGTTACCTCAGTATAGTGTTCATGTAAGTCATGGTCCTTGTGATCCTAATGTGTAATGAATCACTAGGACAACAATGTACAACAGTTGGTTGTCATTGTCCTCGTCTACCTAGCTATTCACATTTTTTAGGTTGTATGCAGCAATGCTGATATCTCTCTAGCTTCAGCTTCTGATGAAGAGAGACAGGCTCGGGCAGATATTGCTGCCTCCTTCCAGGTATATAAGCTTATAGAGGATTGATCTTGTCATAATTTCTTTGTAATTAAGAATTGTTGGTTATACCTCCATATTCTTGATCTAATTGATCAACACTTCATGCAGCGAGTTGCGGTGTTACATTTGGAGGATAAATGTGAACGGGCAATCGAGTGGGCTTTGAACATTGAGCCTTCTATAAATCATTTGGTCAGTGTTCTCTGTTTACTTGTAATTTTATATGACTAATATCTTCCTCCTTGGCTCTACTCAAATGTTTTAGTTTCACATGATCCTGTAAGATTAATGCCAATTATGCTAAATGTCCAATTTACCTTTCACAGGTAGTGTCTGGAGGTGTTGCATCTAACAAGTATGTCAGAGCTCGGCTTGATGAGGTTGTGAAAAGGAAAGGGCTGAAACTTGTATGCCCCCCTCCAAGCCTTTGTACTGACAATGGTTAGACAATTCTTCTTCTTACGTTGCCTCATTTTCATACAGGAACTTTGGTTTCTTATTTTTGAAGTTTTCAAAGCTTTAGAGGAAAGGTCTCGTTTCTTTCTGAGTCAAGTATATTGACATGCACTGCCTCTAGGTTGATTGTCTTGTGGAGAACTTTTAGCTCGAAAGTGCACATGGCTTGAACATTGCACTCTAATACATTGACCTGTTCTAATAGGTGTAATGGTTGCGTGGACTGGCATTGAGCATTTCCGCCTGGGAAGATTTGATCCTCCACCTCCTGCAAATGAACCAGAAGATGCCGTGGTTAGTCTTTTTCTTCCCTTTTCTCAAACTGGCCATAATGTCCTATAATTTACGTTGATTGAGCATTACAAGCCGTAAATTTTTACCATGAAAGTTAAGCTTGTCAAAAACCATGCGAGTATGCGTCTGCTTTATGCAATTTCTGTCTACTTCCTGTTCCCTGAAGCCCTCTCCCCACTCCCTTCTCCTTACCATGTTTAATTTAGACCCATGGCTCGTTTGATCAGCTTGATTTGCGCCCAAGGTGGCCACTTGGTGAGGAGTATGCTGAAGGAAAAAGTGAAGCTCGCTCAATGAGAACAGCACGGATGCATCCATCACTTACCTCTCTCATTAAGGCATCTATTAAGCAAGAGTCACAGTCTGCAGTTTAAATAACTCCAGAGACTTTTCTACGACGGGCATCCACAAATGTGTAGATATTTTATTAGAGAACCCCGAGACCTCTATATAGGTGGTTTGCATCGAATCAAGATTTGAATGTGTCAGCATTTTCGGAAGTTGGTGAGCAGAGATGCTTGAAGAAAACATAATTCAAGAGCAATGAGCCTCTGGGAGGGGGGGGACTCTGTATTTTGATGCTGTATCATGTTTTAGTGCCTCCTGCATTTTGTAGTTTTCCAGCTTTTACTTTAAAAGTTCAGCTAAGTTAGATGGAGAAGTCTCAATTCTATAACTCAAGCTAAGTTAGTGATTTGCGATACTCATTCATCTCTACTATGTTCATTTTTCTAATTAAACTTGGTCAAATGATATAATCTTTATAGTATTCAGAAATAGTTTTTTTCCGAGGGGAAATGAGATCTCTTGTCCACTTACAATTTGAATAGAAGAAAATTGTATTTTTTAGATATGTTATATGTAAAAAATGAAATCTCTTATAAAATTGTAGAGGGTTAGAAAACCAGTTCTTTCTTTTTCTCGTCATTAGTAAATAAATATATCAAGTTTCGTAGCATATTCTTTGCAATTACTTCATGTGTAACACAATAATTATTGATATTTCCAGTGGTCTTTTTACTTATATTTTGGATTGAAAAGGAAAACTTTATAAAGTCAACAATAACATGACCAATATAACAAGTACAACTTAAGTATAATAGATTTCGTATGGTAATTGAAAACTAAAGGAGAAAAAGAAATAGCGGGAAAACCCTGAAAAGCAGAGAGTGTAAATGGAAATTTCAAGTCTTCCGATATCGGCGTCGCTGAGAGGGAAGCTGATTTCCGGCGGCTACACTTGTCTTTCTTCTCTCGTTTACGTCTCTCACTCTGATATTGCCCGCGGTATCCTCCTTCTCTCTGTCTATTTTTATTCTTAATTAACTGAAGCTCTGGATGTGCTTTTGAATTGATTGGCGATCGCTTTATAATTCTTGGACTTTAACAAGTGGAATTGGGGAGAATCTAGGTTTCAATTTTATTATTGTAAAGTAAAATTCTTACACTCAATTTTTCCTCTATTATTTCTCACTCACTTGTTGCTTGCTTCAGCAACACTTTTTAATTAGTGACACTCGTGTTTTTATTGCATATGTACAATATTTCATATCATTTTACTATTACTGCTATAGATCTAAAGATTTCAGAAAATGAGGCGCTCAATATTTTGAGAGTTGCATCACAAAGGAGGGGATCTGAAAGATGTAATGGAACTAGCTCTATTGTCAATGGTATGTTATTTCTACTATTCTCTCTCCTTTTCCAAACTTTTGAATACTTGATGGTTTGTCCATCAGAAGTCATGTAGATAATACTTGCAGTAATTTACTATTATGAAGTCATTTGTTCAAATGATTTAGTTTGCTTCAGTGTGACTTGTTGACAGTAGCATGTAGTGTCATTTTTCTGCTTTGATTATTTTGCAAATAGGAAGCATATTTAGTTATGCATTTCTTGGCTAGGAGCACAGAGTGCCTGGGAAATGCTAAACGAGGAGGAATCGCTTGGACGTATCACAACATCCTGTTCAGAGTTGGATGACATCTTGGGTGGGGGTATAAGTTGCAAAGAGGTTACTGAAATTGGTTAGTGTTTTAACCTTTAAATATACTTGACCATTACTAATAATATCACAAGGTGTTCACTCTTGCTTATTGGCATTTCTAAAGCAACGAGTTTGCAGTTTTAGTCAAGTGAATATGATTTATAATCTGCTTGTTTCAGGTGGAGTGCCAGGGATTGGGAAAACTCAACTTGGGTAATCGTCGTATGTACTTCCTGTGTATTAGGAATAGCTTCATTTTTCTTTCTAGTGGTTAAGACACTTCCAAATGCAGGATACAACTTGCAGTGAACGTTCAAATTCCCATGGATTATGGTGGTCTTCAAGGCAAGGCAATATATATAGGTACATGCTGACAGAGTTGTTTTTCTTCACGTCTTACATCAATTATATATATTCTCTTTTCAAAATCAGCCAAGCACTTGGCGTTATATGTATTCTGTAGATACAGAAGGCAGCTTCATGGTGGAACGTGCTTTACAAATTGCTGAAGCTTGTTTGGAAGATATGCGCGAATATCATGGATTTTTAAAGAGGGATTTACAAGCTTGTCAAGTTAACATGCAGCCAAAGGATTTCCTTGAGAACATATTCTATTTTCGCGTTTGTAGTTACACAGAGCAAATTGCTGTTGTTAATTACTTGGAAAAGTTCATCTCAGAGCATAAAGATGTGGGTAGAGTAACTCTTTTCTTTTCAAATATTCATCTTCATTACTAAAACGTGTAATTTCTTAAATTTCATTCTTAATAGGTTAAGGTTGTTATTATTGATAGCATTACATTCCATTTCCGTCAAGATTTTGATGACATGGCCCTTAGAACCCGACTACTTGGTGGAATGGCCTTAAAGTTGATGAAGCTTGCAAAGAAATTTACTTTGGCAGTAAGGATAACTTCGTTTCCTAAGTGATTTTCTTTCTGCCCACAATTTGTTAGTTTTATTTGCGATTATACCAAGTCATTAACGTTTGATTTGTTTGTGTAGGTTATCCTATTGAATCAAGTAACCACCAAGTATACAGACGGTCAATATCAATTAGCTCTTGCATTAGGTAATTACACAGCCTCCTTTTGTAATGATATAACTTGGTACAATACATACCACCCCACCACATTCCCAAAAAAAATTGTTCTCTTTTTGATAAGTTTGGGGTAAACGAAAATGGTGATATTATTGTATTGAGCATTGTCCGTTTTAGCTTCTTAATAAGTCTTGCTAAACAGGGGATAGCTGGTCACACGCTTGCACTAACCGGGTGATTTTATACTGGAATGGTAATGAAAGGTATGCATACATTGACAAGTCGCCTTCTGTTCGATCAGCAGCTGCTCCATATTCCGTAACAGGCAGAGGGATTCGGAGCTCTGTTTCAAACTGTAAACGAGTCAAGATGATGTAAGTTCTTGGTTAAAAGTTTAAAGACAAATGAATGGTACACCTTTAATCTTTCTCTAGGGAGCTTTTGTACGATGTGCCTTGATCTTGTAAATGCTATGCTTAGTCGTGAATCTCTGTTGTATGAGAAAATAAAACATTTGTGTAGCATCTTATTTGGTGTAGAAAAACACTGGTAAATAGAAAGAAAAAAAGGACAATTTTATAAGTTCGAGGGATCAACCTGAAAGTAAAATATGTTAAGTCAGGTATCCAAGAGGTCACGAGTTCAAGCCGTGGAGACAACTTCTTCTAGAAATGCAGGGTAAGGCTGGATATGGAACTTATACATCTAAGAGAAAATAGAAAAAATTCCTCACTGGTTTTCTTATCATAATAGACTTTCATCTTTACCCCTTCTCCCATAACTGCAAAATAATCAACTTCAACATTTGCTTTATATGCTATAAGGATAGTGAAATAGTCATTAAATTTTAGAGATATTATAGGATTGCTAAACGTTTGGTCTCAACTTAGATGCACCCCTTGTGAGTTGTGACCTTTCTTCAGAAAGCCATCTCATGACGCCATTATATTGGATTAAAGAAAATGTGTTTAAAAAAAATCCTACAAACAGAATGAATATTTTCCTTTCTGTCTTTGGCATATTTGACTTGAAAGAGCTTTTAACCATTTTAAAAGTAAGAAGAATTACATCTTCATTGATCATGTTAAAGCAAGCTATGTAATTCACCATGCTTGTTGGTAATCTTGAAAGTAACTGTTTGGATTTTTGCCAAGGGAAAATTTCTTCAAGCTTGATAGTAATGGCTTCTCATTGGAAAATCCAAAAAAAAAGAGAGGAGGAATATGATGTGTTTTTGGGAACTTTAACGAAATATTGATAAAAAAAAATTAACTTATTGCCATCAATTATGATGGGAGAAACACTAGGTGATTTCTTCCCATCTGTTCTAGTTATGGTGGACAGAGTTACCAGGTACTTATTGGTGGGAGGTGGCAGGTATTCCGTGGAATTAGTCAAGGTATGTGCAAGCTAGTCCAAACACCACGATTTAAAAAAAAAAAAAAATTTATGATGGGAGATTTGGCACTAACCCCAACCCTTATATATTAGTAAGAAAAATATGAGTACATGAGGGGAATAAACAAACTTATATCAAGCCCCTGAGTAAAGATGTACAGAGCACACTATAATATTGATCATTGGCTTCTCAAAAAGCCTTCATATCACCACCAATGTATTGCTAAGGATTTTCAGGTTATCTTATGGATATTGAAGAGTTCTTTCGTTCTCTGTTAGGTAGGAAAGAAAATTAATTCTGGCTTTAAAAGTAATGTTTTTTTTTTGATGAGTAAGTGAAAATTTTACCTTGTCAAGGAAAGGTGAGATCTACTCATTAATTCTATATCAGACGAGCGGTTATACTATGATTGTACAGAAGATATAGACTCACACGCTACACACAAGAATGAATTATTATGCGGTTGAATGACCTCTTTTCTTTATACAGACAATCTATAAAATTGAATCACGTATTTTAAAATATTTTTTGCACAAATCATGAAACTACAACAAGGTCTCCTAGAAATAACTATGAATTCTCAAGCAATTATTAACATGATCACAAGTCACAACCCAAGTTAACGAAGGATTCTCAACTGCGAGCAATTCTTGTAGAGAAAGTTATCAACACTATAGCTAAAGTGATAACAATTAACTTAGAAGACATTACGTACTTTTAACTCACTCACCCTCTTTTATCAATTACTTCGTCTGTTTCAATTTATATGATACTCTTTGTTTTTAATCAGTCCCAAAAAGAACGATACATTTTCTTATTTAGAAATATTTAATGACGCTTGTCCATGTTAGGTTCCACTTATTTGGCAAGAAGTTCACAAAAGTGTACTCTTTTATTTAAAAAATCATTTATATTAAGAATAGTTTTGAAACATTGCAAAATCTTCTTATATTTCTTAAATGTGCTCAGTTAAACTATATCACATAAATTAGAATGAAGAGTGTAAAACTTATTTGTACTGTACACATCAATCTAATAACAACTTAACCATGGGTATATGCATTTTTACTTTGAACTTTAATGACGTTTTGTCTAAGATAGGTTCCAAGCTAACACCGTCTACAAATACTAATATCGTGTTGTCTCCTCCAGATCCAATCATTCCTACCATGACGGCTGATCAGGAAGGAGCATCTACTACTAAGTTAGTTTGTAGGACGACATGTAATAAGTTAGCCTGTTTTGGTAATCTATCTGTAATCTATGCTACTGCTACTACTATAGCCACTATGTCCGATGCTAATCTAGCTACTACCTCTGTAACCATCGTTTAAAATATATATAATATATATATCCAGTTATCCAAAAAAAAAAAACTATTCTATAGGAAAAGTGGAAAAAGAATAGTTAATAAAAAAATGTCAGAAGTGGAATTTGAACTTTAATGACGTTTTGTCTAAGATAGGTTCCAAGCTAACACCGTCTACAAATACTAATATCGTGTTGTCTCCTCCGGATCCAATCATTCCTACCATGACGGCTGATCAGGAAGGAGCCTCTACTACTAAGTTAGTTTGTAGGACGACATGTAATAAGTTAGCCTGTTTTGGTAATCTATCGGTAATCTATCTGTAATCTATGCTGCTACTACTACTATAGCCACTATGTCCGATGCTAATCTAGCTACTACCTCTCTAACCATCGTTTAAAATATATAATATATATATATATATATATCCAGTTATCCAAAAAAAAAAACTATTCTACAGGAAAAGTGGAAAAAAAATAGTTAATAAAAAAATGTCAGAAGTGGGATTTGAACCCACGCCCTCTTACGAAGACCAGAACTTGAGTCTGGCGCCTTAGACCACTCGGCCATCCTGACTTTTTTATTATATTTCCAATTCTTTAAAAATTTATCAGTCGTTTGAATTCAAAAAACATACAAAACAAAGTTATGTTTCTTTTTTTTAAGCGAAAATGCATCAAGACCCCCTCTAAATTTGATCGACATTTATAAGTAGACACTTAAAGTTTGCAGGGATCCTATTACCCCACTCAACTAATCTCAACTAAAATAAATACACCCTTTTCGCACCAACCTTAGTCTCAAATGTTGTGTGTGTGTCTCACTCTCTATTAAAATATTAAATTTAATTAAATTTACTCTGACCCGTCTTTACCCGATCCTAATATCATGGAAAAATTGAGGTTTTACCCTAACCCACCCAAAATATTTTTTATGTTTTCAACATTTATTTCTTTTATCATATTTTTTTCTTTATTTTTATTTGTTTAATTTACTAGTATTCATTTTTTTTTCCCTTTATCCCTTTCACTTTACTCAGGTCTCTTAGCTTCTCTTTTTCCCCCGATTCTTCTTTCTCTTTTGTTTGTTCAAGCTCTTTCTTCCATGAGTTATTTTCAATATCTTATGATTCCTTGTTTGTTCGTTTATTTTTCTTTTAATTTTTGTTATGAAATTTTTATTTGGCAATATTACAAAGCTTCATTTTAATGGAATTTTGATTCTTTATAAATGTAATAATTTTAAATTTTAAACTTAACGATGATTATGATGGCGATCAATAAAGTGGTTAAACTAGCGATGATCTGCGATGATTTTGCTCAAGAGAAATTGAAGCTAATAAAGCCAATAGATGAAAATTTCTAACCTTTTGAATCTAATTTTGCTAAGGAGGAGAGAATTTTTAGTGAAACTTTTTCACTGGTTATCAATGGAGCTTTGGGAAAAGAAGAGAAGATAGATTTGGAGGAAGAAGAGAAGATGAGTGTATTTTTTAAAGAAAAATTAAATTAGAATTGTCACGTGGCTTTTTTTCACTGATTTTGGGCGGAATTTTGATTCGCTCAGGCGCCCCTCTAAAGTGTGACTATCATTGGTGAAAAAATGGGTCAAAAGAGTGTATTTATTTTAATTGAAATTAGTTGAGTGGGGTAATAGGATCCCCGTAAACTTTAAGTGTCTATTTACAAATGTCGATCAACTTTAGGGGATTCTTGATACATTTTCTCTATTTTTAAGAATAATAAATAGAATAGAAGAACAGAGTGAGCCAATGAGAAATTATGTTTGAATCATCTCAAGGAATTCATCATAATTTCAACCTACTCTCACTTTTTTTTACTTATAAAAAAAACTTAAACCAGAAACTTTGAAGTTTGAATGATTAAGATTTTTGTAAATATTCTTTACGAATAATGCCTTCGTTTATTTTTATTTATCTATTTTGAATTTTATATATTTTTTAAAGAAATATTAATTGATATGAGTATTTTATTATAGTATCCATATCAATTGATGTTTAGTATTAAGTTTTAAAAAATAATTTGAAAAATAAATGATTAATGCTAAAAATAAATATGAAGGAAAATAATTTTTTTTTTTAATATGTTAAAAGTGATAAGAAAAAGTGAACGGAGAAAGTAATAAAGCTTAGAAAATTCACTAAACATCATTATTAGGAAAGCACTAGTGGTCTCTATGAGGAAATGGTATCCTAGTTTTGGATTTGATTCTTGGCTGGTGCATGTTTTTGAAATTTAACACACGGGTAACTTTTAAAACACATCTAATACAAATTTTATTTATATTTATTATATACTTTAATATATTTATAATATATTGTGTCAATTTCTTATCAAACAAGTATAATATATTTTAAAACACTTATAATATATTTATATTGCATGCATAATTTACTTTTAATACACAGTATAAATTTATCATAGTATTATTATATATTGCTATAGATGGTAATAAATAAAAAATATTACTAAAAATAATAATTATTTATTAAAAAGTACTCACCCAAGTAATTTTTCCTTTTTTGGTGATTTTACTTCTTTTGTTCTCTATCCCTTTAAAAATTTGAATTTGTTTATTTGGAACTCTGTTGTACTTGACATTTTAAAAAAATTATTATTTACTTTTTTATTTAATTTATGTTATACTTTTCATTATTCGAAAGTTAATTTTACTAATTTTTAAAGTTAAATTATATTAGATCAACTTAATATTTTAAAAATTAAATTTTAATATTGAAAAAGTATAAGAAAAGTGTTATTAAGTTATATTTCAATGTCAATATGATGAACAAATATATTATAAAATATTAATTAAAATTTACATAGTTTAAATCTCAAAAAATAAAATGAGTCACATAAATTGAAACATTGATAATATAAAAGTTTAGTACTTTCTCCGTCTTATATTAATTATTATTACTTTTATATCCCTTTAAAAAATCATAGATAAAAAGTATTTTTTATATTAATTTACTCTTAACTTGTTTCAATACAATCGATATTGTTTATTTTAAAAAATAATTAATTTCAAAAGCAGATTGTAAAAAAAATTATTGATCTTATAAATTAATAAGTATTTTAGAATAATTTTTTTTAATAATATCGACAACTAATATGAAACGAAAGAATGTAATATACCATAATTAAAGTGGTAACCAAACAGAGTACAAGGCAACAAATAAACACAAAAAAGACAAAAGTGGTTATAATAACTAGGTGAAGTGCAGACTAATCTAGTGGGATTGCCCTTCTCTGTGTCAATAATATTTGTTCAATTTATAAAATTAAGAGATAATTTTATATTTAGTTCCTAATTTACACTTATCATTAATTATAGTCATTTCTCTATTATATTTTTTAAGACATTGTATTTATTATATTCAAAGGATAATATATTAAAATTACTCTTCTATTTATAATTTTTTTAAAAGTGTATAAAGTTAATAGTGGACAAATATTATTGGACGGAGAAAGTATTTTAAGTAGCAAATGGTCTTTTCGCCTTGTAATTGCCGCCTCATAAAAATTAGGGGTGTGCATTATTCGGATTAAACTGAAAAATCAAATCAAATCAAATCGAATTTTAATTTAGATTGATTTTTTGATTTTTTGGTTTGGTTTCAGATTATTTTTTTTTTTGATTTTTTGGTTTGATTTCGGATTTAGAAAAATAAAAACCAAAGATTCAAAAAAAACAAATATTATATATATATATATAACCCTAATAATAGTCTAATAAAAAGTTAAAAAGGCAATTATGATTTAGTTTATATTTTATACTTGGACATCTATTGATATACTTTTTAGGTATTGTGTTTTGATATTTTATTCGTGACTTATATTAGAAAGTATATTTAATTGATTCAATATTATTACTTCCCATTGTATATAATTTTTATTTTTTTCAACATGCAAATATAAATTTGATTATGTTATTAATTAGTATTAACATAACCGAATAGCTGAACAGAAAAAAAACCAAATCGAATAGAGAAAAAACGAACCAAATTAAATTTATTTTGGCTCGAATTAGGTTGCACTTTTATAAGACCGAACACCAAAAAATCAAAATCGAATAATACAAAATCAAATCAAAAAACCGAATGCACACCCCTAATAAAAATTACCAATTTGTTGTTGCGTCGATGACGACACCCCCGATTGTTTGAATGAAAAAAAAAATACTTCCTTCGTTTTAATTTATTTGGCCTATTTTAATTTTACGCGAAGTTTAAGAAAAAAAAAATGAAACTTGTGCTCTTAAATTAAAGATATGTCAAATGTATTAAAATATTACTTAATCTTGTGGTCTTGAATATGCCACGTGGAAAGTTGAAATTAAAAAATTTCTAAAAAAGGAAAGAAGCATTCTTTTTGAAACGGACCAAAAAGGAAAGTAGGCCAAACAAATTAAAACATAGGAGTACTCAAACAATCAAATACTGTATTACTTATAAAAATTATATTTAAAACATAATTCTATTTTCAACTTTTGTTTTCTCTTTAAAACAAAAATTTGACAACTCTAGAAACAATATACAGAATCTTTTTTCTTAAGCCTGACGTATAATTCCACATCAAAAGCTAGTAGGTACTATATTTTTTAGTAATTCTTTTTTCACCAAAAATATATTTTAAATTTTTCAGTTGGATTTTTGAATGAAATGCTATATGGTTAGGTGAGATGATTTTTTTGACCCAAAACATGGCTTCTACCAACAAAAAGAAATACTATTTTTTGTTTTAGTACTTTTATAATATTTATTTTGTTGAAGGGTGTCAAACGTCAATGTTAACAACCTAATTTGGTTGTTGGATTCTTGAATTCCATCACCTAATAGTTTTTTTCACTTTTTTGTGGAGTTGAACTTCGAAAAATATGTTTGACCATAAAATTTTAAAAAAATTCTGTTTTTACTTTATTCATTTTCTTCAACAAATTTCAAAAATTTCAAAAACAACAAAAAACTATTTTCACTTCAAATTACTCACAACAATTCAAAAATAACTCTAATTTATTTCATGACCAAATACTACTTCAATTTTTAAATATCATTTTTTACTTTTTTTTATTTTTTACAATGAAACATGGTCAAATGCCTACTACATTTCTCCAATTTTCTCTACTTGAATGATGAATCTTTTCCCCTTTTCTTTTTCTTTTTCTTTTTTGTTTCTATTTTGACAATCATAATTCAATTAGTTCCTTGGTTACTCATAAAGAATATAATTTGGTTTTCTTTTTAGTATGTGATACTTAATTTTCAGATTTATGTCATATACGATTTACTAAAGTAAAAAAATTTTTATTAGAATTTTTTTTGTACCCAAAAATTTAAGTTAGAGATATCTAATTAAAAATAAAAAAAATTATATATAAAAATAATACTGAGAATATGCTATTGTACAACATCTTTAATACGAAAAGGAAAGGAAAAAAAAAGAGGAGACAGATAATAGAAGCACAAATTTTCAAGGTAGCTCTTCACTAAAAATCATCATCCACAAATTTCTTATATTTAAAGAAAATATAGAAAAAGAAAACAAAAAAAAAAGCAAATAAAAGAACATAAACAAAATATTCCATATTCCTTATCAAAAGTCTCATTCATTCTTGGTCATGAAAACTTTTCATAAAATTGCTTTCATCTCATCACCCTCACCAAATTCATTAAATAAAGTTTTTTTTTTTTGCTAAACATTAATTTGGACGATTAACATTATGTCAATTGACTTGAAACAACAAAGAAATAAAATAAAACAAATAAAGAAATTTCCCTTTCCCTACATTAAACAATCACAATAAAGTTGATTCTACACGATTAATTTAAAGATCAGAAAGTAATTAAATGAGCCATTATATTATTGTTAAAAATTCTCATTCATAAATCAATTCATTTTGAGCTTCTATTCCCTCTTATATATACTTCCCTTTATATAACAAAATTTGGGGAGAGGCATTTTATATCCCTTGATATTAATGTATTAAAAGAAATTGATTTTGCTCTTTATTTTTATACGTATAAGAAAAACTGTTGCAAGAGTTTTCAGAGAATTGATGCCTGAATTGGCCATGAAAATTCCAAATACAATTTAAGTTGTATTTTTTTTTGAATACAGCCAAAGCTCCATTTTCATTTTTAATTTTTTTTTCCATAAAATAATCTTATTTAAATTATATTTCATGTTTAAATCATATTTTATATATTTATTTAAGAAATATATTTAAATTCTAAATATTTATTGCAAAAATTATGACCAAACACAATTCTAACTTTAACTCTAACTTTGAAAATTCTAAATAAAGTTTTTTTCTTTCACGGCCAAACATGCACTAAATATAAAAATGTACATATAATTGATGCATTACACCTACTGTTTGGTGTGAGGTATAAGGTGTAATAATTCTGAAATAAAATACAGAATTATTTTATCTTATAATTAATTGAATGTATTAGTTAGTCCTGAAATTATTTATCTCACCATTTATATAATAGTGATGAGATATATTATAATAGAATAACTAATTTCAATATAGCTAATCTCGAAATTAATTATCCCGAGATAACCCGTTTCTTGACCAAACGGACCCCTTAGAGCCACAAGGAGCCAATCCCTAAAATAAATCCTCAAAAAGTCACATTTCAAAGGCCACTCTTTATATCAACTCAACTCATCTTCTTCACACATTTCTCTCTCTCTCTCTCTCTAAAAAGCCATGGCTTCTTCTTCTTCTTCTCTCACTCTCTCTCAAGCCATCCTTTCTCGTTCTCTCCCTCGCCATGGCCCTTCTTCTTCTTCCACTAATTCCCAAATTACCCCTTCTTCCCACTCTCTCCCCACTTTCTCCGGCCTTAAATCCACCACTCCCACCTCCTTTCGCCGCCGCACTCTTCCCTCCGCCGCCGCCGGAAGACAGCAGTTGATTCGGGCTTCGGCAGCTGTGGAGACGCTAGAGAAAACCGATAATGCCCTTGTTGAGAAATCTGTAAATACAATCAGATTTTTGGCTATTGATGCTGTTGAAAAGGCGAATTCGGGTCACCCGGGTTTACCCATGGGGTGTGCACCGATGGGTCATATATTGTATGATGAGATCATGAGGTATAACCCTAAGAACCCTTATTGGTTTAATCGTGATCGCTTTGTTCTCTCCGCTGGACATGGATGCATGCTTCAGTATGCTTTGCTTCATCTTGCTGGCTATGATGCTGTCAGGGTAAAAACCCCTTAACTCTCTAACTCTTTTTTCCCCCTAAACTGGTGTATGCATGAGTGGATCTATATATTTTCTGCTTTGTATTGAGTTAATGGTAAAAAACACACCTCTAAACTATCTCGCTTTTTTGAGTTTCATACCTGAACTATCATGTGTGCTAGTGTCTTAGTTGAACTATCACCAACTATTTATCAAAACACACCTCAATTATAGGTTGTTCCATTTTCCCATCTGAATGAGTATCTCGTTTTTTCGAGTTGCATACTTGATAGTCTATCAGGTGTGCGAGTTTCATATTTGAACTATCACTAACTATTTATCAGAACACGTTGTTCCCTTTTCGCACATGAAATATCACTTAACGATAGGAAAAGGGAATAATTGATAGTTGAGGTGTGTTTTGATAAATAGTTGGTGGTATTTCAAGTAAAAAACTCGCACACCTGATGATTCAGATATGAAACTCGATAAATTGATATACTTCAGATGTGTTTTTGAACCTTGATTCTTTTGTATTTTATTGTTGTGAATTGGATCTATGTAATGCTCCTCCAGCAAGTAAAAGCTTCTCACCTTTTTGAGTTTAGCATGACCGGATTTTTTCCCCCATTATTAGGACATTTCTGGTGTTTTTGCTGAGGAAAATATTTTCACTAAAAGGGGAAATGGGTTGTGCACTTATGGGTGCTGTCACTTTTCCTTGGCAACTATTTTAGCTCTTACTCCATATCACTTGCTACAACCAGCAAATACACATTATTGTTGGTCTTTTATACTCAAAAATTTCATTGAAGCACTATCTAATTTGCAATAAATATTTTTTCAGAAGATATTTTTCACTCACTTACCTAACACTCACTGGAAAGTAAAGTGTGCAAACACGGATTATCCAGGAAAGCATTTTCCTTCAACCAAAGACACATTGTCCTGGTATCCCATGCTAGTCCGGTATAAAAAGCCATTTCATTTGCGTTTGGTGTGGAAGGAAATGTTTTTATGAAAGAATACTTTTCTCGGAGAATAAATTTCTGGATCATTTTTCTAGTGTCTGGTTTGAGTAAAAGTTGGATCCTACAAGGTGTAGGACAAGATATGAGGATAATGTTTGACTGATGAAATCTGAGTACAAGTGCTGATTGAAGTAAGTGATATGGAAAAGGACTTGGGATGTTTGTCAAGGAAAATTAATTCTCACATTTGGTGCAAAATATTTTCCCAGTGTAACACTTTTCACAATATTAGGTAACCAAACTCCGGAAAATAGTTTTCTCATGGAATACATTTTCAAAGAAAACTATTTCCTCCATACTGAGCACTGAAAACTGAAACATGATTTTTTGTACACTTTGGACAGTTACTGATGATTTTGTCTGTCTTTTAGCTTAATGAGCTTATGTTTTTGGAAGTGTGTTTTTTAGTTAGAATTTACTTAGATTACATTTGGAGTTAATTTAGCCATTATGCTTTTTTAAACTGTGCTGATTATGTTTACTGTTATGTTTTGACTAGGAAGAGGACTTAAAGAGCTTCCGCCAGTGGGGAAGCAAAACCCCTGGACACCCAGAAAACTTTGAGACACCTGGTGTTGAAGTCACCACTGGTTAGTGCACTATTTATATGTCCGTGTACATTAATTAGATTTCTATCTGGTGGTGGATTATGTATGTTTGGGTACGTGGCTTTTCACTGAGAGCTGTATAACTGATTATGATCTTTATTTTCTTGCGTTTAGGGCCTCTAGGACAAGGGGTTGCCAATGCCGTTGGCTTGGCCCTCTCAGAGAAGCACTTGGCTGCTCGTTTCAATAAGCCTGATGCTGAGATTTTAGACCACTACACGTGAGAGTCTCCTCACGCTCTTTTTTTTTTTTACCTTTTGAATGCCATAAACAATTGTATGACTTAATGCAGCCTGTTTTGTTTGACTAATGGCATCGGTGGTCATGCAGATATTGTATTCTCGGTGATGGTTGCCAGATGGAGGGTATTTCACAAGAAGCTGCTTCTCTTGCTGGACACTGGGGGCTCGGAAAGCTGATTGCTTTCTATGATGACAACCACATCTCAATCGATGGTGACACGGAAATCGCTTTCACTGAGGATGTTGGTGCCCGTTATGAGGCTCTTGGTTGGCATGTAATCTGGGTGAAGAATGGTAACACTGGTTATGATGAGATTCGTGCTGCCATTAAGGAAGCAAAAGCAGTCACAGACAAACCCACTTTGATCAAGGTATTTTACCCACTGCATCTTTATTCTTTATGTTGGGTACTAGAAGGTGATCCTAGAAAGTAGTATTATGGTTGAGTTGTATAGACTTTGCTGCATCTTTTTGCCCTTGTAACTTATTGATAGCCTTACATTTCATTTTTGCAACGCAGTTCCTTTATTTTTTGTTTTTCTTAGTCAGGATGCTTGATTAATTTATTATTTGTAATGTTACTATAGGGTTCCTTCATAGATTCAGTTCATATAATTTATCATTAGGTTTACTGAACCTTCTCCTTTCAGGTGACTACAACCATCGGTTTTGGCTCGCCCAACAAGTCAAACAGTTACAGTGTACATGGAAGCGCACTTGGAGCTAAGGAAGTAGAGGCCACGAGGCAGAACTTGGGATGGCCTTATGAGCCTTTCCATGTGCCTGAAGATGTCAAGAGGTACTATTCCGTTCCCGTTTTCCAGATTCCTTTGAACATTATTGGTAACTTACTAGCTATTGGTGCACTCGCTACTTCTTGAAGCCACTGGAGCCGTCATACTCCCGAGGGTGCTGCTCTTGAAGCTGGATGGAATACCAAGTTTGCTGAATATGAGAAGAAGTACCCAGAGGAAGCTGCAGACCTCAAATC
Organism: Jaltomata sinuosa; assembly: GCA_003996215.1. Classification (NCBI taxonomy): domain Eukaryota; kingdom Viridiplantae; phylum Streptophyta; class Magnoliopsida; order Solanales; family Solanaceae; genus Jaltomata; species Jaltomata sinuosa. The sequence goes on along the minus strand of QJPP01000229.1, from coordinate 549,464 downwards.
CATCATCACTGGTGAACTACCTGCTGGCTGGGAGAAAGCTCTCCCTGTAAGTAGCCATTTTCAGCGTTCTCTCTCCTTTTGAAAAGCTAACTTCAACTGCTTTTGGTTTGCACTGTCGTTCTTAGCTTTGGGTGTTTTTTTTTGTATTTTTGCCTCCTGATATAGACGAGAGTTTGTTTCATTTGTACTCCTGTTCTTTTATCTTCCCTGATTTGACTTGTGAGGGACCAACATTTTACAAGTCAAATCAACTATTTTGCATCACCAGTTCCTCAGTCATGCTTTTCTATCTAATCATTCTTCCTAAAATGATATTGGTCTAGTTCTGGAACATGTAAATAATTCTATACTAATTCAGTTATTTGGTTGCTTTCTCAATCTCAGACCTACACACCTGAAAGTCCAGCGGATGCCACCAGAAACCTTTCCCAACAAAACTTGAATGCTCTTGCCAAGGTTCTTCCTGGTTTCCTTGGTGGTAGTGCTGATCTTGCCTCATCAAATATGACCCTCATGAAAATGTTTGGTGATTTCCAAAAGAATACCCCAGAGGAGCGTAATATTAGGTTTGGTGTTCGTGAACATGGTATGGGAGCTATTTGTAATGGAATTGCTCTCCACAGCCCCGGCTTAATTCCCTATTGTGCTACTTTCTTTGTGTTCACTGACTACATGAGAGCAGCCATTAGAATTTCAGCTTTGTCCGAATCTCGCGTTATCTATGTTATGACCCACGATTCAATTGGTCTTGGAGAAGATGGACCTACACATCAGCCCATTGAGCACTTGGCAAGTTTCCGTGCAATGCCCAATGTTCTGATGCTCCGTCCAGCAGATGGCAATGAAACAGCTGGTGCTTACAGGGTGGCCATCCTCAAGAGCAAGACACCATCAATCCTAGCCCTTTCTCGGCAAAAGTTGCCCCAACTTGCTGGAACTTCTATTGAAGGAACAGCAAAGGGTGGCTACACTATATCAGACAACTCTTCAGGCAACAAGCCGGATGTCATTTTGATTGGTACTGGCTCAGAGCTGGAAATTGCTGTCAAGGCTGCTGATGAACTCAGAAAGGAAGGAAAGGCGGTGAGAGTTGTCTCCTTCGTTTCTTGGGAGCTTTTCGATGAGCAATCAGCGGAGTACAAGGAAAGTGTCCTTCCAGCAGCTGTTACTGCTAGAGTTAGCATTGAAGCTGGAACCACATTTGGGTGGGAGAAGATCGTCGGATCCAAGGGGAAGGCCATTGGAATTGACAGATTCGGTGCCAGTGCCCCTGCTGATAAAATATACAAGGAGTATGGAATTACAGCAGAGGCTGTTATAGCTGCAGCTAAACAAGTTTCTTAGACTCTTATTACTTACCCTTGGTTGCTGGTGTCTACCAAAGTTGTTTTCATTTTGGTTATGAGGTCAGCGATAATGGTGGAAACCGATACCAAGTGGACTCGGCAGTTAATCGTCGTTGCCTGAATATTTTCAATAAAGACTTCATCTGCCCTTTATTTTCTTCAGTTTGAGCAGCGGGGCGACCGGAATGAACCTAAGATGAGGATAGAAATATAGGCTTTTATGGATGCTCCTGACCATGTACACTTAAAAACGTATGTTTGAGTTTTGTAACTTTTATTTGGTCGAGTGATAACGAGGTCCAATTTTCAATTGGAATTTCATGTCTTCTGATAACAAGGGGCTTTCTTTGTCTTTTCAATAGTTGTCATTTTGTGGCTATCTGATCCAAAGCAATTGGACTAAATAATCTTTTGGCAACATTGATGAAAAGTATGCATGGTACTGATGAAAGTACATAATGTTCTACCACTAAACTATTTTGCTTCTACAAATTTTTTCTGCTAAAGTTGAAATGGTTGAGATGTTATAGTCAGTGGTATCTTAACAGGTCATATATACCAATATGCTTATCAGGAATTGGATAACTGTATTTATCTTTCATTAGCTTTCGTATCTCTTTTCCGTATGGATTCTTGACTTTGTACTTGTTTTGCATATTTGATTTTCGAAATGTTTTATTTGAGTCGAGCGTTTATCGTAAACATCCACTCTACTTTCTCAAGGCATGAAGGGGTTCGGGAAAGGGTCGGATCATAAGAGCATTGTACGTACCTTTACCCTGCATTTGCATTTCTGCAAGAGGCTGTTTTCACGGCTTGAACTCGTGACCTCTTGATCACATTAGTCGAGACAATGAGATTCGGATTAAAAAAAGGAATGTGGGCCCTACCAAAGGGTTGGAGGATAGGTGATTTGTCTCCATCCAAAGTTATGTGGTGGTTGAAACTTTTTGGTTGCTCTCTTGATTGTTGGAATTCTGGCTTTAAACCTTCCTATCCAGTGTCTCTTTCCACTTTTTGAATGAAAGTTATGGGCTAGTTAGGTCTATTTTTGTCAACTTTTGTTTTTCTTCTGAGCTACCACCAGGTTGTTGAATATGGTCCCACTCAATTAGAATAATGTTTTGGAGCTTTAGCATATTCCCCCTTTCTAATTATTCAATTAAAATAATGTTTGGATGACTGAAGTTGGTACACTGAATTATCTTGATTTTCTTTTTCCATTTACTTAATCATCCAGATCTCACCTACCCACTAAACTTTTTGACAACTTTTGTTCATTTTATGTTATCAGAAGAATATGAAATTTAAGAATTGTAATTTGAAATTCTTAATTTTATCATAATATTTATAAGACTGATCATAATTTTCTATTAAGTTATTTATTATGGGAGGAAGACTTGTACAATGTTTGGATTGGTCGCATGATTTTCCGTCATTACATCATATCACACATTAATAATTTAAAAGATAAACCTATAAAAAATTATAAGGTACGTGTTAGAGCTACTATAAAAAAGTAGGGTAAATGATAAAATATAACAAATAAAGATAAAACGAGAGAAAAAAAATTAGCGACGCAATCACATCAAATCAATTTTTACATAAAATGAGACTTTTCGTCATCACCTAATACAAAAATTTAAGTACCAATCAAAATAAACATTTTATTTAAAACTAATTGCACAAAACAAATACAGTAGGTAACAGCCATCCAAACAAGCCGTTAGGTGATCTTGTCGAGTTGTCGTGTCCAACAACTTTCAACTTAGATTGCCATAAAATCATAACCAATCTAATGTCATGTATTTTTTTTTTTTTTTTTTTGATTACTCATGTAGATAAAAATGAAAAACGTTTCATTAAGTAAAGCTTAATACACAACACGAATGACGGGTGATCTCAATTTCTGTTAACCATAGAAAATTATTCTTTCTAAGGAGCAAATTATAAGGCCCAATAAAATTATTTCATTTTATTCAAAAACTATTTTTTGGCCATAAAAATTCCAAATATAATTTGAAGCTGTATTGAGCAAATTATTTTCCCTTTTATTTTTTTCTTTTCAAAAAAATCTTAAATTTTTTATTTTAATAAAATAATCTCATTTAGACTATATTTCATTTTTAAATTATATTTTATTTTATTTTTTAAAAATACATTTAAATTCTAGATAATTATTGCAAAAACTATGACAAACATAACTCCAACTTTAAAAATTCTAAATAAAGTGTTTTTATTAATTTTCATAGCCAAATACCCAGTTAAAATTGAATTTGTATCGTAATTTTTCAATCCAAAAATCAAAAATCCGAACGCCAACCCCTACCTAAAAGACAAATTTGGAATAGAACCGAGGGAGTGTGGATCTTCAACTACTTTTCCCCTTTTAGAACAGACTACACAGCAAAATCTTAAGGGGTCGTTTGGTTTAAAAAAAGTTATCCGGGATAATTAATCTCGAGTTTAGCTATTTTGGGATTAGTTATTCCATCAAATATATGGAATAACTTATCTCATTACTATGATATAAATGATGAGATAAATAATCTTAGAACTAATTAATATCTCCAATCAAACACAAGACAAAATAATCTTACATTTTACCTTATGCCTCACACCAAACAACTCCTTACATATAAAGGTTGTTTGGAGGGACCTCATAAAATTTCAATTCACTTAGGCCATCTCCGACCACACTCTAAATTACTCTCTACGCTCTATAAATAGAGAGAAAAAATAGAAAGTGACTTCTCCAACCACTCTATTTCACTATTCATTATTTTATTATTATTTTTAGTACTTAATATTTTTATTTTACATGTTTTAAATTATATAAGACCATTAATTAAGTCCCTAATATTCGTAATTATTTTTTAATATAATTTTAAATTTATATTAATTTATGTTATTTTTAATTTAATTTTCATAAATAATATTTTTATTTAAGATATAAGTTAGTTTTATTATAATTTATAGTTGTAAAAAAATATCATCACATAAAAAAATGTACGTATAAAATGAGTAATTAATTTATAATTTAATCTAAAATTAATACAATTATTAAATTAGAATAAAGGAACATGAAATTATTAAAAATACAATACATAACATAATATTTTAAGTCAAAAAAATTACAATAATAATTTAGTAATATGGTAAGTGAGCTCGAGACTCAAACTTTGGAACTCTTTTAACACCAAAGACAGAGAAGGACCCTAAGAAATGGCACAGATTGGCAACATGACACAAGGGATACAAACCCTTCATCCCAATTCCAATATTCATAAACCCCAAATCCCCACATTTTCACCTTCTCTTTCTTTTGGATCTAAAAAACTGAAAAATTCAGCAAAATCTATGTGGGTCTTGAATAAAGATTCAGTTTTGATAACAAGGTCTTCTTCTTCTTCCTTTAGGATTTCAGCATCAGTGGCTACAACCCATAAACCCTCTGAGATTGTGCTACAACCCATCAAAGAAATATCAGGCACTGTCAAATTGCCTGGCTCTAAATCCCTATCCAATCGTATTCTCCTTCTTGCTGCCCTATCTGAAGTAAGTAGCCAATTTTATTGCATTTAGTGATTGTTTGGTTTTGAAGGTGAGCCTTGACATAACTGGTAGAGTTGGTTATGGGTTCGAGTTCTGGAAACAACCTCTTGCAGAAATGCAGGTTAAGGCTGACAGTGCATAACGGGAGCGTAGTACACCGGGCTGCCCCTTTTAGTGATTGTTTGGTTCACATGTTGGTTATGGTTGGATTGTTATGTGGTGATGTAATGAAGAGATTCTAATACATGGATTAATTACTCTAAAAGGGGATTTTTGTCTTTGCATTGCTAATACAAGTATTTTTGTTCCACATTTTATCCCGCATAAAGTAATACATAAATTCATCGCATAATTTAATGGGGTACAATGTAATGCTACCAACCAAATGTTATATAAGTTAAGCGACCAACCAAAAACTATTATCTTATGGAATTTTATAATGGGATTAATAGTTCCTATAACATGTTAGATGTAGCTGTTGTATTTGGTGGCTTTGTTTTCAGTGCTATGCGTGATTCCTTTTTAATTAAACGACCACAATGTGTTGCATAATGCATGTATCTTTCTTATGGTTGCAGTAGGTCTCCTTGGTTTCTAAGAATCTGCCTTTATGTTTCGTCTTTCTCCAGCATCCATTTGTGGTTCTTTTCAAAATTATTGAATATCCTTGTCACTAGATTGAAATATCTTAGGATGGGATTGGGCATTTAGTGGTTTATTAGATAGCACAACAGAAGAATGACTGTGTATGCAAACAATCTATACCACCAATATGTGGTCGAAATAGTATGCTTTGCCTGGGAAAAAAATAAGAGAAAAAGTAATATTTTTCATACTCATTATTGAAGTTTGTCATTGTTTATCGTTTAACACTTAGCTTCATGTGTTTTCTACAACATTGAAGTTCTTTCTTCTTCTCCCCTTAGGAAAGTTAGTGCCGGGAGGGAAGTGTGTTCTTAGAAGCACCTTAGTCGAAGTATAAGGTGCTCTTACCAACTAGGATTATCTCTTCCGAAGCTGAAGGCGTCTTGAATGACTTGTATAGCATAATAGCTCTGAACCATGATCAACCTTGTGAACTCCTTTAAGCTGCGAAAGTTCACATTTTTCATTCTTTTGCAGTTCTGCATAAGATGATCGTTACATTGAAATGTATGTAAAGAATCTTTTACTTTATTATTTTCTTTATATATCTCAACAATCTTTTGTGGCCATTAAATGCGACTTGCATTTGAATTTTAGGGAACAACTGTGGTCGACAATTTGCTAAGTAGTGATGATATTCATTACATGCTTGGTGCCTTGAAAACACTTGGACTGCAAGTAGAAGATGACAGTGGAAACCAACGAGCTGTTGTTGAAGGTTGTGGTGGGCGTTTCCCTGTTGGTAAAGAGTCCAAGGAAGAAATTCAACTTTTCCTTGGAAATGCAGGAACTGCAATGCGGCCACTAACAGCAGCAGTTGCTGTAGCTGGTGGAAATTCAAGGTCTAATAGCATCCCTTCTTAATTCCATTTTACTCTTTTAGGTAGAAGTTAAAGCTATTGGAATGCAATGCACCTAAATAGAGCGGAGTCATTAGAGATTATTCATTAAGCCGACCTGACAAGCTTGGTATTGAAGCATAATTGATTGATTGCAGTTAAAAGCTATTCTGATATTCTTCATGAATTGCGTTTGTGGTATTTCTGACTAAATTTTATCTACGTAGATACCTAAATCTGATTTACTGTAAGGTATTTGTCAGCAACGTGAGGTTTTGAGAGCATGAATGATTAGATGTCTACTAGATCTTGAAAAGTTTGTATGATGCATACAATGGTACTGACATTGTCTTACCATCTTTCTCAATGCTTCGTTATTGGCAGGTAGTTTTATTGATTAAAAACAATGTTACCACGTTACTAACCTTAATAGGTCATTCTCTTGTTACAGGTATGTACTTGATGGTGTTCCTCGGATGAGAGAGAGACCAATTAGTGATTTGGTTGATGGTCTTAAGCAGCTTGGTGCAGAGGTTGATTGTTTCCTTGGTACGAAATGTCCTCCTGTTCGGATTGTCAGCAAGGGAGGTCTTCCAGGAGGGAAGGTGAGGATTACAAATTCTATTATGCTATATTTATAATTTTAATAAATAATGTCTTAAAACTGTAATATGAACAAGTAACTAGGTTGCAGAAGCAGAGAAGACTTTGCTTATAAAGTTAAAGTAATCCAAGGCTGGAAGAAATTGGCATAGTCTAACCTATTTCGAGAATACATTTGAGTACATATCCTGGCTTAGTAAGCAAATGTATCCTCTCTTCGTCTGAGGAAAACTACCCATAGCATTTCCGGTTCCCCGAACCTTTTCGACACCCCAATACATAATATTCATAAGCGACCCGGAATAAAACAACACATTATCTCAACTCAACCAGTTTCTAATTCAAACAGTCCAACCATAACAATCCTCCAGACTCCGTGCCCGAAGGCCTAATCATGAACTCTTCTTTCCGTCTATACAATACTATGAAAATGAAAACAAGTCAATCTACTCAACTAAAAGAACCTAGCCTATCTGGATGCCAAGCAGTTGCACAACGCATTTTCTGGCTCCGTGAAGGCGTTCCCTGACGATTGACAAGCCCGAATTCGTCGTTTCGCGTCCTTTTAGCCAGAATCCTTCCTCCCCATGGCTCCCAAGCCTTGGAGCAGCCTAGAAGGGTTTTTGGAGTAACCCTCGTATCTTTTCCAATTGAGGAGGAGAAGTTCTTTTATTAAAAAGCGTAACTGAGCTAATGCCTCCTGTCGTTCTGCTATAGCGGACGGCTGTCCGCTACAGCGGTAGCGCTATAGCGGAAATAAATCCCGCTATAGCGGTAGCACTATAGAGGAAATAAATCCCGCTATAGCGGAGTGACGTTAACCCGAACAAATTCCAAAAATTATAAATTTTCCGTCACGTCAACCCCACTTAATTCAAAACGTATTTTTAATTGCTTCTGAAATTTGCGATATCACGATTTCTAAAATAACGACGGATCCGGTCGTTACATCCTTATATCACCTTATGGGATTCTCCTTTTGATCAATATTTTTTCCTCATAATAGCTTGTAGCTTTTCCACATAATGTCTTGTAATTTAGACATATAACTCTATTTTTAGATATTTGAATTATTTTTAGTCGAATCCCCGGACCCGTATCTGTACCCCCGAATCTTAAAATTTAGATCAAAGGATTCGACCTCTACATCCGCACCCGTATCGGACACCGACACCCGAGTCCGAGCAACTTAGGTGTAATAAAAGGAAAACACCTAAATTGGACAGAGGGAGTGTCAAACACATCCTAAACCAATGAGTTGTCAAATAATATAACTTCCCTAAAACAAGGAAGAAGCTAAGCAATAATAATCCTCAAGGACTACTATGGGTAGGACCAGCAATATTACTTAATGAATAGTATATTGCTATTACAGTGTTCTGGAATGGTCTCTTTTGCCTGCCTTTCCCTGCATCACACTTTAGGTTTTAGTCCTCTTAAGAAGTCCTAAAACAAAGGGCAAATTTTACCAATTGTTGAGTTACTTGTTCTGCCAAAGCTTCTGGTTTCTCCTATTCAGCTTTTCCTTAGGACTTGCGGCAGCTACTAAAGAGGAAATATTAGTTTTTCCTTCGAACATGTTGATGAATCCTGATTCTTATGTTGCCCTTGGTTCACTAGTTAGTTTCTTTTCAGAAGATTTTAATTTTGCCTTCTTTTGTGAATGTACCGATGAATCCTCTATTAGAAACAGTCTCTCTACCCTACTTCTACAAAAGTAGGGGTAAGGTCTGTGGGCACCCCACCCTCCCCAGATCCCACTTGTGCGATCACACTGGGTATGTTGTTCTTGTTGTACCGATGAATCCTGATTCTTGTGTAATCTGTGGTTCACTACTCACTAGTCAGCTTCTTTCTTTTATAGAATACCGTTATCATGCAGAAATTCTTTAGCTATTCTTTCTTGACTATCTTTTAGGTGAAGCTGTCTGGATCCATTAGCAGCCAATACTTGACTGCTTTGCTTATGGCTGCTCCACTGGCTTTAGGAGATGTGGAGATAGAAATCATTGACAAACTAATATCTGTACCTTATGTCGAGATGACATTGAAGTTGATGGAGCGATTTGGTATTTCCGTGGAGCACAATAGTAGCTGGGACAGGTTTCTCGTCCGAGGAGGTCAGAAATACAAGTAAGTCTGTTTTTGGTCATTCTAATGGCTTGTGAAGTTTATCACCAAATACAGATGACGTAAAGATTGATGAAATATTAGGTCTCCTGGAAAAGCTTATGTGGAAGGTGATGCTTCAAGTGCTAGTTACTTCTTGGCTGGTGCAGCTGTCACAGGTGGAACCATCACTGTTGAAGGTTGTGGGACAAACAGTTTACAGGTATTTCTCAGGCCATTTTGAGCCTGGTGAGGTGGTTTGCATTCTGAAATTCTCTGTTATCTTTCTACGTTGACTTTGTGGTAGCATCCTAATGTATATCCCTATCTTGTCCATCAACAAGTTTGGCTTTGTTAGGCCTTAATGAGTATTATGTGGATGATATGTTCTTTAGAGTAGCACCAAATCGAGGACTGAATTGAGATGACTTTCAATGTTATCCTTAAAAGTATCTTATTTGTGTCTTTATGTTTGCCTTCATGAAGGGGGATGTCAAATTTGCTGAGGTTCTTGAGAAAATGGGAGCAGAAGTTACGTGGACAGAGAATAGCGTCACAGTCAAAGGACCTCTGAGGAATTCTTCTGGGATGAAGCTTTTGCGTGCCATTGATGTGAACATGAATAAAATGCCTGATGTTGCCATGACACTTGCTGTAGTTGCACTTTTTGCTGATGGTCCCACTGCTATAAGAGACGGTATGCCTAGCTTTGCTTTCTGACAATCAGATTGAATTTAAAGCTTTGCTTTCTGACAATCAGATTGAATTTAAAGTTTTCTTTTTATTTATAAATATTTAACTAGCTGTGTGGGACCACATGCATTATGCTGCTATATCCAAAATCTTACGAGAATTTCCCTGCATAATTACGTACAAAATATAAGCTAGAAATATCCACCAAGTTTCGGACCGTGCGCCTCTAGCCCTCGGGATTTTCTCGGTTATAGAAAAGAATACGCTGGAAATAGAACATAAGTAACTAGTTTATACCAAAGAGGCATCGGAATATGTATCTTCTAAGGCTGGGTTTAATATGGAAACCTCTAATGTAAGTTCAATATAAATTAGTTGGTGACTCGTTACATATGCATGAGGTTTGATTGCACGTGCATCATGGTATAGCTTTGGCCTCTAGATGTTGTGTGTTTTTGTGATAGTGAAATTTAAGAAACCTCCACAAAATTCAGAAATTTCTGATGTTGTCTCTCCAAGTGTGTAATTTGCGAGAATGAACCTTTGTACCAAAACCTTGGGGTCATGGGTTCAATTCTCCTAAGAAATAGGGCACACTTGTTTATATTCTTCTCTCAATGTGGATAAATCTGTATTTTACATTAATTACATTTGATGTTAATCTTCCCTCGTTCTTGGTTGTACTCAAATTGCTTTGCTTAAAAAAGAAAAAGACTTCGAAATGAGTACCGGATACAGGTATGTTTCCATTACTGGTACCTTCACTTGTCATTTTTCTAATGTTTTGAAGGACCCATATAACCTTCACATACCAATGTACTACCCACCTGGCATAGGCATATGGTTGGATATGATTAAAGAAACTGAAATTGATTAATAATTATACGTGTTCAGCAAGCTTTACAAAAGGCTCGACATATATATGTGCCGAGTCTGATGACAGTACTGGCAGGGGCAATTACCATGTTATTAACCGATCGGAACTTTAATTCAACCTTCTTTATTGTGCAAAATAGGTATTCTTTTGTTAACATGTACATGATCCTAAAACAAGTCCAAATGTTCACATTTACGAAGAGCTTATGCGTATAAAGATCTATATTGTAGACTTGTAGTATTTCTGGCTAGGTTCAAAAAGCAATGGCTAAAATATCAACCTTTAGCAACATTTTTGTTTGAGCAAACCATCTGCTCACAGGGCATTCCCTTTCTCTTTTTCCTGTTCTTCCGTCTTTATTGTGCTTTCTTCTCTCTTATCAGTTGCTAGTTGGAGAGTCAAGGAAACTGAGCGCATGATCGCAATATGCACAGAACTTAGGAAGGTAAACTCCTTGCTGCTTTCAACACATCTACACCTCCCAAGCCTAGTGTTTAAGAAATTCTCCTAGTAGTTCCTTCCATTTTGTTCTTTTCTTCCCCTTACTCTTGCCTTTTTTTTTGCATGAAAAATTTGCAGTTGGGAGCAACAGTTGAAGAAGGACCTGACTACTGCATAATCACCCCACCGGAGAAATTAAATGTGACCGATATTGATACATACGACGATCACAGGATGGCCATGGCATTTTCTCTTGCTGCTTGTGCAGATGTTCCGGTCACTATCAATGACCCTGGCTGCACGCGGAAAACCTTCCCAAACTACTTTGATGTCCTTGAGCAGTACTCCAGGTATTGAAACCGCTTCCCGATGTTGTAGAGTGTAAGTAAGAACATGTGAAAGAACTTAGTTCTTGTACAAGAAACAAGACAGGCTGATAACTGGTATCTGAACCACTATGGAGTACACTTCAGATCAGATGGGCATTGATCCAAGTCTTTTTAACTTGTTTAATTATTTGTCATGTGATAATGTTCAGTGTATTTGTTGAAGTTGAGCTGCTTTTTGTCTTTGAAGGAATGTATACTGTAATAGAGTTGAGAGTTTTCCTTGTATGAGTCAGTGTAAGGAGTACAAGTACTATTATCTTATTTTATTGATTGAATTTTGTGAATGATCTGGTTAAGTTACTGGTTTATTATGTTAATTTGACAGTAGTTATGGCCTCAATTCACGTGTATGAAATTTTTTGACAATTTTGGAGGGGTTATCTATGTATTCAACCTCTTTTTTTCTTTTTTCTGTTTAGTATTTCCTCTCTTCTAAACTTAGAAAGCCTAGCCAATGGATCAATTCCTCTTCTTTTTTTCCAATAGTCTCCCTTTACTTTGTAAAAACTTATTCGTACCAGGTGTTTATATCAAATCAATAGATACAATGATATGTGTTTGTATATGGATCTCTGCCAGTTTATCATGACTAGTTAGTTCATATTTTAACTTCATTAAATCACTTAATCATGATAAATTGAATTGATTTGACGTTAGCAACTATCATAATATTCCATAACCCAAGTAGCACATGCAATTTGTTTGATAAATTAAACCAATAATCACCTTGGTTTCTTTTAGTTTACTCCAAAACAATAAGTTTATGTGAATAGAAATTTGACTTGACTCCTAAAATTTTGGGGCATAAATTGTTGTCCACTGGAAAACTTGGAATCTCTTCATTAGATACTAAGCTATTTGAGCTCTTTTTTGCTTCGAAAAGGTGCTTCAGTTGCACTAGTGAATTAAATAACGTTTTCTTTAGTGTCATCAACAAAGTGCAGGTTTTCTTGGTTAATAATTAATAGCGCGAGATTTGGTTTGTAGCTTTTTACAAACTTGTTTTTAATTTTATGTCGTTTTTATAAGAGATCTGAAAAAAGTTATTTTCTTCTTTTCATTTTATAAGTGGTAATAAAGAGATCATCTACACTTTGTGGAGCATAGGCTTAACGATTTTTACCTTAGAAAACACCTTGTTATGTCAGAAAGAGTAAATGAAAAAAAAATAAAAAAATTAAAGAATGAAAAAGAAGAGGGTGGGCGGTGGGGTAAAAACCCTAATTTTAGTAGCTAATGCTTAAAATGGGGTTAGTACAGATAAATCCAAAATAAGACTGAAGAGTAGTACTTACTGTACTTGAGAAAATAATATTAAGAGAAGATCACTCATTGATTGATATATAATATAATAAAGAATTAAGGGATCGTTTATGATGCGAAATAAGGTGGGATATCTCAAGATTAAATTTGGTACTAAATTTATATCATGTTTGGTTGATGATACAAATTTATTCCAGAATTAACTTATACCATCAACCAAACATGGTATAAATCTAATACCAAACTTAGTTTTGGGATATGTCACCTTATTCCAATCAATATGAGATTATTTTATCCCACCTTCTATATGGAATAAATTAGTTCAAAAACTATAATCTCAAAATAATTTAATCTGCGTACCTAACGACCCCCAAAAGCTTATTGCTTCATGTGAAGAGTAGAAGTTGTTTTTCTTTTTAACTGGGCATCATGTTCCATGGTTTCCTACTCCTTCTGTCACTTTTACTTATACATAGTGAATTTTGTACGCCCCTTAAGAAATACATATAATAAATAAAGTATATATTTTATGATAATATTTATATTAGTTAGTGTGTAGTTTTAATGGACTGAATAAATAGTGTTAATGATAAAACACGAAGAAAAAAGTATTTTTGTTTTGATAGGTAGAATCTATAGTTCAGTTTACATTATGAAAGTTCTAAATTTAGGATGTGTTCGATACGAAGGTTTTTTTAATTTTTCTATGTTTGGTTTGTAAAAAAATTTTAAATTTTTTTTCTGTAAAGATGAAGAAAACGACTTTCTTAGTGAAAGTAGGGAAAATAAATTCCTCAAGTAACATTTCACATTGATTGTGTCATTCCATACACCTTATCTTCACCCCATCACCGTAACCTCCATCCCCACCCCCACCTTCCATATTATTTATCTTCTTCTTTTTAATTAGGAAAGGGGAAGGAAAAATGGAGAAGGGGATTGATTACAATGTGGGGAATCAAATCCTCACCAACAAGCTGGAAAGTTTAGGTAGCCAACCAACTGAGCTGCTAAGATTCTCCATATTATTTTTCTACATTATATACAAATACTTTTAAGATAATATTTTTTACTTATGTACTGAACACAAGAAAATAAATTAGGAACCCGCTTATTTTCCTGAATTTTTTTTTTATTTGTACCGAACACACCCTTAAGGGTTGGTTTGATAGCTAGTAAAGAGGTAACTTATTCATGTATTAATTTGTGTATAAGTTATAGAATGCTTGGTAACTAGTTGAGAAGTAAGTTATTCATGTCTGAAATTAATACGACGTTTGATATGCAATTTAGAAACCCGCATAATTAATATATGTATGAGTTATGAGGGAATTGATGAATTATCTTATGCAGAGTAGAAGATGAAATAGCTAATACACGCATAACTAATACTCACATAACTAATATTTGCATAATTAATACCCACATTACTAATATCCGCATAATTCTAACTAGCTACCAAACAACTCCTTTAAGGTCCTGGATATATATATAGTTAAAGTTGCAAAGAAAGTTGAGTTTGATCCTACTAAGTTTTTGAGTCCAACATTTGGCACACAAATTAACATATAGCTAACTAACAAACATTGTTACCTAAGCAGAATGAATCTAAAGAGCATGTGATCTTTTGCCTTGCTTAAAAAGTAGAATCTTTTGCCTTGCTTACAAGTTTGTTTCTCCTTTTACCTAAAACTAAAATGTGACTCTCACATGACTCTGTCTCCTTTTAAGGCTTTAGTATTTACTCAACACCTCACACTATTTAATTTTCTTGCCCAAATCAACAAGAAATGCATGGTTGAGATATATGTATGGATAAGTAACTTCCATCTCCTTCTTTATCTTGTATCTCCAATTTAAAGTTGCATAACTAACTTCTGTTCATCATTGTCGCGCCCTATTTTGAACTGACCAAAATATGCTTGCAATATTCGACTCTTTTACCTGGTTTTGAAAAGGTTTAGAGTGACCACCTAATTTTTAGGAAAATCATTTTTTGCAAAATGTAAACTCTGTTTTTAGTCTGCAAAAACCGATGAAATTTCATATAGGGGTCTTATTTACTCCAAAGGAAAGATGTTAAACACCCTTCAGAGTCTATCCGAATATAGTCCTTAAACTAACCTAATTAACAAAGGAAATTATTTATTTCAGTTATCTATATCTATCTTCTATACTATATTAAAAGTGTGAAGGACCTTATAATGTGATTTGAACTTTTTGCCCTTCATTAAATGACTCCGTAATAGAAAAAATTGTCTTTTCACTTATTCTCTCAAATTATTAATTAAATGCCTTTATAATAGTTAGAATTAGAAAAGAACTCCTAAATATATGGAAAGAAAAATTAATATATAAGAAGGAAATTAGAAGAAAAAAACTAATTTATGGAATCTTCTTTTGATGTATTTGAAAACGTAGCTAGAGTCGGCTATTACAAAATTTATTCAATCATTTTTCAGGTTAGTCTCAATTTTAGTAGAATAGCTTCTAGCAATATTTGATTAAAAGAGTTTTTGCAATAATTTCAATTTGGACTTAGGCCATTTATTTAGAGGAACACAGGATGAAAATAAAATATATTTTAAAAATTAAGAAGTATATTTTAAAAGTTAAGGAGTCTTACAATGTATGGTAAGAGGAAAGTATATTGTAAGAGATACTAGAAAAATTAATAATTAGTAAAAGTTCTAAAATAAATTATCAGAAAAAATATATTATATAAATAAAAGAGTCCTAAATTTATGATAAGAAGTCTAATATTTACTCCATAAAACAAGCTTTAGCGGCAGAAAAAAAACTTACACTCCAAATTCTATAAAATAGGGTTAAAAACACTCCGATTAGTAATTAAAGAAACAAATAATATCCTACTTAAAATAGAAGAGCACATATATAAAAGAATCTATGCCTAGGGTAAGCCATAAGGTGGGTTGATTTTCTTTTTATTGTTTTGTTTTTTGAGAAAAATATATGAATAAATTTGTGTATTCTTCTTTATTTTTGTCTTGATAATATATAATATATACCTTCTTTTTTTCATTTGTGTTACAGTTTGAAGTAATTTTAGAAGTACAAATTGTTTTGACTCGAGAAATTAATAGCAAAAGATAATCAAAAGGTAGGTTTCCTTTGTTTTTCATTAATTTTTTTTAGAATAATCTTCCTAAATCCTATTGTTTAATGTATACAAATTTACCTCACTTTTAAAAATTATATATGAATTATATGTAATCATCAATTGACAATGAATTTTTCTCTTTTGATAATTTCTTGTGTTTTTCTTTCAGTTGAAAATTTCTGATCGAAAAATTGAACGTAATAAGCATATTGTCACCGAATGAAGTAGCTCAAAAAATCAAAATTTCTTCTGGTTTTTTCTCTCTTTGTTTAATTGTGACTTAGTTTTGATTATGTTATTTAATTGTATTTTGGTATATTATTCGTTAATATTATAGTTGAATCTTTATTTGAACTTATTTGTTGAAATTAAAGTATAAAGATAATTAAGTGTTGAATCTTGATATGTAAAGCTTTTATCTGAATGATGAACATATAAATTTAGGGTTATGGACCTATGGTTGACTCTTTCAATTTGAGGGTTACCAGTTAAGTTTGAAGATGTATCAAGTACGTTATTTACGTAATATTGCTTAGTAACTAATTAAATTAATTTACTTTGTAACTCGAATATATTGATTAGTAATACTTCTATAATTTTTCAAAGTTGTGTACGTACTCAATTATATAGGTTACACACATAATAATTTGTTCATTTTATATACACAATTTTATTATTAACACGAGACACACGTGCAATGCACATACACTTAATCACATTATAAGGTCCTTCACACTTTTAATATGATATAGATAGATAAAATTGTCTTTTCACTCTTTCCTCCAATTATTAATTATTTATTATGTATAACCTTAATTATTTAAAATATTACGTGCTCCCTTTTTAAATATTACGTAAAGAATTGTTTGTTATTTCCTTTATTTAGGACATTTTTTACTTGTTTCCTTTTATTTAAAATATTGAATATGGTTTCCTTTTATTTAGGAGATTGAAGTTAAAACCTACTTATTTATATATCACGTAAAGAATTATTTGCCATTTTTTTTTATTTAGGACCTCCTTGAATTATTTCCTTTTATTTAGGTCAATAAATTAAACTAAAAACCTATTTATATATTACATGAAGAATTCTTTATTATTTTCTTTTATTTAGGACCTCCTTAAATTATTTCCTTTTATTTAGGTCAATAAATTTAACTAAAAAATTTAACATTTAAATCAAAATAAATAAAAAATCTATTTAGGTTAGAAAACATATCTATAAAAGAACCTAATAAAACATATGTTTAGTAGTGTTCTTGACAACGAAAAACACTAAAAAAATTCCTTACGCTTGATAAGAAATTTTCACAACTGTTTATTTATTTTTGTCTTGTGTAATTGGTCATATAAAATATCTCTTTTTGACGTGAAGTTGTTAAACAATCAGTTCTAAAGTTGTTAAATTAATTTGAGTCTGTATTATTCTTTTTTGTAATTAGTGAATTTGATTTTCTAGAACTTTATTGCTGAAATTCGAAGATAGGATTTGTATTGTGATTAAATTAACCTGTGTTACAAGGATACTTTTATTAATCCGTGAATAGTTATTCATGTTGGACATCAATTTTACTTGCAGACCCAATCACAGGCTGATAACAGGTGACTAAAACCCTCAACGAAACCCTTTCAACAATTTCGATCATCAATCTACAGTCAGGTATTTCCTACTATGCCTTATAGGTCTTTATAATGTGTTTATAAAATTTTTGTGATCATTGATTTTATTTAATCTAATAGAACACTTTCAACAAGGAGCAGACGAGATCTACGTCATGAAATTCACCTTCGAATTAATTATTCAATACGTGTCAATATTCATTTACATGTTTTGTGCTATTGACCTTCTGAGATATAGAGAGTAGAGGAGAATAAATGTTTTTCATGGACTGGATCAAAATTCCTTTAACCTTCTTCTCAATCCTCTCAGAAAAATTTTGACCACACTATTTCATATACTTTTTTCCAAACAAAATAAAAAAAAAGAGCTTGTTTGTTGGAGTTTAAACGCATGTTATCATGGTGTGATACAGTGGTTTTGGGTTTATTATGGTGAGCAATGGGTAATAGGTTCAACAAGAGCAGAGAAAGAGGACGTTAAATTAAGTGTTTAATATAACTAAAAGGTGAAAAAGTGAGATGGAAAAAAAAAAATGAAAACAAGTATTTAGGTGTTTTTATTTTTTTCAAATATAACTTTAAGTTGTATTTGGATTTTTTATGGCCAAACAATATTTTTTGAATTAATTTTTTGAAAAATAATGATACAAAGTTCTTGAGCAATTTGTTTATTTCAAAAGCCACGACATCCTTTTCTATGCTTTTAAGTATTTGTTTACTAATTATTTTTTAAAATATTATTGCAGTTCTTCTTCAATTTTGATGTTGTTTATTTTATTGTAGCCAAAAGAACGTGAAGACAAAAGTAAGTAAAGTCAATATTTTTTTATTTTTTTTATTTTTGAATCTACGATAGATGATTAAATTTTTATTATAGCCAAAAGAAAGTGGAGATAAAAGTAAGTAAGTCAATATTTTTTTTTATTTTTTTTTGGATCTATGATAGATGATTAAAATATTAAGTCTTTTATAGTGTTTCGTATATGAGTTTTATTTTTCAACAAATTAATTTTACCTTAAATCATTTGTAATTTTCTTGGTCTAAAATAGTTAGTTGAGACTCTTAATTAATGGAGCACCCAATTCTGTATATCATTTGTAACTAGCTACTTTAAGGTCATTTTAATGAAATATTTTGTTTATCTTTCTGCTACATTGTGATGTGCAAATACTGACAAGCAGGTTGATGTTGTTCTAAACTTAGTTCTGATATTGTCAAAGGAGAAAAAACTCATGGCAGGAAATAAGGTGCAATTTAAATGCGGATTAGTGAAGAAAGGTGTAAAGAACGAAACAAATAGTAAAAAAAACATATGTAAAGCAATGCCTATTGAAGTTAGGACTCCCATATATTTAGAAATTTTCTCATATATTTAGGAGTCTCAAATATTTAGGAATCTTCCTATATATTTTTCATATATTTATTGTAGTCAATATTTAATATTATAAAGATAATAATACAATAGTGTTTAAATAAGATCAATTGTTAATTCTTTATGCTCAATATTATTGTTTGATATTCTTTTTATCATGATTTCCATCTGGTTTTATGTTTTTCAATCCCCTTGTTATTGCTGCTTGGAACAAGATTAACATGAATAATCTAATGTTAGATTCGTTATTGAAAATGTTGATAGAGTTTATTTTAAAAAAAATTATATACTCTAATAGGATACACGCGCAAAGCGCGTACACTTAACTAGTTACTTGTTAAAAGGTGTTAAGGGAAGCGGTAAAAAGAAATGGGATAAGATAATAAAAAAAAATTGAGACGCACGAGGTATATGTATAGATAAAGGGATATAAATATGCATGCAAGGGATATAATATATAAAAATAATAATAATAATGTGTAGTAAAAATAATTGTCCATATGTGAAATACGACTCATTTTATGGTCCATATACCATATATACGATCCGTATATCACACCATATATCAATTTTCCATAATTTTTTAAAATGCTATTTTGGTCATTAATCAATAACTAGGTTAGTTGAGCTCTCTTATATATGTGTTGTATGTGTAATATTTGAGATCAATAAAAAGTAATAAAGCTTTACAATTCTTCCCCTCCTCTCTCTACATCTTGCACTTCATCTTCTTTTTTCCCTCAATTGTGATAATGTAATACTGAATCTCTCAATATTTCACTGATCAACATTTGCATATTGGTAACAGAGAAAATGAAAACGCTATAACATAATAATGATAACTCTAGCCCATTTTTATAACGATAATAACACAAATTATAATTAGCGAGGACAAATTTAAACTTTTTTTGTATAACTCAGAGATAAATATTAAGCTTATAGCTATGATCAGAGGTACAAAGAAAGAAGTAAATCATCTCTCGCATAATCTCATAATTCATAAATGAAAAAGACAAAAACCATAGTGTAACATATTTCAAGGTAAAAAAGTAACATTTTATTACCAAGGCACTTATATTTCTCAGCCCTTCATGTAATGTTATAAGTAATACAGAACGATTTTGAGTTAGATAAAGAAGAAGTGAAGATCATGATTTGTACTTGTTTTATTTACTTGACTTTACAAGGCATAATCTTGTATAGAAACGGAATTATTAGAAAAAAGAAAGCATTCTCGAGCTAAACCTTTGCTGAGGAACGAAGTAGCTCGCTATTTGCAAGAAGTTCGTACTTTATAGTATTTTTTTCATTTCAAAATAAGTGGTGTTTTTAGGCCATCGATCTACCGGACTGGAGACAGCCGAGAATGTTATGTAAAAAGGGCCAAGGAGGATTTGAATACACCCTTTAAGAAAACTATTCATTCCTAGAAAGTAAGATGTATCTTTACTAACTTACCTTAATAAATACCTTGAAAAAAAGTAGTTCTTCAATATTTTTTTTCGTATGTAAAATTCCCTTTATTTAAATAGGGGTAAAATTGAAAAAATATTATTAATTTATTCTTTATTATATGAAACAACACTTATTTGTAACAAAATGAAAAGGCAAAAACGTTATTTATTTTGAAATGGAGTGAGTAATATGTTGGAGTGAGTAACACTTATTTCATGTTTAATGGCAATGAAGCTACTCTTCATTTCCTTTTTAATTCAACAAAGATATGTACTAAAAACAAAACAAAATGGAATTTGGATTTGCCATAGTACTAAAGTATGATTAAGTTTCGTATTCATACTATCTATACTATATTAAAAGTGTTGTCGCGCCCTATTTTGAACTGGCCAAAATATGCTTGCAACATCCGGCTCTTTCTGCCTTTGTTTTGGAAAAGGGTTTAGAGTCGCCACCTAAATTTTAGGAAAAACTTAGGAAAACCATTTTTTATGTAAAACTCTGTTTTTAGTCTGCGAAAACGTTTGAGATTCTGAGTAAGTGTTTTGGTTACTCGAAGGGAAGGTGTTAGGCACCCTTCAGAGCCTATCCGAAGATAGTCCTTAAACTCAGTTTAGAAACAATATTTGGAAAATTATTTGCTCATTATTTGCTAAAAAAGGGTGATAAAAACGTGTTTTATTAATTTAAAGAAAACTCAAAGTATATGACATATGCTACTACAATAGGCAAAAAATATAAAATATGCTTATGGTAAAAAGATGAAACATATGTACGTACATGCCAAAATATATGAAAGTTTAATAGCAATGCCTTTATCGTAATTATAATTAAAGTATGTAGAACTTTATGATTTATAAGAATATATACTTAAAAGCTATGTAAACAAAATGAAAACATTTATTTATACAAATACTTTTTGTAAAGTAAAAAATATACATTTCTTAAAGTTTGAGAAAGTTTATGACATGTTTGTTAAAAAGAAAGTAAAGATGACGTATGTATATTTTAAATATATATAGGAAATCATGTGAAAGTTTATTATTTAAAAGATTTGGATAAGTAAAAAATGTAGGAAATAAGTATACCGGTAATAGAGAAAAAGATATTAGAGAAAATCATATTTTTGTTTTGTAAATATATTTCATGTAAAAGAACAATTTTGAAAACTTGAGTAGAGAACGAGAATTATTTGTTTTCAAGTAAAGGAGACTTTTATTCGTAAGGTAAAAATGAACATGCATTGAATATGAAAGAAAGTATTATGTACGTAAATGTAATTGTGATAAAAATAATATATGTGTAATTTAAGTAGGAAGAAGGGTAAGTAAAAATATAAATATATATACCTTGTAGTAGATAACATATGACATATATATACCTTGCGTTTTGAGGCCTTAAAAAATCTGAAAATCTCAAAATATATATATATATAGAATATAGCAAAATAGTTGTAAAATATTGGGGTTAGAATAAGAGAATACATAAGTTATTTATATATATAAAGAAGGTTTGCCTAAGTTAGATAAAAGCATTCTATAATCTAAGGCCTAAGAATGACCAAATATTTGTTTGAAATATATTGAATCGCTAATCAATATTTTTGATTCTTTTGAAAATCTACCACAAGTTATTTGAACAAGTTTTCTTGAAACAAAGCCTGAATTAATTAATCCTAAAAAATCTGCACTATTTACCATTTATTATTACTATTTTTTGAAAGTGTTTAACCACTAGTTTTAAAGTATTTAAAAAAAAAGGAAAACCCGAAACACTTGCCTAAACTAAAAAAGTGAAGGAAACCTACTTTCAAAATTTTAAGCTAAAATAGAGTGATCCATGAAACTATGAACCGGAGAATAGACGTTAATCAAAATCACAAAGAAAATACATATCCAAATAATACAAGGTTAGTCAAACAAATTCAAGTAATAAGAAAAGCATATAGAAAATAAAGGACTAAGTATGTTAAGTTCCTTTGGAGGAACTAGTCTCCTAATGAGTGACTCCGAACACCGCGATAGTTCCTAATAGTTGTTCGACCCAAAACATATTTGGGCCGAGATCGAGTTTCAAATGAGAACTCCAACTCTCCGGGGTGTACATGAAACACAAAAAAAAAGATAAGGATTAGCAACTTGCATAACAAAATTCACAAACAATGTAGAGATATGCCCAAGCTAATAATAAAGT
This sequence comes from Jaltomata sinuosa, assembly GCA_003996215.1. Classification (NCBI taxonomy): domain Eukaryota; kingdom Viridiplantae; phylum Streptophyta; class Magnoliopsida; order Solanales; family Solanaceae; genus Jaltomata; species Jaltomata sinuosa. Next base: position 526,942 of record QJPP01000229.1, on the reverse strand, counting down.
GATAAGGAAAACACACATGTTATTCGGTGAATACACAAAGCATATATGAAAGAACGACATGTAATCATATTTTGTTTCATGTTTTATAAGCAAACGATCTTAGGTAAACAAACAACTTCGATACTAGTTGATTATTAGAAAACAAAGTACACAACAAGTAGCAATATAAAACCTTATTATTTTTTTTTATTCACTTTAATTAAATAAGTAGCTATGAACAAATCAACTCAAAAAGTAAGGCGCTATGAACAAATCACCTCAAAAAGCAAGGCAACACTAATGACGGGAGGATAAAAGGGGAACCAAACTACTACGTTAGCTCATGATAAATTCCTTAAGCTAGTATTCCCGAAATTGATCCCGAGTTAAAACCAAAATAATAAAAATACGGGCAGCCCTCTTTTTCTAACAAGGCACACTAATTTAACCACTTTTTACTAGGATTAAGGTGTTTAAAGAAAAGTTAGAGACCTCAATATTCAACAAACGCCGGAAATATAAACATGATATGTACATTCCTATCCTAAACAATATTTTCGGGACTAAAAAAAAATGACAAAACTATTGAAACTTTTAACTTAAGAATTTAAACTTCAAGAAACTCAAACATGGCATACATATACCTTTTCCGATTTAAACAAAATCAGCCCCCTAATTGTGATTAAAACAAGACGGGACGATTACATACTCTTACATCTCAATCCGTAAGGGAAAGCAACAAGAAAACTCAACTTTTATGAAGAGTAAATATTGATCCTAATCTCTAGTTATGCAACAAAGGTAGCCATGATTAACCATCTATGGCCATGTTCGAATGTTCAAATCAACCTTATTACGATCTCATGAGAAACGGCCAGCCATCCTTAACATCTTAAATTGGTTTATTCAAGCTAAATCACAAGTTGTAAACACTGTACAAACGCATAATTCCATCCCAATGGCACCAATGACCAAAGAAACTGATTTGCTGAGTAATCAGACTCAACATAACCCGAACAAAACCAACTTTAAAAATTCACATTCACAAACAGATGATCAAACAGCCAACCCTATTCAAAATATCAAACCAAATCTTGAATTTGTAAACACTTCATAATCACATAAGCTAAACCAAACGGCCAGAAACTGATTTTCGTTTCACATTTTAACGCCTAAAATCAGCCAAACATGAACAACCAAAATTCACACGAATCAATGGATCACAAAACTAAACATAAAGTAATTAGACGGGTTAGGATTTACCTTGTGTTTGGCAGCGATTGAGGCCGTCGAGTGTCGAGTTTCAAACTAGCTCTTCCGACTCCGACTCCGGTTATCCGAATAGCAAATGAAACAAAAAAAAGGCAAGATCAGCGGTGCGTATGAGCCAATTGACAGTGAACAATCAGAGAACAAATTTGTGAGCGGTTTCTCCTAATTTTTTAATCTGTCTTTTTGGGTCAATTTCATCCGTAATCTTTTTTTCTCTTTGGTGATTTTTTCTCTCGTGTCTCTCTCTGTGTGTGTCTGTATCCGTCTGTCTTTGTAATGGAAACCCAAGGGTTTCTTTTATAGCCGAAATTTTAGGGCTCCAACGATTTCTTTCCAAGAATTCAAAATTTGAATTCTTGGAAAGACAAGTTGCAAGAGGAAATGATGAAAATCAGAGAAAAAGAAAAAGATGCCTACCTTTTCAGGCTGATTTGAAAGAGAAAGTGATGGGTCGGAGGTGTAGAGCTCGGACCGTCGGGCAACGGTTGCATCCGTCGGGCAGCCGGCGGTGGGGGAGCTTTTTCAGCTCTGTTTCGAGTTGACAAAAAGGGTGAGGGGATAGCTGTAAAGTGGAGGAGAGAAAGGTGAAGACCACCGGATTTTGCCCTTATCCGGTGGTCTAGCGGCGGTGACCTTTTCGAGGCTGCAAAAAGTCTCCGAAAAGGGGGGAAAGGACATCGAGGTGACGGGAAAGGGGTTGTCGCCTTTTGCCCGTCGGTACGAAGCGAAATCCGGCGGGCCTTTGGTGGTGGAGGCGGCGAGAAAGGGTTTGGGGGGGGGGTCTGTCGGTTTGGAGAGGGTGAGGGGTCTGTTTGGTTTGGTTGAGAGTGGAGAGAAAAAGAATTAGGGTGTGTTTAGTGGGGGAATTTGGGCTGGTGGGGCGAATTGGGTAGTGGGCTAGGAAAAATTGGGCTGGGTTAGGTAATTGGGTAGTGGGCTAGGAGGTTTTGGGTAGAAAGAGGTATAAAATTAGCCCAAACATGTATAGGTAAATGAATTAGTTTGTAAAAAAAGAAATAATTTTCCCTAGTCGTTTTTCCACTTAACTAATTTAACGATGTTTCTTTTATCCTAATTAAATTTCCGATACGTATATAGATGACTAAAAAATAATTTTGATACGCGTAATCACAATCCTCAATTGATAGAACTGTATTTAGGAAATGTTATAGCGATACGACAAATTTTATTTAGAGTTTGAAATAAAAGTTGCTATACCAATATCTTGTTAAAAAGAATGAATTATAAAAATATTTTTGGGGTGATTTATAAGATACAATATTATTAGTAATTAATATTATAAAAAGTAAAGGAAATCATTTTTAAAATGATTATTGGTGCCAAAATTTATAAAAAATTAATATAAAAATAAGAAAAATTATTTTGGAAAAGTTCTCGGGATTAAGAAGCATAAAAAAAATTAATTATGGGAAAAAGGAGGGCCAAAATTGGGTGTCAACAACTTGCCCCTCTTCGAACAGAGATGATGAAAGAGTCTTTGGGCGAAGATGTTGACGTAAAGCCAATTTTGTCCTGACTGGAAAAAAATCAAATTTTTTTGGAAAAGTTGTACCTAGAAAAAGAAAGGTTATTGTCATTATGAATTCGACCGAACTCTGGTCTCCGAGTTGCCTACATATCTCGTGTTTCACGAGAATCAGGCCAATGTAGTTCAAAATTTTTGAGAGGTCCTCAAAATTTGCCCCAGTGTTGGTTTTTTGTCGACACTGGTATTTTGCGGTAAAAGGGGAAGATGATTTTGGCACGGATGGAGTGGGTACGGCCATGCTCGAATTTGAGCTGCCTACGTATCCCTAAGGAAATGGGAATTAGGCCGGTTGCAGTCCTGAATAGAGGATTATGGTAAATTTTGAGGCAGTCCTCAAAATTTGCCCCAGTGTACGATTTATGGTTGACACTGGTCTCTTAGTTGAGCTTGGAAAGAGTTTTTATGGAATTGACGGTAGGTTATTTCCTAGATGACAATAATCTTTTCAAAATGGGTGCACTTTCACAGCCTCCCGATTATAAATGTGGTGCACAACACACCCATAAACGAGACTCTACTAGGCGCATCTCGCATCCCTATAAGATCACGTCGAATTGCCGGATGGAGGTAGTCCCTTTAATATCCTCTGGTGAGCACTCTAGGAGATAAAGAAAAAGGGTGTCGATGCTTGCGAGAGCAAGTGTACTCTGATTTAGAAATATGGACAACTGATTGTAGGAATTGGAGTCGGAGTGCTAGTCTTGAAACTCTGGCTTGTGAGTTTGGTATTCCTCATCAAGCATTGCCTCAATCGCTGCTTAGAGGTAGTTCCACGTTGTAGTGTGTCATCCTGCAAAACAGGTAAAAAGGGTTACAAAGTACCTGTTGAGGCTCAAAAATGTAAATTAAAATTGTAATGTAAAGAGTAGTGTGTAGATATCCAAATGATTTTTTGACGTCTCCATTTTTTGGAGTGGATGTACTGTAGGTGAAATAATCTTGGGAAGTAAAGCCTCCGGCTGGCGGGGCAACGCTGTAAAATAAAGCCTCTCGACTGGCGGGGCAATGCTGTAAGATAAAGTCTCTCGACTGGCGGGGCAATGATATTCCCAATGTCTCTTTCAAAATTGCCCCAATGTCGAGCTGTGAGATGCTGGGGATGCAAAATCGTGTACTTGCTGGAAAAGGAAGATTATGATGCATGCTCCGGTTTGTGTGCCGAAGTGTTAATGAAATGGAATCTTGGGTTGTGTACCAAGATCCTAATGCATGCTCCGGTTTGTGTGCCGGAGCTTTGAATGAAATGGAGTCTTGGGTTGTGTACCAAGATCTCAATGCATGCTCCGGTTTGTGTGCCGGAGCTTAATGAAATGGAGTCTTGGGTTGTGTACCAAGATCTCAATGTATGCTCCGGTTTGTGTGCCGGAGCTTTGAATGAAATAGAGTCTTGGGTTGTGTACCAAGATCTCAATGCATGCTCCGGTTTGTGTGCCGGAGCTTAATGAAATGGAGTCTTGGGTTGTGTACCAAGATCTCAATGCATGCTCCGGTTTGTGTGCCGGAGCTTTGAATGAATACCCGCATTAGAAGGTGGGCGCCTGTAAAATGTACTGAATGTAAATACCCGCATTAGAAGGTGGGCGCCTGTAAAATGTACCCGCATTAGAAGGTGAGCGCCTGTAAAATGTACTTGAATGTAAATACCCGCATTAGAAGGTGGGCGCCTGTAAAATGTACCCGCATTAGAAGGTGGGCGCCTGTAAAATGTACTTGAATGTAAATACCCGCATTAGAAGGTGGGCGCCTGTAAAATGTACTTGAATGTAAATACCCGCATTAGAAGGTGGGCGCCTGTAAAATGTACTTGAATGTAAATACCCGCATTAGAAGGTGGGCGCCTGTAAAATGTACTTGAATGTAAATACCCGCATTAGAGGGTGGGCGCAATTTTTAATGCAAAATGAGGATGTTGATGGCATGCATGCTTATGATTGATGGAGTTATGATGATGCTTGCTATGATGCAGCCTCCGATTGGCGGAGTATGTTTTGCTTGCTAATATGCATTTCTCTGATTTGGCAGAGCGTCGCTTGCTTGTTTATGTACAGGCTCCAATCGGCAGAGCGTCGTTTTGTTTGCTTATGTACAAACTCCAATCGGCAGAGCGTCGTTTTGTTTGCTTATGTACAAACTCCAATCGGCAGAGCGTCGTTTTGTTTGCTTATGTACAAAATCCAATCGGCAGAGCGTCGCTTTGTTTGCTTATGTACAAACTCCAAACGGCAGAGCGTCGTTTTGTTTGCCTATGTACAAACTCCAATCGTCAGAGCGTCATTTTGTTTGCTTATATACAAGCTCCAATCGGCAGAGCGTCGTTTTGTTTGCTTATGTACTAACTCCAATCGGCAGAGCGTCGTTTTGTTTGCCTATGTACAAACTTCAATCGGCGGAGTTTGATGAAGTCAGTCCGCATTCTCCGATCGGCGGTGTTATTTGACGCAATTAGATGGCAATCTCCGATTGGCGGAGTTATTTGGAAAGAGATAAACTATCCTATTTTCCTATGAGAGCTCTCTGTCTTCGATACTTGATCCGGATCTCGTACGCACCTGCAAAAACATAGATGAAAACTCTTTAAGAATTGTAAGAATCGGGATACAGTATTTTAAATATAGAATTGGGGAAGAATATTCGGCTTATGGTGTCGGGATAGCCGAAAGATTTCTCCGATTATGTCCATGAGCTTGACTTGACATCATCCCGTCTTGACTCCTGTTTCCCTGCGCTCAAAGGAAAATTCTTAGTTTTGGGAGGGGTGTTGATTTGTGTCAGCTTGCGGACCCTGGCCTTGCCATTAGATTTCTTCAAAATATCATCCGCCGCTCGTGACTTCCTATTCCAGAGACTTGGTATGGTGGATCCCTTCAAAACCTCCTTGGTTGCTTGTGACTTCCTATTTCGAAGGCTCGGTAGGTGGAAAGGCAGTGAAATATTTTGAAAATATGTATATATATATTTTTAGAAAATAAGTATATTTTGTATATACTAGGCGCATATATACAGTGATTATTCGTCGTTCCTTAGATTATGACATGTTCCGAAATCCAATCGAGTTTTCCCGTTTGTTGAGGACGTCCAAGTGTACTTTTCTCGTGGCTCCGGCTTTTGATGACGCTTCTCTATCCTTTTGTAGATGTTGTGATCACTCTGAAGGTATAAATAAAAGGGGGGGAGGTTTATCCTAAGGGTATGACCGAACCTCTTAGGTTGCCTACGTATCCAAACGGAATCAGGTCAGAACGTAGTTCAAGTACATTGGGGATAATGAAAAATATGAAGTGCAATGACCGAGCCTGACTCAGGCTGCCTACATATCCAAACGGAATCAGGTCAGAACGTAGTTCAAGTACATTAGAAAATGGAAAATATGAAGGGACCGAATCCGACGAGGATTGCCTACGTATCCCACCGAGGGAAGTCAGGTCAATCGTAGTTCTAAATACATGAAAGATAATGTTTTTGGTTTTTCTACGGGAGACCGGACCCGATATGGGTTGCCTACGTATCCCGCCGTGGGAAGTCAGGCTAATACGTAGTTCTGTTACATTAGAGAAAAATGCAAAACAGTACAAGGAAATAACAACTAGTCCCTCTGTCTTCAAATGTAGTACTTCTTGATAGTGCCTGAATTGATCGGCTTTGTGCTCACGATGCCATCCATTTCTGCGAGGATTACTGCTCCGCCTGAGAGCACTCGGTGAACCATGTAAGGACCTTGCCAATTTGGCGCAAATTTTCCCTTAGCTTCAATTTGGTGAAGGAATATTTTCTTCAATACTAATTGCCCTGGTGTGAATCGTCGAGGCTTGACTTTCTTGTTGAACGCTCTGATCATTCTATTTTCATAGAGTTGGCCGTGACATACTGCATCCAGTCTCTTCTCATCAATGAGCATCAACTGTTCAATCCTGCCACGAACCCATTCCGCGTCTTCCAGACCAACCTCTTGGATGATTCTTAGAGAAGGTATTTCCACTTCAGCAGGTATTACTGCTTCCGAACCGTAGACCAACATGTAGGGGGTTGCACCAGTGGATGTTCTGATTGTGGTGCGATAGCCGAGCAAAGCATATGGCAGCTTCTCATGCCATTCTCTGTTACTATCTATTATTTTTCTCAGGATCCTCTTGATATTCTTGTTCGCGGCCTCAACTGCTCCATTTATTTGTGGTCGATATGCTGTGGAGTTCCGGTGGGAGATCTTAAACCTTTCACAAGTCTCTCTCATGAGATCACTATTAAGATTGGTTTCGTTGTCTGTTATGATTGATTCCGGAATTCCAAAACGACAAACTATGTTATTTCGGACGAAATCTGCTACCACCTTCTTAGTTACTGCCCTGTGCGTTGAAGCCTCAACCCATTTTGTGAAATAGTCGATAGCTACCAGGATGAAACGGTGTCCATTTGATGCGGGAGGCTCTATGGGTCCAATTACATCCATGCCCCAAGCAGCAAATGGCCATGGTGACCCCATCACATTGAGATCGTTTGGCGGGACTCGAATGAAGTCGCCATGAACTTGACACTGATAACACTTTTGTACATACCGGATGCTATCCTTCTCCATAGTCATCCAAAAGTATCCAGCTCTCAAAATCTTCTTTGCTAAAGTGAATCCATTCATGTGGGGTCCACATGTCCCTGCGTGAACTTCCTCTAACAGTCTTGTCGCTTCTGTTGCATCGACACACCTTAGTAATCCCAAATCTGGGGTTCTCCTGTATAAGATTTTGCCGTTAAGGAAGAAATGATTGGCCATTCTCCTTAAAGTCCGCTTCTGCTTGCTACCGGCATTTTCCGGATATTCTCCTGCTTCGAGCAACCTTCTAATATCATGGTACCATGGTTTTCTATCAAACTCTTCATCTACGTGAAAACAGTATGCGTGCTGGTCTCGTATCTCTACTTCAATAGGGTCGATGTAATTCTTATCCGGGTGTTGGACCATTGAGGAAAGAGTAGCCAAAGCATCCGCGAACTCGTTTTGAGCCCGGGGGACATGTTTAAACTCAATCTTTGTAAACCTTTTGCTCAGCTCCTTTACACATTCCAGATAAGGAAGGATCTTGACATTCTTGGTGGCCCATTCTCCTTGTACCTGATGAACCAATAGGTCAGAATCACTTATTACCAAAAGCTCTTTGATGTTCATGTCCACAGCCATCCTAAGTCCGAGAATGCATGCTTCATATTCTGCCATGTTGTTTGTGTAAGGGAATCTAATCTTGGCTGAGATTGGGTAGTGCTGTCCCGTTCTTGAAACCAAGACTGCTCCAATTCCGACTCCTTTGAAATTTGATGCTCCATCGAAAAACAATCTCCATCCATCGTATGACTCTGAGATGTCCTCTCCTGCAAAAAATACTTCTTCATCGGGGAAGTAAGTCATGAGCGGTTCATAATCTTTGTCTACCGGATTTTCTGCGAGGTGATCGGCCAAAGCTTGTCCTTTGACGGCCTTCTGTGTCACGTACACAATGTCGAACTCACTCAGCAAAATTTGCCACTTTGCTAATTTCCCTGTAGGCATCGGTTTCTGAAAGATGTACTTGAGTGGATCCATTCTTGAGATCAAGTACGTGGTGTACACCGACAGGTCATGCCTCAACTTTTGCGCAATCCAAGTCAAGGCGCAACACGTTCGTTCTAACAAGGTATATCTTGCCTCGTATGGTGTAAACTTCTTGCTCAAGTAGTAAATAGCTTGCTCTTTCTTTCCCGTGTCATCGTGTTGTCCTAACACACATCCAAATGCTCCATCCATGATGGACAGATACAGTAGCAATGGCTTTCCGGGCTCTGGTGGAACCAATACTGGCGGGTTGGACAAGTACTCCTTGATTCTGTCAAAAGCTTTTTGGCATTCCTCCGTCCATTCTGTGGCGGCATCTTTCTTTAGTAACTTGAATATGGGTTCACAGATCACTGTAGACTGAGCTATGAAACGACTGATGTAATTGAGTCTCCCCAAGAAGCTCATCACATCTTTCTTGGTCCTGGGGGGAGGCAACTCTTGAATCGCCTTGATTTTTGATGGATCCAATTCTATGCCTTTCCTGCTGACAATGAACCCCAGTAGCTTTCCGGCGGGAACTCCGAATGCGCACTTTGCTGGATTCAATTTCAAATTGTATCTCCGCAACCTCTCAAAGAACTTCTGTAAATCCCCTAGGTGGTCCGAACTCCTTTTGGACTTGATAACGACATCATCCACGTACACTTCAATCTCCTTGTGAATCATGTCATGAAAGAGGGTAGTCATGGCCCTCATATAGGTTGCGCCAGCATTTTTGAGTCCGAATGGCATCACTCTATAACAATATACTCCCCATGGAGTGATAAATGATGTTTTCTCCGCATCATCTTCATTCATCAGGACTTGGTGATATCCCGCAAAGCAATCGACAAACGATTGCAACTCATGCTTTGCACAATTGTCGATGAGTATATGAATGTTTGGGAGAGGAAAGTTATCCTTGGGGCTAGCTTTATTAAGATCTCGATAGTCTACACATATCCTGATTTTCCCGTCCTTTTTTGGCACTGACACGATGTTGGCCAACCATGTGGGGTAATTAGTAACCCTCACAACATTTGCCTGGATCTGCTTAGTTACCTCCTCCTTGATTCTTAAACTCAAATCAAGCTTGAACTTCCTAGTCTTTTGCTTCACAGGCGGGCAAGAAGGATCAGTCGGCAGCTTGTGTGAGACGATATCGGTGCTTAATCCTGGCATGTCATCGTAGGACCAATCAAACACATCAACATATTGTTTGATCAATTCAATCAATTCTCGCTTTCTTTCGTCTTCCAAGTGTATGCTGACTCGTACTTCTTTCACCATTCCTTCATTTCCCAAGTTGACAACCTCGGTTTCCTCCATGTTGGGCTTTTTCTGACTTTCAAGTTGCTCGATCACCTGAGGTAGATTTTCAGGCATCATGCTTTCATCGTATTCTTCATAGTCCTGCTCATGACTCGCACTTTGCTCAATGGATTCGTTACATGTCATAACCGTTGTACGATTATTTTTACTAATATTAGCGCTGAAAAGTATGAAAGGTGAGTGAAAATAAATAGTTATTTTAAAAATCGAAAGATAGATTTTTTAAGAAAAAAATGAAGATTTTTTATTAAAAAAAAGCAATCTAGCTTTTCAGAAGAGGCAAGTAGCAAAAAGGGCCTAGGCATGATTCAAGCCTCAATTGATCATGCAAAAACATTTTGAAATAAAACTACGTTTCCACACTACCAGGACTCCTGTCGAAACAGGGATGGGCTGATGGTCCAGTTCTGCAAGACTTCTCCAGGCTTGGCATTACGGATGGTCAGCTTCTTGATATCTTTCTCCAGTCCATCGTCGGTCATGGCCACGAATAGATTTCCTATTCCCTCAATGACGTCTTCATCAACTGCTTCATCTGGGATTAGGACTTGTCCTGGCACGAACACTATTGCCCCAAACTTCGCACTGTGGACTCCTCCTGAAGCAGGCTTATACCCTAGCCCGGCGGTACCTTTCTGGTGTTTTAGCTGGATTGGTTCAATTATACCGTCAGCCTTAGGTCCGAGCCCTGTCTTTGGTTTATACCCATATTTCAACATCTCTGACGCAACCATCTTCGCTGCTCTCGACATCTCCATCTTTACAGGCTCTACCTTCTCATCAATTCTTACGGCTTGCATGATCTCCAGAGCATGGAAAGCGGCTCCATCCAATTCTTCAGTGACTGGAACAGAATTCACGGAATAGATGGGGTGACTGAGCTCCCCGTGAATGGTAACTTCGATGCGACCCCACTCGAACTTCACACACTGATGAAGCGTGGAGGGAACTGCTCTTGCCATATGGACCCATGACCTTCCTAGTAACAAGTTGTAGTTGGACGTAACATCCATTACTTGAAATAAGATGGGGAATTCAGCTGGACCCACTTGCAATGTGAGATAAATTTCTCCAATGACACTTCTCTGCGCGCCATCAAAAGCTCTCACCTTCACACGACTTTCCCTTATCTCTCCCATATTCACACCTAAATCTCTCAATGTGGTGAAAGGACAAATGTTGCATCCAGAACCGCCGTCGATCAAAACTCTAGTCACGATCTTATCACAGCACTTGACCGCAATGTGAAGTGCTTTGTTGTGGCCAACACCTTCTGCTGGTAATTCATCATCATGGAAAGAGATTTTGTTCACTTCCACCATTTTTCCAATTGTTGCAGCCAATGTGTCACTTGTAGTTTCTTTTGGTACGCTAACTCCACTCAGAACTTGTACCAAAGCGTTCCTATGGGCTTCAGAACTCATTAGCAAGGACATAATGGAAATGTGGGCTGGTGTCTTCATTAGTTGTTCCTCGATTGAGTAATCTTTAGACTGCATCTTCTTCCAAAATTCTGTGGCTTCTGCATCAGTAACATTCTTCTTTGGATTTTGTTCTTTCCCGGGAACCCCTGGATTTAGATCCTCCGGGGTATAACACCTTCCCGACCTAGTCATTCCGTGAGCCACAGCAGCGTCTATCATCTTGCCTTTGGCTTCTGTCCGATAGTTCCATGGGACTGCTTTAGTGTCATAGTCAGGTTTTCCAGTGGCTATAGTGGTTACCACAACTCTTGGCAAGTAGGTTTGAATAGTCAAAGGCTCTCTCAGATGAACTGTGATAAAAGGTTGTGCTGGAGATGTGGCGGCAACTTCTTCTGTGTCCCAGATAGGCACGATATTCCCTTCCGGGTCATATTCTTCCTCTAGGGTAATCATGTTGACTCCTCGATTCTCATGATTTGGTAGAGGATTGTTGTTCACATTTGGAGGAGTATCGGTGCATTTAATTACTCCTTTTCTGATAAGAGACTCGATCTGGTTCTTCAAGCTAAAACACTCCTCCGTGTCATGTCCTTGGATTCCCGAGTGGTATGCACATCGCTTATTTCCATTGAAGGTTTGTGGTATCGGATCAGGGATTCTTCCCTCAATTGGCTGCAACAAACCTGCTACCCTCAACCTTTCAAACAATTGAGCCAAAGGCTCGGCAATAGGAGTGTAGGTGCGGGTATTTCTGGCTTCAAAGTTAGGACGTGGTCTTGGTGCATATGCTGGCCTATTTTGGCGAACTGGAGCTTGGACAGGGGCATACGGCTTCGGTGGATTTTGGTGTGCTGGAGCTCGAGGTGAATTATAGTGTGGCTGGGTACTATACACTGGAACATGTGCGATAATTTGGGGGTTGTTAGGGTATCGGTGGGATGGTCCTCCGTGCTGGTAGTAAGGTGTGACGGCTGAGACGTCTTCCTTCTTCTTCTTGATACCACCAATGGAACCTGACTGTATGGCCTTGCTTGCGGCTTGCAGTGCGACCATAGACTGAATTTTCCCGGACTTAATACCTTCCTCAATAAAGTCTCCCATCTTGACCAAGTCGGCGAACTTTTGGCCCATCATTGACATCATTTTGTCGAAGTAGACGCCTTCCTGAGCTCGGATAAAGTACTTAGAGAGTTCATTTTCGTCAAGTGGGGGCTGGATCCGAGCAGCCTCGGTCCTCCATCTCCATGAATATTCTTGAAATGATTCAGATGGCTTTTTTTGTATGTTAGCAAGTGAGAATCTGTCCGGAGTGATTTCGGTATTAAACCTGAAGCGACTCATGAAATCTTCGGCCATTTCTTGCCAATCACGCCATTTGCGAGGGTCTTGGCGAGTGTACCAAGTTAGAGCTTCTCCTGACAGACTTCGAATGAACAGTTTCATCCTCAATTTCTCGTTCCTTCCTACGCCGACCAGCTTGTCGCAATAGGCTCTTAGGTGTGCGTGGGGATCGCCTTTCCCATCAAACACGTCAAATTTTGGTGGTTTATACCCGACCGGCATATCGATGTCTGGGTGGATGCATAGGTCATCATAGTCCAGACTTTCAGTTCCCCTGGTGACTTGCATGCTTTTAAAAGCCCTTTTCAAACTTTCAAGTTGAGCTGCTATCGACCTATCTTCATTTGACCAGACATCCCTCTCCAATCCTACGTATTGATCGCCCTCGTATGGTACTTTGACAGCCGTGGATGTTGCGAAAGTAGGGGCTTCAGTAGCATATACCGGTGGAACAGGCATTTCACAAGTGACATGTGCCTCCGGTATGTAATGCATTGTTGGGTTAATTGGAACCGTGAAGTTCTGCGTAGGCAAGGAAAGATTAGGTGCAGCCCTAACGGCGGGCAGATGAGCAAGTAGATCTTGAGCATAAGCGGGAACAAGTGGTGTTTGTTTAGGCGCGTTTGTTAAGTCGGCGAGAGTGACCGGCCGCAACTCAGCATTTGGAAATTGGAATTGAGCGGGGAAGGTAGCAGCTGTAAGCTTAGTCAAATCCCGTACTTGGCGTAGTTCTTCTTTCAAGATTTCGATTTCTTGTGCCATGTTGGCCATTTGTTCGTCGTTTTGAGTGTCCATCGGTTTTCGAGAACTTTCGGCGCCATCTACTGGTACCATCGAGGCGTTGTTAGATTCTTCGCTCATTTTTCCTTTAGATCGGAGGTTGTATTGTGATTCCGCCAGTTTGCAAATCGACACAAATCAACTTTCTTTGGGGGGTTTATAATAAACATAAAGAAAAGAAAGGAAAGAAAAAGGAAACTATGTTAGTTTGGGAGATGTCGGAATATATAACAAATATATGCGCCAAGTTGGCGATATTCACACAAAAATGCGTCCTAATATGGAGCCTCGTTTTGCCAGAGGTAGGCCTACGCTGCATACAATTTGATAATAAATGATCCATTTTGAACAAATTTAGATTTTGAGATAAACATGACTTTTCATTAAGCAAAATGTGGCTTTGAAAACTTACAATGGATAGGCTGATGGGAGCCTGAAAATGAAAAACATGGGGTGGCCACTAGGGCGTACAAAGGGATGGGCCATGAGGCACCTTTAGGGAATATGAAAGGGGTACAATGGGAAAGAATAACCTAGGGCCACGTAGGACCGTCATCACTATCATCATATATGTCCAAATAAGGCTCTGGGTGGTATTCTCCGAGATCCCATTCTCTCAACTGCCATTCCTGATAATCTGGATCATCTTCTTCCAGGAACACTAAAGATCTATACTCAGATTGATCTTCAAGTTCTTCCCCTAGATTTTCTCTTATATCATCCTGACTGTCCAAAGTTATCTCATCTTTAACTGAGCCCGGAATAATCTGTTCACGCATGGAGGCGGTGAGATACATGTGAGGTATTATTTCCCTGGAGACTTGAGTCACCATGTCATAGTCGATAAAACCAGGGATCCTTTCCCAGCTTGGCCGCATTATGGGACCTCCCTCTACCTTCCACACATAATATTCCAAGGTGCACCAATTTGTTTGTCCGATATCTGCGGATATTATATTCATCCATGATTCCTGCAGTTTTCTAATCCTGGCCGAAGGTATTTCTCTTCCGTAAGCGACCTCCGCAGGTTCTATGTGGGACCACAAAGGAACCTCCTGATTGATGCCAAATTGGCGCAGAACTCTAAGTGGAGAGTATGGTTGGATCCCTTCTAACCCGATCAACTCAATAAAATAGCTGGTATATCTCCTCAATAATGCTCTTCCAGTGATCCAAGGGAGCTTCCATTGGATGGCATCTCCTGTGAGATGCGTTAGATAGGCCCGCCATCCTTCTCGTCCTATCGGTGCATTCCAAAATTTCAACCTAAGCTCGTGGCTTTGCATCTTGTCACAGACTCCTTCCAGGTTATCGTTGGCTTGTTCTTTTTGGAAGAAATGCTCTACGGCCCAAATTTGTAGTAGCAAATTGCATCCGCCAAAGCAATCATATCCTCTTGAGCAGGAGGACAAAGCTCTGAATAATTCTGCCAAAAGCATTGGTACTAATGTTAACTTTTTGGAGCCATTGAACAGGGCAAGGACTACTGGCATCAAATTTATATTGATGCGGCCTATCTTCTTAGGAAAGACCATGATCCCTAAGAAAGCGAGTGCAAAAGCCACAGGTCGGATTCTCTCCCATTTTGCTCTGCTACAAGCAAATTCCTGTCGGTAACCATCATAGCTTTCTTGGCGTCCGAACCTCTGAAAGAGATAGTTCAAACCTACACATCCATTTTCTACATTCCTAAGGGCCGGGATGGCTTTTAGACCCAAAGTGTGTAGAAATTTTCTTCCAGACATGGTTGAGGGCAATACTGGTTCTCTTCCTTCGAGTGCCAGATCTGTGAGGCTACTGACCTCTTCCAAGGTAGGCGTGATTTCAAAGTCAACGAACTGAAATGTCGCGGTGGTTGGGTTCCAAAATTCAATCAGCGACTTTGTTAGCATCTCATTGGCTTGGATGTCCAACAGCTCAGTGAGAGATCCCAGGTGTTTGGAAATCTCGTGTCCATATAGAGTCCTGATGTTGTTCCACCAGCGTTGTAGGTTATGGGGAGCTGAGAAAATCATTTGGATGTTGGGTAAGTTTTGGTTGATATTCATCTGAAAGAAAGGTAAAGGGTATGATAAGTTTGTTTATCCCAAATCCATCATGTGTTTTAGTTTGGATCATTTACATCAATCACACACAAAGTATATGTCGTTGGGTTTTATGAAAAACCCGTTGACAATAAGGGTGGTTCCCTAAATGCAGTGTCAATCCCCAGGATCGTCCTGCCTAAGGCTATGCAACATGACCTGTTTCTAGAATAAGAATATTTTCCTAGATTTGAGAGTGGACTGAATAACTGCGAGACGACACACTAACCTAAATGCACCGACCCTGAAACTAAGGAATCCAAAAGAAGGTTTGAGAGGGCATAAAACCCTCCGCGTGTACCACAGTGTGTGAAATGTGTACGGCCAAAGACTCGATAGAGAAATGCAAGTGAGAAAGCAGTAACAAGTAGTGTTTATCAATCAAACAAAGAGCGCAAGTTTGGATTTGGCTTGCGTCCTTTCAAACAAAGAATGATATAAATAAAGCAAATAATGTACTGCAAATAAACAAATATTCCAAATAACATTCATAAACTAAGCATGCTAAGGTAAAAACATAAGTTAATAGTCCCCAGCGGAGTCGCCATGCTGTCGCGCCCTATTTTGAACTGGCCAAAATATGCTTGCAACATCCGGCTCTTTCTGCCTTTGTTTTGGAAAAGGGTTTAGAGTCGCCACCTAAATTTTAGGAAAAACTTAGGAAAACCATTTTTTATGTAAAACTCTGTTTTTAGTCTGCGAAAACGTTTGAGATTCTGAGTAAGTGTTTTGGTTACTCGAAGGGAAGGTGTTAGGCACCCTTCAGAGCCTATCCGAAGATAGTCCTTAAACTCAGTTTAGAAACAATATTTGAAAAATTATTTGCTCATTATTTGCTAAAAAAGGGGTGATAAAAACGTGTTTTATTAATTTAAAGAAAACTCAAAGTATATGACATATGCTACTACAATAGGCAAAAAATATAAAATATGCTTATGGTAAAAAGATGAAACATATGTACGTACATGCCAAAATATATGAAAGTTTAATAGCAATGCCTTTATCGTAATTATAATTAAAGTATGTAGAACTTTATGATTTATAAGAATATATACTTAAAAGCTATGTAAACAAAATGAAAACATTTATTTATACAAATACTTTTTGTAAAGTAAAAAATATACATTTCTTAAAGTTTGAGAAAAGTTTATGACATGTTTGTTAAAAAGAAAGTAAAGATGACGTATGTATATTTTAAATATATATAGGAAATCATGTGAAAGTTTATTATTTAAAAGATTTGGATAAGTAAAAAATGTAGGAAATAAGTATACCGGTAATAGAGAAAAAGATATTAGAGAAAATCATATTTTTGTTTTGTAAATATATTTCATGTAAAAGAACAATTTTGAAAACTTGAGTAGAGAACGAGAATTATTTGTTTTCAAGTAAAGGAGACTTTTATTCGTAAGGTAAAAATGAACATGCATTGAATATGAAAGAAAGTATTATGTACGTAAATGTAATTGTGATAAAAATAATATATGTGTAATTTAAGTAGGAAGAAGGGTAAGTAAAAATATAAATATATATACCTTGTAGTAGATAACATATGACATATATATACCTTGCGTTTTGAGGCCTTAAAAAATCTGAAAATCTCAAAATATATATATATATAGAATATAGCAAAATAGTTGTAAAATATTGGGGTTAGAATAAGAGAATACATAAGTTATTTATATATATAAAGAAGGTTTGCCTAAGTTAGATAAAAGCATTCTATAATCTAAGGCCTAAGAATGACCAAATATTTGTTTGAAATATATTGAATCGCTAATCAATATTTTTGATTCTTTTGAAAATCTACCACAAGTTATTTGAACAAGTTTTCTTGAAACAAAGCCTGAATTAATTAATCCTAAAAAATCTGCACTATTTACCATTTATTATTACTATTTTTTGAAAGTGTTTAACCACTAGTTTTAAAGTATTTAAAAAAAAGGAAAACCCGAAACACTTGCCTAAACTAAAAAAGTGAAGGAAACCTACTTTCAAAATTTTAAGCTAAAATAGAGTGATCCATGAAACTATGAACCGGAGAATAGACGTTAATCAAAATCACAAAGAAAATACATATCCAAATAATACAAGGTTAGTCAAACAAATTCAAGTAATAAGAAAAGCATATAGAAAATAAAGGACTAAGTATGTTAAGTTCCTTTGGAGGAACTAGTCTCCTAATGAGTGACTCCGAACACCGCGATAGTTCCTAATAGTTGTTCGACCCAAAACATATTTGGGCCGAGATCGAGTTTCAAATGAGAACTCCAACTCTCCGGGGTGTACATAAAACACAAAAAAAGAGATAAGGATTAGCAACTTGCATAACAAAATTCACAAACAATGTAGAGATATGCCCAAGCTAATAATAAAGTGATAAGGAAAACACACATGTTATTCGGTGAATACACAAAGCATATATGAAAGAACGACATGTAATCATATTTTGTTTCATGTTTTATAAGCAAACGATCTTAGGTAAACAAACAACTTCGATACTAGTTGATTATTAGAAAACAAAGTACACAACAAGTAGTAATATAAAACCTTATTATTATTTTTTTATTCACTTTAATTAAATAAGTAGCTATGAACAAATCAACTCAAAAAGTAAGGCGCTATGAACAAATCACCTCAAAAAGCAAGGCAACACTAATGACGGGAGGATAAAAGGGGAACCAAACTACTACGTTAGCTCATGATAAATTTCTTAAGCTAGTATTCCCGAAATTGATCCCGAGTTAAAACCAAAATAATGAAAATACGGGCAGCCCTCTTTTTCTAACAAGGCACACTAATTTAACCACTTTTTACTAGGATTAAGGTGTTTAAAGAAAAGTTAGAGACCTCAATATTCAACAAACGCCGGAAATATAAACATGATATGTACATTCCTATCCTAAACAACATTTTCGGGACTAAAAAAAAAATGACAAAACTATTGAAACTTTTAACTTAAGAATTTAAACTTCAAGAAACTCAAACATGGCATACATATACCTTTTCCGATTTAAACAAAATCAGCCCCCTAATTGTGATTAAAACAAGACGGGACGATTACATACTCTTACATCTCAATCCGTAAGGGAAAGCAACAAGAAAACTCAACTTTTATGAAGAGTAAATATTGATCCTAATCTCTAGTTATGCAACAAAGGTAGCCATGATTAACCATCTATGGCCATGTTCGAATGTTCAAATCAACCTTATTACGATCTCATGAGAAACGGCCAGCCATCCTTAACATCTTAAATTGGTTTATTCAAGCTAAATCACAAGTTGTAAACACTGTACAAACGCATAATTCCATCCCAATGGCACCAATGACCAAAGAAACTGATTTGCTGAGTAATCAGACTCAACATAACCCGAACAAAACCAACTTTAAAAATTCACATTCACAAACAGATGATCAAACAGCCAACCCTATTCAAAATATCAAACCAAATCTTGAATTGTAAACACTTCATAATCACATAAGCTAAACCAAACGGCCAGAAACTGATTTTCGTTTCACATTTTAACGCCTAAAATCAGCCAAACATGAACAACCAAAATTCACACGAATCAATGGATCACAAAACTAAACATAAAGTAATTAGACGGGATAGGATTTACCTTGTGTTGGGCAGCGATTGAGGCCGTCGAGTGTCGAGTTTCAAACTAGCTCTTCCGACTCCGACTCCGGTTATCCGAATAGCAAACGAAACAAAAAAAAGGCAAGATCAGCAGTGCGTATGAGCCAATTGACAGTGAACAATCAGAGAACAAATTTGTGAGCGGTTTCTCCTAATTTTTTAATCTGTCTTTTTGGGTCAATTTCATCCGTAATCTTTTTTTCTCTTTGGTGATTTTTTCTCTCGTGTCTCTCTTTGTGTGTGTCTGTATCCGTCTGTCTTTGTAATGGAAACCCAAGGGTTTCTTTTATAGCCGAAATTTTAGGGCTCCAACGATTTCTTTCCAAGAATTCAAAATTTGAATTCTTGGAAAGACAAGTTGCAAGAGGAAATGATGAAAATCAGAGAAAAAGAAAAAGATGCCTACCTTTTCAGGCTGATTTGAAAGAGAAAGTGATGGGTCGGAGGTGTAGAGCTCGGACCGTCGGGCAACGGTTGCATCCGTCGGGCAGCCGGCGGTGGGGGAGCTTTTTCAGCTCTGTTTCGAGTTGACAAAAAGGGTGAGGGGATGGCTGTAAAGTGGAGGAGAGAAAGGTGAAGACCACCGGATTTTGCCCTTATCCGGTGGTCTAGCGGCGGTGACCTTTTCGAGGCTGCAAAAAGTCTCCGAAAAGGGGGGAAAGGACATCGAGGTGACGGGAAAGGGGTTGTCGCCTTTTGCCCGTCGGTACGAAGCGAAATCCGGCGGGCCTTTGGTGGTGGAGGCGGCGAGAAAGGGTTTGGGGGGGGGGTCTGTCGGTTTGGAGAGGGTGAGGGGTCTGTTTGGTTTGGTTGAGAGTGGAGAGAAAAAGAATTAGGGTGTGTTTAGTGGGGGAATTTGGGCTGGTGGGGCGAATTGGGTAGTGGGCTAGGAAAAATTGGGCTGGGTTAGGTAATTGGGTAGTGGGCTAGGAGGTTTTGGGTAGAAAGAGGTATAAAATTAGCCCAAACATGTATAGGTAAATGAATTAGTTTGTAAAAAAAAAAATAATTTTCCCTAGTCGTTTTTCCACTTAACTAATTTAACGATGTTTCTTTTATCCTAATTAAATTTCCGATACGTATATAGATGACTAAAAAATAATTTTGATACGCGTAATCGCAATCCTTAATTGATAGAACTGTATTTAGGAAATGTTATAGCGATACGACAAATTTTATTTAGAGTTTGAAATAAAAGTTGCTATACCAATATCTTGTTAAAAAGAATGAATTATAAAAATATTTTTGGGGTGATTTATAAGATACAATATTATTAGTAATTAATATTATAAAAAGTAAAGGAAATCATTTTAAAAATGATTATTGGTGCCAAAATTTATAAAAAATTAATATAAAAATAAGAAAAATTATTTTGGAAAAGTTCTCGGGATTAAGAAGCATAAAAAAAATTAATTATGGGAAAAAGGAGGGCCAAAATTGGGTGTCAACAAGTGTGAAGCACCTTATAATGTGATTTGAACTTTTTGCCCTTCATTAAAAGGATTTGCTTTAGACAAAGTTGTCTTTTCACTATTTTTCTCAAATAAATTATAATTACACATAAACACTAATATATATTAAAATATTAATAATATTTATACTCTTAAAAGTTCTCGCAAAATCCCTAAAGTTCCAAAAAAAAGTCGGCGGCCTTTTCTTATTTTTTAGCATATATATATATATATATCATATTTTTTACCCTACCTTTTTGTAGTAGTATACACGTTTATATAAATAACATAATTTTTTAATATCTTGAATATTTTTAAAGAAGAAATTATATTAATGTTAATTGTTATTTTCACATAATTTATTTTTTTTATATAATTTTTAATTTATTTACATGTGCAACGCACATACATTAAGACTAGTTCTATAAAAGCATGACATGTGTTTTTAGATAAAGTGTTGTTACTTAATTTTAGTTATAGTTAATTATTCACATTTCAGTACTTCAATAAAATCACTAATTACAACAATTAATATGTTTGATATCATAAACGAATTCAAAATTTAAGTTTGATGAATTTAATTTTAAAATTTTAATATTGAACTATACTTTTATAATTATTTAAAATTTTATATTGATTAAAGTTTTAATATTTTTTTATATATGCATTTATATTTTGTGTAAAAAATATCGAATTCGTTTGAATCCGTAATCAGTACACTATAACAATCGTTATTTAATACGCTCTTCGAATTATTTTACTTGTCACATCTTTGATTTACACGCTCTTTAAAATATATATAAGTAAAGGGTAATTGGACTAAATTTTCCTTATTTATTGCTCTTCTCGATGTAATACTTCTTTCTTTTGCACTATATTAATATCTCTTCATATTTACGATTAATGGTAACAGTGAAAACAAACAACTAATTATGTCTTGATTTTTTTAAAATGACAAGTACTCTTTCCGTTCACTTTTATTTGTCACATTTGGACTTGACACACCCATTAAGAAAACAATGATTGGCATGACTATTTTACTACACTACCCCTATTAACTGATGTTTAGTATTAGATTTTGAAAATAATTTGGAGAATAAGTAATTAATGCTAAGGGTAAAATATGAGAAAAATTAATTATCTTTTCTTGATATGTTAAAAGTGACAAGTAAAAGCGAAAATCTATTTTTGAAATAGTTGACAAGTAAAAGTGATCAGAAAAGTATTGTGGACCATTTATTTTTAGTAAGGATGACAAGTAAATTAGTTCAGAGAGAGTACTCTCTCTATCCCATATTAGTTATCCACCTTACTATAAATAGTTGTTCCAAATTATTTGTCGATTTATAAACCATGATAGAATTAATTACATGTTTCTCATTTCACCCTTACAATTAGTTCTTTTTAAAAGTGAAAACAAGTTATTTGTAAAATTTCAAACAAGTTTCTTAAAAGATAAATTAGTAATATTACTCTTCTTATTTATGATTTCTTAAGAGGTGTGTAAAGAAAAAAGTGAACAACTAATATGGAAGAAGAGCGTATAAACATGAACGTGAGTAAGTTGGATGCATCACGCTATCACCTCATTATCATTGTTACTTTCTTCGTTCATGTGTATTTGTTCACATTTGATTTCACACCCCTTTTAAAAAATATTAAAAAAATAATCTTACTATACCACTCCAATTATTATAAGCCATATGAATAGTACTAATGATAAGGATAAATTAAAAATTATGTGATAAATTATCTTTTAATTTTTCAAAATAAGTAAAAGAGATATTTATCTTTAGTACTATACTAGAGGGAAGAAGTACTATCAAAGAATTGAAATTAGTGAGGAATGTGGATATTCAAAAATTCAAAATGATCAAATCCCTATAAATCTTTCTCACCATTCACCAACCAATGTGGTGTAAGTTAGGAGCCCCTCATAATTAGCCCCAAAATCTCGTCCATTCCATCTCCAACAAACCATCCTCATTTCACTCACCCTTCAACAACACTTGAACCTTAATCCCCTTTTCCCAAAATTCAAGAAACCTCATATTTAAAGTAAATAATTTATTTCCGGTTCATTTTTATTTATCTAGTATACTAAAAATAGATATCTAATACTCTCTCCGATCTATACTAACTAAATTGTTGCGGGTTTTTTCATTATTCAAAATAAGTGAATTGTTCAAAGATCAAGACAATTGTTAGAATTTTTTTTCATTTTTTCCCTTCCTTTAAGAAATAATACTTTACATTTTTTAAGTACTTACACTCTTTATAAAGTAGTATTTATGATTTTACATTGAAATTACTTTTAACTATTACTTTACATTATCATAATCAAATCACAAGCCATGTAATGACTAACTCTACTTTTAAGAATATTGCGAGAGTAATGAAAATGGTAGAAGTGGAAAGTAATGTTCAAAATATGTCCTAAAAGAGTTTTCTTAAAGGGTGTGCATTATCTCAATAATTCAGATAATATGGAACGGAGGGAGTAGTAATACTTGTTAATTTGAAAAATCAATGAATAATTTATCATTTTATATCTATTTTATCCTTATTATTAAATATTGTTCATTTTTCAAAACACTAAATTTATTACAGTATATTCAAAAAGTGATATAGTAAAATCACCTTCTGATTTATTGGAGGGAGTATCTAAGTAAATGCCTCAAAATTAGTCCATTTCCTCAAAATTCAAGAAACTCTCCTCATATTTAAAGTAAACAAATAAGTATTTGATGTAAATAAAGGCCTCCCCCAAAATCAAGAAACTCCCCTCATATTTAAAGCAAACAATTTAGGTAAAATAAAGGCCTCAAAGTTAATCCATTTTTTCCCAAAATCAAGAAACTCCCCTCATATTTAAACTAAACAATATGTAAAATTAATACCTTAAATTTGAGTGTTTTTTTTTCTCTCCACCAAACAAATGCAATAATCTCCCTCCTCCCATCTCCCAAACTCTTTCTCCTCCAAGAACCTCACTAATGGTAAAAAATTAGCTTTCATTTACAAACATCTCTCTCTAATCAAAGTTTAGAGTAATCCATTTCATTTTTTGACTTTGTTCTTGATTACCCTACCCCCCACCCCACCCCTAATTAGTCCACTCCAAATATCTTCATTATTCCCTTTTTAAATTCTTCAAACCTCATTCTTCTCCCTCCCCAATTAGTCCACACCCTCCATCTCCCTCTCTCTCTAATCACACATTTCTTAATCAACTTTTCAAGAAACCCCACAAAAGTAAACTTGAACAATAACCAGTCTCTTCAAGAAAACAAGAAGATTCCTATTTTCTTATATATAAAGTGCTAAAATTCCCATACGCCCTTTTTCTTTTTCCTATCCCCATTTACATTATCAACAATCAAATCCTTCATTGGGGAACCACAAAAAAAAAAAGGAAAATTTCTCAAACCCTAAGGGAATTTTTTTTCAGTTTTTCTTTAGAAAATTAAGAGATTCTTGATCTGGGTATTGTTCAAATATTCAAGATTTGCTTAGCATAATGTCCCAAATGAAGCACATTGACAATACACCATCAACCCCTGGAAAATACAAGATTGATAAATCCCCTTATAATAGGCTTAGGCTACAATTTTCTTTAGCCAAGATCATTTTTTGGTCACTTGTTATTGTTGGTTTAATCTTTGTATTCTTTTACAGATCACCATCTTCATCCTCCCATGTTTCTTCAGATCTTTCAAGGAGATCTCTTAGAACAGCCTCTTATGGTGGTCCAGCTTGGGAAAAAAGGATTAAGGCTTCAGCAAAAGTAAGGTCACGTAATGGTATTTGTGTTTTGGTAACTGGGGCAGCTGGTTTTGTAGGAACACATGTATCAGCTGCCCTTAAACGCCGCGGAGATGGCGTATTGGGGTTGGATAATTTTAATGATTATTATGATCCCTCGCTAAAAAGAGCGAGGCAAGAGCTATTAGAGCGCTCTGGGGTGTACATTGTTGAGGCTGACATCAATGATGTCACCCTCTTAAAGAAACTTTTTGAAATTGTTGCATTTAGTCATGTTATGCATTTGGCTGCACAAGCCGGTGTGCGATACGCCATGGAAAATCCTAGCTCATATGTGCATAGTAACATTGCTGGACTTGTTAATATGCTTGAGGTTTGCAAAAGTGTTAATCCTCAACCTTCTATTGTGTGGGCGTCGTCTAGTTCTGTATATGGATTGAATACTAAGGTACCATTTTCGGAGAGGGATAGGACAGACCAGCCTGCTAGTTTATATGCTGCTACTAAGAAGGCTGGTGAGGAAATTGCTCATACCTATAATCATATATATGGGCTTTCGATAACTGGATTGAGATTTTTTACGGTTTATGGACCGTGGGGGCGGCCAGATATGGCTTACTTCTTTTTCACAAGGGATATTTTGAAGGGAAAGTCAATTCCAATCTTTGAGGCTGCTAATCATGGCACTGTCGCGAGGGATTTTACCTACATTGATGACATAGTGAAGGGTTGTTTGGGGGCATTGGACACGGCTAAGAAGAGCACCGGAAGTGGTGGGAAGAAAAAAGGTCCTGCTCAATTGAGGGTGTTCAATTTGGGCAACACTTCCCCTGTCCCGGTATCTGATCTTGTCAGCATTTTGGAGAAGTTGTTAAAGGTAAAGGCAAAGAGATTGATTATGAAGTTGCCAAGGAATGGAGATGTGCAGTTTACTCATGCAAATATAAGCTCAGCACATAAGGAGCTCGGATATAAGCCTACCACAGATCTACAGACAGGATTGAAGAAATTTGTTCGATGGTACCTAAGCTACTATGGTAATGGAAAGAAAAGCGCGCAGTGATACATTTCGATTCAATCACGTGGTAGGACAATTAATTCTTTTCACTTTGATTCTTATGATTATTTTAACGTATCTCCGCTTGTTGCCCCCTTGTTTTTTTTCCCTCCATATCTTAATGATACCATATAAGGGGCACATCTAATCCCACGACGAAGAATTTGTGGTGGATGGACGGTGTTTGCTGGGCAAGTTGATATGCATCAGATGCAAACTGAAGCCATCTTCTTTTTTGTTTCCTTTTTCCACTTTTTAAGTGTAATTGTTGTAGTTTTATAATTGTAGAATTCATGACAGATAGAGCTGTTGCTGATTGATAGACAGTGATCATGTATCATCTTTATCAGATTCTAATAAAAGTAGCAAGATAGTTCCATATTTGGGTTCACTCTGTATATCTTTTTAAATTGAATATTTCTTTGTTTATCAAGATGATATTGTGCTCTAGGTAGATAATTTTGGTTAATCCTGTTATGTGTTTTTATGTTGCTACAACTTTCTGATATTTCTTTTCTGTGATCATTCCTCGTACATAGTTGCTGAAGTTGGATCCTTCTAATTCTAGATATAAAATTATGCATCTCATGCTGTACTTTCAAAAGTCGATTATTTAGTAGGGTCATCGGAATAGATTGGTGGAATTCTTTCCTTTCTCTAGATTTTCTGGAATTTTAGTTTCGTGGAGAAGAAAGTAAAAGAGGGGATGCGGGGGTATAAAGAATCATTTGAAGTTGCAATGTGGTATATGGCAAAAGATGCCGGACTATAGAGCATACTAATCACAAGATGCACAAAGCATGACAAAGTTAGCAAATAGTTACTTCTAGTCCCACAAGAGAGAAGTGATTACTAATATCTTCAGGTTGCTAAGAAGTTAGAAAAGGTTGAAAAAAAACCGGTCCTGCAACTAGAGGTTCTCTATGTCCCTTTCTCTTTTAATTATTGCAGCACCCTTCTGTTCAACCAACAAAGTAGTTAGATAGAGGAGTCACGGAGACAGTTTGCTTTTCACCACCTTTCGGGTTTAATATCAGAAATCTAGCGTTTGTATTACTTCTTTTACTTGTAACTATCCTCAACATGAGATGTAAAATCTTAGACGCATGTGATAACCCATAAAAATATTTTTGTATCTTTTGAGAAAATCTCTTTCTGGAGTTTGTCCTTCACTATCTTGTTAATGTTACTATCATACGGAGACATGTTGCTGGCTCATACAAAACTCTGGCACCTTTCTCTTCCAGGAAGGTTAAAATGTTTGGAACCTGTGTTTTTCTCCCATTCCCTTCTGAACAGTGATGTCGGGATAAGGGCGAAAGTAGCAATTGTTACCAACACAAAGCTTTAGTTTAATCACGAAGATGTGGCCCTTGTATTTGCAAAAATGAAGATTGTGACTTCTAGATCATGGGTTTCTCTCACTGTAGTTACTGCTTTTGCCCATGGCTGTTCAAATATGATTTGTTGGAGATTTTAAACTCGAACTGTATCTAGAGGTTATAACTTTGCCTCTGAGACAAGTGCATTAAGATAAAAAATGTGAAAGGTTGCATGCTTGCTTGGGATGATCCTGGAAAACTGTTGGAGGAAATATTCAAATAAAGGCAATCTTCTTTGTGAAAAGCTGGATTTTAGTGCATTTTAAAAAAACTTTTAGTGCTTGATTCTAGAAACAGTTGCATATTTTTATGGATATCTGATGCTGGTGAGCACAAAAATAGTGAAGGAATTCCTCTTTACTAGTTTGTCTATCGCTGTCCTTGTTGATGGTTTTCCTCAGATTTCATCTTCTTTGTAGTGATCTTGATGACATTTGGGAAATGCTCATAGCATTTGGATTTTGTGACATGGAAACTTTTTTGAGTTTGAGCAAGTTGTTAATACATGGATAGTTGCTATGTTTGGACAAAGTGCTGCCAATTGCTAGCTGATAACAAATATGCCAAAATTCTTGCACTTTTGAGTTTGAATGAATTATTAATACATGGATGGATGGTAATGTAGCCAAACATTTTGGACTAAGTGCTCCAATTGCTAGCTGACAGCAGATATGCCAAAATTCTTGCACTTTTTGAGTTTAAGTGAATTGATAATACATGGATGGTTGCTATTAGGCATTAGCCAAAGATGTTAGGACAAAGTGCCTGCCACTAGCTGACTGATATAGCAGATATGACAAAATGCTTGCAGTGTTGTCAACTTTAGTGCAATTAAAAGTGTTTTTTCTCTTTTGCCATATGATCAACATGAAAGTTGCTTAGTACCTACATTGCTTTACTGACTTGCTTACTATCCACATTTTTTGGCTTTTATAATTGGCATTAGTAGCTGTCTGTCTGTCTACATAGCTTGTTATGGCAGTTGTCTTTTCTTACCTTGGAAGTATTCTTTTCTGCAATTTTGTATCACTGTTTAACCAGCATTTATGGAGTATAAAACAATGTGTGACTATTCTGGCATAAGTAAATGGTTGCAAGGCTTTAATAATGATTTATTATTATTATACCAAATAAATCAGCACCGACCTATTTTTTGGATTTTTTTAGCTTCGGAAAAAAAAAAGAGTAAATAGTTCAAAGCACGTGGATCAGATTTAGGTTCTGTTTGAATAGACTTATCTTAAGTTGCTTTTAAGTATAAGCAATTAAAGTTGAAAATCCAAATTTTTCACTTTTAACTTTTTTTTGGTTTTGTTATTTTGGCTTAAAATCAAGTGTTAAAAGCACTTTTTTAACTTCATCTAAACAATATAAAAACTTAAAAACTATTTTGACATAAAAACACTTGAAATAAGTCAATCAAAACGGGCTCTTACATTCCAAAACTAATACTGGAGTGGGAATCAAGTGATCAAGTATGTGATTTTATTTTGGCAGATTCCTCAATAATATCAATAAAAAGTAAAAATATAAAATAAGAGTTATGACTATAAAACTAGAGGAAGTGACCGTATATTATTGATCTGCCTTTTGCTGATGCAATATGCTTAACATATACAGGGGTATATATAGAATTCTAACTATACAACAAGGGATGAGGGCATATAGAACTCAAACTAGTAGTATCTAGAAGAGTTTGGCATGCAATTGACTTGTATTCAACCTTATTATCACACTTGCTGCCAGCGTTATTACAATTACGTTCAATTAGTCTGGGGAAAACAATAAGAATGAGTGCATGCATAGAGATTCCTATGGCAATCAACAAGTTACATTTGTCATAGGAGCTACCCTTACCCTCTTGAGTCAAATAGGAACGAGCTCTATAGCAATGAGATCAATTGCTGACATATGAAGCACTTTTGCAAGCCACTTGGAAAAAGATACACATTGTCCAAGACATAATCATACAACTCTCTTTAGTCTTTATGTACCAAAGATTATTTTGGGGAGACAACTTTTGAACAACTAACTCGACTTCTCTAAATAATGATTTTAGCAGCGAAAACCCTATTATAATTGTGATATATGAAAGACACATCAAAATTCACCATACCTTCAACGTCTCTCTCAACTTAAAGTATACTCAATAGTATCAGCAAGCAGTATAGAGCATGCATGTTTAAGTTTAACCTAGTCAACTTTAACCTCAACATATATAATGAGTACTTCAACCCAGTGACACTTAACCTTACTCCAAAACAACTTGGTGATTTAGCTACTTCTAGGATTTGACTGGAATTCCAGTGCTACAACCCAGCCATATTTTACCTAGTTCTGTAATCATACTCCAAAAATAGGCTTATCAATTACTGACATCACTGACACATTCATAAAAATTTGAAAGCTTTTGGTAAGATCAACTATTAAACATAAGCTGCCAAGATTTGAATATATCACATCTAAAGAAAGAAAAAGGAATCAAATACTAACTTAAAAAAGAACTAAATCATCACCAATATCTTGACAAACAAGTTTTTTTTTCTCATTTAAACATCCTGGAAGTTCAGACCTAAAATTGAACTCTGGAGACAAAATTTGACCGCAAAAGTAGGCATTTCAAATGCTGGAGTCTTCTCTATGCCA
Source organism: Jaltomata sinuosa (assembly GCA_003996215.1). Classification (NCBI taxonomy): domain Eukaryota; kingdom Viridiplantae; phylum Streptophyta; class Magnoliopsida; order Solanales; family Solanaceae; genus Jaltomata; species Jaltomata sinuosa. The sequence goes on along the minus strand of QJPP01000229.1, from coordinate 497,682 downwards.
CAAGAGTACTGGCGGTGGTGGATTCACTGCAAAGCACAAAGAAAAAAGACATTAGTAACGCATTTTCCAAAAAATGGGAAGCAGAAAGGGAGGGAAGAAGCCAATAATTGATGTTATATCATCCAAGGCACTGATGAACCACAGAAACAATACATAAGAACTGGCATTGAAACTAACTTCACATGAACTAATTCGAGCGACAAGAGAGATGAAAGTAAACTGGCTAAACGTCTGCTAGAGGGACAGGAGACAAAGGTAACCTATTGCTATACAGACTGAGATTGTCCCAAGAATTTTCTGCAAATAATCCATCAAAATGCAGCAGAGAATTCATTACAAATGCAAATATTGCTCAAGTAATACAAAGAGATAGTGTAGAGGCAGATCCAAAGAACCAATTATAACAAGGCTTGTCTTGCTGATAAACATCAAGTCTTTCTTTCAGTCAACTAAAACCTACCGTATACACCAAATAAACCTTAAAAAGTTATAAGCATTGATGTGGGGGGTCAGGAAAGAAACATAAAAAAAGCCAAAAACCTCATTTTTCGATAATTGAGAATCCCCGAGAGCTAGTGGCGCATGGTTGGGCTTGCCCCTCTATCCTTTTCATACCCCTTTTCATTATACTTGATCGTAGTATAGCATACAGATGGGGAAAACTCAGCAGGCTTATTTCATCAAATACAAAACCGGAAAACATAACAGATACACCATCTTGTGGGAACCAACCCCGCAGGGATAATATAATTGATGATTTCAGCACATGAAGCTAAACTGCAAGGTATACAGCAGCTTGTGCATAAAACCAGGAATTCCCCAGGTGAACAGCAACAGCATGCAAATTTTTCCATGGAACAACAGTCTCCAGCTAGAAAGTTCCACGGGACCATTAAGTGACTGGATATGCCACCATAATGGTGATCAAAAGTCACTTAATTGGACCCAAAGAGTACAGATTTCTCTTGATGTGGCTACGGGGCTTAACTATCTCCATAGCTACACATCACCTCCTCATGTTCACAAGGATTTAAACGGCAGTAATATTCTTCTTGATGGTGATTTAAGGGCCATGATTGCTAACTTTGGTTTAGCAACTAAATTTCAGAGACAACCAAGCATAGGGTACTGGTGGAGCCATAGAGAAAGTCTCTAATCATAGAATTAACCTTGCCACTAAATTCCCAAAGATAGTTGTCACACATGCTTAGGTAAAAAATTATTTCCTACAAGAATTTCCAAATTGACATGCATTGAACACATTATGATTCAAAACCAAGATTAGACTGGTTTTCTATGGTTATTCAGAAGCACAATACTAAAGTAATATATGTGAGACTAGACTTACTACTTCCAGACTGGTGGAAGCTTCTTTGTTTTCTTGTAGTAACGAGCAAGTCGGTGAATCCTGCTCTCGACAAGAATCAACCTAAACTTGGAATCCTTGTCTTTCCTGTTTCTCTCAAGATGCTTCCGGATTGCAACAGCCTTCTTGATAAGGTGATAGAGATCCTCGGGAATCTCAGGAGCAAGTCCTGGCATGAAAAAAAAACCATACGTTAATCAACCACTTTCATTAGACAAGTGCTATGAAGCTTCAACTTAATCACTCAACACGCCAAATGAGTACCATGAGCCTTCAAAATTCGGAGAATCTTGCTACCAGTTACACTCTTCACTTGAGCAATCCCATGAGAATCACGAAGTATAACACCAATCTGAGAAGGTGTCAAACCCTTTTTGGCAAACTTGCATATATTATCCTCAACCTGAAACACAAGAAAGTACATATATTAATCTTTTTTTATTGTTAAAGTAAAGTGCATTTATTATAAGTTTAGAAAAATTAAAGAAATAACCGAAATCCAATGTCAAGAAATGATGAGTCAGTTGTGCAACTAATAGTTATCATATTATTTCAGGGTATTAGCTTGATACTTTTCGATTGGACGAACTCTGGCAAGTTCTATCACAAGGATTGAAGCATACACAGGCAGTGAAGAAGCATCACCAACCCTATACATCCTTTATTTATCAGGAATATAGCTCAAAGAGGCAAAGGGAAACTCCACAACTTGCTTTTGCATGGTTGGGCTTTTTTTTCCTATAACCAAGAAATCCCGAGGACCAATGACGCACAGTTCGAAACTCGATGAATGATGGGCATGCACGCTCTACCTTGCTACACTTAAACACCAGGCCCTTCTGTGGTAGGGTTCGAAGGTGACCAAACCTGTGATGTGTGCCTAATCCACACATCACTTGTTATCCTCTTATCACTAGACCAAAGCCCTAGGGCCTTAGGCTACAGAATCTACATATTATGCAAGATATCTCATATACCTTCCTTTTCTTTGATACTGAAATATCGAATTTAGTGATTGAATAAAAGAACAAGTTGAATTTCTGCAGCAGTTGTCAGTAAACGAGAATGGTAAAGAAAGTTGAAATGGACAAGTATATAAGGTAACTGGCGGTGAATTCCCCTGCACCATCAAGGAAACATCTTTGAATACTAGGAGTCTAAATCAATGGACACTAATGAACCATCATTAATGGACGTTGTACATGACACGATCAATTAGACTCAAGGTCCGGCACTAGTCTTGTATTGAGGTATATCGAAGCAATGAGTAAAAGTAGGTAACAGAAGGGGAGGGACTGCTGTTTTTTATTAGATATTGCTTACTTTACTAGTAGCGAAGGAAAGGAGCTGAAAGCCACTTGACCCACTTGACTGTAAGAAGAGGGCAGAGCTTTTTTCGTAGTAATAGTGGGTCGATCTCATGAGATCTATGCCGACCATCGAAATTATCTAGACCATAGAGTGAGAAAACTGAAAAAGCGGTGGCATTTCAAATGGCAATTAAAAAGTGCAAACTCTAAGGACTGGACATGAAACACATGTTTTTATTGCGAACAATATATAATATGTATACATATTCCACGAAACTTACAGAATGAAAGAAAAAACGAGTAGACTAGGCACACGACTTGGACATAGTAGAAAAATACTTTAGTCTATTTCTGATCTATAGAGGACCGATAAATATGAAAGAAGTTAAAGCAAAGAGAAGATCAAACATGAAGTGATGAGACATCATGTTCAGCACTTACAGAAATTGCCTATCTTGAAATGTAGGCAACTATTTCACAAATACTCCCTCCGTTCATTTTTACTTGCCCAGTATTGACTTGGCACACCCCTTAAGAGCTAATGCCTTTAAATATGATAAATTCAATGCATCGGGAAATGACTATAACTAATAACAAGAGTAAATTAAAAACTAAGTGATAAATTATCTCTTGGTTTTCCAAACTGGACAAGTGAAAGTGGACTGTGGGAGTACTATTTATCCATAGATTTAAACAATTCATCATAAGGATTTGTAAACCTCGACAGTGTATTTCCCATTTCGTTCCAAATAATACAATTATACAATATGCAAATGTTAATTACACATAAATTGAGCAAAATAAGTTTATCAAAAGAGCTAGAAAGTGCTTACATCGGGAGCAGATGTTTTCAACCAACTTGGTGGAGTCCTCTTATACGGAAGTGCTGAAGCTGAAATACCCTTACTGTCACCCACACACAAAAAAAGTTAAACAACATACAAAATCAGTATTAATATGTCGTAAAATTGAATACTATTATGGAGAAGATTTCATTGAACGGACCCTCGACTGTGCATACGACCCATGGTGGCTGACGGCGGTGCTCCGATGTGCGGCGGCTACAGAAACGAAACCCTAAAATTTGTTATCAGCGCGGGTAATTAGGGCTTTATACTATACACATTCTTTTCTCGGCTTATTTATGATAACTAGTGGCGAGAAGCCGGTGCCTAATATTTGTTTATCAAATTATTTTTTTAAATAATATCAAATATATATTTGTGTTAAATGATTTAAAATTTTAATGTAAAATAAATTTTATATATTTGTATGGTAGTAAATCATCTTATTAAGTGTAAAATAAATACATGATAAATTCTCTTATTAAATTTTAAGTGGTATTGATTAAATAATTTTTAATTTTAATCTAAAATATGTGAGGAGATCCATTGGAATGTCCATAATTGAAATATTTTTGTTCATCGACTATCATTTTTTGGTACTCAAAGTAATTTTAAAATTTACATAAATATCATCCGCATTTAAAGTAATAAAGCTATAAGAAAAAGGCATGAATTTAAAACTAAAGAACACAACCTAAGTGAAAATAAAAATAAAAAATAAAAAATGACGAAATTACCCTTGAGAGGAAGCAAGCACATCTACAGAGACATGCCTGCTTGCCGCGCAACTCTCTCTTATATAATAAGAGAAAATATCCCTTCATTATATCACTATCCCTTTTAATTTTATCCTAATATAATCCTTGAGAAATTATTTAGGTAGACAATATTAGACTTGGGGTTTAATAGTTTCTCATATATTACTCAATTTTAAAAATAAATTATCAAATTATTATCCAACGTTTGCACAACTTGAGAAAATTTAAATCATGATCTAATATTTTCTTATAAAATTTTCAGTTTGCTCAAAAGAGATTTTAAAATCACAGTATAAAAGATTAATAAAATAGAAGAAAAATCAAAATAAAAAGAATCATTTACTATTAAATAACTAGTATACGTTCTCACGCGAAGCGCGAATTATTTCAGAAAAAAATAAAGAGAAATAATTGTAATAATCTTGAGTTTAAGTTTTGGTCATCTTAAATAGCTCTAACAGATTAAGAAATTGTACTAATATAACATCAAAATAACATGAAAGAAATTGAACCGCGTACGTTTTTCCTTAAATTTATATTGAACATCAATTTTTTTAACTCCGACATCTCTTTATGTTTTTTGTTAGTTGGTGGCAAGAAGGGAATGAACAACCTTTTCAACAATGTATTTCACCAAAAATTTGCACCTGACAAAACAAAAGATATATAACGTCAATCACATTTAGGCGAGCAAAACTCAAACTGTTCTCTTCATGAAAAATAATTTCTTTCAAAAAGAGGAGAATAACTTCACCGCTTATTGGCTTAGTACCGCGCAATGCGCAGAGCGTTTTAGAGAAAAAAATCACAAAAAATTATTATCTTATTTTCATAACAATATTTAAATTTTTATTATTTTATAGGACTTAGATATTTATAACAAAATATAATTATCACAAGCTATCAAGTCTTGAAAATATAAGTTGATAAGAAAATCATAACTTCACCAACACATTCCTTCGACATTCGATTCGTTCAAATAATTTGCATGTTGAATAAAAAGATTCTAATAAAAATAGTCAAAGTAATCACTAATTACTGTCATGATTCTTAAAAATATAAATCAAACATACACAACTAAAAATTACTTCAGTTTTATACCTCAATGGCTAAATCTAATTGCGGTAAAATAAATAAGCATTTCTGAGCTTTCACTATTAAACTCGCAATATAGTCCTTTAGGGATTTTTTTTCTTTTTTAATCACCTTTTTGACCTTGTTATTGAATATTTGTACAACTTTTGTATAGATGCTCTATTTTTTTGTCTACTTTTTTTGGCAGGAGGATCTCCAGAAAATAAAATCTCGTTATTGGTCATGAAATCCTAAAAAAAGAAAAGAAAAGGGCCATTATAATCAAAAATGAAAAATTATTTTTCACATCTTTGTCATATTCAGTATAACTACTCTTATTCTATTTTTGATTTCTCATTTACTTTGTGTCTGGACAAAAATAAAAGATGAACACAAAAAATCGTGAATAAGTGAAATAAACTATCAAATATTAAAATACTGATGATTCATTATGGGAAAAGACCAAAAATTAATACTCTTGGGGTCAGACATATAATTTTTTTGACTACATCTATCAATGTATCTTTCCCAGTTATATCCTCTCCTTATCCTCTCTACCATAATAGCTACATAAATATTCTGTCATAGGTTACATACATCATATAAAATGCTACTTAAAGGAGGATACCTTTGGTATTATTAATCAAGCACTACAAAAACAGAAACAAAATGCATGCTCAGCCAAAGTCAATCAGTTAAGATGTATCATCTGTAATTATTTTAAAATAGAACAGAGTCAATGGTTGAAATATTCAACCAAAACCAATCAGTTAATGAAAATATAAGAATTAAAGAGTCTTTAATAGGTAAATAGGATTGAATTTCTCAACCCAGAAATTCTTTGAGATAATGTCAAATTCTCATGCACTCAATTAAGGACAACATGAAACATATCAATTGAAATCAACACAAAATTTTCTTCACTGGATAGCATGTGATCTCTCAAAGTTTTTTAAATTTTATTACAAAGTGGTGTATAAATATAGATTCATAGGTATGGCCTAGTAATCAATAAAGTAAGAGAAATATGGAATCTCCAAATTAAAGCAGAGGTAAATATTTTTAGGTGATTTCTTTTCATTTGTCAGCGTGCACACGTGTCTGACTACTCCATCGAGTACCATTGTCATGACCCAACCTATCGGGCCGTGCGAACGCCTACTCTAACCACCTAGATAGACGAACCCTCACCCCCTGTCCAACAAGTAACTTGCGGAAATTGAAGTAAACTATTAATCAGTCTATTTTTTTTATACATGAGAATTTCCTTTGTAGAAAATGTTCATAAATAGGCGACTTAAAGAATTTTCGAAAAACCTTTACAATCATTTTGAAAACACCCTCCCTAGAACCTAGTATAAACCGGTACAAGAGCTACTACAAGACTTATACAAAAGGAAAAGTAAATGAGACACAACTTCCGTCATGAGGAAGGACAGAAGCTGTTGCAGATCACCATCGACATGTACCTATGAAACATCACCAGCCCTACAACCAGACTATACCAAAAAGGTATAGCAAGAGTAGAGTCAATACAACCACACGTACTGGTAGGCATCATTGGTCGACCCGAATCCATTCCTACCATCATATAAGAAAATAGGGAAAGCATGAAAATAAATAATGTAACCCCATCCTTCACCACTTTCCTCCTACCGGACCTGATCTCAACCGATCACCCACTCGCACCTCTTTACCTCAACCCTTTCTATTCCTTCCCCTGCCAACTCCCTCTCTCCCCGATCTTCCGAATCACACTAAGCTTAGACTTCCCAAGTCACACTAACCTTGGACTTCCCAAGTCACACTAACTTTGGCCCAACCGCTAAACCCAACTCCAACTGCATCACCGTTGACCTAGTCAACCCCCATGACTATGCATCCAGGAACAACCCAAACCCTGTCATCCCAGACCCACTACACCCAAATACCCAGACCCGCCCCGTATCCTTAGACAATTCCTCCCAGGATATCACCCGCTAGTCACACCTTGTCAGACTCTCAACCATTTCCCTAGTTTATCAACCACATGTAAACCACTTTTATAACTATGATCAAACCAGCAACATAACCAACAATAACCCTTGTCGTATAACCCGGACCCACCCTAGGATCCCCTCTAAACAACACCTAAGTGTTAAACAGACAACCCGGCCTAATTCAAGACCAATTCAACAGACATAAAAGAATTCCAGGTCACTCAAGGACCACCAACCAATATCACAATTCAACAAAGCAGCCCGGTCCACTCACAGGACCAATAACAGTCAATGCAATACAATCAATAATAATGCAATGATACAGTAAAATAAATCCATACTAGGCGTGGTACCCGAACCAACTGTTAGTAATTCGTACCAGGCGTGGTACCCGTGTCAACCGTTAGTTATACCTGTACCAGGCGTGGTACCTGAGCCAACCGAATGTCAACAATCCACAGTCAAATAATGAACAAACAATTTGTAAAACCGACAAGTACACACCGTTCAACTCACAGAATGTAAAACAGGACCCTTAGACATTCTACACAATTCCTTTAAGCAATGCAATTCATACAAACACTTAGATAAAGGGTACAAGAACATACAACATTCACAGGAATCGTAAGCCATCACCTACCCTCTATCCCGGGCACATAGCTGAACCTCGACCTTCGTTCGAAGACTAAACACACTCACCCTTTATTCACACATAATGAACAACTTCCCCTTTTTAGCATAATTTAACCACCCCATTAATTCGGGACATTCACAGATAATAACAATACGAGTTTTCACCCTTAGCCCTTAGCAAACCATGATTCTTAACATGCCTTTCGCATTCCCGAAACCTCACCTAGGAGTTTTCCATTTTCATACCCACCTAATTGTCCTTGCAATTTCCGATTCCCCGAACCTTTTCGACATCCCAGTCCCTGATTCCTATCATTTTTAGCATACCAAGACAACATAAACGGCCTAAAATAAATACTATCAACCCACAATTCAATCCAACCAATCCTTAGCTCACTCATAACTAATACCAAATCCACCAGACTCCGTGCCCGGAGGCCTAAAACATGAAATCTCCATTCCACTATACGATAAGTACAGAATGTAAACAGGTCTAACTACTCATGAAAACCTAGCCTACCTGGACGCCAAGCAGCTGCAACCGCACGTTTCTGGCTCCGTGAAGGTGTTCTCGGCTGAACGATGGTCCTAGAATTCGCTGTTCCGCGTCCCTCCAGCCATGACCCCTCCTCCTCATGATTCCCTAGCCTTGGAGCAGCATGGGAAGGTTTTTGGAGAAACCCTCGTATGTTTTCTAACTGAGGAGGAGAAGCTTTTTAATAAAATCCCATTCTGAGCTTCTGTTTCCCGTTACTCCACTATGGCGGTTAGCCCTCCGCTATGGCGGTCCCGCTATAACAGAATAATTACCGCTATAGCGGAGTGACGTCAGCTCGGGTTATTTCTAAAAATCAGAAATTTCCCACTACGTCACCCTACTTAAACAAACGTACTTTAATTTAATTCCCGAAATAATTTGACTTTCCGATTCTTAAGGTACCGACGGGTCCGATCGTTACAACCATAAACATGGATCTTTTGCCTTTCTATATTTACGACTTAGTGAAAGAGATCCACCAAAATCAAAATCTTTTTAGAACTTTAATCGATGTTATTGCAATAGAGGCAATAATTAGACAATTAGTAGTTTTATCATGTGCCAACATTGTGGTAAGAGTAAGATTTATTCCTCCATAATTAGCCTCTGCATATACTCCTTATGATATAAGAACTCAATATTTTCTACTATATGAAATGTGTTAGATTAACGGCTTTCTTTATATATCTTTTCACCACTATTCTGTATTACCTAAATTAGCACCAAAATCAAATATTTAACGGCTTTTTTTATATATCATTTTCACCACTATTCTGTATTATCTAAATTAGCACCAAAATCAAATATCCAAATAAAAAATACCATAACAAAAGGAAAAAAAAAGAAAGAACAACTACAAAGTCATGATAACAAACTCAATATTATTGGCAAATCAGCTAGAGAAAGACTTCCACAATGACTTACTGTAAGTATGACTATATGAAGATTTTGACTCCATCGGTATAATTAGCAAATTTTTGATATTTTCTATGACATAAGATGCTTTTCTTGAAACAATTTTTTAGCTTGTAATTGCTGATATTTTAGAGATTAACTTCACCAACTCTGTCTTATATATTAGCGAACTTAAAAATTAATTGCTGACAAAGAGAAAATTTAAGGAGCTAACATAGTAAAAGTTAATGTACTTTAATATTAAAAAGGTGAAAAAAACTGCATTCCAAACTTGAATTGAAAGAATAGAGAAAAAGATATATGACAAAAATTACAACAAATGTCAAAACTTAATAAAGAGGCTTAAAATACCATTAAATTCTTGAATTGCAGCAAAAATAATATTTTTGATTGTAGCTTTGTAGATTTCAAGTGTTCTGCATTCCTCCTCAAAAATTTCTATTTGCATAGTAGAGAATGTGAGAGTACCAAATTCAAACTTGATAAGCTGATCGGAAATGAAGATAGAGTCGCTTAGATTCGCAAGGGGTTGGACTTTGCATCTTCCGGAGAGAGAGGTCTGGCTCGCACCGACACATGAATTCTCTCCATCCTTCATGTGAACTATGAACTCTAAAGAAAAGTTCATTGACTTATAGTTTAATACAAATCTATATCTATATATAATAGTAAATAAAGAAAATAGAAAAAACAAGCATGTAACTGTGACAGGATCGTGCATGAAATCACGCCCTATTGAATGCCCATATAGATCGTTATATGATTATACAAATATAATTAAAAATTATTCATGAAAAAAGAAGAAAAATTTATGGGAACAACACAAAGCTGTCCTGTTCACCCAAGTTCCAAATAAGTTTATTGGATTTGAAATTTCAAAATCATAAACTGTCAAAAGAAGTTTATAGAATTTGAAAATGAAAAACTGATATGGTTACCTATGTTTTTCTTACCTGCATCGAAAGAAAGAAAAGATTTGATGCCACCCAAGCTTTTAATTTGTTAAGCATAATCAACCTTGACATTTCTTCTTGCAAAAACAACTCACAAATTAACATATAGAAACGAATAAAATAGGTGCTCAATCATAATGATAAAGCTGCAGGTGTACACTATTAGCATGACAATAGCCAAGATCACCCCTATAAGAGTTTCCAAATCATGATTACTGTCATAGTTGATATTTTGCACACTGTAAAAGAGAGATGAGAAGAAGATATATAGAAGAGAAGGGTTTCTTAAGGATGTTCAACAGAATACTGCATATACTTCTTCAACTTAGGGCTACACTTAAGCGAGTACTACAGTTAATTGACTCATCAACAACTACGCAGTATGCTGTAAAGTGAATGATAAAGTTAGAATAGGCAAGTATATTAATCAACTAACTTTGCAATATTGGTATATATCTAGAAGTGCAAGAGAGCAGCATAACAAATAGTTTTTCAGTAGCACTCATATTCTACTCATAATAGCTATGTAATTCCATAGATTAGACAGTCAGCTATGATGCTCTTCACTTGATGTAAATTCAAAATCAGCAGATCACAGTAAAGTAAGAAGCTAAGGTCATATATCTCGGAAGATGAAACATTCTCTTAAACATACATACATTCTTTCTTATCAAAATAACGTTAAAAATACATCTTATGAAAAATACAACTGTGATTTCAATTCCCAGGGGTTTGAAAAGATATAGAAGAGAGTTGAATAGATAAGAAGAGACGACATGAAAGTAGAAATATCAATATGAAAAATTAAATGGTGTTGACCATCACTCTCTTCTTCTCTCCATGGACAAACATAAAACATTAAAAAATGTGATAGAAACAATGTCACAGCAAAAGCAAAGTCAATACTACATAAACAAATAAAAATAATAATAACTTATTTTCTCATAGCTAGTTTCTGCCAGGATTACTCCAAACAACCAACGTTTATGTTCTAGAGTAATCCCTACCTTCAAACCATCACTCCCAATGTTCAAGTTGTTATTGTACATCATTGACTTCTTTTCCATTTGAGTCGATCTGTGAACTCATTAGTTTCATTATCGGGACTAAAATTTACTTTCTTCACCTTCATGTTTACAACATGAGACATTCTATCATTCCTAATATTATCAAACATCTTTAAACATGATCGTCCTCGAGTTAAGGGTTTTTCATTATTTACCTGGACATAACAAAAAAAATTAATTAAGATCACAAAATTTATTGAACCCAAAAACAAATAAATTAAGATTATTTAAAGATTATCCATTACCTAGAATTTCAAAAAGCTGAATTAGAATTTAATTATGCAGTCATCAGTTTATTTTTATTTTTCCTGTTAAATCCAACAATGAAAAGATGATTAGAGGATCTGCACATTGCAAATTTTGTAATTGCCGCTGAGAAGATTGTTTTTTTTTCTCCTCACAATGTAGCTTCCTCCGTAATTTGGTCTAAAATTTCTTATGAACCTCCAAACTATAAGACTAAAACTTGATAAATTCATATCAAATAATTAAAAATTGAAGCAAAGAAATCAGCATAAGACCATCTAAATTTGATAGTGAACAAAAAAATAATGCATAAAAAATAAAGTGATTAAAATATTCTGGAAAAGTAACATGTTTAAAAAATTCTGGAAAAGAAGTTATATTATCTGTGGGTAACATTTCAATTTTAAAATAAAATATATTTAAAATATATAAATATTTAAATTCAAATTGAAAATTACTAAATAATTATTACCTAACTTAACTAATTTGTCCTAAAAACTAACAAATGCCATCATCCTATCCTGTCAAAACTTAATAAAGAGGCTTAAAATACCATTAAATTCTTGAATTGCAGCAAAAATAATATTTTTGATTGTAGCTTTGTAGATTTCAAGTGTTCTGCATTCCTCCTCAAAAATTTCTATTTGCATAGTAGAGAATGTGAGAGTACCACATTCAAACTTGATAAGCTGATCGGAAATGAAGATAGAGTCGCTTAGATTCGCAAGGGGTTGGACTTTGCATCTTCCGGAGAGAGAGGTCTGGCTCGCACCGACACATGAATTCTCTCCATCCTTCATGTGAACTATGAACTCTAAAGAAAAGTTCATTGACTTATAGTTTAATACAAATCTATATCTATATATAATAGTAAATAAAGAAAATAGAAAAAACAAACATGTACCTGTGACAGGATCGTGCATGAAATCACGCCCTATTGAATGCCCATATAGATCGTTATATGATTATACAAATATAATTAAAAATTATTCATGAAAAAAGAAGAAAAATTTATGGGAACAACACAAAGCTGTCCTGTTCACCCAAGTTCCAAATAAGTTTATTGGATTTGAAATTTCAAAATCATAAACTGTCAAAAGAAGTTTATAGAATTTGAAAATGAAAAACTGATATGGTTACCTATGTTTTTCTTACCTGCATCGAAAGAAAGAAAAGATTTGATGCCACCCAAGCTTTTAATTTGTTAAGCATAATCAACCTTGACATTTCTTCTTGCAAAAACAACTCACAAATTAACATATAGAAACGAATAAAATAGGTGCTCAATCATAATGATAAAGCTGCAGGTGTACACTATTAGCATGACAATAGCCAAGATCACCCCTATAAGAGTTTCCAAATCATGATTACTGTCATAGTTGATATTTTGCACACTGTAAAAGAGAGATGAGAAGAAGATATATAGAAGAGAAGGGTTTCTTAAGGATGTTCAACAGAATACTGCATATACTTCTTCAACTTAGGGCTACACTTAAGCGAGTACTACAGTTAATTGACTCATCAACAACTACGCAGTATGCTGTAAAGTGAATGATAAAGTTAGAATAGGCAAGTATATTAATCAACTAACTTTGCAATATTGGTATATATCTAGAAGTGCAAGAGAGCAGCATAACAAATAGTTTTTCAGTAGCACTCATATTCTACTCATAATAGCTATGTAATTCCATAGATTAGACAGTCAGCTATGATGCTCTTCACTTGATGTAAATTCAAAATCAGCAGATCACAGTAAAGTAAGAAGCTAAGGTCATATATCTCGGAAGATGAAACATTCTCTTAAACATACATACATTCTTTCTTATCAAAATAACGTTAAAAATACATCTTATGAAAAATACAACTGTGATTTCAATTCCCAGGGGTTTGAAAAGATATAGAAGAGAGTTGAATAGATAAGAAGAGACGACATGAAAGTAGAAATATCAATATGAAAAATTAAATGGTGTTGACCATCACTCTCTTCTTCTCTCCATGGACAAACATAAAACATTAAAAAATGTGATAGAAACAATGTCACAGCAAAAGCAAAGTCAATACTACATAAACAAATAAAAATAATAATAACTTATTTTCTCATAGCTAGTTTCTGCCAGGATTACTCCAAACAACCAACGTTTATGTTCTAGAGTAATCCCTACCTTCAAACCATCACTCCCAATGTTCAAGTTGTTATTGTACATCATTGACTTCTTTTCCATTTGAGTCGATCTGTGAACTCATTAGTTTCATTATCGGGACTAAACTTTACTTTCTTCACCTTCATGTTTACAACATGAGACATTCTATCATTCCTAATATTATCAAACATCTTTAAACATGATCGTCCTCGAGTTAAGGGTTTTTCATTATTTACCTGGACATAACAAAAAAAATTAATTAAGATCACAAAATTTATTGAACCCAAAAACAAATAAATTAAGATTATTTAAAGATTATCCATTACCTAGAATTTCAAAAAGCTGAATTAGAATTTAATTATGCAGTCATCAGTTTATTTTTATTTTTCCTGTTAAATCCAACAATGAAAAGATGATTAGAGGATCTGCACATTGCAAATTTTGTAATTGCCGCTGAGAAGATTGTTTTTTTTTCTCCTCACAATGTAGCTTCCTCCGTAATTTGGTCTAAAATTTCTTATGAACCTCCAAACTATAAGACTAAAACTTGATAAATTCATATCAAATAATTAAAAATTGAAGCAAAGAAATCAGCATAAGACCATCTAAATTTGATAGTGAACAAAAAAATAATGCATAAAAAATAAAGTGATTAAAATATTCTGGAAAAGTAACATGTTTAAAAAATTCTGGAAAAGAAGTTATATTATCTGTGGGTAACATTTCAATTTTAAAATAAAATATATTTAAAATATATAAATATTTAAATTCAAATTGAAAATTACTAAATAATTATTACCTAACTTAACTAATTTGTCCTAAAAACTAACAAATGCCATCATCCTATCCTGTCAAAACTTAATAAAGAGGCTTAAAATACCATTAAATTCTTGAATTGCAGCAAAAATAATATTTTTGATTGTAGCTTTGTAGATTTCAAGTGTTCTGCATTCCTCCTCAAAAATTTCTATTTGCATAGTAGAGAATGTGAGAGTACCACATTCAAACTTGATAAGCTGATCGGAAATGAAGATAGAGTCGCTTAGATTCGCAAGGGGTTGGACTTTGCATCTTCCGGAGAGAGAGGTCTGGCTCGCACCGACACATGAATTCTCTCCATCCTTCATGTGAACTATGAACTCTAAAGAAAAGTTCATTGACTTATAGTTTAATACAAATCTATATCTATATATAATAGTAAATAAAGAAAATAGAAAAAACAAACATGTACCTGTGACAGGATCGTGCATGAAATCACGCCCTATTGAATGCCCATATAGATCGTTATATGATTATACAAATATAATTAAAAATTATTCATGAAAAAAGAAGAAAAAATTATGGGAACAACACAAAGTTGTCCTGTTCACCCAAGTTCCAAATAAGTTTATTGGATTTGAAATTTCAAAATCATAAACTGTCAAAAGAAGTTTATAGAATTTGAAAATGAAAAACTGATATGGTTACCTATGTTCTTCTTACCTGCACTGAAAGAAAGAAAAGATTTCATGCCACCCAAGCTTTTAATTTGTTAAGCATAATCAACCTTGACATTTCTTCTTGCAAAAACAACTCACAAATTAACATAGAGAAACGAATAAAATAGGTGCTCAATCATAATGATAAAGCTGCAGGTGTATACTATTAGCATTTGAGTCGATCTGTGAACTCGTTAGTTTCATTATCGGGACTAAACTTTACTTTCTTTCACCTTCATGTTTACAACATGAGACATTCTATCATTCCTAATATTATCAAACATCTTTAAACATGATCGTCCTCGAGTTAAGGGTTTTTCATTATTTACCTGGACATAAAAAAAAAAAAATTAAGATCACAGAATTTATTGAACCCCAAAACAAATAAATTAAGATTATTTAAAGATTATCCATTACCTAGAATTTCAAAAAGCTGAATTAGAATTTAATTATGCAGTCATCAGTTTATTTTTATTTTTCATGTTAAATCCAACAATGAAAAGATGATTAGAGGATCTGCACATTGCAAATTTTGTAATTGCCACTGAGAAGATTGTTTTTTTTTCTCCTCACAATGTAGCTTCCTCCGTAATTTGCTCTAAAATTTCTTATGAACCTTCAAACTATAAGACTAAAACTTGATAAATTCATATCAAATAACTAAAAATTGAAGCAAAGAAATCAGCATAAGACCATCTAAATTTGATAGTAAACAAAAAAATAATGCATAAAAAATACAAAGTGATTAAAATATTCTGGAAAAGTAACATGTTTAAAAAATTCTGGAAAAGAAGTTATATTATCTGTGGGTAACATTTCAATTTTAAAATAAAATATATTTAAAATATATAAATATTTAAATTCAAATTGAAAATTACTAAATAATTATTACCTAACTTAACTAATTTGTCCTAAAAACTAACAAATGCCATCATCCTATCCTGTCACTTGGCAACATCCTAGGATAGACTTTTCTCTTTTTAAGTATATATAGATAGAAGATTATCAAAAAAAATCGATGAAACTTACTCTTTCTATTAAGTAAGTGTTTGGCTATAGATTTCAAATATTTGTTACTTTATTTAGAATTTATGGAATTGGAGTTAAAGATGAAGTTATGTTTGATTATACTTTTTAGGAGAGAAGAGAGCACATTATTTAAAGGAAAAATTAGGCAAAATATCAACTCATCAAACTTATTTACACTCAAAATAACTCACTTTAAAATTATCATTCATTTATTACCTTAATTGACCATTTTGGCCATAATCTCTGCTTCTTCTTCTTCCTGTTTTTTCTTTCTTTTTTGTTTGCTTCTTCTTCCTCACCTGCTTCTTCTTTTTTCTTTTCTTCATTCTGATTCCTCTTCTTCTTTTTTATTTTCTTCCTGCTTCTTCTTCTTAATTCTTTGTTCTTCTTTTTTTATTCTTTTTCCTTCTTCTTCTTCTTGCTTCTTCGTCGTCATCGTCACTCTAATTCTTTTTCCTGCGTCTTCTTCTTTCTTTTTTGCTGCTTTCCATTTTATTTTTTAAATTCGACGTACCGCAAACGTAAATCGCTTTGAGTGAATAACATATCAAAAGACTTGAAACATCAAGAGGAGCTCATATCTAAAATTTGAGATTATTTAGAGGAGATTTTGAGTTCGTCAGGATTGAATAGAAAGAAGTAAACTACGCGGACCAAGCTACTCATTTGTACTTGATTTATACACGATCTAAAAAAATTTGGTATTTTTTAAAATCTTTTTTAGCTGATTTCTCTTTTTTAAAATAAATAAATATGGATATCGATACATTACATATACATTACATAATTATTTATGCAATATCGATACACATTTAAATATCGTTTATACAATATCAATACATATTTATACATTATTTATACAATTTTGATAGACATTTATATACCATTTATATAATGTTGATACATTACATAACTTTTATACATTATCGATACATTACATATATATTCAACTATTTTTTTTGTAATTTTTTTTCGTGGCTAGTTCATTTTTGGGCTATTTTTTTTGTAAAAAAAACTTGGCTATATTTATTGTAAACTAATTACTTTTTTGTACATATTTGAAATTATCATTTATTTGAAATAGAAAATTGGAGCACTTTTTGGTTTTTGAAACTCTACTCCAAATTAAATTTGAAAATTTTATAGCTAAACCTTGATTTTGAAACAAAGTAAAAATTTATTCAGAAAAAAGTGAATAATGTTTGTGGTAGTTTTGGCCAAAATTTTATAAAAGTGCACCTTTAATACCAAGAGTGGGTGGTTTTTACCAATTTCAGAATTTATGTATTGTTTTATTTTGTTTTGTATTGTATTGTTTCGTGAATAGAATAGTCAGATAAAATTGTATTGTTTATTGTGATTTAATAGTTCCTATTATTTGAATTAATTGATAAATTAACTTAATTTATCCTTAATTGTTGTAAATGCATCTATAATTATAAAATTAAGTTATGAAAATTTTCTCTAATTTATCATCGATTATGCCTTGTAAATATATTAAGGTGTAATAAAAAAAATGCATTAATAATATAACAACGATAATAAGAACCCATATTTAGGTCATAAATAATGTTAACAACATGTAAATATCTTAAAGGAAGATGACATTCATCACTCTCTATCACGTACAACATTATTAACTACTATCTCGCCGATGATCACTATTAGTTGTTGATGTCATTTATTATCCATAATTACCATCATCAATCACAACTATTATCACTATCAATCATCATGATCAGTCACCATAAATTATATTATTATATATATGTAAAAAGCCCGTTAGTAGAAAAGTTGAATAGTCAGATTGTCCTTCAAAAATTGAACGGCATTTTTACTCACACTTTAAAGCTAAATTACTACCTATCAAATAATTTTTTTTTAATTTTTTTTTTACCTGATGTCATATTAGTAATCGAGTCCGTGGAATTAATTGTGAGGAAACGTTTAATTAGTTGATGGTTCGACCATTAACTTGTTGAAACATTAAGTTTGATTAACGTCCTGGTCATTGTATAGCCCCCAAAAAAATGTAACAATCTCAAATTCATGTAATTCCTATTAAATAATTTTTAAAAATTATTTAATGTTAGTCTAATAACTCAAAAGTTTTTTATGCCTAATTCGTTAGCTAAACTTTTTTAAGTATATCCTTTTTTCAGATTCTATAAAAGGCACAGATTTACGCTTTTAGGTAGCTTTAACATTGTCTTTTAGAGCCTGTTTGGATTGGCTTATTTTAAGTGCTTTTTAAGTTAAAATAAGGTAAAAAAATGCTTCTGAACACTTAATCTTAAGCCAAAATAGTAAAATAAAGCTAACATTAAAAAAAGGCTTAATTCTTTTCTATAGTTGGATCGAAAGAATTATCGTTTGAACGTTCAATTTTTAGTTTAATTTTCTCATTTGCTCTTTTTAAAAGTTTTGTTATTAGTCATTGTAGTTAAGCAGAAAAGTATGACCCTTTAAATATAATATTTCTCCGATAAAATGTAATTTGATTAAGAGCTAGGAAATGCCAATTTTTTTTTAATGATGCTTCTGTCGTGGTCTAAAATTTGGAACCATAATGACAGTTGTCTCAATCCAACTGACAAATAAATCAATTTCTTCATTAATCGATTCAACAACTGACAAAGAAATACAAAAAAAAAATAATTTAAGAAATAAAGTAAATCTGAAAATCCAAATGTTATTTTACCTTATCTTCGAGGTTTCACAATTACAAGTTGATTGAAATAAGTGAGATTAAATAAATGTTGCAGTATTTGTTTAAGTTGGAGAGGAAAATGATTATATTATACACACAACCTCCCCCTGCCTTTTTTTTTATTATATGAAAACGTTTTCTTTGAGAAAATATTCTTGTTAGATTTTAGACTAACCAAACACTTGAGGAAAACACTTTCACTCATATAAAACAAAACAAGAAATTGAAAAATAAATAAATAAGGAAGAGATCTTTTGAAATAGGCATTTGGCCACACGAAAGCTTGATTTGAAATTTTGATTCTAAAATAGATTTTGTTTATAAAATTAGCACAAAAAATTAATTTTAATTTTAAATTTCAAATTCTTAAAAAATAAATAGGATTTGAAATTTTAAATTGTGATTTTTATTTTTAAATATAAAATTTAACCTATGAGTTTATATTTTACAAAAAAAATCTCATAATTTTAAATTTTGAAGAAAAAATAATTCATGCTCGACATGAAGAGATTGTGTGTACCATATGAATTTTTTTTAATCAAATAATAGTTAGTACTACTATTATTGATTTATCGGATTAATGAATCTTTGTCAAATTTTATGTATTTGAAAGTTTGTTATGATATGTAATTGTTAATATTTACTTATAAAGAAAACATCGAGATATGCAATTTATTAATTCGTTGTCTTAGAATATTTCAATACCTTATTTATAAACTATAATTTATTCATCTGGCAAGATTGTATAAGAATTGGTAAGTTTTGATAATTATTAAATAATTTCATGACACAATCAATGTAGAATTAATATAAGTGTAATGCAAATCTCTCTCTTTTTATGTATGTGTCCAATAATTGATAAAAATGTCTCTGCTTTTGAACGTCGGTGCAGTTCACTGTATAACCAGAGAGATTTCCAGGTTCTCCAAAATCCCCTTTCTTTCCTTCCTTCCTTCCTTCTAATTTTTCTCTACATAATCAAATAGTAGTTCCTCTTGGCTCTTCTTATAAAATAAGTATATATATATTTCTGCAATTTTATTATCACATTGCTTGAGCTGAGCGTTTATCAGAAACAGTCTCTCTATCCACGAGGTTGTCCTACACACTACCTTCTCTCTATCCAGTTATCTTGTTTAGTTGCTACTCAATAAGATACATTTTTTTTAATAACTGTGGTATCAGTGTTAGGTCAGCTTGCGTGCACCTTGGCTCTTCCATTTGAGTACTTGCTACCAGAGGCGGAGCTAGATCATTAGCTACGAGTTCAGATGAACCTAAGAGCTTTTGTTCAGACCATATATTTGTGTTAGGAAATTGATTATTGTGAACCTAGTAACTAAGACGAGTTGTGTGTTCTATGGCAAATTCAAAACCCATAAGCTTCAAATTGTGGCTCCGCCTCTGACTGCTTCTTCCTTCCCACCCGTATAAAGAAATGGGTAAATCTGCCTACCAAAAATTAGGTAAATTCAAAACGAGTTTGTGATTGAAAACTTCACATATAATCAAAATTACAAACAGATACTGTTATAAACTTAGTTAGATTTTGATAACATCCAATTGGAAACAGAAAACATCACAAACACAAAGGTAACCAGATCAGTCCACAACTAGTTTGGGGTTGAAAATTGTTGTTTTGTTAACTAATTCTTGATGCTTTCCGCTAAATGATGGATTGAGACTTAAGGTGTGTTTGGTACGGAGGAAATCAGAAATTGTTTTCCTATTGTCTCATGTTCGTTTGGTTAAAAATGTTGGAAAGTATTTTCTTTAGGAAAACAAGCTATTTGAAAATAAGAAAAATGACTTCCATAATGAAAATAGAGAAAACAAGTGACATTGTCTCATCCCACCCGCACAATCATCCACTTCCCCACCACAACACCCATCACCCTACCCCACCCATTCTCATAGTTTTGTGTTAAATATACACAAATATTCTTAGAATATATTTTTTATTTGCTTACTGAACACAAGAAAATAAGTAAGACACCACTTGTTTTGAAAATATTATCTAGGGTAACTTACATAAAACACACATCTTTGGGAGCTAATTACTCTTTTTCCCACCTCACTTCGCTCGTGGTACATCGCCCTTCGCTCGGATACATCGCCCTAAGGCGTGATACATCGCCTCACTTCGTGATACACCGCCTCACCTCGTGATACATCGCCTCACCTCTGGATAATTACCTTTGATACATCGGGTGGGATGTATCCGAGGTGAGACGATGTATCACGCCTTGGGGCGATGTATCCGAGTGGTTACACATGTAGTATATTAAGTAATTAAAATAAAGTAGTGGGAGAGTTAGTAAATATGGTAAGGAGGTATGTCTCTTTTGGTAGTTTAACCTATTATCTATGGAAAACATTTTCCTACATACCGAACAGATCCTTAGTGCTTTTCGTTTTCCTTTTAACTTTTGAAAAATGTTGAATAGTTCACAAATTTTGCAAAGTAGGTACTTAAAACAGGAACTTCTACTCAGAGTCAGACCACGCCTTATGATGAAAAGGGGATAAAGGACAGATCATCTGGTGAATTGAAAGCTGATAGAGACGAGATCAAGAGGACGGAATAACTAAGAAAGAGAGAGATGGAAGTGGACGACAGCAAAGGTATGGTTTGTGTAACTGGTGGAACAGGATATCTAGCATCATGGCTGATAATGAAGCTTCTTAAACATGGATACTCAGTAAATGCTACCATACGATCCACTCAAGGTTAATATTTCCAACTGATTCTGTTAATTGTCTTTTAAGGTAAAAAGAATGTGCATCAGAAAGAATTCCAGTGAGTAGTACACTGTACATATCTCTACGCGTTTACTATAATTGTCTTTCTAGTTGTTTCTTGTCCTTCAATGTCTGTTATTACCTGTTGTTTTCTTGCATCGTATATTTTGTTGTAGTTTCCTTTTTTTTCCTTTTTAGAATGCCTTGACATGCTCTTTATAGTACTTTGCCATGACTTTTTCACTCCTGTTAATTCTTTTTTCCGACTTGCTTTGACTTTTTTCCTTAAGCCGAGGGTCTATTGGAAACAACCTCTCTACCTGCCAAGGTAGAGGTAAAGTCCGCATACACTCTATCCTCCCAGACTCCACTTGTGGGATTACACTAAATATGTTATTGCTGTTTTCTTTCTAGTTGTTAGTCATTCAGTGTATAATCTTTGAATGTTTTTAGATCACAAAACAGATGTTAGCTACCTCACTAACTTGCCTGGTGCATCCCAAAGGCTACGGATTTTTAATGCTGATCTGGACAAACCGGAAAGCTTTAGTGCAGCTATTGAAGGATGCGTTGGAGTATTCCACGTTGCTCATCCGATGAATTTCGGGGACCAAGAAATTGAAGATGAAAAGATAAGAAAAGCAGTTGATGGAACATTGGGCATTTTACGGGAATGCCTCAATTCAAAAACAGTAAAACAAGTTGTTTACACCTCCAGCAGAACTGCGGTTGTGTTTAATGACAAAGGTTTAGAAACAGTGGACGAGAGCTCATGGTCTGATATCCATGTCATGAAAACCTTAAAGCCTATATCCGCAGCTTCTTATGTGATTAGCAAGACTTTAGCAGAAAAGGCTGCTCTTGAATTTGCTGAGAAACACGGATTAGATCTGGTGACTGTTATTCCTAGTTGGATACATGGTCCCTTCTTGAGTCCTCAATTCCCAGAGCCATTACGATCAGCCATGGCAATGATTTTTGGTATGCCCCTTCTGCTCTTCAATCCCTGTAACTTTCTCGTGTCAAATCATCAAGGACGTTTTAAGTTTCTACTGGTCGCCTCTGCAAGTCCATTTTCTAAGTTCCTCAACTATAGGTAGGAAAATTTGGGATAAAGGAGTTATCTGTATAAGCATATAGAAAAAAAATAAGATTCTTAGATAGCTTCTTAGTGAAGGACAATATTTCAAAGCTCTTGATAAATGAAATTATTGTCATACATATGTTTGTTTCTGTACGTACATTTTGCAATACAACTGGTGGAAGCAGTATCGTTCTTTTTCCTTCTCTTACATAAACACGTCTTGTTCTGAGCAGATTTTGAACACATCTTTCTTCTTCCACAGGATCATCACATGCGTTTTTATAGATGATTCAGTTGATTTTTGTCATGATTCCTCATTTAGATATTTGGTTTCATGTGATTACACTATGACACATCCAGAAAGCCTTGTATCAGTTTTGTCGATGTCCACCTTTAGTTTTTGGTTATTCATTTTAACTAAGGAGCATTTTCTTCTTGATTCTTGCCAAGACGTTTCCAGCTTCTAATTTCTTCATCTAACTCATTCTTTTCTTTGGGATAAGTAGCTAAAAACACCACATCTTTTTTCCACTGTTTATGTGCATCGGTTCCGAGTGTGTTAAGATAGTTATATCCAAATGTTGTGGTGAATCAGCTTAATCATGGGGAACTTGCTCTAAATTAAGCATTTCTTTTTGTTTTGTCTACTGAATTACGCAGGCAATCAGGAAAACTGCATGAAGTATCCCTCGCTTACCCCATTCGTGCATGTAGATGACGTTGCCAGTGTGCACATATTCCTTCTAGAGAATAGTAAAGCAAAGGGCAGGTATATTTGCTCTGCTGTGGAAGTTACACCAGATGAGCTGTTTAAGTTCCTCTCAGCTAGGTATCCTGAATATCAAATTCCTAATGTCAAGTGAGTTCCCGTTAGCTCCTTTTGCTATTGTTTCTTCTGACATTAAAAGGAAAAAAGAAGGTTATTCAAACTTATGTATACCTGCCTCTTTGCAGTTCCTTGAGGGAGATTGGAGGGATTAAGCATCCTAGACTTTCATCAAAGAAACTTTTGGACACTGGATTCAAGTACAAGTATGGCCTTGAGGAAATGTTTGATGGTGCAATTGAATGCTGTAAACAAAAGGGTCTACTCTAGTTTGTACTCTATGGCAGAGCCACCCTTGTCCAATTGACAACCCTTTGGGCTTTGGCCCCTTCTCTTTTGCACACGTGTTCGACTTTTATTACTACTTCATTCAATGAAATGTTTTCTTTGAGCCGAGGGTCTATCGGAAACAATCTCTCTACTTCCAAAGGTAGGGGGTAAGGTCTGCGTACACACTAACCCCAGACCCCACTTGTGGGACTATACTGGGTATGTTATTGTTGTTGTATTCAACTAACTCCTACTTTCTTTTACATCACTGATTTGTGTCGCCTTTTCTTCCATGTTTCGAACACAAGTTCTCTCTGATAACAACAATGGAAACTAAAAACACCAGATTTATGTGATAATGTGAAGCTATAGGTCTCCATTATTCTTAGTATGTTATGATCTTGTTATTTTCTGTTTCCTCTTCTTACTTTAGTTACTGAAATGCTTCTCCAATTCACTTTAGTTGGTATTTAATGGGTTGTCTAATTGAAACATTTTGCATTTTTCTTTTTCAGTGTTGCTTAAGTAATTTTATTTGAGTTGGAGTCTATAGGAAACAACGTCTTTACCTTTTTGGGGTAGCCTATTTGGCTATTTGAGGTGTATGAAAAAAGTGCATTTGATGAGCAGTAAAACTAATTTTTCTATCGTCAAAAAGAAATTATACTAAATTTTTATTTTTTCTCAAAAGCAGAATTTGTTTTTACTTGCTAAAGAAGAATATAATGCTTTTAAAGTCATTATAAGTTTGAATAAGCGGGTCGGATCAAGAACTGGATTGGGATTATAATGGATTGAGTCTTAAATAAATTTAAATATTGATTTTAATTTTTTTAAAGGGCAAAGGGGCAAATATACCCCTCAACTTTGGGATTTAGAGCAAATATATCCCCCGTTAAAAAAGTGGAGCAAATATACCCCTGCTGTATATGAAATGATGCATATATACCTCTTTTACTAACGAGACTGTATTTTTTTAATTAAATAATATTTATCTTATTTTTTAAACTTAAAAAAAGACAAATGGATTTATTTTTAACTAGTCCGTTTATTTTTTAACTGACCCAACCCGCACGATCCAAATGAAAATAATAATCCACAGATTTTTAATTTAGAAAACACCCAATAAAAATTAAAATATTCGTATTCTTGAGTCTTGACTGTGTAGTACCTACATAACAATTTGTATTTTTTCTATGGAAATGTATTTTAGATTAGTTAGATGAAACTGTATTTTTAACACCGTTTTACCTATCAAATATAAATCCATTTGTCTTTTTTTAATTTAAAAATAAGATAAATATTATTTAATTAAAAAAAATACAACTCTGTTAGTAAAAATGGTATATTTGCACCATTTCATAGACGACAGAGGTATATTTGCACCATTCCATAGACGGCAAGAGTATATTTGCTCTACTTTTTTAACGGAAGGTATATCTGCTCTAAATCACAAAGTTGAGGGGTATATTTGCCCCTTTTTCCTTTTTAAAAAAATATTTCTTTCTAAAAATTTATAGTTGTCACGCCAATAAATACGTAAGAAAATTATATTTCCTAGCTAAAATGATCGTACGAGCTAACTTAACAAAATTAGATAACTTTTGAAAGATAAACAAAATTGAGTAACTATACACGACAATTACTCAAAATCAAGTAACCATCCATCAAACTCAGGTTTAGCCTTAAAATTAAGGGAACTTTTTTGTCCCATTTCATAACTTGATAGGTATTTTTGTCATTGATGCCAAACTTCAAGGGGATGTTTTCAGAATTCATCAAAATAAGGATAAAAGAAATGGTCAATGTCCAAAAAAGAAAAGGAGTGAAGTTCGCAACACTGTTTTGACGGAGCTTGTCCATAGGAAACACAAAGGCAGTAAACTGCCTGCAGAAAAAAAGGGGGCCAAAAAAAAAAAAAGGAACAAGAGAAGGAAGAAGAAGAAAGTGCCATGGGCGATCTACTCTCATGGCTATTCTCCTTCTTCCTTCTCGTTGCTGTTCTTGGTACTATCCTCTACCAGGTAACTCTCTATTTTTAATATTCCTTTAATTCACGGAGGCGGATCTAGAATTTAAGCTTTATGGGTGTGTTTTATTATTCATCTCATCATATTTACTTGTGGTCTTAAATTAAAGTTATGTTAAATGTATCAAAATGCACTTTAATGTTGTGGTTTTAAATATGCCACGTGAAAAAGTTGAAATTAAAGTATTGCCAAGAAAAGGAAAGGGTCATTCTTTTTGACACAGACTAAAAAGGATATAATGTCATTCTTTTTTAAATGGAAGAAGTATTTATTGCAATTTCCACTCAAATTTATGCTCTGAATTGAAAGTACTGTGTTCAGAGGAACCCGTGCGAGTTGATTTCTCGTATGGTCACTCAATTAAGAGTTATTATCTCAAAAAATCAATCTTTTTTGTTGAAAAAAATTGGAATCAAGAAGAAAGGGGACTAAATTGAAAGTACTGTGTTCAGATGAACCCGAGTTGATTTCTCGTATGGTCACTCAATTAAGAGTTGTTACCTCAAAAAGTCACCTTTTCTGTTGAAAGAAATTGGAATCAAGAAGAAAGGGGACTAGATTGAAAGTATTGTGTTCAGATGAACCGGAGTTGATTTCTCGTATGGTCACTCAACTAATACTTATTATCTCAAAAAATCACCTTCTTTGTTAAAAAAGTTTGGAATCAAGAAGAAAGGTGACTTTATGAAATAATAACTATTAGTTGAGTGACCATATAAGAAATCAACCCGCTGCTTCCGATCCTGCCTTAATTGATTCATATAAGTTCTTTTGAGGTAGTAATAGTGCTTCCTTTTTCGTGGGTTATGGTTTGTCAAGAATTTTGTTTCTCTCTGATTAAGAGTATTGTTTTTTGTAATGGGTGTTGTGCAATGGAAATTAGGGAAGTGAAGAATCGAAATTTTGTAAAAGGGGAAATATGAAAGGGAAAATTTCCTTGATGTATTGATAAAGCACGAGCAAATAAAAGTATATACAAACGTGAATATTCAATTTGAATACTTTCTACCTTACATCAACATAGGTACCGGGTAATTCTGTCCAAAAAGGCTTAGACGGATGGAAAGAATCACCTAGTGTGTTTGCTTCCGCTGGAAATTGAACCCGAGACCTCGTGGTTATCAACCGACCACTAGGTCTCACACTTGGGTGCATGAATTGCTAATTTTCTTCAAAAGGAATATAATTATTGGCTATAGTGATAGGTTTCAATGTTGTTAAAGGGAGTGAATGAACTTCCTCATATTGGACTAATCTGCAAAAAGCGGAAATTGGTTTGATATTGCAGGATAAGGCATTAAGATATGAACTGTTTCACATCTATATTTTTAGTTCACATTAGCAATAGAACTCTGTCTATGTGAGTTTCGTGTAGCATAGCTGGTCCCGAGCCCCTATTAAAGAGGAGGGTTGTAATAGGCTGACCATTAGGCACAATAATGATTCCAATGAATTTTCTGAATAGAGTGAAATGAATCCATCCAATTCATATAGCAACTCCAACTACTTTGGAATTGAGAGAATGATTAGCAACGGAACAAGGCTTTGGCTTTATTATATCTCAAGTATCATGGATCTTTACTTCCATACCTCTGCAAAATATCCTTTGAAGTGATTTCTGTTCATTCACTAAGACGATCTAATTTCTATCTATATTAAAGAGTCCCTTACTGTTATGCCCAAACAATGATTTGTATAGAGAGTAACATGGGGTGTTTAACAATCATTTGTTTCAGTAGACAAATATTATTTCGTTTGTGTTTAACATTTGAGTCTTGTGTATCTACCATTTCATGGCTGATGACCTGGTGTTATTTGTTAGCCCTTCTAGTCCTTTTTCCTTTTATTAATTGAGCTGAAAGACGAACAAGTATGTCGAATGTTGAATGTACTGGTCAAAGTTGCTACGCAGTGTGCACCATGTTGTTAAACTCAGATTGCATTGTCTGCATAGTGGTTTTCTTTAAGCTCCCCTTCTCTTTCTTTTGTTACTGGTCTTATCTTCCTAATATCTGCGCTTGGAGAATATTACAATTGCAATTATTTATTGCAGCTCATGTGCTTGGCAGATCTTGAATATGATTATGTCAACCCTTATGATTCAGCATCTCGGATTAACAGAGTAGTGGTGCCAGAATTTGCTCTTCAAGGAGCGCTGTGCTTCCTACATCTTGTGACAGGGCATTGGTTGATGTTTTTGATATGTCTACCGTACTTATATTATAACATCAAAGTGTAAGCATCTATAAGTGAAACATGTAGAAAGTTGTCGTATGTGACAGTTGTTAACCCCTTTACCTATTTCTTAGCACTGGCTTCTCAACATATAATCTGACAACTGTTAACCCTTGATCAGCTATACTGATTGCTGCCACTTGGTAGATGTCACTGAGATTTTCAATCAGCTTCCGTGGGAGAAGAAGGTTCGGTTGTATAAGCTTGGATACCTTGTGATACTTCTTGCCTTTTCGATATTCTGGTACGGTGTCAGCAACAAGCTGCTAGTCATCTCTGAAACAACTTGTAAACGTAAATCCTAATTATATCATTAGTTTGTTTTTACTCATGCCTAATCTTGTTTATGATTTTAGGATGGTTTGGAGCATTGTGGATGAATGAAGTACGATGGATTGCTTCTATCACTGAGGGTTTGTACTCTTTCCCCCTCCCCCCTCCCCCCACCCTCTTGTATGACTTGAGAATTATATAGAAAAACTAGGATGGTCCTTAATTTGGCGCCTTACTTTCAACTACTCGAAAGGTGTTTCTCTTCATATAACTAGGACCAGACCAGTTATCTGACATAAGCTTTATCTTTCTATTCTCTCTATATGTTCTTTGAAATAATCCATCCGCTTCAAATGAAGAATTACAGTCCTACTTAGAGTTCTAAATGCACTGGTGCGACACTACTATGACTGAAGGTGTAACAAGGAACAAGGTAGTCTTAAAATTAAATGAAGGGAAGTTTTAAAAGACCTACACTTAGAATCAGTGCAGAGTTACTTAAGAACCGAACATTGTTGAGAAATAATTAATGAAGACGATAAGAAATCCCAGCAGAGACAAAAAACACTAGGTGATTCTTCCCATCTGTTCTAGCCTTGGTGGACAGAGTTACCTGGTACCTGTTGCTGGTGGGAAGGTATCCCGTGGATTTCGTCGAGGTGCGCGAAAGCTGGCCCAGACACCACAGTCATCAAAAAAAATAAAAAACGAAGACGATAACAACTAGTTGAGATTGTGGCATAGTAAAGCAAAACTGCAAGTAAACTAAGAAGAGACTAAAGAAAAGAAACTCCTAGCACCTCACTTTGGCGACCTACATCTGCATTATGGATAGAAATTCAGTTTCTGCAATTGCTTGGCTAATCTTGGCTTCCAACTTCCTCAGCAGTGTACATCCCGACTTATCATTTTGACCATAACTGATCAGATATTCTCTTGTTCTGGAATACATTTTGGTTCCTCTCTTGTCAAGTGTAGTATAGGCTTGTGCACTATTACCCTTCTGCCAGATGATAGATGAAGTTGAGCATTTAAAGAACAGATCTTGTATGTCTTCATCTTCATTTTCGACATGTTGAGCTACTAGCCATACCCCATTTAATCAGCCTGTTTCTTGTGCATAACCTTCCTTGTATTGCCAAATATAGTATACCTTGATTATTGCAAAGCATTTTCTCAATGCTCAGCTTGTTATAAATCTTCCTTATGGAGTATTCCCAAAGTTCTGTAGGTCTTCATTAGATAGCCTCAGCACCCTCCATATACTTCTTGGCATTGAGGATTTTTTGGATTATCCATGATGCTTGCTTTTTACTCACCTCCCAGATTGCTTTCCCTTTACCCTAGTATATATATACATGTACCTATTCTGATGGATTCCATCAATCAGGGGTTGACATTGTCCTACAAATAGTCTTTTAGAGCTAAAAGAAACCCTCATATGCCTGAAAGGTTAGGGGAACAGTTGAAAACTTGAAATAATCAAGTATGCTGCTTTTGCTCATTTTTACCTGACAAACTACACTCCCAACAGCCAAAAAGACGGGTGATCGTTTATGTATTGACGACTCCATTAACACACAATAGTCAAGTTAGACATAATTCTACTTTTCCGGGGTTTTGAGCCTTATCTTCCAACCCAATTTAGATGTTATGATTCAAGAACTTTGAACTTGTCAGTGGAGTTGTATTGCTTACCTTTTGTTAGCTATTTGGAGCTAAAGTTAAGAAGCCACGAGCATTTGTTACATTCCATCATCTGTCCTAAATCTTTTCTTTTTCCACCTCTTTTCTCAGGTATGATCGAATGAAGAAATTGGGACTTTTCGGGCACTAGCACACGGTGGAGCTGGCCTTTTGACATCTATTCCATAAACGGATTGTGGTGATGGCTTTACGGAATTAATCTTTATTTGAAGGAAGAGTTGGAAGTCCTCAACTAGCTGGGAAGCATACACTTTCTGATGCTTGAGCTATTCTCTCTTTCTTGCTTTCTTTCATTTTGGTAGGTTAGCTTTATGCTGCCCTTTAAGCATCTAATTTATTGGGCAATAGGCATAGAGTTGAACTTGTGTTAAGTCAGGATAATCATTGGGATCTTATATCATAATGTCTTAGCTAATGATTTACTGAATGTACTATTTTCCAGTGGAATACTGGAAAATCAAAGTTTAGTAGAATTGACTTATAATATAATGATTTTGGCATCATGATCCATTTTTACTAGTCGCAATCAGCGCCTAAACGAGCTATTACCCACCCTTATATCATAATGTCTTAGCACCAAATCTGCTAAGGAGGAGATCCCCTCCAGTAATGTATAGAAAGGATAATTTAACTAATTCAATAAATCGAAGAAATCAGTATCAGAAAATATTTGGAAAGAGGATAGAATCTCAAAAACTTTGATACTGATTTATGAATTTTGACAATTTTAATTTTTCTAAGCGGAAATGAATAGATCTTTAATGAAAAAATTAAAGGAAAATCCTAAATCACGAGGAGCGTTCATTCTTTTATTTTCCTTTTCATGACTATGTTTCTGATATTCACACATTGCAAGTGAATTGTTGCTAAAAGTTTTAAAATATATAGTAAGTTTGGTATTCAAATATCTCTTTTATACTTCAGCCACATCGTCATACCTTACTAGATTTGTATTAATGTAAAACTTATTGTTACAACCATTCATATTCGTTCAGTTGTACGCGCTTTCTCTCGCGCCCCCACTCTATTCCTTTTTCATTTGTTGGGAAAAAAAGGAATAATGTTAAAAAGAAAAAATCATGGTTTATCAATGACAGAAGGAGCTCAACCCACAAAGAAGAACATGACATTGAGGGTTTCTTAAACAAAGATTTGATGAGTTCAAAGTCTTTCTCTGTCTTCACATAATGGAAAGCAACATGACAAACATCACACCACAAAAAATATTTAACATAAAAGAAATAATTTGGTCCGTCTAAATTAGCTCACAAAATATCACAATATAACTTTAATTAATAAATTCCAGAAGCTTCCTTATAGCACGTGATTGACACGTGAATGGCACACAATTAGAACAGACAAAGTCTTACCTCACCAAATTTCTTGTCATATAATTTCAAACTTAAACTATAAATTTTTTTTACCTCACCAAATATTTGTTCTCTTTTTTCTTTGTTCGGATATCATACAAACACTTGTAGGATTGCATGCATGTAGCATGTAAGTAAAATTACATGTGTGTTTGATATGGAGAAACATATTTTCTATTTTTTTTTTATATTTGATTGGTTTTGAGCATTGATTGTTGCATCATGGTGAATTTATTTTTTCAATTTTTGATCCTTAAATATCATGTTCGATCTTATAATTCACCTAGATCCGTCCGTTAAACTTTGCAAATCCTTAGAATCCTAAAGAAACATACTTATAGAAAAGATAATTTAACTAATTAAACAAATTGATGAAATCAGTATCATGAAATATTTGGAAAGAAGATAAATCTTAGAAATTTTGATATTGATTTATGAGTTTTGACAATTTTAGTTTCCCTGAATCAAAAGGAATAGATCTTCAATAAAAAAACTAAAGAAAAATACTAAATTACGAGGAGTATCCATTCTTTTATTTTCCTTCTCATGACCATGTTTTGCTATGCACACATAGCAAGTGAATTGTTGCTAAAAGTTTGAAAATATATAGAAAGTTAATTTGGTTTCCAAATCTCTCTTTTATACTTTAACCACATCATCATACTTTACTAGATCTATATTAAGTGTAAAACTTATCGTTTCAACGATTCAGATTCATCCAGTTGTGCACACTCTTAATTTCTCTCCCCCCTCTCTTCCTTTTTTCATTTGTTAGGAAAGAAAGGAACAATGTTAAGAAGGAAAAAATTCGTAGTTCATCAATGACAAAAGAATCTCAACCCACAAAGAAGAAGATGGCTTTGAGGATTTCTTAAACGAAGATTTGATGAGTTCGAAGTCTTTCCTTTTCCTTTTGTCTTCACACAATGAAAAGCAACGTGGCAAACATCAGACCACAAAAAGTATTCAACATAAAAAAAATAATCTGGTCCGTCTCATGACCTGATTAGATTGTATATGATTGAAAGCTGAAACAACCAGATTATTTAATTTCAACCATTAAAAGCTGAAACAACCAGATTAATTAGAAGTTAGAAGGCAGAAATGATAAATGAAAAAAGAGAGTTAGAAGTTGTTAAACTATTTTCTTAAAAATGATCTCCAATTATTAATTATCAATTACTATCATACATCATATATATATATATATATATATATATATATATATATATAAATATATATATATATATATATATATATATATACCCTCAAATTATCCATCAACAAGTCAGAAACTTAATTGATATTCCAATATTCTTGATCCTTGATTCAAACTTCATAGGCCGTTTTCCCTTTTCATTCTCCCAATCTCAAGATTTTTAGCTCCTTCACCAATCTTGCATGGCTAACTGAAAAAAATAAAAAATCATTCTCATTTTGAATCGTTTGATCAATTCTTGTTTGAGATTGAGAATAAGAATTAAGGAGGAGGAGGAATATTATTTTGAGGAATTTGCTGAGGAGTGGATGAATTTTCATGTCCAAAGATAGTAGTACCATAGTACTGATCATGTGGCGGTGGCAATAGATGAGGATTACAAGGAATAACCATTTAATTTGGTTCATTTTCAATAAGAATGTCAGGATAAGAATGGATGTGCATAGGGTACTGGTATACATAACATCAATTGTACTTCGTCTCATGACGAAGTTCTTTCAGTGTATGAGCAAAAAATAGAGTCGCTTGTCACATGTTGTGCCAGAATGGCAGGGATTGGTCCTGTATTTCGCTAGGTGTAGCCAGCACTTGAAAACTCCATGACACAATTATCTCTTTTTTATGCACGACGCGAATTTGTACTCAGGACAAGGGATTGGTAAATAGTTATATTGTCTTGGGTCGCGGCGACGTGCTTTTCCCCCTTAATGTGTAAAGGGGCAAGAGGTCCAGTCGTGACTACAGAGTATGGTGCATATTTTTATTTTATATGCATACATACGAAATTCATCTGATTTGTATAGAGCTTGATCGATGAATTTGTTGAAATTGTCATGACTTATCTCTTGCAACCCAAATTATTGATGAAATGGGGAAGATGATGAATAGTAGCTGCAATAACGATCATTCATGTAAGTCATTTAGTGTATCAGAAGAAATATAAGATAAAAATGTGACAAAAATGCACTTTTGTAAATGTATTATTGTAAACAAACAAAAAACCAACGGTTAGAAAGAAGAAAAGAGCTTTTCAGAACAATTGAAATAGAAATTTCAGATTTTTTTTTTTTGAAACAAAAAGAAGCAATTTCTAGTGAAGTAGGAGCGATTGTGGAATTGGTGAATGACCAAAAGGGTTATTTATAGGCAAAATTTCATAAATAACTATAGTTTGCTAAATTATTCAGGGCCCATAGCTTAAATTTCTTAATTACAAAGCATAGCTAATTTCAAGTTCCAAAATCAGCCTTCGATTTGTATATAAACGCTTATATACGTATATACCATAAAAATAGATTCCTAAAAATCAGTTAGAAAATCTTTTTAAAATGGAAATCTCCATAAATCATGTGTCTTTTTTACTCTCACTAATATTCTCTCTTCATAATTGACTGATACAGCTGAAAAATCTCAGATACAAATAACCATTCATATACTTTGCAATTTCATATACTCGTGTGTTCACCATCTATTGTATATATGTATTTGAGATTCAAGTTAACTAAGCATATACGTTTTAAATGTATATATTGATATGTATAAATCTCATATACATTTTAATCTCAAAAGTTTGAATCTCAAATACATTTGAATCTCAAAGTATGAATCTCATATACATTTGAACCTCAAAAATATGAATCTCATATACAATGTATAACCAAAAATAAAGCATTCCAATTGCATATACATATATGCGTTTTAGTTGGTACATACATATATAAACATCACTAAAGAAGGATGAAATTTTAGAAAAATCTTTTTAAAATGAAAATCTCCATAAATCATGGTAGTTACCTCAAAAGTATGAATCTCATATACATTTGAACCTCAAAAGTATGAATCTCATATACAATGTATAACAAAAAACAAAGCATTCCAATTGCATATACATATATGCGTTTTAGTTGGTATATACTTATATACATATATAAACATCACTAAAGAAGGATGAAATTTTAGAAAAATCTTTTTAAAATGGAAATCTCCATAAATCATGGGGGTGGAGCGTGAATTCCGCCGAAAATTGAGTGAGAGGGAGTTTGAAAATAGGTAATATACGTTTTCTTCCCCCAAAATGTATATGTTGCCCAAAATAATAGCTACTTATTCTAAACTATACCTATAAAATATAATTATGTGAAAGTTAACCTATATTCCGTAATTAAGTCCTTTAATATTCTATGTCCCGTAATTTTTTCTTATTTTTACTTGAAGAACCTAGTGCTAAAATCTAAGGATATATTTATGTTTAACTATTATTTACACTTTTTGGTACTCAAATATTCACCTTATTTATTTTCACTTATATGTTTTTGGTTTCTATTTATTTCCCTTTTACCAGCAAAGGTCTCATCTGAAATTAATTTATGATTTCATATTGTCAGTGTTTGACAGTATATATATATATATATATATATATATATATATATATATATATATATATATATGTAATCGTAAGGATTTACTTATATACATGACCAGTACCGAATTTAATTTGTTATAACAGATTATCTATTTTTTATTTCAGAAAGTAGTTTCACCTTTTATAGATCGTTATATGCAGTTATTTTTTTTAATGACTTGATATTGTAAATTATTTTTATTCTATTAGTATATAGAAGTCAAATTCTAATTAGATAGACCAAGAAAAAAATGGAGTATCAGTTATATA
Source organism: Jaltomata sinuosa (assembly GCA_003996215.1). Taxonomy (NCBI): domain Eukaryota; kingdom Viridiplantae; phylum Streptophyta; class Magnoliopsida; order Solanales; family Solanaceae; genus Jaltomata; species Jaltomata sinuosa. Next base: position 462,213 of record QJPP01000229.1, on the reverse strand, counting down.
GAAGAATTAACCTAAATAGTCATTCACAGACTCACTTAAACTAAAAATAATATATGTGTAATTCATTTATAGTATGTATATAGTGGGTGTAATTAGTGTATGATTTATGTATACTGACTAAAAAAAAGTGAACCTGACCGGCTAATTGTGTAAAAAACTCCTAAATTAAACAAAGTCCATTAAAGTTCTTGTATTCTACTTATAATAACAACCACCTACAGGCAAAAACTTCAGGGGTTTGAATTATATCAGAAAAAATCAAAAAAGAAGGAAAACAATTAGTAAAAATTAACTTCTTCTTATGCGGACCCTGGACTCACAAGAATGTAGACAAATTTAGTTGAGGTTACAACTTTTAATCGGCTAAGTTTGGACTTATATGAACAAAATGTCATCAAAAAGCCTTAAACAAGAATAAGAAATTAGGTCATAAAATGACAATTTTAAAATAACATCAATAATTTGTTGTATTTATTTGCATGAGAATCACCACGTTGTAAAAGGAAGAAGCAAAATTCTAAAAGGCATCTCAACAACTAAGTTTGACATTTGTTCATTTTAATAAATCCAATAATAAAAAGGAAATACAACCATCAATTTTTTTAGTTAATATCACAAAAGTTTTTATACTGGAATCAGTAATCAAATAATAAAATAAATAACAAATTATTACAAGTTAAGTTACAGTAATGATATTAATATTTTTTTTTACACAACCTATGTGTATAAGTTAAATCTATCACGAAATATGTAATTATGTATGTCTAAATGTGTGCATGCATACTAATATATATGTGTATATGCAGCTAGGACATAAGGTCTTGATCAGGGTAGAATCAATTCTATACTGAGAAATTAAAAGTGTAATTATCCTAAAAAGGATCAAGAGTTTTCCAAATCACTTATTGTAAAATTTTGTTTGATAAGAAAAAATTGTGGTTATAAGTTAACGATGGAGAATTATATATTTTCTGCTTCAAAAGAAATCTCTACAAAAGTAAATTTGAAAAATGAACTGGGCTGGAATAACTAAAGGGTTGGGGCCTATTAATGGTGGGGTCTAATTCCTCCTTAGGTGAAAATAGGGCTAGCCCAATTTTAATACTGTCGATGGACTATCAGAAATAACCTCTCTACCACACAAAGATAGGATTGAGGTCTGCATACATCTTTCCCTTTCCATACCCCACTTGGCCACTTGTGGCATTACACTGGGTATGTTATCGCTATTGCCTTCTTAAGGGGTCCAATCATAACTCAACTCATTTTTTAACGAAAGAGAAATAAAAATAAAAGCATAATTTGTAAAAGAAATATATCAATTTTATTTATTTATTTTTAGATAACTTGCAAATGAAAAAAGCAACATCATAGAAAAACTAACAAAAACAAAAATTTGAAGAAAAATGGAATCGGTTGGTACCAAATTGATAAACATAATAGAATCAAAATATTAAAACTTACCGGAGAGGGGTGTACAAGGATATTAAAACTCCTTCCACTATTAACCAGAGATCTCGAGTCCGAGCCATAGGGATGAAAAACTTCTCGTAGGTCCATCTTATCCTCCTTAGTGAACCTATCCAACATGAATCTATAGTGGTCGAGCAACTGAGTTTTGAATGCCGAATATCTGAAAAGGAGAGAATTAAAAATTTGAATTTTGATTATAAAAATTCTTTTAGGCTTGTTTTCCAAGAAGAAATTGAATATTTACAAATGTTATATCAATTTGCGGTATTTGAATATTTTTGTAGTTGAAGCCATATTTTTTGTAGTGACCAAATAAATTGAAACGAATGAAGAGATAAATGATTAGTTCATGGGCTATCGAATGCTAAACAAAGACATATCAAAAACGTAATTTGAAGCAAACGAAAAGGGAATGGTATAGGTTCTAACAATATAATCAAAATTACCAAATTTGCAAAAAAAAACAAGTTCTAATAATCTGTAATTAATATAAACAATTATACTTTGTCAAATTAGCAAGAGTAAATTGAAGCAGAATCTCACCTTCGATTAATGGAGTTTCAGAATTAACCACATCTTTGCCCATAAGCACTACATCAATGGCGTTTTTCACACACAAGACTTGGAGACTCACAATAGACATTAATTGTTGGTTTATGCTGGATCTCTGTCCACCGACACTTAATGATTTCTCTGACCTTCAAATTTACTATATGTAATTGTGAATTTGTTTATATATCCATTTCCATATACTTAAAATCAATTTTTCCTTAAAATTCACATCGACTATTTGGCCGGCAGTCAAACTTTTCACTTCTTTAAAACCCTAAGAAACACACTTATAGAAATGACAATTTAACTAATTCAAAAATTTGAAAAAATCAATATCATGAAATATTCGAGAAAAGAAGAAGAAGATAAATCTCAAAGATCTTGATAATGATTTATGGGCTTCAACAAATTTAGTTTTGTAGAGTGGAGAAGAATCGATCAACAAAGAAAAAACAAAAGTGAAACCCTGAATTGCAAGGATTGATCATTCTTTTGATTTTATTTTAATGACCATTTATTGGTTTTGCAAGCTAAGAAAATCTACTACATTAGGATGAATCAATCGAGGAAATTGCATTTGGTTGAAAGAGGAAGAAGAAATTATTAGCTTAGAAAGTTTACTCTCACTGTTACATCGATTCTCTTCTTATAGAGTAGTAACCGACTCTAGGCTAAGTAAGTGTAATACCACAAATGCCCTCAAGTAAAAAGACTAATCTATCCTTTGCTTAACTAAATCTTTAACTATCTAACAATACTCCCCCTCAAGCTGGAGTGTAAAAAGATTAAGCACTCCAAGATTGGAAACTAACAACTGATATTGAGCAGTTCCAAGACCCTTGGTAAGCACATCTTCCAATTAAGAAGAGGTGGAAATGAACTGAGGATGTATGAGGCCAAGCTTGATTTTCTCTCGAACAAAATGACAATCGTTCTTTATGTATTTGGTACTTTCATGATAAACGAGATTAGATGCAATTTGGATGGCTATTTTATTATCACAAAACAATGTGACTGGAGTAGGAACATGATACTCTAATTCTTTCAGCAACCCAACGAGCCAAGTAACTTCAGCAACAACAGTTGTCATGCTTCAATATTCAGCTTTTGTTGAACTCCTATTCATAGTTTGTTATTTCTTTGACTTCCAGGAGATCAATAAATCTCCTAATTTCGCCATATACCCTGTGACTGGTCTTCTAATATTAGGACAAGCTGCCCAATCAGAGTCACAATAGATAGTTAGTTTAGGTGTTGTTATACATGGAAAGAACAAACCAAGACCTGGTGAGCCTTTGATGTATCTGAGCACCCTCAAGGCAGCCTCCATGTGAGATTGCTTAGGTCTTTTGCATAAACTGACTAAGAACTTGTACAACAAAATATATGTTTGGTCTATGAGTGATAAGATAAATGAAAGTGCCAATCAGTTCATGATAACTAGTAATCTCATCCAGTTCTGCGTCATCCTTACTCCCCAAGGGAGTGAGAGCTGGTTTAGCTCCACTGAGCCCAACTTCTGATATTAATCTATCATCTCAAGTCACCCAAGTTCTTGACCCTGAAGTTGTTGTGTAGTGTGTCTTTTGCCTCCGCAATCAATTGTGAATTACTGTTGTAATCAGCAAATCATCCACATACACAAGGGTGATTACAATAGCTGACCCCTTTTTCTTTGTGAACAAACAATGATCATATGTACTCTTTGAATAGCCTGCAGCAACACTAATGCATTTGTGAACCAGGTCAGTCAATGACATGGTCCAATCTAGAATCCCTTCAAGTCAGAATTACTGAAGAAGGAGGATTCTAAAGATAAAGGAATACATGGCAAGAAAAATAGAGTTGTACTTTGAAAGGGCACATAGTTACAGAGGTGTAAAAGTGAAGAAGTTGCCTCCATTTCAAACACTACTACAAGTCAAGTCTTATCCCGTGAAGTGTTTGTGACCAAATGACTTTCCATCCCGTCCAAGTATATATGTGCAGGTCTTTCACAGAATAAGGTTAAGCACTTATACTAAGAGCTAGAGGCAGCACTTTAGAAAATAAGCAAGAGCATATTTGAGAGAGGTTTCTGACTTACTATCCAAGTGTTGCCTGATACAAAGAACCAGATTGAAGAACCTATTTCATGCTAAGGTGTTTTACAATCTTCAGGTATATGATTCTTGTATTAGGATTATGATAGAGTTGTAACTATTTCAGCTTTCTTATAAGCAATTGTTTAGTTATAAAAAAACTTAGCTTCAAGTTAACAGTAACTTGAAGAGGGACACAACAATCTATGTAAGTTTTTGTTTGAGGGATTAGAGTAAGTCCTAGGTTTAATCTGAATTATGTTGAGGCTCATTTGTTTTAGTGAATTTGAAACAAATCCTTCAGAGGTGTAGGTCTTGGTGAAGGTTTGTATGACCCACTTACCAAGCTAGGAACCAGGTTCCTTACTTGGTCCTCAGATACTGAACAAGAACACAATCAACACACACAACAGAAAAATAGTAAAGTAAATGAGACAAGATGTTTACGTGGAAACCTCCTTGCTCAAGGGAGTAAAACCACAACCTACCTCGTAGGATTTCAACCAACCAACTTTACTAAAACCTGAGCAACCTTTAGATTACAACCTATTGCAATCTAGGAATTAAACTCTTAATTCCTCTAACTTACAATAACTCTATTGCAAGCACACACCACAATAACTCTATTGTGTGTTACTGCAGCTAACTCTAGCATACAGACTCCAATCTACCTGAAGAGAGAACAAATAGAGAACTACTCACACAAGCCTCTTGAAGAGGAGTGAGTTTACAATGTTAAGAGCAAACAAATACAAACAGTCAACCTAGAACTAAATACATTTTCATGATTAAGCAACTAGTTCTTCGGTTGATGAGTCTTTGTTGTTGAGTGAAGCTTCCGGCGGCTTTTGCTAACAAGAGGAAGTGTCCTTTTGATCAAATGCAAAAACTAGGTTTCCCTCCAAGTAAAGGATCAATATATATGAGTCCATGTTGGAGGGTAAACCTTGGACAATTTCTATTGGACACCGGAAGGGATCAGCAGTCGCTGACACCCGGTGGTACAATACATCTGTCTTTGAAAATGACTTGTACTATCAACTTGTTCCTGCTGACTATGGGACTGATACCAGGTCTCTGTACCAGGTCCCCGGTGATGAGTTTGTCAATCATCAAAATACAACATGCACATCATAACCTAACACGTGGCCATTACTCCCAACCTGTCTATAATCTTAATCCCAAAAGTGAAAACCCAACCATTCTCCAGTTACTACAAGAGAGTTTTGAGCTTTCCAGTTACAACTAGAAAGATCTCTGTGCAGATAATAGAAGTCCATTCGAAGGAAGGAGGAAGACATCTGCTCTGTACACAATTTGTTAAATTACATATGACAGAAAAAACTAAAAACGCTGTATATATTGTGATCATCAGAAATTCTTCTAATTTGCCTAATCCTGAAATTAGGCAGTTGTGTTTTCTACATTTTGGCTTCAGATGATAAATCCTTAACCTGTTCGTATTCCTCACCGTTGGATAGATTCTGCATTTTAGCCCTAAACTTTCCCAATGCAGGATTATGGGCTCTTCGTTTTCTGTAATCTTCTGATGAGAATATTTAAGTTCCCTTATTGGGGACTGAAAAAAGCATGACATATGAAAGTATATGGCTTCATACAAACATATCAACATGTCTCATACTGCTGAAAAAACTGAAGACAATGATGACCTCTTAACAAAGATTTTAGTACTCCCCACTCCATGACCTCTCTTCAAGTTCAATCTCCAAATGGTGGATGTCTCTCGTCTCCGTACCCCTTTTTCTTCCTTCTGAAAGCCTGAATTGTTTCTGAGTGAACTCATTCTGGAGTTGTCGCGTCTTTCTCTTCTTCTTCCCCGCATTTCCCCTCAAAGATGAATCAAAATTAAAGGGTTCTCTTAAATTCTTGGATTTGTAGGTACTTGAAATATCCTTCAGTACATCATTTGATTGAAATCCATTCTGGATAGGAAACACATAGAGCAACATTGGCTTGTAGTTATATAGTAAATCATTGTTTTCGTCTCTTCCTTCAATTTCTTCTTCTATTGAAGGCAGCAACTATGTACTTTGATGGGGTCCTGCCCATTTTCCTAATTTATCTATACTTTTGGTTTGTGGCTTTTGTTGGCGATTATAGTTGATGACATGATGATACCCACTGAACAATAAGTGTGATATGTATGAATGTTGCTGCTAATTAATTCAATCAATACATCTTTTATTTTCTAAGTGATATTTATCAGAACGGACACTAGTAGACTGCTCGTTGGTAAGGTGCTAGTTCTATGATCATATTGATGTATTCCAGCTTCAGATGCTGTTGTTACAGTATATAAATGAAAAGATTCTTTTACTGTTAAATAGTGTTTGTTGAAGTACAACCTACATGAATAAACTGGAATAAAACATGATAATGAGAATACAATCATATAGATTTCTATGTTTATGTTAACCTCTTCTCAAGCATTTATTTGGGAATTCTTTACAAAAAAATCTATACATTGTGGCTATTCAGTGAGCTGAATTTTCCTTGATGATTTTATTTCCAATCAGTTGTTTCAAAGACTTCAGATGCTAAATGAATGCATCGATCTAGGAGACTAATCTGTAAACTAATACAAGCGCAGAGATTTTCTGTCGTGAACAATAGAGATGAAAGCTGTGTCAATGTTTCCCTGACTTGCAATCTAGCTTTGATAGCAGAGAGAGTTGTGGTAATGGTGAACTGGTGACTCTATTGCTTTCCGGTCATAAGTGTTTCCATCAGCCGCAACACATGAGCTTAGTAAATGAAGCAGAGAGAGAGCAGGAAGTAGACTTTGTTATATGCACTACATCCTATAAGAGAGCCTATGAAAAGAAAATGGAATTGCAAGTTCCTTGCCTTAGACTTCGAGTTGACAGATTGACAGAAATACAAGCTGGAATTCGAGAGCGGTCCATCCCACTGTTAGGCTAAGAAGAATAGGTTATTCTTGGCTATAACCAGGCCAATAAATTAACAAATATGCAAATTGTACCTTGAGTATGTCATTCTAAATCGTATATAAAGTAGATGTTGAATCCCCTTGACTTCTTTGGATATTTACTTCTCTATATTTTGAAATCCCCTTAGCGAAAATTCTGATTCCGCTACTCATGACATAGTTGCATGAGCATGACTGGTTTTGATGTTGTTTTCTTTGCATTTAGTGCTTCCTACTCTGCTTTATCAGCTTTTATTTTTCCCAAATGAGGCGAACATGAAGTTTCCGGAAAAGACTAGTTTTTCCTCTGTGCAAACAAAAGCATCATCACTCAGAATGACATGTTGTGGAATTAAATCCATTATCTTACTCAGTCTAACACAGAAATAGGAACAAGGAAAAAGATTATAATGAAAGCTTAAAGTCTGTATTGTTTGTACAGTAGTATCTAAGTTAAATCCCGTCTCTTTATGATCAGCTAATGTTAGTAAGAATCAGCAGCTTGCAAGTGACTATCAAAATTTTTGTTTTTGTTGAAGTCAAGACCTAATACTAAACATCAATTAATATGGGTATTATGGTAAAATACTCATTTCAATCATTGTTTCTTAAGAGACGTGTAAAATCCAAAGTGGACAAGTAAAAGTGGACGGAGGGCATATTTGTTTTTGTTGAAGTCAATACCTACCCCTTCTAATAATTAAGAAAGAAAAGTATTAAGGGGTCATCTGTTCACATCATTGACCTTGCCAATTCAATGAAATAACGAAACTTGCTAAGCAATCTTTACCTATATTAAATATGCATCCATCATCTGCAATTCTTGCAGAACCAAAGAATAATCACTAAAAATGCAAGGTATCAAACTCAAGATTCCGAAAATTTCTGAGTTAGAGCAGCTATCATCAGCTCAAATAGTTGCTTCTATCGATGATCTTTTGATTGAAATTCTTTTACGCGTACCTATAAGATCAATTCTCTGTTTCAAAACAGTATCCAAACGATGGCTTTCAATCATAACTAATCCACAATTTTCAGTCCTCTGCCACCCCAAACCAAATCCTTCAATAGGCCTTTTCTTGTTCTCTGCTTATTATTCTGTTCCAGCAAAACCCGAATTTGATTATGTCCATTTTGATAGACAGAACCCCCATTTAGGAAATTCAAATTCACTAAGGACCCTTCTGGCATTAGTGTTCTGCAATCTTGCAATGGTCTGTTGCTCTGTTCCAACTCCCGTACGCGTCAGGCTAAAAGAAATTACTATGTTTGAAACAGGTCCTTGGAGACTATCAGGTGGTCCATTCTTTGGTGATGTTAATTGGGAAAAGGACACATGTGGCTGGCCATTTTTAAAAGAAATGACCCATGTTTGACCTATTAGACAGAATAAGACCTTTAGGCCTTTTTAATTTTATTTTATAGCCATTGGTACATAAGCCCAAATTCGGCCAATTTAGCCCAATTTTGTAGCCTTTGTTAACTTTTTCTTTGCTTTTCTCTTTTTTTTTGCCAGTTTTTAATTTTTTTTTGTTATTTTTTTTCGTTGCTCTTTTTTTTTCTGACTTTTCTATTTCTTTTTTTGTTGTTTTGTATTTCTTTTTTATTATATAAAGTGTATAATAAATGTATTAGCATATAATATCTTATATTCTTGTCAAGTTCTAATTAAGTTATACTTTTATAAATTTATAGGTTACGTCTCATACAAAGTCCAAAACTTTCACACCCTCTATTTTTTTTAGTTAATTGTATAAAAAAAATTATTTTATTCCTTTCACTCTCAGTTAGTATAAACTTTGTATACAATTGTAATTGTATCAATATGTACTTGTATCTGATATAATATATATTTCTATCAATTGTTATCTGATACAATATGTATCTGTATCAATTGTATTTGATACAATTGTATATAATGTGTATAAAATTGTATAATTATTGTATAAAATATGTATCTAAATAATTATTGCAGCTAAAAGTTGCATATGATTTGTATAAAAATTGTATAATTATTGTATAGAATATGTATCTGAATAATTATTGTAGCTAAAGGTTGTATAAGATGTGTACAGAAACTGTGTAATTGTTGTATAAAATATGTATTTTTGTATGATATATATAGAAATTGTATCATTATTGTATAGAATATGTATAAAAGCTGTATCAATATGTATCATATATGTATTGTATTGTATATATGTATCAATATATATCAATACTTTAGAATACATTCTACTATATCAATATATATCAATACATATGAAGGTTGTATCAATACATTAGAAAAAGAAGATAAGGATATGATTTTCCTTTTGGATTGTTTTTGAAAAAATACACTTTTTTATATTTAATTATTAAAATAAGCAACAAATAGAAGAGCAAAAAAATATTTTAAAAAACAGTGAAAAGAAAGAGCAATGATTTTTTTATTTTAAAAATAATTGCATTAAAAGTTTTTGAAAAAAATTATAAACTATCTATGACATCACGGGCACTTAAAATATCTTAGTCCAGTACTCCAATGTAAAAAAGAGACAAAGGACTGGAATATAGTCTTGGTTAAGAGTTACTAGATTAATACATTTCTTAGCAGTAGTAATTTGACATTGTTAATTGCGCATAAATTAAGAGAATAGTTGGATTTTATATTAAAATGAAGTGTAGATACTAATTGGCTAAGTTGGACCATGTAGACCCGAAAATTATATGTAACAGGGGAAAAGACGTGAACTTGACTAGCGAAAAAGCCAAAAGGTCAGAAAAAGGCAAATTGAATTCCATGGCTATTCGGTTGGCAATATTTTACCCCGAATGGCTATTTTTGTCCTTTTCCCTTGTTAATTTTTACAATGGGCTTTATGGGAATGGATCTATTCACTGGATTAGCACTATGGGGAACTTGACTTCTTTATGTTACAATGTTGATCTTGAGAGCTTAGGGGTGATGCCAATGCCACCTTTGCCGGATGATAAAAAAACAACCATTACATATTTTGGTGAATCTTGTGACCATTTGCACCTTATAAAATTTCCTTTTTTCAGAGTCCGATTTGATGTAAACGAGATGAAAAGGGACTATTCTGAATGGTTTATTAAGTACAAGGTTGATCTTGAACATCTTGCTACTTCTTTTCCTGGGATGATTAATACTTATCTTAATCATGATGAATTGGATTATTATAATGTCACGATGGTATCTCTGGTTCGAGGTACAAGAGAAGAGGATGCATTTTTGGTACTGGCGATTCCCGGTGATTGTAATGCCATGAGGTACAATCTTGTAAACAAAACTTTTGAGAAGCTCTGTGATGATGAAGGAGAAGATGAACAAGTTTATTTTCTTAGTGCACCTGGTGCTTTTGAGTATATTGAGTCTTTGTGTTGTGTTTGAATTATTTGCATAGCTATTTGTTTTCATAAGTTATATTTGATTTTTGAGTATGTTGAGTCTTTGTATTGCCTATAGTTTCAAAGCTTTAGTTTCACATATGGTTGCTGAACTTTATCCCTGTATGAGTAAAGTTGCAAAATTAAATTAAAGTCAAATTTTACCCATTGTATCAATAATATATATAACTAATTTTCGTTTGATTTAAAGTCACTAAACTTTATCTATTGTATCAAGTTGATCTGGATTATGTCATACCAATAGTCTTGAGAAAAGCCTCTTCTTTTTTCCCACAGTACATATGCTTGATTCACTTCCAGAAATTTATATCACAAAACAGAGTTCTCTTCACATAATTTCTTCTTAAAAGGCAAGGATACATGAGAGCAAACCATATTCTTAAAATACCACAACTATACTCTTAAAAATGATATCTACTTAATAAATTATCAATTACTATCATACATCATATATAAAAATATTTACAAGCTTGTACCCTCAAATTCATCCACTAACAAGTCAGAAATCCAATTGATGTTTCGAAATTCTTGATCCTGCAACTCTAACTCCACAGTCCTTTTTCCCTTTTCATCATGCATTTCATTCACCTTAGCATGAGAAGTACCCCCAATCTCAAGATTCTTCAGCTCCTCAACTAATCTTGCATGACTAGTTGAAAAAAGTGAAAAATCACTCTCATTTTGAACCATTTGATCAATTCCTAGTTGAGATTGAGAAGAAGAAAGAGGAGAAGGATTATTATTTTGATGAATTTGCTGAGGAGTCAACGAATTTTCATGTTCAGAGATCGTAGTACCATAGTACTGATCATGTGGTGGCGGTGGCAGCTGATGATTACAAGAAATAACCCTCCAAATACCATTTGGTTCATTTTCAATTAAAATGTCAGGGTAAGGTTGGATGTGCAAAGGGTACTGGTACATATAACACCAATTGTACTTCGTCTCAGGACGAAGCTCTGTCAGTGTATGAGCAAAAAACATACCCGTCTGTCACATGACGTGCCAGCATAACATAGATGGGTCTTGTACTTCGCTGGGTGTAGCCAGTACTCGAAAACCCCATGGCACAATTCACAATTATCTCCTTTAAAGCAAGACGCGAACTTGTAACTCGGGCAAGGAATTGGCAAATCATTATATTTTCTTGGGTCACGTCGACATGCTTTTTCTCCTCGGTGTGTAAAGGGGCAAGAGGTCCAATCATGAGGTCCAATCATGACTACGGAGGTTTTGACATTTTTTTATTTTGAATGTGTACATGCGGAATTCATCCGATTCATATAGAGCTTGATCGATGAATTCGTGGAAATTGTCATCACTTGTCTCTTGCTCCCCAGATTGTTGACGAAATGGGGAAGATGATGAGTAGACGTAGCTGAAATGGTGATCATTCCTATAGGCCATTTGTTAGTGTATAGTGATGATACGATCTATGCAATGTAGGATGAAAACGAAACAAAAAGATGTATGCTTTTACACGAACACAAAAGCAGTTATTAGAAAGAAGAAGAAAAACTCTTTAGAAGAGCTGAAATAGAAACTTTGGAATTTTTTTCTTGAAACAGATGGAAGCAAATTCAAGCAAGAGTAAGAGTGACCGTGGAATTGGTGGATGAACAATGGGGTTATTTATAGCTTCAAGAAAACAAGTGTAACTTACTCTAAGGATATATTTATGCTTAACTATTATTCTCTCTGTCCGAATTTACGTGGAAAGCTTTTCTTTTTTTTCCCAAAGAGAATCTCACTTTTTTTTATATATGTAGAAATAATTAATTTTAAAATTCTATTTATACCATTAGTGAGTTGAATTGTAGAAATACAAATGTCTAAAGTGGATTAAATCAACTCAATATTTTTAAATAAAAATTTAGATATTCAAAAATTATATAAAAAGTATTATAAGTCGCCAATTTTATCATGTTAACATGATGAAAGAATACATTTTGAAATATTACTAAAACTTTACATAATTTGAATTTCAGAAAGCAAAAGGTGTTATAAATTGAAATAGAGAAAATATTTATCACTCATCAAATAAATAAACTCCATTAATACTTCTTGTATTCTACTTATAACTACTACCTGTATGCAGTCCAACACGTGTGTATTATATAAGGAAAAAACCAAAAAAGAAGAAACATAATTATAAATTAACTTCTTCTCGTGTGGACTCCCAAGGTTACAACTTTTTTTTATCAGTTAAGTTTGGGTTTATATGAAAAAAAGTCATCAAATAGCATTAAATTTTTAGACTGTTACCTGCATGCAAAACTCCAGGTGTGTCTATTGTATTCAGAAAAAAATGAAAAAAAAAAGTTTCTTCTCAGGGAATCCTACAAATGTTTGTATAAACAAAATTTTGGCTAGGTTACAACATTTTAGTTGGTTAAATATGGATTATATGAAACAAAAGGCCATCAAATAGCCTTAATGAAAATAAAAAATTAGGTCTTAAAATGACAATTTTTAATCTATCGTAAAATCCTAGAATTGAATTTTTAATTTTGAAGTGTCACATGGCTTAGAAAATGACCTCGCCTATTTTTTTTTTTTATCATTCCAGACCTCGCCCATTGATAGCTTTGTTTGACAAAATTAACTATATGACTAAAGTAATATTACAGGAAGGTAAGGTTATTGAAAATCAAGATACTATAAACTCCACGGAAATAAGGAGCTATTGACTAAAGTTATATAACAGAAAGTTACGGATTCCTGATAAGGAGTTGATACATTTTGACATATATTTATGGACATCATGACTTGATTGTGATTGTATAAATATATAAAGTTGCAATTATGTTAAAGAAAGTTTTTAAGGCGTCTCTGATATAGTCTAGATTAAAGGTTTAAAAGTATCGGAGAATATATTCTAATCCAATAATAATTAAATCTTATACTTTAATAAAAATATACTAACTTAAAGGAATTATATGACCAAGTGTAGCCTCGCATGTCAGGTGTAGAAATGGGGGAAAGATTGTAATAAAAGCGACATGAGAGTCTTTGAGATTAATGGTACCTTAGCTTTTCTCGAATTTTGTCCAATATTCTTTGTCCAAGTAGGAATATAATTGTTATGTAAGTGTTTGATAATAGTGTGTCAAATGTATCACCAACACATTATAGTCTAACGAAATCAACGGGGGCTGGTCAATTGAAAATAATAGGTATCAACAAAATAACCTATATATTACAGAATATAATGCAAATCCCCAGTAAGACAAGTGCATATATGAGATAGAACAAACAAATATGATACAACAACAACATACTCAGTGCAATTTTATAAAATGGGGACAAACAAATGTGATATATTTGATTTATTTTACCACAAAACATAAAGATTCTCTATGTTGGTATGATTTGCATTCTCGGATGGCCTAAATCAACAAAGAATTCAATATGTAAAATATGTGGATGCACGTAAAAATAAGGATGAGCAAGCTCTTTTTCAAAATGGACTGCTTGTGGCCCTTGGATAACATGATCTCTTCAAATAGAGAGGATGTCGAATTCATGGGGCATAAAATCCTCGCTAGACCTATATAGGCACGTGAAACCTCTCCACCTGTGAATCAACAGAATGTAACTTCAGTTTTCAAGTAAAGATCATACCCACAAAATTAGGTGTAGTATACTTCCCAATTCATACCTGATGTTCAAACCGAGAATTCTGATAACCGGTCTTCATTAGTTGTCCCCATAAGAAGTTTGAGGATGAAGAAGTAAAGCCTAGCGTCAGACTCTGTACAAAGCCAAAATAACATAGGAGATGTTATTCAAAGAATGAAGAAAGTTGGTGCCCACTAATTAACTCAAGGACCAGATCCTCAGCACAGTTTCACTTAAGGCAGTAAGTAAATTGACACACAAATTTACATGGAAAACCTCCTAACTCCAGGAGTAAAAACCACGAACTTCAACTTCTCTAACAACTTCAAGTTTATGATTATAACTCAATAATCAAAGGAACTATCTCTAGTACCTAGCCTCAAACAATAAACTATTATTGTTTCTTCTCTGAAATTCTCTAAAGAAGCCAAATCCGCTTCTTGTTACAATCCTCTCAGACTCACAAACTCTCTCAAGAAGCCAAACCTACTTCTTGTTACAAGCCTCACAAACTATAGCTAACCTCTGCTATGTTTTCAACTCACACGAACACACAAACAATGCTTTGACTCTCTTCTGAATCTCCTTGAGTTTCCTTGCCTTTGAACTCCTGTTGCTTGAGAATAATTCTCTCTCTGTGTATGCAAAAGGGTTGTCGAAATCTGCCTTCTCTTGTTGCTTTTATAGAAGCAACTTCAAGTTCTCCTCTTCTTGATAGGAGAAGTGCAGTCCGTTCCTTGTAGGATTTGGTCACGCTGCCTTTAAAGTCTTTCCTTGTTTGAACATGGCTCGTACAACCTTTCCTTGTTTGACACGGACACTGCCTTTTATAGTTACTTTCCATAAATACCTTTTCATCAAAAATAGATTTTGCCTTATTATCAAAACTTGTTTGACAAGGTTTCTTCAATTTCTCCCTTTCTGATGATGGCAAACTCTATCCTATTTTTGAAAAAAAACTTCACTGTCATCAGCAACATTTCAACCTTAGCAGCATCATTTCACTAAGGACTGCTCCAAGAACAAGGATTGTTCAAAACACAAGGTCAGCAACATGAACTCCTTCATATAATGTAGGAGCAGCTCCTCTATCAGCTCTTCTATCTCAACACACTGTATACAGTACATATATGTTTGACAACATTCATACAAGGACAATATTCAATACCAGGAATATATTCTTCCCCCTTTTGACATCATTAAAAAACTTAGTGAGATAATAGAAGTGACATAGTGAATAGAGCAAGTAAATAACTCATGGCCACGGGGACAACAGAGCCACAATCAAGATGATCACTACCAATTCACTAAAGTTTAGCATCTACTCAACCATAAGTAAGAAGCAAGAATTAAGAAGCTGGAAAGCATAAGCATCAAGATAAGCACAATTTAAGCCAACCATTGGCCCAAAACAAGATATATCAACTTTAATTACAAAAATCAAAAACATTGTCTGTTAATGAGAGCCAAAAGTTAGTAATGTTTATCAAGGGGAAGGGATTAGTGAAGGAGGGCTTGAGGAGGATCAGGAGGAAGGCCTTGGCTTGGGGATCAGGTTCATCAGGGACTGGATGTTCTCCACATGTTTGTTTTGCTGCACAATCATCTCAGTCTTCAGAGTGTCCACCTGAGCTTGAGAAGCTGCAAGACACCCCCTTAACCCAGCATTCTCCTTCTCCAACTAAGCTATCTTCTGATGAGCACTCTCTAAGTCCAACAAGGGTTAAGACATAGGGCTGGAGCTTTTCTTCTTGGAGGGTTGTGCAGGCAAACACTCACATTTCCAAAGTGGAAAGAGTGATTCTATAAAACTTGGTTGTTGCAAATCCTTCTCCTAGAACTTCTAAATACCTCAGTCAGCAAGAACCCATGGTCCAAACCATGAGGACCAGTCTTTGGAGAGGTAACTCTTCCCATATGTTTGATCATAAATGCAGGGAAGTTGATCCTCTCATCTAGGTCTGGGGAATTCATGATCCCCATGTCCCTAAAGCTGGCATCATTCCCCCTACCTCCTCTAGGTAATATCTCCTTGTTCACAATCTCAAGTAAGAGCCTGTGATTAGGAGACATTTCTCCTTTAAACACTTTTCTGGCCACCCTCTTCTCCTTTTCTTGAGAGAACTTTTTGGTCAGAAGACAGTCCTCATCAGACTTCCCACATATTCCTCCAGACCCTCAGAAGGAACAATTAGTATCTCTCCCAATTTTTCAGGATCAAAGACAATCTCCACCCCTTTCACACTAGAACTGACCACCCGCCATCCAACAAGCTTAAATTAGCATAAAATTCCACCACCTCTTTCTTATGCAGCACAACAACAGTAGTCTTAAACAAATGATCCCACCCTTGAAACCCAAGTCTATCTAGCAACCTTTTAATGAAGGGGTTAGACCATACCTCTTTATCAATAATTCTCCCTTTCAGTAGAGGTTGTGTGGCATAGTAGCCAAGAGGTCCCAGCTTCAAGAACTTCTCATAGTTTTTGTTCATACAATGATTGGTTCATCATCATCACTAATCTTTTTTTTCCCTCGAGCCACTCTGGCTCTCTTCTTCTCAGCCTCCTCTTAGGCATCGACAACCCTTTTTCTAGTAAAAGGTTTTCTAGGGGGAAGAGAGGATGAGGGAGTGGGATTAGAGAGGGGTTTGGATAGTAGTTTCCTAGGGGTTTTTACAGCACCCCTTTTCTTATACCTTGGTATGGCAATAGACTCAGCCCTTGTAGTTTTTGGGGCAATGACAGTGTCTCCATCACTATCTGTCTTCTCTTCTTCAGAGGAAGAGGATTTTGGAACTGCAGAAGAAGAAGCAGAGAGGTTTCCATCTGAACTCTATGAAAAATTTAGAGAGTCGGACTTTTAGGGTTGTGATGATGGGGGTTTTGAGGATGACTTTGGAGAGGGTGATCTTGGTGGAATAAATAGAAGTGTGGGAGAGGAAGATCTTGATCGTTGTTCCCCTTGAGTGGGAGCAACAGTAGATGGGGGGAAGTCCTCATCATCAGAGTAGCCGACGAGAGTGTAAAAAGGGGAAGCAATAGGTTTTGAAGAAGAGGAAGCCATTGTATTGATTTCTGGAGGTTTGGAGGAGAAGGTTTGATGAATCTATGAGAGAGAATATAGAGGAGATGAACTATTTCTTGTGAGAGAGGTGTTTGAAGTGTGGGAGGGGTCATCAGTTTTGAAAGAGGGAATTTATCATTAAAGGCACATCATTTGATTTTCCCGCTTAGTAGTTTGTCTTATTTATGTAAGTTGGAGGGCTTTTGAGGATCATGTTCTCATGACAAAGACAATATTTAATTCATGCAATTTAGTCTAACAAATTTGTAAATGATGTGCATACCTTGAGGATCAGATCCTTGAGTGCTTTCCAACCCTTTTCTTGGGGACATTTCTTAGCAAATGTGAGATGCAAACATCAAATCCTTGGAGTGTCCTCTCTCATTATGGTTGTGATCCTGTATGGAACAAAACTGAGTTAAATTACCATTATACACCATTCACAACCACTATCTCACCATTCAGCCTTCTAGTCAGTCATTAAGGAAAGCTTTCTCTCCTTCATCTGTCATAGCTGGTTGATTGACCCAAGACCAACCTTTTCTTGTTGAAAGCTCTATTTCTCAAGACTTTTTGAGCATGTCTACCCCATGATTTGTTTGTTGCTTTATTCACCAATTAGAGTAGCCAGAATAAACAGTCACATATTCATTCTTCAGAACCTGGCAATACAACAGAGTTCTTGTTTCCTTAAGGTCCAGGATACAAGACATAGTCCCAAAAAGGTGTGCCATACCAGAGGTGCTCCATTCATCCACCAGGTCATCATCTTCATAGCCAGTAGGGTCAAGAGAGTTAACTGTAGGATATTCAGTAGCCTGCCCTTTGAGATACCTTAGGAACCTCTTCACAACCATTTTCAGAAGTTCTTTGACATATGCCTCTGTTGATGCATGGAAGTTCCCCCTGAGACCTGTGCCCCTTAATGTCATTCACACTCTTCCTATACTAGTCATGTCTTCAGATCTTCCAGTTTAAAGCTCATACTTTCCTTTTGTAGTTTTGTAGGAGAGAGGAAATTATCTTTGTTTCCAGTTATATATCTAGAGCAAGCATTGTCAAGGTACCAGAGCTTGCTCATTCTTCTCTTCCTTTCCTGCAGAACAGTCAGTGACTCATCTTGGGTACCCAGACTAACTTGGGTCCCCTTTTATGAGTGAAAGGATGAATCAAGTCTCTCTTGGCCCAATAGAAAAGCTCCCCTTTGATAGAAATCATTCTTCTTAACTCCTTGAACTTGAGTTTGTTGACATAGTTCAAGCTTCTTTGCTTAGCTTTTAGATGAGTTGGATGTTGCCTCTTGATTTTGTTGACAAAGCTCAGGTTCCTTTGATCAGCTTTTAGATGAACTGGACATTGACTCTTAAGATGTCCTTCCTTGCCACATGCAGTATATACCATATTCATAGAGTAGCTTGTCTTGCAGGCCTCAGGTCTAAATCCTAGCCCATGTTTAGAGGTGGTCTGATTGAGATTTTTGATGTCTTCTTCCAGGGATTATTGAAGAGCAGTAGCCTTGTTTTTTCCTTTGTCAGAGAACTCTTTGAGGGAGTTCTTTAAAGAGATATTATCTTCCTCAAGACTTTCACTTTCCATCCTCGGAGAAGTATAATCATTCAGCAGATTCTCTTTCTCAGCACATACTGAATAATATGCATCTATGAGAACTGCTGAGAGAGTTTCAAGCTTCCTATTAGAGTAGGTATGCAGGTTGGGTCTGAAGTCAGAAAAGTATACCTTGGTCTCATCTTAATTAGTGTCAATTTCAGGCTTAGAGCATGCTACAAGGGCAAGGGTTGCTTCAGCTAACTCTTCTCCTTTTGAATCACGATTAGTATCACTCATAGCTAAGAGAGCCAGAGTGTCTTCTCCTTTTATTTCCACCATGGAAAGTAGTGATTGATTGTGGGGATCCTCACCATCAGACTCATCATTCTGTTCCCCCATAGCAGCTAGAGTTTTTTGAACTGCTAAGTCAGCTTCTTGAGAGGTCATCTTTCTATGAGATGGAAGGGTGAGCTACTTATTTTGATATCTAAACTTTTTTGTGGTAGCCTTCCTGTGTTTTATGGCCCACAAAGGATAGAATTTGATGAAGTGATCTGGACTGCAACACTTATGACATAATTGAGCATCCCTTTCCTGAGCTTTGGGGGGATTTTTTTGAAAGTTTTGTCCTCTTTTGAAGATTCTTTGAAACCTTCTAGTCACCAATGCAATATTTTCCTCCTCATAGTCAGCAACCTCAGTGGTGTTTAGAGAGATAGTCTTGTCCTTTTTGTTATTTCCAATGTCCTTCCCTTAACTCTTCTTCAATTCATATGTGGTTAAATTTTCAATGAGTTCATCCATGGTCAAGGTATTTAAGTCTCTAGCTTCAGTGATTGTTTCAACTTTGCTTTTCAAGGATTCAGGAAGTACACTTAAGAGCTTTCTAATAGCCTTTTCAGTAGGAATATTCTCTCCTAGAGAGTAGATTTGATTGAGAATAGCAGTGAACCTTGTGTGCATACCCTGGATTGTTTCTCCTTCCTTCATCTTAAAGAGTTCATATTGCATGTTCAGGTTGTTTATTTTTGCCTTTTTCACAGCAGTGGTACCTTCATGTGCAGTCTGCAGAGTGTCCCAAATTTGCTTGGCATCTTGACAGGAAGAGATCCTGTTATACTCATCAGGTCCAATACCATAGATCAAGATCTTTCTAGCTTTAGCATTATTTTGAATGTCTATCTTGTCAGTAGCATTCCATTCCTTCGTGTCCTTGGAAACTGGTTCCATAAGTTAGCGCTTTCACCCATGAGATAGTCCATCATCCTATTCTTCCACCAACCATAGTACTTACCATTGAACAATGGTGGTCTTGTTTGAGAGGAACCTTCCTGAGCGGTTGAAGGGGCAGCCATTGAATCATTTTCAAGTGTTAACCTTTAATGAAAAGATCTGCTATGATACCAGTTGAAGAAAGTTGGTGCCCACTAATTACCTCAGGGACCAGGTCCTCAGCACAGTTCCACTTAAGATAGTAAGTAAATTGACACACAAATTTACGTGGAAAACCTCATAACTCCAGGAGTAAAAAACATGAACTTCAACTTCACTAACAACTTTATGTTTATGATTACAACTCAATAATCAAAGAAATATCTCTAGTACCTAGCCTCAAACAATAAACTATTATTGTTTCATCTCTCAAATTCTCTCAAGAAGCCAAACCCGCTTCTTATTACAATCCTCTCAAACTCACAAACCCTCTCAAGAAGCCAAACCTGCTTCTTGTTACAAGCCTCACAAACTATAGTTAACCTCTGATATGTTTTCAACACACACGAACACACAAACAATGCTTTGACTCTCTTCTGAATCTCCTTGAGCTTCCTTGACTTTGAACTCCTGTTGCTTGAGAACAATTCTCTCTCTGTGTATGCAAAAGGGTTATCCAAATATACCTTTTTTTGTTGCTTTTATAGAAGCAACTTCAAGTTCTCCTCTTCTTGATAGGAGAAGTGCAGTCCATTCCTTGTAGGATTTAGTCACGCTGCCTTTAAAGTCTTTCCTTGTTTGAACATTGCTTGTACAACCTTTCCTTGTTTGACACAGAAACTACCTTTTATAGTTACTTTTTTGAAGAACCTTGTCAAACAAGTTTTGATAATGAGGCAAAACCTATTTTTGATAAAAAGATATTTATGGAAATAAACTATAAAAGAAGCATCCTATTCAAAGAAGGAGAAAACAAAACAAGGAAAGAAAAAAGAAGAGGAGGCACGCGTAGAAGAAGTATCCAAGTCCAACAAGAAGTGGACTGATCCCAGGCGGCAACCAACTCCTACAAGGAAAGGATTGTGTTTTTCTTTCAAACAGAGGAGAGAGCTTGAGACCTATATAAAAGCATTGGAGTAATAAAGAATTCAATCACCTATTGTACGAAGCTGAGAAGAAGTATTCTCAAGCAATAGAGATCTCAAACAAGCTATTCAAACGAAGACACAAAGAGAGAATTATTTCTAGTTCAATCTTGTATGATTGTTAGGATAAAAGTGTGTGTTGTGAGACTTGTAACTAGAAGTGGGTTTGGCTTCTAGAGAGAGTTTGTGAGACGTGTAACAAGAAGTGGGTTTGACTTCTTGAGAGAGTTCGTGAGAGTTTGTAACAAGAAGTGGGTTTGGCTTCTTGGAGAGAGAGTGAGTGAGTTGAAACAATAAGATTTTATTGTTTGAGTTAGGTACTAGAGTTAGTTTCTTTGATTATTGAGTTGTAATCATAAAACTTGAAGAGTTAGTGAAAGTGAATTCATGGTTTTTTTCTCCTGGAGTTAGGGAGTTTTCCACGTAAAAATTGTGTGTTAATTTACTTACTGCTTTAAGTGGAACTGTGCTAAGGACCTGGTCCCTGAGTTAAGTAATGGGCACCAACTTTCTTCAATTGGTATCAGAGCGGGCCTTTTTGTTAAAGGTTAACACCTGAAAAGGATCTAATGGTGCTCCTCCTACTGCTCAGGAAGGCTCCTCTCAAACAAGACCACCATTGTTCAATGGAAAATACTATGGATGGTGGAAGAACAAGATGATGGATTATCTTATGGGTGAAGGTGTTGATCTGTGGAGTGTAGTCCTGGATGGTCCTACTATTCCCATGAAGGTTGGAGCTGATGGAAGGGAGCAAGTCCCCAAGGACAGGAAAGTATGGAATGCCACTGAGAAAATAGTTGTTCAGAATAATGCCAAAGCTAGGAAGATTCTTATCTGTGGGATTGGACCTGATGAATATAATAAAATCTCCTCCTATCAAGACGCTAAACAAACATGGGACACACTCCAAACTGCTCATGAAGGCACTACTGCTGTGAAAAAGGCTAAGATAGACAATCTGAACAGATAGTATGAGCTGTTCAGGATGAAGGAAGGAGAGACCATACAGGACATGCACACCAGGTTTACATCTATACTAAATGAAATCTTCTCCCTAGGAGAGAACATTCCCACAGGAAAGGCTGTTAAAAAACTTCTAAGTGTATTGCCAGAGTCACGGGACAGTAAAGTAGAAGCAATCATTGAAGCTAGAAATTTGGACACTCTGCCTATAGATGAACTCATTGGAAGCCTGACAACCTATGAACTAAAAAAGAACTAAGAAAGGGACATTGGAACTAAAAGGAAGGATAAGTCTATGTCCCTTAAAACCACTGAAGTTACTAACTTTGAGGAAGAGAATCCAACTTTGGTTACCAGGAGGTTTCAAATGATGTTTGGTAGAGGGCAAAACCCTTAGAAAAGGTTCCCTCAAGTTGAAGAAAAGGATGCTCTACTATGTCATAAGTATGGAAGTCATGATCACTTCATTAGATTCTTCCCTCAATGGGCTATGGAATATGAGAAGGCTCCCATAGAAAAACTCAGACATCAGAGCAGGGATCTCACACTTCCATACCACAGAATGATGGCCTCACAAGAAGCCAACATAGCTGTTCAAAAGGCTTTAGCTGCCATGACAGATCATAAGAATGATGAGTCTGATGATGAGGATCCCCACAACTTATCACTAATAGCCATAAGTGACACTAAGGGAGATTATGAAATAGAAGAGCTAGCAGAATCAACCCTTACTCTCATGGCAGGCTTGGACAGTGATACTGAGCTAGAAGAGATCAGGAAAGGAAAGAGCAAGCCTTGGTACCTTGATAGTGCATGTTCCAGACATATGACTAGAAACAAAGATAATTTTTTGTCTCTCTCAGACCTTCAAGGTGGAAATGTGGCCTTTGGTAATGGAAAGACTGGTGAGATTGTTGGCATAGGAAAAGTAGGAAGGTCTGACTCTCATGCAATAGATAATGTGTACTATGTGCATGGACTGAAACACAATCTACTGAGCATCTCTCTAATGTATGACAAAGGAAACAATGTACTGTTTATTGCTGTTGATTGCTCTATGACAAATATGACTAATGGCAACTTAGTGCTGAAGGGAAGAAGACACAAGAATGTGTACAAAGCTGACAT
The DNA here is from genome assembly GCA_003996215.1 of Jaltomata sinuosa. NCBI lineage: Eukaryota > Viridiplantae > Streptophyta > Magnoliopsida > Solanales > Solanaceae > Jaltomata > Jaltomata sinuosa. The sequence goes on along the minus strand of QJPP01000229.1, from coordinate 439,060 downwards.
CATCGATTCTCTGGAGTCTAAGTTAACCTGCCTAAGTGCTATATCAAGAAGTTCACTACTATGGCACAAACGAATGGGACATGCAAGTTTCTCAACTATCAATAAACTGGTGTCAAAAGGATTGGTTCTAGGTCTGCCAAAGAACAAACTAGATGAATCCATTGTGTGCGGTGCCTCTGCCAAGGAAAAACATGTGAGATCTTTCTTCAAACCTAAACGGATGGTTAGCACTACCAAACCTCTTCAACTACTACACATAGATCTATGTGGACCTATGAGGGTTCTTAGCAGAGGTGGGAAGAGATATGTGTTTGTGATTGTGGATGACTACTCCAGATTCACCTGGACACTCTTTTTGGGCTCCAAGGATGAAACCTTTGAAGTGTTCAAATTTTTTGTCAAGATGGTACAAAAGAAGTTAAGCACTAATGTGTAATGAATAAGGTCTTATCATGGCACTGAGTTTGAAAATTCAAATTTTCTGACCTTTTGTGCTGATAATGGTATTGATCACAATTTCTCTGCACCAAGAACTCCTCAGCAAAATAGAGTAGTTGAAAGGAAGAATAGATCACTTGAAGATATGGCAAGGACTATGTTAATTGCAAGTGGTCTTCCAAAGAGCTTCTGGGATGAGGCAGTAAACACAGCTTGTTACTTGCTAAATAGGTGCATGATCAGGGCTCTATTGGACAAGACACCTTATGAACTGCTCAAGGGAAGAAAGCCAAACCTTACCTAGTTGAGACCTTTTGGGTATAAATGTTATGTTCACAACAATGGAAAGGATGCTCAACAAAATAGAGTAGTTGAAAGGAAGAATAGATCACTTGAAGATATGGAAAGGACTATGTTAATTGCAAGTGGTCTTCCAAAGAGCTTCTGGGGTAAGGCAGTAAACACAGGTTGTTACTTGCTAAATAGGTGCATGATCAGGCTCTATTGGACAAGACACCTTATGAACTACTCAAGGGAAGAAAGCCAAACCTTACCTAGTTGAGACCTTTTGGGTATAAATGTTATGTTCACAACAATGGAAAGGATGCTCTAGGAAAATTTGATGCCAAAAGTGATGAGGGCATATTCCTGGGATACTCCTCACAAAGTAAAGCTTATAAAGTATTCAACAAAAGAACCAGCTGTATGGAAGAAAGTATCCATGTCATCTTTGATGAGGAAGGTTGTGAAAGTAAGCCATGTGATGATGATACCAGAATTGGACTTGTTAATGACTCAGAAGATGAGCATGATCAAGAGCCTCTCACAGATGGCTCCCCAACTGAAGACCAATGAGAAGTGCAGGAGTCAGGGGGAATCACTCATGAAGAAAATCCAGATTATCACTTAGATGCACCTGGACCCTCACAACCTATGGTTGGAAGAAACTGGAAACAGAATAGCTCACATCCCCTTTAGAATATTATTTCTCCTATGGACTCAGGGATGCAGACAAGGAATAAGGTGAGAAACATGGGTGCTTATTTAGCCTACCTGTCACTAATAGAACCTAAGAATATTAAAGAAACCCTACAGGATGCTGATTGGATTATATCAATGCAAGAAGATCTAAACCAATTTGAAAAAAGCAAAGTATGGCACCTGGTTCCCAAACCTGCTAACAGAATCATCATTGAAACAAGATGGGCGTTCAGGAACAAGATGGATGATCAAGGAGCAGTAACTAGAAACAAAGCCAGACTGGTGGTACAAGGATACAATCAAGAAGAGGGCATTGACTATGATGAGACCTTTGCACCTGTGGCCAGGATGGAAGCAATAAGGTTGTTGATTGCGTTTGCCTCTCCCGTGGAGTTCAAACTATTTCAGATGGATGTGAAAAATGCCTTCTTAAATGGATATCTAGTTGAGGATGTGTATGTGAAATAGCTCCCAGGGTTTGAAAGTTTTGAGCTACCTGAGCATGTCTATAAACTGGACAAAGCCTTATATGAGTTGAAGCAAGCTCCAAGAGCATGGTATGACATATTGTCTTCTTTCCTATTAAAACATGACTATGTAAGAGGAAAGATAGACAACACTCTATTCATTAGAAGACAAGGAAACAACCTTCTCATTGTACAGATATATGTGGATGACATAATCTTTGGAGCAACTGATGATGTGTTGAGCAAAGAGTTTGCATCACTAATGAGTAGTGAATTTGAGATTAGCATGATAGGGGAGCTAACCTTTTTCTTTGGATTACAAATCCATCAAACCAAGACTGGAACCTCCATTCATCAACAAAAGTATGTTAAAGAACTTCTAAAGAAATTTGAGATGGAAGGGGCTAAGACAAATGACACTCCTATTGCTACCTCTACAAAACTGGACAAGGATGATGCTGGAGTTGCTGTGGCTGAAACAAAATATAGAGGAATGATAGGATCTCTGTTGTACCTCACTACAAGTAGGCCTGACATTGTGTTCAGTATAGGGTTATGTGCTAGGTTCCAATCTTCACCCAAGGAGTCTCACTTGAAAGCTGTGAAAAGAATCCTACGGTACTTCAAAGGAACTCAAGGGCTGGTGCTTTGGTATCCTGCAGGTGACTCCTTTGATCTTATTGGATATGCTGATGCTGACTATGCTGGATACCTGGTGGATAGAAAAAACACTTCTGGGATGACACACTTTTTAGGATCATGTCTTGTGTCTTGGGCTACAAAGAAACAGAACTCAGTTGCACTACCAACTGCTGAGGCTGAATACGTAGCGACTGTTTCTTATTGCTCTCAGTTGTTGTGGATTAAGCAACAAATCAGTGACTATGGCATAAATCTTGGGTGCATTCTCATATTTTGTGACAATACCAGTGCAGTTAATATGGCCAAGAATCATGTTCAGCACAAAAGGACTAAGCACATTGATGTGAGGCATCACTTCCTCAAAGATTGTGTTGAAAAGGGACTGATTAAAATGATGCCATGTGGGACTGATGAACAAATTGCTGACATATTTACTAAAGCTCTGGGAAGAGAAGCATTTGAGAAGAACATGTTGGCCCTTGGGCTGATCAATCAGCTGTAGTTCCTCACAAGGTTGGAGAGCCTCTCTCAAAAGGGAATGAGGGAGGAAGAAAGGGAAGGGGGAAGAGAGTGGTACATAACCACGAAAGCACTCAAGGATTTGATCCTCAAAAGGCCATCTATTCAGGAGGAATGTGGGAGCTGCTCTTAAAGAAGACTGACTTCTTTTTAATGATGTCAAAAGGGGGAAGAATTAAGATGATATTGTTGAAATTTAGCATGACACAGTGTGTGGGTGTAAAGAGTGTGTGGCTATGTGCTAAATGTTTCCACTGCTGCTACATCCTTTTTCAAAAATAGGATAGAGTTTGCCATCATCAAAAAAGGGGAAATTGAAGAACCTTGTCAAACAAGTTTTGATAATGAGGCAAAACCTATTTTTGGTAAAAAGATATTTATGGAAACAAACTATAAAAGAAGCATCCTATTCAAAGAAGAAAAGAACAAAACAAGGAAAGAAGAAAGAAGAAAGAAGAAAGAAAAGGAGGCACGCGTAGAAGAAGTATCCAAGTCCAACAAGGAGTGGACTAATCCCAGGCGGCAACCAACTCCAGCGAGGAAAGGATTGTGTTTTCCTTCAAGAAGAGGAGAGAGTTTGAGACCTCTATAAAAGTATTGGAGCAATGAAGAATTCAATCACCTATTGCACAAAGCTGAGAAGGAGTATTCTCAAGCAATAGAGATCTCAAGCAAGCTATTCAAACGAAGACACAAAGAGAGAATTGTTTCTAGTTCAATCTTGTGTGATTGTTAGGACAAAAGTGTGTGTTGTGAGGCTTGTAACTAGAAGTGAGTTTGGCTTCTAGAGAGAGTTTGTGAGACGTGTAACAAGAAGTGAGTTTGAATTCTTGAGAGAGTTCGTGAGAGTTTATAACAAGAAGTGAGTTTGGCTTCTTGGAGAGAGAGTGAGTGAGTTGAAGCAATAAGAGTTTATTGTTTGAGTTAGGTACTAGAGTTATTTCTTTTGATTATTGAGTTGAAATCATAAAACTTGAAGAGTTAGTGGAAGTGAGTTCGTGATTTTTTTCTCCTGGAGTTAGAGAGTTTTTCACGTAAAAATTGTGTATTAATTTACTTACTGCTTTAAGTGGAACTGTGTTAAGGACCTGGTCCCTGAGTTAAGTAGTGGACACCAACTTTCTTCATTTTCATAAATACTTTTCAAAATAAGTTTTGCCTTATTATCTGACAACACCAACGACTTTAGAAATTAGGCAAAGCTCAGCTAGTCTTCATTTATGTTCCATTCCATAAGATATAGAATAATTTATCCATCTCTACCATCTTTGTTTGCTTCCCACCTGATGAGGGATGAAAATGCAGTGAGCCGCCTTGCGAGCTACATACACTCAAAACCAAAATTGTATTTTCCCTCAAAGACTTTTCTTCCACTTAAATGCTGGAACAAACGAAGAAGGAAGGAAGAAGAAAGAAGAAGGAGGCTGAATGACAAATTTTAGTAAAAAAATTAATTAGGCTATTTTTTGTGTAAGAAATTTAACCCAATGAAAATTTTGTGTAATTTTCCCTACTAAATATGCATTCATCATCTTACAATTCTTGCAGAACCAAAGAAAAATTACTAAAAAATGCAGAGTTAGAGCTGTCATCATCAGCTCGAATAGTTGCTTCTATCGATGATCTCTTGATTGAACCTTTAAGATCACTTCTCCGTTTCAAAACAGTATCCAAACGTTGGCTATTCAATCATTGCTAATCCACAATTTTCTGTCCTCTGTCACACCAATCCAAATCCCACAATAAGTCTTTTCTTGCCCCCTGCTTATTCTGTTTCAGCAAAACCCGAGTTTGATTATGTCCATTTTGATAAGAGAAATCCCCGAAAGTTACCATTTAAGAAACTCAAATTAACTAAGCTTCGTTCTGGCATTAGTGTTCTGCAATCTTGCAATGGACTATTGCTCTATTCCAACTCCCGATCACGTCAAGCTACAAGAAATTACTATGCTTACAACTCCATTACGAAACATTACACAGTACTTGGAACTGAAAATTTCAAGTACAAAGTAGTTTGTGTTCATGATTCTGTGTCGTCTGATCCTCAGCATTATTAGATTGAAATTAACACATCTGAAACAAGTTTATAAATTTCATATATGTGCACTAAACTTTAGAAGTATAGTCACAAAATTATCCTTTGTCATTATAATGTACTAGACTCTACCTTTATAATAGGAGAGCTAAAGTCGCAAAACATTTTTTTTTTTGTGGTAGATAAAATTAAGTGAATTTTTCCCACTATAACAATAAGCCAACTTTACTGCATGTGACAAAAATGTTATAGTGCATAAAGTTTATTGACTTTACCGTTTTAATGTATAGGAAATACGATGAAATATAATTATGTAATTTTGTTGTTATAGTTGATAATGTTTAATGTTTATTGGAATGGATTAACCCGAAACTGGATTAGCACTATGGGGAAACTTGACTTCTTTATGTTACAATCTTGATCTTGAGATCTTAGGGGTGATGCCAATGCCACCTTTGCCAGATGATCAAGAAACAACCATTACACATTTTGGTGAATCTTGTGACCATTTGCACCTTATAAAATTTTCTTTTTCCAGAGTCCGATTTGATATATACGAGATGAAAAGGGACTTTTCTGAATGGTTTGTTAAGTACAAGGTTGATCTTGATCATCTTGCTACTTCTTTTCCTAGGATGATTAATACTTATCTTAATCATGATGAATTGGATTATTATAATGTCACGATGGTATCTCTGGTTCGAGGTAGAAGAGAAGAGGATGCATTTTCGGTACTGACGATTCCCGGTGATTGTAAGGCCATGAGGTACAATCTTGTAAACAAAACTTTTGAGAAGCTCTATGATGATGAAGGAGAAGATGAACAAGTTTATTTTCTTAGTGCACCTGGTGCTTTTGAGTATATTGAGTCTTTGTATTGTGTTTGAATTATTTGCATACCTATTTGTTTTCACAAGTTATATTTGGTTTTTGAGTATATTGAGTCTTTTGTTGCCTATAGTTTCAGAGCTTTAATTTCACGTATGATTGCTGAACTTTACCCCTGTATCAGTAAAGTTGCAAAATTAAATTAAAGTCGAACTTTACTCATTGTATCGCTAAAATATATAACTATTTTTCGTTTGATTAAAGTCACTAAACTTTATCCATTGTACCACAACTAATCAACTATCCTCTTAAAAATGATATCCAATTAATAAATTATCAATTACTATCATACATCATATATAAAAATATTTACAAGCTTGTACCCTCAAATTCATCCACTAATAAGTCAGAAATCCAATTGATGTTTCGAAATTCTTGATCCTGCAACTCTAACTCCACAGGCCTTTTCCCCTTTTCATCATGCATTTCATTCACATTAGCATGAGAAGTACCCCCAATCTCAAGATTCTTCAGCTCCTCAACTAATCTTGCATGACTAGTTGAAAAAAGTGAAAAATCACTCTCATTTTGAACCGTTTGATCAGTTCTTGGTTGAGATTGAGAAAAAGAAAGAGGAGAAGGATTATTATTTTGATGAATTTGCTGAGGAGTCAACGAATTTTCATGTTCAGAGATCGTAGTACCGTAGTAATGATCATGTGGTGGCGGTGGCAGCTGATGATTACAAGAAATAACCCTCCAAATACCATTTGGTTCATTTTCAATTAAAATGTCAGGGTAAGGTTGGATGTGCAAAGGGTACTGGTACATATAACACCAATTGTACTTCGTCTCAGAACGAAGCTCTGTCAGTGTATGAGCAAAAAACTATACCCGTCTATCACATGACGTGCCAGCATAACATAGATGGGTCTTATACTTCGTTGGGTGTAGCCAGTACTCGAAAATCCCATGGCACAATTCACAATTATCTCCTTTAAAGCAAGACGCGAATTTGTAACTCGCGCAAGGAATTTCGGCAAATAATTATATTTTCTTGGATCACGTCGACGTGCTTTTTCCCCTCGGTGTGTAAAGGGGCAAGAGGTCCAATTGTGACTATGGAGTTTTTGGTATTTTTTAATTTTGTATGCGTACATACGAAATTCATCTGATTCGTATAGAGCTTGATCGATGAATTCGTGAAAATTGTCGTGACTTGTCTCTTGCCCCCCAGATTGTTGACGAAATGGGGAAGGTGATGAATAGACGTAGTAGCTGAAATGGCGATCATTCCTATAGGCCATTTGTTACTGTATAGTGATGATACGATTGAAGAAATGTAGGATGAAAACGAAACAAAAAAATGTATGACTTTACACAAACAGAAAAGCAATTGTTAGGAAGAAGAAAAAACTCTTTAGAAGAGCTGAAATAGAAACTTTGGAATTTTCTTGAAATGGACGGAAGCAAATTCTAGCAAGAGTAAGAGTGACTCTGGAATTGGTGGATGAACAATGGGGTTATTTATAGCTTGAAGAAACTAAATGTAACTTACTCTAAGAAAATATTTATGTTTAACTATTATTCTCTCCATCCAAATTTACGTGGCACGATTTTTCATTTTTGTTTTTTCAAATAGAATCTCACATTTTTTATATGTAGAAATAATTTAATTTTAAAATTTTATTTATACCATTAGTGAGATGATTTATAAAAATACAAATATCTAAAGTGGATTAAATCAACTCAATATTTTAAAATTAAAATTTAAATATTCAAAAACTATACAAAAAATATTATAAGATGAAATTTTTCTCATGTCAGCATGATGAAAAAATACATTTTGAAATATTGCTCAAAGTTTACATAGTTTTAATTTCGAAAAGCGAAAAGTGTCTCGTAAGTTAAAATGGAGAAAATATTTAACACTCATAAAATAAATAAACTCCATTAATACTTCTCGTATTCTACTTATAACTACTACTTGCATGCAGTCCAACACGTGTGTATTATAAGGAAAAAATTGAAAAAGAAGAAACACAATTAAAAATTAACTTCTTCTCGTGTGAACACAGGAGGTTACAACTTTTTTTATCGCGGTAAGTTTGGATTTATATGAAAAAGTCATCAAAAAACGTTAATTTTTCAGACTATTACCTGCATGCAAAACTTCAGGTGTTTGTATTGTATTCAGAAAAAAAAAAAGTTTCTTCTCATCCAATCCTACAAGTGTTTGTATAAACAAAATTTTGGTGAGGTTTACAACATTTTAGTCGGTTAAATTTAGGATTATATGAACAAAAGGTCATCAAATAGCTTAATGAGAATAAAAAAATTAGGTCATAAAATGACATTTTAATCTATCCTAAAATTGAATTTTTAATTTTGAAATGTCACATGGCTTTACAAAATTACCTTACCTATTTTTTTATCATTTCAGACCCGATCCAAATAAAAAAAAAACTCAATCTCTCTTTTATTCTGTTATCAGCCCGATGACTTAGACTTAAGAAGCTTGTTCGACTAAACAAGATCATCATCAAGACCATAGGGGTGATGACTGAATAAAAGAAGGATTGATTGTTTTTTATTAAGTCGGGTTTGGACCGAGTCTGGAGGGGTAAAAAAATTTGGTGAGGTATTTTTTTAATGCCACGTGGTATTTTTGGAATTAAAAATATCAGTTTAGTGATTTTTTATCTTATTCAGTAAATATAGGTATGTTAACTAAAAAGGGTAAATATGCACCATTTGTTAGACAACGAAGTTAAATATGTACCATTTTTTTAACGTGGGATGTATATGCTCTAAATCACAAAGTTGAGGGGCATATTTGCTCCTTTTGCCTAATATATTTATTTTCTTATCCCGGAGCATTTTAAGTCCTCGTGACAACTAAGAGCCCATTTGGATTGACTGAATTTAAGTAGTTTTTAAGCCCCGTGAAATACTTTTTGAGTATTGAAGAATATTTTATATTCCCTTTGGATCACTTTACGTGTTACATTTTTTGTTTACATGCTCCTTGAGAAACTTGTGATTTGAATGTCATACACTTATTTTTTTTACCTTTAATCATTTAAAATGTTTTAATGGAGGAAGCACTCATTAGACGAAGATGGCAATCATACTTCAATAAACCCTTGAACAAATAAGGAGACAAATGTATCGTGCTTAGGGATTTGGAGCACTCCGAGAGGCATCACAATTTTGGATGTTGTAGGTGTATAAGGGTTGAGGAGGCTGAGGGTGTTATTCGTAGGATGTTTAAGGAAAGAGCAACGGGGCTGGATGATATCCTGGTAGAATTTTAGAAGAGTGCAGGCAGGGTAGGTATGGAGTGGCTGACTGGATTGTTTAATCTCATTTTTACGACGATGAAAATGCCTGAAGAATGAAGGTGGAGTACAATGTTTCGGGTCCTTGATTTCTGTTATTTGTTATCTTGTACTTCGACTATTATATTATTTTATTATAGTCAATGTCTTGTTACTACCTGTTATTTTTGTTACCATCTGCTATTACTTCTTTTTCCAGACTGTTTTGGAGTATTTTCTCTTGAGTCAAGAGTCTATTGGAAACAACCTCTCTACCTATGAGGTCTCTGTAAGGTCTGCGTACACTCTATCCTCCCAGAGACTTCACTTTATGAGATTATACTGAGTGTGTTGTTGTTGTAATCATTTAAAATATTAATCTCTTTTCAATAAATATTTTCTCTTAAAAATAAATAAATAAATAAATAAATAAATAAATAGATAGATAAATAATAGAATAAATAAAGAAAAAAGATTTACAAAAAATTAAGAAATTAAAAAAGCACAAGTTAAATGAAAATCACCTTTTAATTTAAAATAATAAAAAGGAAAAATAAAGGCATACAATACTATAATCCTACTCTTGCTAACAATTAAAGTTTTTAGTTTGATGTCTATAAAATTTCTAGAACTTCCTCATTATGTTCAAACACATAAAAACACTAAATGAAAGTTAAAGTGGGAAGGAGAGTTTCCACAAAATTAAGTAAGAAATACATAAAACAAGATAAAAAGGGGGAAAGATAAAATATTTTTCTTTTGTATATTAATAAATTTAAGGGTCTCTAAATATGATGCAAACATAAACCACATTTTGTAGGGGGGAAGGATGTAGCAAGCAATGTTCATTTGCTTAAATTACAATGGAAGCTTCATATTGTAGAAAACTCCATGAAATTTTTCATCTATTTTATGGTTTTATCCCATTGACAGCTTTGTCCTATAAAATTAACTATATGACTAAAGTAATATTATAGGAAGGTAAGGATATTTAAAACCAAAATACCTTTCTTCTTTGTCGTTCTTCTTTCCTTAACCCTTCTCGAATTTTGTCCAATATTCTTCATCCCGGTATGAATATAACTGCTATGGAAGTGTTTGATATTAGTGTGTGTCAAATATATAACCATGTAAGTCTAACGAGATCAATGGGGGATGATCAATCGAAAATAATTGGTATCAACAAAAAAAAAAACTTATAAATTAGAAATAAATTATAATCCATTTGGTTAGAAATTTTGACAAGCTAGGATTAGAGAAAATAAATTTGACAAGCTAGGGTAAGAAAAAATAAATTTGTCAAGTCGAATTGCTTTATTCCATTTTTGTTAAAGCTAAGTAACTTTTTTTTTTCTTCTGAGAAGTGGCAAAGGGAATGTTTCCGCCCGGGGGGTTTTTCTCCATGAAAATAGTATTCACTAAGTTGAGATTGGGTTTGTTGTTAAACCTGCAATTTTTGTTCTTTGTTTTAATTGAAAACTTAACTAGAGTTACTTCATATATACACTCGCTCCTTATGCTTTCTTTCTTTGATGCTGAACTTATCATTATTTTTTTTTATGTTGAACTTATCATTGTAACAACATCTATCCCATCGCTCTCATAAATCCACTTGTATTCATGTTATTTCAATACTCATTTGTGGCATATCTTGATTTATTTGGTATGATGTTGGCATCTTAGTTAGTTCTTAGATGACATGATTGTTAGGTTACCCAAATCGTTAATATGTTAGTTGAATATTTGATGTTTATCATTAGTTAATTAATTTAGGCAACATTTTATCTTTATGTATTAGGAGCTAGCTATGTTTGTTTACATGTTTAACCTGGCAGAGACGTTTGGACTCCACTAACTGACGTGACCATTGAGTATCAATTTTGACTAAATTTAAACGTTCAATTTAAGAGATGTGAAAAAATAGGAAGAACTTAAATACTGATTTTCAATAATATAGTGGAAGGAAAACGGACCGGTGTCTTTCAAGCCCAAAAAAATGTTTAATGGGCTACGCCAATTAAACCACCACTTCTAGAAAAAAAATGAAAACATGAGCTCAATATTGGATTGTATTCCAAAGAAATTCGTAAGTCTGAAAACTAGGTTGGACCGAAATAACGTGATAATGGCTTATATTAAATCTATTTATTTTCAAGTAACTTGCAAATGACAAAGTAAGATCACTCGAAAACTAGTAAAATTATTTAAGGAAAAACAGAAAGGATCCGTAGAAATCTCGATTATTATCTTGCACTTGTCTTGTCAATTAACCTTACTTCTCATATTGATATAGTAACCCTTGCTCGTTGTCAATTGTCTTTATTTACATTTTTAGTCAATAATCGTGGTTTATAACCATAATCAACTCACGTTTTAATCACCTAAATAATAATTAGCAAATTTTATTTGAATTATTATTTGTATCAATCCTTGTGGAGACTATCTTTATACTATATTATCTTTAACTAACAATACACATAATTCATAGTGTGTTTTGCGCTTGTCAACCTTCCAAACCATCCTGACAAGTCATATTTAGTAATACAATACTTATATATATGCTCAAACCTCTGGTTGAATGCAAATCCTAAAAATCAAAGGTCGGATTGTTACCTTGCCCGATGGTCCAACTTGTTCTTTCATCTCGATGCTAATATTGTGTGTTTCACCATGATATGGATCAAGAAGTAGAATTGGAAAGTCTTAAAGATATTCTCTTTATTCAATTTTACTTGTCACTTTGCACGTCACATAAGAAATAATAATTGACATTAATATTTTATCATAAAGCCCATATTAATTGATATTTAGTCTTAGGTCTTGAGAATAAGTAATTAATGTTAAGGTAGAACATGAATTTTTTTTTTTTCTAATTATATGTTAAAAATGACTTTTAAAGGTGAAAAATGTATTTTTTGTATAGTGGACAAGTAAAAGTGAATTGGTAGAGTAATTATGTTCCTTAATGATTACTCTAACTATTCGTTTGGTTGGGAACAAGTTATCCCAGGATTAGTTATTCTGGGATTAACTATCCTGGGATAAGTTATCCCACCATACATATGGGATAACTTATCCCATCACTATGATATAAATGGTGGGATAAGTTATCCCAAACTTGGCAACCAAACAAGATATCAAAAAATTATCCCTAGACTATTTTTTTATCCCATGACTATTTATCGTTATCCCTCACACCAAACGACCCCTAAAGGTGTTAATTAGTATCGTTTTGGGTTATATTCATATGGGCGATTTATAGCATGTTTGGCAAACTTCTAAAATCAGCCTACTTTAAAAAGTGATTTTCAAAAAGTATTTTTTGGTGAGGTGCAGTTTATGTTTGGCCAATAAATTTAAAAAATACTATTTGTGTAGCAATTCGTGTTTAACTTTAAAAAAATGCTTCTAAGTATTTATTTTTTTTCAAAAGTGCATTTCAATAAAATACTTTTTAACTACTTTTTAGCTTCTGAAAAACAAATTCTGCTACTCTCTAAAAATATTTATTTTCTCCCTAATAAATATGATAAAACCAACGAACATCTATTCAAACATCAACATTCATGTAGCACCATAATCTTATATATAGTGTTCAAAGTCGTGGATCAAGTTTGCCCTTTTCCTATTTCCACTTGGTAACTTTTCACGCACAGGAGCGTGCTACGACACGCTCCTTGGCACGCTAATGATTTTTCACAAGAAAATCTAGCGCTAGCTTTAGTGTAGTGGCGCTCCACGTTGCATGGAAGCTCGTTTTCGATAAGTTCATTTCTTTCATATATATATAATTATCTCCAAATAGTAGTTAGATATACTGAACATAAAATACAACCAAAGAGTGAAGAAAATACGAGGAAAATAATATAAAAACATCAACAATTTGATTTGTTGTGCATGTTATTTTTCTTCCGTTATAGCAACATAGCATATTAGTCCATGTGAACTACTAGCACAAGTCCACAACAAATAACATAAGTATAATCGCATAAATGGGGTCTGAAGAGAATAAAATATAGTAACATTTATATGTAATAGATGACAGATCTGTTGCATTTGTTATTTGAATATTCGACGAAAGTAAAGGGTCATACACTACCAACTGATTACAAGACCGAGTATACCAATTTGGAGAAAACATGTTTGGCTTTGGTTTGGGTAAAATGGAAATTGTGAGAGGGTATATATTTTATAACGAGGTAATTCCAAATATTGCTGGCATTCCCTCCATTGAGCTTACTTGAAACCCAAGTGTCTAAAATAACTGGAAAATAATGTTAGAAGGTGCTATGAATTTAAACGTACATTCCCTTCATTTTAATTGCGATCTTTATTCATTACAATAACTACTACGCCTAATTAATATTATCCTTGCTATGGTAATTAACTTTGGATCTTCTCCTTTGAATTTGACACCACAGAATATTATTCAATTCAAGATGACTTGATTTCATATACTGATGGCAAATGGGCGGGTTAGTTAGGTTTGAGCGAGTTGAAAACGAATCAAATAAAAATGAATCACAACTTAACCCGTCCATATTTCCTGCGATCAAATACAGGTTGGATTAAAAAAGAATGACCCATTTTTATGTATATATGTAAGAAAAACATAATACGGGCGGGTTTAACCAAATCTGGGTTGAAATTGCCACCCCTAAAATTTTCATGCAACATAACCTTGTAAGACATATACTGTGAAGAAACCAAACACAAGGTAAAAGCAAAATACTGCCACTATATTATATTGAACACAGAAGTTAAACCATATGTACTGAAAATATATGAGAGCAGAAACAAGTTCTGGGCTGCCCGTTGAAGAGAAGATCGAATCCCAGAACTATACCAAGATCTTTAATTTGAAGGATGTATACGTGGTGGGGCTTGCTTATGCTTCTTCACTGCCACTTTGATTGCCATATTTCAGTATATTGAACTTGCAAAGAGGACAGGTCGCGTTAATATACAACCACTTGTCTATGCAGGCTGCATGAAAATGGTGACGACAAGGGAGCTCACGCAGCTCAATTCCATCTTCGTAGGAACAAAGGCAAATGCAACATTCCTGCAAATGTAAAGAACGAATTTAACTTCAAGGCAAATGCAACATTCCTGCAAATGTAAAGAACGAATTTAACTTCTAGGACTCGGAAAGTTTGAGATACTCTCTGAAAATTTTCTGGCTGATAAAAAGACAAATATTTCATAAAACATACAGCATCTTCTGGCGGAAGAACGTGCTCAGTAGGTGTATCGGTGTCGCATTCAACCATTACTCCTCCAAATGATTCTTGAATATCACCATTCTCTTTCTCAAAGTTGCCTAGCCTCTTAAACTTGTATTTAGGCAGTCTTTCAACATCTTCCTTAGTTGCTCCTTCCTGTTTCAAAGGATACACAAATTATGAGAGAGATATTGAGAATTTCCAGGTGAGAGAGAAGATCCACGCAAGAAAAGCAGCGACTCGCCGGCTCGGTCCCATTTAAAGTGATCTGATTTGACTAGATTTTCAAGTGGAAGAGATGGGTCGAGTGGTCTCACTTGGAGATAGAATTGTACGTGTTTGTGAATTGAACGAGATTCAAGTTGGGAATCAATAAGAGGACATCAATTCAAATCCTCGGGCATTCAGGCAAGAGCTGAAATTCCAGTTGTATTTAATTGTGCAAGGGTGCAGCGATGGGGAATACAACTTTTTGATTACTTTGACTCTTATTAGAATAAAATGCACATCTATACATAGTGTGAGTTGGTACTGCACTATATAAAATATCTTCTCTTAAAAGGTCTTAACAAAAGGCTGCGCAAGAAAAATCCCCAACAATGCTGACCACACACCTACCTAACTACCTTCCCCTGTTTTATGTTTCTGAAATGAACTCGGAAGTATGAAATAACCCAAACACCTGGATAATCTAACACAATTTGCAACAATTCTTTTAACCATATTGACAAAAACCAATATGTTCCTGCACATTGAAAGCCTTCTTTTCTTGGTTTATGTATAACAAGGAGCTCTAACTCAAACAATATATTTAAAAGAACAGCTGCCCCCAAAACATAAAAAAATGTTGCTGAATCTGTTTTTCTTTTTCTATGAACAGTACAGAGTATTCCTTTGATATGTTCCCAAATATTCTCAAGCTAACATTATCTATAAACACATGAATTTCCTAAAAGCTAAAATAAAAATGGTTTTTCTTCCCGTAACCACAAATATATATATGGTTAACTTTGTAAAATAGGTTAACTTGTTTTAAGAAAAAAGAAATCATTTAAAATGTTGATGTTGCCCCACTAGTCCATACAAGAAGATAGAAGAATTAAAGACACAAAACTATTTATGTACTATGTACACTCCTAAATTTGTTTGGGACTGACGTGAAGTTGTACACTTCAAAAAATTTGGAGTATATAGGAGGAAATCATTATTTAAATATCTTAGTTTGAACAGTTAATCAAGTTAGGAGATAGTAGAAACAAAAGAAGGTGAAAACTCATTCAGAAAGTCTGCATTAAAGAGCAAAGATCAAGAGAAAACAACCCCCTCCCCCTCCCGAAATTTTTAAGCATGATAGGTAAGAGTCCAATCAGTGTCCATCAGACGATCAAACAAATAACAAATCCTTTTGGAGGGAACAAAACACAAAAAATGAAAATTCTTTAAGGGGACAAAATACAAATTCGAGGGGGTTATTTTAAATATATTTGAGATTCTAAAGTATAAGATACTAGAACTCTCAGAACTTTTTAACAATGCCATGGACCGAGAAAAATGCATGGCAGATTGCAATAAAGAACTCTATGTTTACCATGAGTGAAGAAAGAGGTCCAACTTGAAGCTAACAAAGTACGACGGAATAAGACTAAACATGCATGATATACTATTGATACAGAAGCAAGCAAATCTTTCCATAATCTAGGTCGTTCCCTACTGAGATAGCTTTGGAACTGATATTTGAGAATTACATGCCAAAAGAAGTCGTTATGTGAATCGTGACAATTGATAGAAATGACAAAAGGATTTACAAATATACCTGATCTGCCACTGCATATAAGATTGCAATGATACATGGGAGACAGCAGCAAACAGCAATTCCAATGACACAAGCCACAGCAACACATATCACAACAAAAAACACATCAAACGCCAGAAATGTGATACAAAGCCTGCAAAAGACACCATGTAAATTAACATAACGCAGAAGTAAAAGAAAATGAGGCAGGCTAGAGCCCAGTTTTGAGATAAACCAGTAAAGTTGAGGTGCATCACGGGTCATAGTCTGGCCACCAGCAGATACCCAATAGAACCCGATTATCCACCAAATGAAAGAAAACATGGTGTTTGCAGACTCCAGATGCTTGGCAACACTGAAACAATAAATCAAGAATCAGGGGTACATCATTAGGCACAAATATGCAGTTTTATTCTTCTCGAAACATTTTTAAAAAGGGGGAAAAAAAGAACTAGGTTTCAACCATTTAGTCAAATGGAAACTAGAGCATCAGTGACATGGGTGCCCATTTCAGCCACTTATATACCCAAGAAGTTTTGAGTTAAGTTTACGTTTGAGTTATGCTATAGTGATAAGGATTTTTGCGTAGCGCCAACTGAGTTTATGGATGTTGTTGACCTAATTAAATAAATAGAAGTGTGCTTACAGGTTAAGCTTTTAGATGAGCACACACTTTAAAATGGTATCAGAGTAGAGCAGGCAGAGATCCTCGGTTCGAGTCTCACCGCCACTCATTATCAAAAAGAATTTCCACATGCTTGACCAATGAAAAACAATCAGGCTTACGTGTGAAGGGCGTGTTGAATACATAATTAAATAAACAAAAATGTGTTCTCTTTAACATCTTAAGCCTTTAGATGAAACGATGACACACTTTTACAATGTAAAATTAAGAAAAGAAACTAGCACTAAATTCATTTTGACCACACCAAAATACATAGCCTTAACTAATTTAATACCACTATATAGTTAATTAGCCAAATCAACTCATGATTTATGCATAGATCTACAATCTGAGACATTGATCAGAACCTACACTTTTCTGTTCAGGTAACATATGTCTCCCATTAGCAAAGTCTCTAGAAGTAAAGCCTCCCCTGCCCTCACTATTCCAATGGGAGAAGTTCACATCAGATTGTTTCTCAAAAAGAAGCCTCTAGTGCCTCTCCAACCAAATAGGTCAATATTGACGCAGCAGATTTATGCAGTGATTACCTATGATAAAGCAACATTCATACAAAAATCAAACAAGCTATCTAAGAAAGAACATCTGCAACCATCAGAAAACCACAATCCAGATGTCATTTTTCTGCACTAATCTGGCTATCCCAACACAACAACAACATACCCAATGTATTCCCACAACGTGGGGTCTGGGGAGGGTAAAATGTACAACGTCCATACCTCCACCTCAGAGTTGAGGTAGAGAGGTTGTTTCTGATAGACCTCCGGCTCAAGACAAAAACAATATAGAAACTCTGGCTGTCCCAATTACTAGTAAAACCATTACCTCAGCCTCCTATCTTGACATAAGACAGTGCAGACAAACCAATTAATACATTTATCTGAATACACAAACAGATTCCAACCCCTTCCGAAACCAGATTAGACACACCTTGTCCACATCCAATTTCCGATACTTCAGTTACAAGTATTTTCTAGGGCTACCACTCTTTCAACCATTCTACAGAAACTAGCTTCAGATTTCAATTAATAACATAAAGCCAACTTACCCAATGTTAGAAGCAACATCGAGCAATTTCTTAAGTGAGTCACCAACAAGTTCAGTAAGGTGAAGTACGAGACCGACGTGGAAGTGCAGCTTGATACACAGGCCATCCAAAAGAGAGGTAGTTTCAAGTGCAAGAATACTAAAGAACGCATGACAAAGCATACTAAAAAGGAACATGCACTACAACAAAATAATACGATAATCGAAGTGCAAGAAACATTAAAAAGCAACAGAAATGGAACAAGAAGAACACCTTGAGTAATGCTACGACTACTAGTATGGAAGAAAAAGTGAGTCAACTCTCAACAACCTAACTAACCCTCTACCCTAATCTATATCCTCTATAACCTCCTGTCTAAGCTCATGTCCTTGGTAAGCTGAAGCTGTGTCATGTCCTGTCTAATCACCCCTCCTCAATGATAAGATTCTCAATCCATTTTATGTGACAGTGTTTAAAATGTTAACTTGATTTATAATGAAACATTAGTTATTTGAATAGTTTAATTGAATCTGAATTCTAAAAATATGTAAAAATTGTATGGATGGAGTAACAATAGTAATTCTCACGGGATCATATGCTACCTAGTTTCATCCTCGTTTTGACGCGTCTCCGTTAGATAATCAGCAGACTCTCCTCCGTCACTCTCCGAACTCAAGTTCCCAACTCCGCTATTCCAACTTGCACTCGGCCCACCGCTTCTCTGCCCAGAATAACTCTCATTTCCAGAGGAATCCCGTAGCCGTCTTCGTCTATACTCAACGAAAACACAAACCATGTGAAGCACACTCTGTAAAGCATATCCAACAATCCAAAGCCTTAGCGGCATAGAAGGAGACTCATTTCGGCTCAGTACAAGCACAGAAATCGATACAATAAGAAAAGCCAAGTTCCATAAAAGATCCAATATCACTATAGGTTTCGAGTAAGCCCAGTCATTTTGCCTCTCCTCGATTTGCTCAGCCGCGGCTTCGCGAACTCGCATCGACGGCTCGCGCATCAATCGGCGGCTACTTGCACGCCGTAGAAAGCCGGCAGCTCCACGGAAGCTTGGACGGCGACGGAACGAACGCCGGTTGTTACGTGAATTCTGGCTGGTGAGGAACGGCGTCGTATCGATTCCGCCGCCGTCACTGGGGCTGACGTCGGCGGTAGGAATGTTGTTATCATTGGACATCGCCGGAAAATGTAGAGAGAGAAAAAAACACGGGGAACTGAAGTTTTGTTTTGTAAGGGTTGATTTTCAGACAAAATGGTGATTTCGAATTTGGATTAGGAAAGTGATTTCTGGAACACACGCGCTAAGAGAGTATAGAGAGGGATGTACTCTCTGCAATGATTATGACACCTATTCGAAGAACCCGCCAAATAACACGCTTCTGTTTCTTTCCTTGTTAAATTTCTATTTGCTATAATTAAATTCCCCCCCCCCCCCCCCCCCCCACAAGTTACGTATTCAGTTTAAAAAATTAATGAATAATTTATTCATTTTTATTTATTATAATCATTACCTAACACATTTCTCAAAGCATTGAATTAATTATATTCAAAGAATAATATAGTAAAATTACTCCTATTATTTATTGTTTCTTAATATATGTACCAAATTAATAGTGGAAAAGTATTGTTGGATAGAGGGAATATTTTTTTTCCTTTTTAAACTTTTCTTTCAAGCTATATATAGTAATCCCTCCGTTACTAAAAATAGATGTCTAATAATACTTGTCCAATTTATGAAATCAAGAGATAATTTAACATTTAGTTCATAATTTATCCTTATCATTGAGTTATTTTCCTATCACATTTTTTAAGATATTGTATTTATTATATTCAGATGGTGATATGGTAAAATTATCCTTCTATTTATAGTTTCTTAATAAGTGTGCAAAATCAATAGTGAACAAGTAAAGTTGGATAGAGGGAGTAGTAGTACATAAATATTTTCTCCGTCTCATATTAGTTGACCACCTTACTAAAAATAGACATCCCATATTAGTTGATCACCTTAGATCAAGAAAATATTATTTAAATTTTTTTCATTTACCCTTGCAATTAATTCTTTTTGAAAGTGTTCACACTTGTTTGTAAAGTTTCAAATAAATTTTTTAAGGGGTAATTAATAAAATTAGCTTCTTATTTATAACTTTTCTAACATACGTATAAAAAGAAAACTGGCCAAGGACAGAGAAAGTATATTCATTGTGTTAAAGTTTTTTACCAAAATATCCTTTAATTTATTATACTTATAGCTTTATCTAAAGTCGTAAAGTATCATAGTGTTGCATGATTTCACTATATGTGGTGAAGGGTTTGAATCGAGAAGGATGATTACATTGTGTTATTTTTCTTTAAAAAAATGAGTAATGTGTTGTCATCGAAATAATTTGAATGTTAATGCGAAAATTAATAATTGTAAATTTTAAAAGATAATAAATTAGGCACAAAAAATATATTATAAAAGTATAATACTTTAATATGATTTGAAAAATAATATTTTTATGTATCTTGAATATCTATTGATAGATAAAGTTTAGTAATATCTCTTATTAAATACATATTTTCAACATTAATTGATTAATTATTATTGATAATTAATTTTTAAAATTTAAAAAATTTATTATGTAATTATATTTGTACAATTAAATATCATGTTTGTATTTTTCCTATAATTAAGTAATGAAAAACAAATAAATTGTTATAATTATTATCCTAAAAATTATATTAAATTCAATTACGAGATAACTTTTCAAACGGACCCAAAAATCAAACTCATAAACTGTTCCACTTGTGTTTTAGGTTGAGTAATTTGATTGTGAGGCTATTTGGCAACTTTTGCGGGAGGCTATGAGTAATGTTTGTTCTACCGACATGACTTATTGATAGCGATATCAAATAAATGGGTTGGACTAAATTAGTACGGATTAAAATTAGGGATAATTTCAAATATGTATAATAAATTAATTAGTTTATAATAAATATAGTCAAGTTTTCTTTATAAAAAAAAAAAACTAAAAATGAACTAGCCATAAAAAAGAATTACAAAAAATATAGCCACATGTATATGTAATGTATATATAATGTATCGATATTGTATAAAAGTTATGTAATGTATCAATATTGTATAAATAGTGTATAAACGAATATCGATATTATATAAATAGTGTGTAAACGTGTATCAATATTGTATAAATAGTTATGTAAGGTGTTGATATTGTATAATGGTGTATAAACATGTATATATGATATATAATTATGTATCGAAAATTGATATCTGGAAACTACTTGATTCCATCAACCAATATGGAATTGAGGCAAAGTTGACTGATAAATAAGTCACTCAGGCTTAGGAGAATAATACACAATCTTTTACAATATTTGTTAAGGAATAACAATTCATGAACGCATAATAGGACCAGTGCCTCCTCGAGTCAGCGATACAACAAAAAAGACAACCAAGCATACAGATGAAAGTATAATCATGCTCAGAGTAGACAAAGTGATCTTACTTTGAACTTTGGGTACAGATTTTAAGTTCTAACAAGTTTATAATGTCTCCTTGAAGAAATTGCAGTGCAAGATTATCTCTTTAGAAATTTAAATGAAGAAATAATAGCATTATATAATTAATAATTATTTCTTACTTGACCATTAACTTCTTATTTAAAAAAGATTTCAACAAAAAAATAGCTTCTAGTACTACGATATTTTGTTATATTGCAAGTTCTTTCAATCCCGACTAACTCAAAATCTCCTCTAAACACTCCCAAATTTTAGATATGAGCTCCTCTTGATATTTTGAATCTTTTGATATGTTATTCACTCGAAACGGTTCACGTTTGTGGCACGTCAAATTTTTGAATCAAGCTTTTAATGGCCGATTGATCATGAAAGAAGAAGGAAGAAAGATTGAAAATAGCAAAGAATAAAGGAAGAAGAAGAAGAAGGAGGAGGAGGAGGAGGAGGAGGAGGAGGAGGAGGAGGAAGAAGGACAAGAAGCCATTAATGGCTGAAATAGAAGGAAGACGAAGCAGCCATATAGACAAATGGCTATTTCATGTTATTTTAATAAAATTGAGCTAATTTTCTTGTAAATAAGATGACCGACTGGTCATTTTTCCTAATTTTCCATTAAAATTAATTGGATAACCCACCCCACTAAAATGGACTATAAATAGATCATAACTCAATGCATTCAGTTTTTACGCTATCTTTTTTTGTTCTTTTACAATTTTTAAGTACCTAATGAATAGTAGTATTTTTTTTCTTTAGTACGACTATATATAATATACTCCCTCTATCTTATATTAACTGAATTGTTGAGGCTTTTTTCATTGTTCAAAATAAGTGAATTGTTCAAATATCAAGATAATTATTGATTTTTCCCCCATTTTTGTCCTTCCTTTAAAGAAAGATTATTTTACATTTTCTAGGTACTTACACTCCTTACAAAGTCATAATTATGATTTTACATTGAAATTTCATATTTTCATACAGGTGAAATTTCCAAGACACACTATTTTACAAATTGTTTTATTAAGTGTAATTATTATAATCAAATTCCAAGCAATGTTGAGTAATGACTAACTCTACTTTTGAGAATAGTGTGAGAATAATGAAAAGGGTAGTAATGATAAGTAATGTCCAAAATATGTCCTAGAAGAGTTTTCTTAAGGGGTGTGCATTATCTCAACAATTCAGTTAATATGGGATGGAGGGAGTATCAAATTAGAAAAATAGTCTTTTTTGAAAATATTATTAACCCAATTTTTTTTATGCACCGCAATAAATTAAGCTAACAAATAAGTAAATCAATGATCAATTCAAACTTGGGCAAGTTTGACGGTCATATTTTGATGGGCTTGTTCTGCCGCCGCACTTATTTGTACACGGGAAAAAAACCTATATATTCTATATTAGATAGAATATTACAATTATACCACAAGATTCTAATTTTCAATACCTACCATATATTGTCTTGCAACATCTATCAACTTAATAAACATAAAATGAAAAAAAAGAAGAAAAAAATGAAATTACGAAAATAGAAAAAAGGAAAAAGAAAAAGAAAACCAAAATTTATTAAATACTAACAAACGGTAATTAAAACAGAAAGAGAAAGTAACAACGATCTCTAAAATAAAAAGAAAACCAAAATTTATTAAATACTAATAAATGCTAATTAAAACAGAAAGAGAATGTAACAACAATGCCTAAAATAACTTTTTTGGATATCAATCAATCCCTAAAAATATGTTGAGTATACCAAAAATATATCACGTTTATTTTGCACATTTCAAGCCTCATAATCCTTCTCTTCTCCAGGCAAAAAACTCCATTGAAGTATACTTGCTTTCTTTTAATCGAGTAATTTTATTTATTTATTTTTTTACAGAAATTGATACTATTAAACCAGTAATATTGATTTCTCAATATGAAAGATGGTAATCTTCATTCAATAATGATTCAATATGGAAGTCGATGGAATGTAGCGGGTAATTATACATAATTTATATATCATGAACTCAGTTTTCATATCAATTTCATACATCCAGTTCATGCATCCATCTAACATACAGAATGAAACCAGTTTCCATACCAGTTTCATACATCAAGATCACACACCCATCTATCGTACACTATGAAATTAGTTTGTATATTAGTTTCATACGCCAAGCTCATACATCCATTTATCATACAATATGAAATCAGTTTTCATACCGGTTTTATAAGTACATTTAGCATACGAATTTTTGATTAATTCTCAAAAAAGCAGAGTATTAGCTAAGTTATTTCTTGAATAAGTTTACTGTATACGTAGAAAAATAATATAATGCCCTTTTTCTCATGGTTGACAATCAATTTAAGAAAATGAGGTGACACGTGAATGACTCAATCATGAAGATTCTGGACGAGATAAGATTATTGAAAAAAAAACCTCAATGGAGATTCCAGAAAAAGAGGTTGATAAACTTAAACAGTAACCACAAGTGCTAGATTTATTTTGTGATTTTTTTTCTATATGTTCATACAATCTAACATATTCCTCAATAAAAACAATATCCCAAGAGTGTCAAAGTCGTCTTTGAATTGCCAATATACATCAAGCAAGAAGAAAGATGAATCCACTGTGGATCTCTTGATCCCAATGTCTGATGGTAATATTCAAATTTTCATAACGGGACAACTTCATCACCAAATCTATGGCTTTTTCAAGTGGGAGTAGAATATAAAACAAATTTTTTGGACATGATTCTTCGAAAATTTCAACAAACCAAAATCCTAAACATGTAAACTCACAAAATCAAAATCACCAAAATAAAGAAATTAAAACTCACCCTTATGAGATTAGAAGTATGATTTTTTTAGTAGAAATAAATTAAATGAAAGAGAATTTGGGGAAGAAATATAATGAAGATCTTCAACGGATTGTATGAAGAGAAAATCATGAATGGATCATGATATTTGAGAGAATCAACGGATTAAGAGTAAGAGGAAATGTGATATTTAGTGGGTCCCTTGCATATTTGTTGCTATATTAATAACTCAATGTAATTATCTTCCTTAATTACAATGAGTTATCTAATTAATTAAGTAACATTTAAAATAAATAATTAAATACAATAAAAAAATAATACATAATTTTAAAATTCTGCTATGACTTGTAATTAAATTAGTATTTTAAAAATTAGAAAAAAGATGATGTATTTTGTGTAATAAATGATCTTAAACTATTATGTAGGATAATTTTCGCTTTGTACACACATTTGCCCACTTTTAAGGATAGCACTTTCATCTCCAAACACAAAATGGAGAAAAAAATGTCCGTATGCAATATTGAGATCTAGACAGACAAAAGAATCGTACTGAGACTATTTAATTAGTTCTAAAGAGACATTAGAGGTAATGAATTTCACATTCCTACAGGGGCAAGTGGAAGAAATCAAAATGATATACACAAAAATTAAACCTATTTCAACTAGTAATCCCGTTGCTCCTCTGAATGCCACAAACTAGATGTTTGTTGTAACAAAAAATTAATAGATGTGAACTCATCTAGAACTGCCTACTAGGGCATTCTACACTTAACACATCAACTTAATAAATAAAAGAATCTCATAGTGTGAACCTAACTCTGATCACCATCCTTGCCTAGAACATAGCTGCATTTGATGCTGTAGAACACTGCTGATCACATTGGACAACAGACCTCTCAAAAACTCATTTTGCAATGCCTAAGAGATGTTCCTTCTGCACAAAATTCATTTCCTCGTGTGCTCAGGAATGAGGCGCTGTCTCAGTTCAGTAGGTGCACCAGAAAGTTCTGCATTAGGCTTACTACAGTCAGATGGGGCGAGATAATTATAACGATGAAGTTCTTAAAAAAAAAGAGGAACTCAGCTCAACCTTGAGGTGTAAAGTTGAATAGAGGTGGCAACGGTCGTCCATTTGGTAAGCAAGCATTTGGTTCCCTCAGAGCATCAAAGAAAGGGTGTGCACACGCCTCCAACTGAAAATGAATATTAATCTTATTACTCATCCAAGATGACTCTTGAGTCTTGATATCGAAATCCCAAAAAGGAGTTTACAAGCATGTTTCTAACATACTACTTGTAAGATGTGGTCGCCCTCTCAGTAGGCTTCATAAACTTATTAATTGTCCACAAGATTTGTACAGAATACACAGCTTTAAATTTAATAGAGCTGTGTGTTTTCTCATTAACTACTTCCAAGCTTTATACTAACAGCAGGAAAAGGCTAAGTCATTCACTTACAGCAGTACAACGTAGAGTTGGTGAATACTGCAGCAGCCTTGAGGCCAGATCTACTGCTTCAGGAGGTATTCTTCTTTGAAATACCTGCAAATTATTCAGATTTGATCAGTGCCTCAGCAGGTGAGTGAGTGCAGTTGGAAGGGACAGTGGGTCAAAAGAATTCATTAAGGAGAAGAAACAAAAGAAACTAAGAAAAAAGAGATACATCTACTTGATACGTAATTTGTAACAAACCTTGTGCCACGGGTGAGCTTTGATTTGAGGAAACTTGAACTCTGTATAGTTTGGATTCATGCACCTAATTTCCTCTCTAGTTGGTGTCCCCAAAATCTAGCATGGATTAAGTATATCAAGACCATAAGCAACGGAATGAAACTCAACTGACACAGCTTTAATAATGGGGGATGAAAACTGGGGTCCCATAATAGCATACCTTGATGATCTCCACCAGTTGATCAACACCACTTTCTCCGGGGAAAAGAGGCTAAACACAATAAAACATTCAATGCATCAGACTAGTTTATACCAGAGTAACTCAAAATCTGATGCTCACAAGAAAACTTTCATAGGTAAGTTGTATATAAAAGAAAAATACTATCATGATCCACCAAAAATGAGAATCAACTTACAGGAAGGGAAATTTTAAGATGCAAGAACTTACATATCTACCTCAGTAAAAAGAGAGGCATCAAAGAGACCAAATCCATGGGCAGGTGTAAGAAAAAATTACCAAATTTCTACAGCTAACATCAGAAAGGGTGAAAAATTAGGCACCATGAATCAACTAACCTGTCCCAAAAGTAGCTCAGCGAAAACGCAACCAGCTGACCACATATCAATTGCAGTTGTGTACTCTGTAGCCCCAAAGATCAATTCAGGCGCTCTGTAATACCGAGAACAAATGTAGGCTATATTGGGCTCCCCAGGCACCTATGGTAAAAGGACAAAAGTTTGAGTAGACGCAAACACCTAGGAAAACTTAGTTCTCAACAGAACACCACATACCAGCATCTTTGCACTTCCAAAATCACAGATCTTTAACTGATGAGTGTGTGGATTAACCTGTAGCAATAGTTAAAACAATAATACCATAATTCATTAGAACTGAAGCAAGAAGAATGAAGGAAGAGGAAAAGCAAATTGTCTCGGATAACCAAGGAAATGGACGAGCTACAAACACCTAAAAGCAAAGGAGCATAACCCAGCAAACTTACCAAAAGATTCTGAGGTTTAATATCACGGTGACATACTCCAATTACATTGTGCATGTAATTCAGAGCCCGACATAGCTGCACAATGATAATTATGAGAAAGAACCCAAGTTATAACTTCTGAAGAATCAAGATAATTCATAATAGAGCTAACAAGATAACATATTTTTAAAAAAGTTTCTTATTTACACAAAGTTCCTGCATATAAAAGTAAAACATAACCCAATTTGCTAAACAAGAAATCTCATTCACTACAATCTGAAAGTCTAGAACCATGATGGGAAAGGGAAAAGAATGTGGCAATTGCTCACCTGATATGTGTACAGTTGAACATATATGATGGGCATGTGATGGTTCACTCGGCTGTAGTGCCTTGAAACTCGGTACACGGTTTCAGACACATATTCCAGAACAAGGTTAAGGTAAACCTCATCCTTCTCAGTAGTAGAATAGAAACAGTGCCTTAGGTGAACAGCATTAGGATGATCAAGCATGCGCATAATCTGTAGTTCCCTGTTCTTGTATCTCCTATCCTGCAATACCTTCTTTATTGCGACAGATTCACCTGTTTCTAGGCACTTAGCCTACGCATTACAAACAAAAAAAGAGAGAAAAGTGAGCAGAAGTCGAGACGAGCAGCCCCCACGACTTCAACGCTTCCAATAAACACCTAATCCTTCCTGCTGAACATCAAACACAAAATTACCTGAAATACAACTCCAAATGAACCCGTACCCACGACACGTTCAGCCATGTAAGACAATGTCTGACAATAATATGAAAGTTATTAATTGATTAAGCCCAAATACATAACGATTACAAGCCATCACATCTAACTTTTTTCAATTATGAAAATGTAACTTACCTGTTTCTGCTGTCCATTTCGACCTCTCATAGTAGTCACAATTATCTGGCCTGTTTCTGTTCCATTACCACTAACAACAGTAGGCTCCATATCCTATAATTAAAGTAGCATTTTAGTATCATAAAAAGGGACTAATTCTCCATAAACAAAAACAACAAATGTTCTATATAAATAAGAAGTTACCTCGTGATCGTAAGAGTTTTTGTCTCTAATTTTCATTTCACTCATTTCTTTAGGAAGTTCCTCAGTCAATGTATTTCCCTCAGATGTAGAAGTCACATCCTCCTTCGGTGCTATAGTGCATCGCTCTTCCAATTGAATTTCCATATCAACCCTGTGATCTACTTCTTGCTCAACCTTTACTCTCTTTACGTTAAAATCCCTTCCCTATTAAATTAGTGGGAAATATTAGAATGCTTCTCCTTAAATCACATCAGAAGAAACAAAACAATAAAAATATCTTCAAGGGTCAAAGAACTCCCAAAAACAATCTCATCATTAATTTAAACATTATTCTAGAATCTTTTGAAAACAATCCCTTCAGCCTTGGGTCTTTCAAAAAGAGTTTCTACAAGGTCTGCGTACACTCTATCCTCCTCAGACCCAGTTGCCGGTTATAATGGGTATGTTATTGTTATATTATCTTGAGCAGAATTTGCAAAAAAACTAATCTCAGAAAGAAATGATAATAACCAAAAAAATTGCACCATTTTTCTTTAGATTTACCAAATTTCTATTAATTAGTCGCATTAACAAGCTAATCAAGTACAAATAAGAGGGAAAAAAATTCAAGGCAAATTTTCCAGTCAAAATACCCCAATTTTTTTTTTTAAAATTACAAAAATCAATAAACCACTCGTAGCTTTTTTTCCCCCAATAAATCATATTTAGACCAAAAAATAAAAATCATTTCTCTCAGCTAAAAATAAATAAAAATTCTAATCTAACATGAAAAATGGAGAGAGAAAATTACAGGATCCGAAACGGAAGATCGTCCAGAAGCAATGCTCTTAAGGCGACGCATCACATTCATCTCTTTTTCCTTCTTTTTTTTCAATGTATTCAACCCTAAATAGAAATTCTTTTTTTTTTAAAAAAATTGTTGCTCCTCCTCTCTCTTTTGTTTATCAGAAACAAAAAAGTTTCTGAAATTTTCCTTCAATTGGAAGAAGGAAAAAAGAGAGAAGATGAAGAACAATAAATTGATATGCAAAAGAAGAAGAAAAGAAAAATGAATGAAGAAATAACAAATGTTTTCTCTTTCTTCTCCTTTCTGCGTTCAACAAAAAGGAGACAAAGGGGAAGAGAAATTGAAAGCGAAATTGCTCTGACCAAACCAGAGAAAGAGATAAATAATTGTACTTCCTCATTTACGTGGCACATTTCAAATTTCCATATTTAAAACTTTTAAATTTTGTTGGTCACCGTATACTCTTTCTGTTCTGATTTAGATAATCAAGAAGACATTAATAATATTTTTTTAATTTTACTTTTTTTTAAATTAATAAAATTTACAAAATCAAAAATTACTAATAAGTTATATTATTTTTAAAATATTTATTAAGGATAAGTAAAAATACTCTTTATTTTTTAGGAATGAGTAATTATTAAAGAGTATACTCAAATTAAAAAATTACTTTATTCGAGTCGGAGGTCTTTTGAAACTAATTTCTTTACTTTCTTAAAGTAGAAATAAAATTTATGGGAGCTACGTCTGAGTTAAACTTGGAGATGGAAGTCTTCTTTCCTTTCTCGACGGTGAAGTAAGACCAAGCTCATGAGCTTATTATCCTAGGTCGGAACAAGTTGATAGGACCCCCTTTTTTAGATCCCGCTTATAGAATTACATTGAATTTATTGTTGTAAACTTTTAAATTTTGATTATTAATACAACGCAGGAACTTTCAATTTTTTTAAATAAATATATATATATTGAAAATTATATAAGAAATGATACTTATTCCGTTTC
The DNA here is from genome assembly GCA_003996215.1 of Jaltomata sinuosa. Taxonomy (NCBI): domain Eukaryota; kingdom Viridiplantae; phylum Streptophyta; class Magnoliopsida; order Solanales; family Solanaceae; genus Jaltomata; species Jaltomata sinuosa. The sequence goes on along the minus strand of QJPP01000229.1, from coordinate 409,266 downwards.
AATTAAATAAAATAAGCTAAATAAATTAAAACAGAGAGAGTATAAATTATACTTTTTTCGTCTCAATTTATGTGGAATCTTTCGTATTTCAAGATTCAAACAAGTTTATTTTTTATCATAGTTTTTTGATATATATTTTAAATATTTTGAATTGTCAATTATTGTAAATTATAGTACTTTTTACATAATTTTCAAATATATAAAATTTATTTCAAGAAATTTAAAATTTTCTATCCAAATTTACAATCAAACTTAAATTATTTGATTCTCGAGAAGCGAATAATACCACATAAATTGAGATATAAGAAGTAATAATTAATCATTTAAAATATTTTTAAAAAAAATCTAAAAAAAATCGATTATTAATTGACTTGCGAAATTTGAAAGTACTCTATTCTCAATTTCAAATGAGCGGTCAAAGTCATCCGCCATTTCTACATTGTTTTGTGTACTTTTCAGTCAAACTTTGATTTCACACCGTTGATTGAACGTCACAGCAGAATGTTTACGCTGTTTGATTATTTTGGATTTGAGTGAGTAAATGACGAAAATGACCTCAGGTTGGAGGAGGAATTACAAGGGGCGTGTGGGATTTCAGACAATAATTATACTAGCGCAATATCCGGGAGGGCTTTTTGGTCTAACCATTTGACCGGACTGACTCTTTAGATCTTTGAAAAAGGAATAGAGTAGAAAATATAAGAAATTGCTTGGGAGTCCCACGAGACTGTTATTTAATATACTCTCTTTATGCTTAATTATATATTGTATTTCCTCCGTTTTAAATTGATTGATCTGTTTTGATTTGATATGAAGATTAAAAAAATAATATTTTTTTTAAAATTTTAAATTAAAAATATGTTATATGTACCAAAATGTCGCCCTTCAATATATGGCCTTACATATGACATGTAGAAAGTTGAAACTAAAAAATTGCTAGTCATTTTTTTTAAAACGAACTAAAAAGGAAAATATGTCAAACAAATTAATAAGGAGGAAGTAATATTTTTTAATTTTTGAAATTCAAATTATATAAATTTTGATTAATATTTTTTACATAAATTAATTTTCAAAATATGTGTATTTTGTTTTATGGACAAGGTAAATGATATTTGCCTTTATATTAAAAACTGGTGCAAGATAACTATGACAATTTAATATGATTTATGAGTAATTCAATAAAATAATTAGGTCGCATATATCATAAAATTATATCGATTTATTTGTCAGTATGTCAAAAAATAATTTAAAATAATTATTTAAATACATCATTCTTTATCATGGTAACTAAGAAAATAATTCTTTTAATTAAGTCCATTTCGCTGGGTACCTCAAAATAATTATTTAATATTATTTCATTCTAATATTACAAATTATATAACATTCTAAAATACATTTTCCCCTTCTTCATTTGTCACATTAAAATCTTGATGATTAAATAGATAACCTGGCATTAAGTTGAATATAGCATGACGTCATATTGATCTGTTATGACTTGCATGTCACAGTTTCAAAATGTTTATTTTTACCTCCTCCTCTAGCCTCTTCGTTTGTATTTTTGTAATAATGATAATTTGACATGATTTGTGAGTAATTCAACATGACAATTAAATTGAATATAACATGAAGCATATCGATTTATCAACACTTGCATGTTACAATTTTTAAAATGTATTTTTTCCCTTTTTTTTGGATTGTAGCTTTGAAAGTATAATAATTAAATTTGATATGTGAGTATTCTAATAAGAGAGCTAAATCGAATATAACATGAAGTTATATCAATATGTCATGACTTAGGTACCACATATTGAAATATACTTCTTCTCTTCTTAATTTATAGCTTTGAAACTTTAGGGTATTTTAATGTGTTTTCACTAAACTTATTTTAATAAATACAAAAAATGGAACAAAATTTAAATACCAGCCTCAAAGTTTGTGCAGATCTCCAATCTCCAAACAACCCACTCCGTCCATCGATACTATTTCCTTATCCTTCTATTTTAGAAATAATGATGCTTTTTAAAATTTAAAAAAATTATTTTATTGATAAAGAAATCTTTTACGATCAAATAAATATAATGAAATGTTTAAAATTCAAATTATAATGACATGTTTAAAATAATAAATTTGAATAATCTTATGATAAAATTATGTAAATATTTGATATTTTAAATTCACAAGTTCTTCCTAATCGATGGTAAATATACTTAAATGAGTTAATCGAAAATGATAAAAAGCTTCTTTTTTTATGCCACTTGAGTTATATAAGAATTTGCTAGTCCAAGAGTTAAGCTTTTCATTCTTCAACATGCACCCGGTCAGAGTACTGACTTCTTTCACTATTTGGGAGTTTATGATTTCATATTTTATTTCACTCTTTGATGGGAGTTCCTTTCACCCTTTCCTCACGGTACTACTTTGCTATCGGTAACCATGTGGTAACGATCCTCGTGATCATTTTATATTTTTGCATGTTTTTTCCTATTTTACTCTTTTTCATAACTTTTCTATGGTAATTGTAACCTACGGGATGAGTGACACGATTCTTGAGGTGATCAGACGGGTATTTGGACTGACTTAATTATAAGTGAGATTGGGGGTAGGTGCCATCACAATCCCAGATCTTGAGTTGTGACAACTTGGTATCAAAGCATAGTATACTTGTCTCATGAGTATAAGCCGTGTCTAGTAAAGTCTTGCGGATAATTACAGAGATATCTATTACCACTCTTCGAGAGACTATATGACTTTAAAAAAATTATATTCTTTCTTTCTTATCGTGCATACTTGGTTCCATCGGTTACTGAAAATCTTTGTTTCGTTCATTCACATATGGTGAAGACACATGCTACCATTGCTAGAATCAAGAGCCCGCACCAGTACCTGCACCTTCTGCCTACGTTGTGGCACACAGGCTAGGCAGAGGTCGAGGTGGGAGCAAAGGCCGGGATGCGGCACCGACTAGAGCAAGAGCACAGTCAGCTGCTCGGGTTCCATCTAGGGCAGAGTCATATTGGCTATGATTCAGAGGGTGAGCCAGTTCTTGAGGAGGAGGAGGGCCTAGCTCAAGCACTATCCGAATTTGTGGCTACTTCAGTGCTTCATGACACTCTTGTCTGTGTGCTTGGCTTGCTAGAGGGTACTACTCAGACCGGTATCTTTCCTGATACTCCAAATGATTCTCATACTAGAATAGGGGGGACAAACTCCCGATCAGCACCCAGTTCCAAGTTTTCAGGGCATAACGGGTTAGCCAGGCACAATGGCAGCTACAAGATTTGGGGGTATGCACTTGCCAAGCGTTGGAGTACCCCCAACTGTCGGACCTGTTATGTTTGATCATGAGCAGAAGAGGTTCGAGCGTTTCAGAAAGATGGGTCCACTTCAGTTTTAGTATGATGCGTACAAATTTCTCATTAATTTCCACAAAAGGTTGCAAAATATGGGATTAGTGGAGTCCCATGGAGTAGATTACACTAGTTTTCAGATGTGTGGGCCAGCCAAGCAGTGGTAAAAGAGAAACTGATTTAGTTTGCACTTCTAGAAATTCAACAACATTGTTGGTAAAAGATAGTCTCTTAGTAACAACAAAGTTTCACAAATGCTAAAAACATATTTCTGTTAATTCATAAAACAGAATATATCTCATTAAATCTAGACAAATGGAAGAAAGTACTAATTCAAAATATTAATGTAACAGCTTAAAAAATAAACTAATATTGTTTGTACTAATGTGACTGATGTTCGGCAAAAACACACATAAACTAGTCATTATTTGCCTCACATTTAGTATTTTTTTGTCTTATCTTTGAGTGTTAATTCTATAGTTTCTGCTAATATTCATATGTTTTAATATGTAGGAATGCCTTGAGATATTTGGAGCTTAAACAATAGAAAAAAAAAACAAGAAAGAACCAAAAACGACCAAGGAAGGATCAACGTTGCAAAGCATCACAAAAGAAGCAAAAATTGGTGAACTGGGCAGCCATTGCGCCACCCCTTGCGTTGCAAGTGTGGCGCAAGGCATACTGCCTTTTGCTTTCCTTCAGTGGCGCAAAGAGTGTCGCGAAAAATACTAGCTCTCTGATTCTGAGTTTGTTCCTCGCGCCAAGCTTGAGAGTCGAGTGTGGCGTGAGCCTTTGTTTTCCTAGTCCGTTTTGGATTGGATTCTTAAAATCCTAAAGCTTCCTAGACTCTATAAATACACCTCTTCCATGTTTTTGTAGAGGAATTCTAATTTTGTGAAAGCTAGGGAAAGACTCAAGAACGAAGGTTTCTTTTTTTTTTTTTTTTTTGTTTCCATTATTTTAGAGTAAAATTTGTGAATTCTCTTCTCCATGAGAAAATCATGAGTAGCAAAACTTCTTAGTTCTGGGTTTTGGTGAGTGCATGATGGTTGATATTTGGTTATTGATTATATTTAATCAAGTTTTCCAATTGTGAGTTATTTATTTCCTCTTGATTCTAATTATTGGATTATTTGACGAAATAGTTAAATAGATTGAACTTGAAAAAGGGAATTTGTGAGCATAATAAGAAGTAATATGGCTTGTTTGTGAATCTTATAGGGAAAGGAGAATGATTCGCTACTGGGATAGAAATATACCCTTTAGCCTTGCCTAGTTGATACAGATGAAATCTTACATACACTTCATTATCGACGGACAATCATAGAAATATTGGCGTTAGGAAAAGTGGAGTAGTCTTCGTATTGTTGGAAAAACGCTCAATAGGTGATATCAACCTGCAACTAGTAACTCGAAAAAATGAATAAGTATGACGATATGGAAATTCAATTGGATTGTTAAAGTTAAAGCCCTAGACGTTTCTCCAACTTGATAACAACCAACCTTTTACAACTTTTTTAGATATTTATAGCATAACAACAAATACTTCAATTGATTATCTCTCGAATAGTTAAATAAGAATTTGAATTAGACATCAATCTTTCAAATATTTATGGGTACGATATATGAATTTAAAAATCCTATATTATTTATACGACTGCGTGTACTTGCGTGTGTTTTTGGATGTAATAAGTTTTTAGCGTCGTTACAGGGGATTTGTGAAGGATTGTTTTTCTAGTTTGAATTTTTGTTGAACTATTCAGATTTTACTTGTTTTTCTTATTTTTGGTGCATCACAGGTTAGTTTATGCTAGACACTAGAAGTCAAGGCAATTCCTTGATTTCGCTTGATCTAAAACTTGAGCGAACTCTACGAGTACAAAGAAAAATGGCAGAAGATGAACAGAACCTCAACCCAGATGACAGGGAGAACCGTCAGCCCGTGATTGCTGGGAATGGCTATTGTTAAGCCTAACATCATAGGGAACTTTGAGTTGAAAGAAGGAATAGTGCAAGTATTAGGGTAAACTACACGAAGACCTATACAAGCACTTAGCGGAATTTTTCAAGTTGAGCAAGAACTTCCATTACTAGAATGTGTCAGACGAGTATATCAAATTGGTATTGTTTCCATTCTGACTGATTTGGGAAGCCTAGAAATGGCTACAAAATGAGCCAGCATGATCTATCACCTCTTGGATATCTGGTCAAACAAGTTCCTCAACATATTTTTCTCATCCAGGAGGACAAAAGAATTAAGAGGTAGAATATATGTTTTGTTTAGAAGGACAGTGAGTCGTTGACCTAAGCATGGGAGAGATACAAGGTTATCTACGAGATTTCCCACACTATATGCAAACTAAGAAGATCATCGGGCACAACTTTATTGAGGGGTTGAGACAGGACTCGAAGGCGTTATTAGATGCTGCTGCTCAAGGGAATTTTTTTTCTAAGAGCTATGATGAGATTGAGGCACTGCTTAATTTGATGTGCTCATGTAATCAAGATTATCAGGAACCAAACTGAGTGTTTTCCATGCATAAAACTCTAGGTGTGTTCGAGGTGGGCGCTGTTGCAGCCATACGATCAGACATCAATAAACTGGTGAACACAATCAACAAATCGGTCATCACTCCGAATGTAAGCCATGTACAATAGGTACAACAAGTTCATCAAGTGCAACAAATGCAACTAGTATGTGAGTTATATGGTGAGAATCATGCATAGTTGGGATGTTCTTTGAATCTCGAATTCATCTAGTATGTTGGTCAGCAGAATCAGATTGGTGGATTTCAGCGGAGCAATTATAATCAAATTTTCAGAAACCAACCTAACTTCTCTTGGGGAGGTAATCAAAACCAGCAAAAGCCACATACTAACTTCTAACCACCTCAAGCTCAATAGACAAGCCGCTCTTTGGAGGAGACAACAAAGTAGTTTATGGGACAACAAACTCAGATTGTGAACAATAGGCAAAAGTCCATTTATGACCTTGAGCGCCAAGTGGGTCGTATAGCTTTATCATAACATACAAGACTTGCAGGTGCAATACTGAGTGATATAGAAAATAATCCAAAATAGGTAATGGCAACCACATTAAGGAATGAAAGAGAATTAGTTGAAGATCTACCTAAACAAAAAACTCAAGAGGCAAGTGTAGAGTTTCCTGAAACAGAGCCTGCAAAGAGAAAGTTTTCTAGGATCGCAACTTTCCACCTTCTTTTCCACAAAGATTTATTCCTACACCACCTCCAGCACCAATACTAGAGCCAGAGTCAGAGATTGCGCCAGAAAAGGTAGTTGAGAAAGAGGATGTTGATCAGTCTGAGATTATAGTTGAGAGACATCCACCACCATTTCCTCAAAGGTTCCAAAAAAGCAAAAAAGAGGCGAGCTTCAAGAAGTTCTTTGAATTCTTCAAGGAACTACATATAAACATTACGCTCATTGATGCTCTGAGAGACATGAAAAAATATACAAAATATCTGAGAGATGCGGTGGCATGCAAAAGGCGGTTGGTAGAGTTTGAAACTATGACACTTACTGAAGAGTGCAGTTCAAGGGTTCTAAGCAATTACTCCTTCAAAAGCTCAAGGATCCTGGGAGTTTCACCCTTCCCAGACAGAGGCGGATCCAAGATTTTAAGCTTGTGGGTTCCTGGTAAGGGTGTTTATCGGGTGATTTGATTAAATATTTGTGTTTAATGATTCAACTTATCGATTTTTAATTACCAATGGTCGATGACAGACATCTAGTTGGTCACCATACTTCGTGATCTGCTTTTATTGTGTATGACAAATTTAAAGATAAAAGTACATATATGCTACTCTAAATCACAAATATAATCTGTATTGAAAAATATTAATTTTTTTTGTGAAGTAGTATATGTTTCCACAAATATAATAAACGTATAGAAACACTATGTAACTTAAAAACAATTCATGAAATAACTCAACGGCAAAGAACTGATAACATTTTATATAAATCAAGAGTCCCTACAACATATACGGAGTGTGATATAATGACCATAAGATTGATGTCTATTTAATTTTTATACTTAGGAAATTAACTCTACTTTTTAACAATTTAATTGATCAACACACAACAAACCAAGTAAAAAAGACGGTTATCTACAACTCCACAAACAACATAGAAGAAAATTAGAATATGGAAGACAATTAAAAAAAATGAAAATATAATAGAAACAAACAAAAAGAAAAGAAGAGAAAACCCCCGATGAGTGGCGCGTGGGCTGATCTACTGGAAGTCTGGAAGAGGAAGAAGAACCAAAAATAATTTTTAACCCTAATTTTTTTTTTCTCACTTTTATGATTTTAAATATTGGGATTTTGGTAATAATAATATTTTATTGATTCATTTCCTTTTTAGTTGATATTGTCAATTATGTCTTTTTTAGAAAGAGAGAAAAGATGTGAGCTTCTCCTGTTTTAGAAATCAAAAATGAGTTTGAATTTAAAAAAAAAAAAGAAGCAACCAACAAGGATCGATCCCGCAGGCAGCTGGACAAAAGAGCCTTAGGGGTCCCCTTACTTGCCATTGAACCATCTACACAATTAGTTATGGGTTCTCATCACTATTTACCTATAACTTTTAATACAATTTTCAATATAATTACGAAATCGACAGTAGCGGGTGGCCGATTGCCAGTAGATCTGCCCCTGTTCGCATACAAATTAGTGAAAGTGATGTTGACCAAGCCTTGTGTGATTTAGGGGCAAGTATCAATCTGATGCCCTTTTTGTGTTCAATAGGCTTGGTTTAGGAGAACCATGACCCACCACCATCACTTTGCAGCTAGGCAATCGATCTAAAGTTGCTCCATAAGGAGTTATTAAAGATGTTCTCATCAGAGTTGGTAAGTTTGTGATTTCTGCCGATTTCATAATTTTTGACTTTAAAGCAGATGACAGGGTGCCAATCATATTGGGGTGCCCATTTTTGTCCACCGATGTACCACTCATTGATGTTAGAGAGGGTAAGCTGAAAATATGAGTGCACGATGTGGAGATTACATTCAATGTATACAAAGCACTCCCTACGCCCTCATACTATAGAGATTTGTGCATGATCATAGAGGTGAAAGAAAATAAGTGTGGGGTCAATAAGAGCGAGCCCATGAAATCTGATACTTAGGAAAAAAACATTGAGTTCTTGAATATTTTCGCTGATTTGTCTAAAGAGCATAGAGAAAAAAGTGCTCAAAGTGCTGGGAAAACATGAGCAAGTGATGAAGTGGCATGAGCATGAGTTGAAAAATGGTGAGATAGAAAGAAAGCGGCTGAGAGTTGAAAAAGATGAACCTCTGGGAGTGAAAAAGAAACCAAAATTGAATCACAAACAGAGGAAGCATATGAGAGAGTCTTGATATGTGACATGCATCGTGCTGCGACGTTAAATCATGCGCTTGTTGGGAGGCAACTCAATTTGTAGTAGTGTAGCATTTTATTTTTTTATAGTATCACATTTCTATTTTTGCAGATTTAGGAGAAGTCTGAGTACCCGAATTTGTAGTTAAGGAGCATGTCGAGCTTAATTGTGGGATTGTGCGACCCTTGAAGAAAAATATGAGAAGACATGTTGTTAACGAGGCTCTAGAGAGCCTAGGGGAGTATCTCTCACTCTTGTTTTCAATTTTTTGCTATAATTTGCTCTGAGGATAAAGCATAACTTAAAGTATGGGGTGAGATATCTTCGATATTTGTGAAGTTAAGGGTGAGTACACCATAAAATTTTACTTTATTTTAGCAAAAAAAAGTACAAAAAGATTTTATTGTTTCTTTTTATTTTAAGTTTCAAATACAAAAAGATTTTCTTGTTTCGTTTTATTTTTAGTTTTCTAAGCGGTATATCTCATCCACCCCTTGATTTTTCTTTATGGCATCGGTTTTTTTTGGGGGGGGGGGGAAGAGACTCTTTGAACTGGATAAGTTTTTTATTTTTAGGAGTAGTTTTTATTTTTTTTTTTAGAAGAAGAAAAGACTCTGCTCGACGATGGATGGTTGACGTATGTCTTGAGGGAAGATAGTCATTACGAATTAGGTAAGGAACCTTAGCCTTAAGGCCATTTGAATGCTAGATGCTCGGGTTAGGTGCTAAATTGACCGAATGATGCAAGTTGTAGTTTTTAACTTGAAAGCATGTTGTGAAAAAGTGAATGATTTCTTTTGAGATACCTAAGCTTATTTTCATGACTTTTGTATGATTGTATTGGCTTAATATTGAACTCTTGTTGTGTTTGCTTAGCCGAGGGTCAATATGGATCCATCTTGAGTCGGGCATGTGCCATGTGTGTTAGAAATTTTGTGATATTCCGTATTTTCATATTTATGTCTATAACTTGCCCGTTGTGTTTGCAAAGCGAAATGAAAAATATTGAGTTTAGGGGAAAATATAGGCATTTCTTTGATTAGCCATATTTCTATCCTTCTCTTTATCTACCCACAAGTGATCTTAATTAGCCTCGTTGAGCCTTCAGCCTATTTTGTTGGTAACCATGATAGAAGCTAAATCCCTTTCTTTCAATTGACCTTGAATTTGATCCCAAAATTCTTAAGCACTTTAATTGAAAAATAAGAGTTTGAAATGAGTAAGAATGAAAAATGGGGAATAGTTAAAGATGGAAGCCTACAAAAAATATTAAGGGTGCAAGTGTTGAAAAAAATTCATATGCTATTTGTAGGGAGTTGAAAAAGCAAGAAAAAAAAATAATATATGATAATTTGATCGCTCCTTACTAATGAAGTGTGAACTTGCTTAAAGGGATGAAAAAAAAATTCTACGGGTGAGAAGTGTAGATGAAGGAGTTAGTAAGTTGAAGATTGAGCAATTGTGATGTATTAAGTGCTTTGGGAAGATAGTCACTATTTTACCCAAAATACTTCCCTACTTGTCTCTTTGCCTACATTACAACCCTAAAAGTCCCATTTGATCTTAAAATTTTCTTATTTTAGTGGAGTATTTACACTAAGGGCAAACTTATGGTTCACCATATGCTATATGTGAAATTTTTTGTGAGAGTGAGGGTATTCTTATTCTTATGACCATATATGTGATAATTTGTATTCTTGTGAGCAAATGGGGGCAACTCTCTTGTTTGGTGAGGAAACATGGTTGACGAAAGATAGGTGAAGTGTTTGATCTCTTGATTAAGTGACTTATAAGTGTTCCCCAATATCTTAGAGTCAATTCTTGAGGCTAGGTAGCCTTGAAGTGGTTGTTCATGAGTTTTAATTGTTCTTGATGAGTGAAGCATGTCATAATGAGAACTTGCCATTTATTCATTGTGATCGTGGTAGCCTTAGCCTGAGTAGACCTGTTCAATTAGTGTAGCTCTCGACAGAGAAGGGATGTAGAGTCAATTGCTTACTCGAGAACAAGCAAGTGTCTAAGTGTGGGGTGTTGATGTTCGGACAAAAATACATATAAACTAGTCATTATTTGTTTCACATTTAGCATTTTTATCTTGTCTTGTAGTGTTAGTTTATAATTTGTGCTAATATTCATATGTTTTGATATATAGGAATGCCTCGAGAGATTTGGAGCTTAAAAAATAGAAAAAGAATCAAGAAGGAACAAAAAACGACCAAGGAAGGATTAACGTTGCAAAGCGCTGCAAAAGAAGCAAAAATTGGTGAACTGGGCAGCCTTTGCGCCACCCCTTGCTTCGAAAGAGTGGCGCAAGGACTACTGGCTTTAGCTTTCCTTCAGTGGCGCAAAGAGTGGCATGAAACTGCCAGCTCTCTGATTCTGAGTTTGTTCCTCATGCCATAGTCTTGCTTTTCAAGCGTGGCGCGAGCCTTTGTCTTCCTAGTCCGTTTTGGATTGGATTTTTAAAAGCCCAAGGCTTTCTAGACTCTATAAATACACCCCTTCCATGTTTTTATCGAGGAATTCTGATTTTGTGAAGTAAAATCTAGGGCAAGGCTCAAGAACGAAGGTTTCTTTTATTTATTTCCATTTTTTACTGTAAATTCATGAATTCTCTTCTCCATAAGAGAATCATGAGTAGTTAAACTTCTTAGTTCTAGGGTTTTGGCGAATACATAATTATTGACGTTTGATTATCGATTGTATTTATTCAAGATTTCCAATTTTGAGTTATTTATTTCTTCTTGATTCTAATTGTTTGATTATTTGTCAAAATAGTTAAACACTATCTGTGGTTCATAGTTTGAACTTGAAAAAGGGAATTTGTGAGAATAATAAGAAGGAATATGACTTGTTTGTGAACCTTATAAGAAAAGGGGAATGATTCGCTACTGGGATAGAAATATACCCTTTAGCTTTGCCTAGTTGATACATATGAAATCTTACATACACTTCATTATCGACCGACGACCGAAGAAATATAGGCGTTAGGGATAGTCGAGTAGTCTTTGAGTTTTTGGAAAAAACGCTCAATAAGTGATATCAACCTGCAACTAATAACTCAAGAAAACGAATAAGTATGACGATATGAAAACTCAATCGGATTGTTAAAGTTAAAGCCCCGGACGTTTCTCCATTTTGATAACAACCAATGTTTTACAGCTTTCTTAGATATTTATAGCATAACAACAAATACTTCAATTGATTATCTCTCGAATAGTTAATAAGAATTTGAATTAAACATCAATCTTCCAAATCTCTGTTGGTACGATATCTGGATTTAAAAATCCTATGGTACTTGTACGGCCGCATGCATTTGCATGTGTATTTGGATACAACAATGAACAATCCTATCAAATAATGTCTTCGAATAATTTTCGCAACTTTTCTTCATATTGAAATCTCCCACATGTGAAATTGCGAACTTCAGGTTGTATGACCTGAAATAAGAAAATAAATGTTTCAAAAGATTAAATGTAATGTATGAAAATATGACAAGTAGTGTGAATAATCTGACAATTACAATCAAGAAGCATCCGGTAACAAAAAATCTTATTCTTTCTTATAGTTTCACAATTACGTTATTTTGTTCCTAGGAATAAGGCTGAATGTAAAAGGATCAACAGGTGAAGTTCATAATATTGTCGCTAATTTGATCATGCATCGAACGTCAAATTGGGGCAGCAAATAACTCAAAACAGAGGCGATTAGTGAGCAATATGGGAATGCGAGAAGGAATTATAGCGTTCGCTGAAAAATCTATTGGTGATCAGGTTCACGATGTAGTTGCATCACCAGTCAATTCGAGTCCTTTTAACTCGAAAATCTGTCCAGCAATCTGTCAAAGAGAATTGAACTTGCAAATCTGTCCAGCCATTTGTCAAAGGAATTGCGAGTTCAATTGCTGGACAAATTTGCCAAGAACAGAGGCGTAGAACAGTAGTGCTGAAACCAGCCATCGTCACAATGAACCCATCGACACAAGAAATTACTTTTCAATATCACCAAAAAAAGACAAGAAGTCGAGATCAGATTCTTGAACCTGTATTATCTTGAATATTGACAGCATAACAAGAGAGTCATCTCTTCTTAGTTCTTCTAGTTTTAGCCGATGCATATAATTTTTCGGACTTTAAGCTTAATTGGATATCTATCAATGCGAACTATACTTAGATGCGAAACTATCGAGAGAACATGCTCTTCTGGTTTTTCTTGTCACTTGGAATTCTATAGCTCAACACATATTTACTATATATGGAAATCTATTCATCACAACAAAGTAAAAGCATTCACTACACTAAGAAAGTAAGAAGTACAGCATAAGCAGTTTGATTCATGAACCCAAAAATTTTACGAAGCAGGGAAACTTAAACAGTAGCGCCAAAGGATAAAGATGAGTAGTACCGTGAGGTGGAGTAATTTCAGCAATACTAGGCATCCTTGATGATTGTGGTACTCGTTCTTGGCCACTGTTGGCGTCGGGAACCTGATAAATATTAAGACGTTAGTTAACAATACTTTTGTAGGATTAAAATTTCATTAAAAACGTGTAAGACTTGTAAAATCGAGTTACCTGTTCATTTGAGGTGCCATTGATATCTTGAGGAATAGATTCATTAGGAACATATTTTTGCATAAATTGTCTCATTTAGAGTAATTCTAATTGCAGCTTCTCGTGATTTTGTTTCATTAAATTCATTTCTCCATTTTGTTTCTCCTTTAACTCAATTATATCGTGTTCTAATCTTTGTACAGCCTCATTAGATGAATCCTCTGCAACAATATTTCCTACGGAAGATCCACTACCCAATAGAACTAAAGGAGTTGGACCAAGTCCTAACCACAAACATACCCACTTTTTTCATTCCCCAACACTTGAGAATACACATCGCCTTCCTAAGCAAGATTCTGAGGAGGTTGGTCAGTAGATCTTTCAATATTGCTCATCCTTCCATTTATCATGTCCTGACAATAGAATACACAATAAATCCAATTTGAAATTAATTTATTCACTTTTAACTTTTTTCTCTAATTATTTCTCGATTAAGAAATTAAAAGAAAGAAGAAACCTTAAGATTGTCTTAGCAGAATCATCATCCAGTGGTCTACCATCTAGACTTATTTTATGAGTTGATAAGAAAATTTGTGCTCGTGTAGGCTCTATCTCATTTTCAGCCTAAGCAATAAAATTGATGTCAGATATGCGTCACAAAAAGGGTTTGAAAATATTATAGTTTGTAATTTCTACAGATTTATCTGCTCATACATCAATGTAGCAATACTTTTGGATCCTCCTGTGTGACATCTTTTGCTTGACCCTATTGTTTCTATTTTCTTGGTACGCCTCTGTCATAGCTCAGAGATAACATCATTAACAATTAAAATGTAGATTAACGTTGGACGAATAAATTAAAGATCATCATGCCTTTAGAAAGTTAGAAAATTTTGACGAGCAACTATATGAGACCATTTGAACTCAATCTAGACAATAGACCTCTTAGTAATAGGGGTTCAAAAACCAATTTTACCAATAAATCAAACCAAAAAAAATATTATCGGTTCTTCCCAAGAATCCATACTTTCAAGGTTTCACACCATTAATAGTCATAGTGACGAATGAAAGTCAAGAGGGGGAGGGGTGAATTGAAAATTTCTTACCACCAAGTCGACTGTGGCTACGCGCTAGTCGACTCACCTGCAAGTTAGCTTAAAAAAACAATTTATGAAATAAAGCAAGAACTGAAAGAAATCAGATGCACAAAGTTTTTATACTGGTTCGGATCACCAATGTGGTGCCTATTCCAGTCCCCTTGGGTTTCAAGGGTTTCCTTTAGAGCCTTTGATCGAACGAGGGTTACAAAGGAGTGACTTTGACAATTCACGATTGTCTTTCTTAACACTCGTAGTGACACAACTTCTACCTGTATAACTAGTACTGACTTATTCTTTTTCCTCTTGGTTACAATTGTAGACACTAGAGAATACTGATGTGACGCTAATTTACGTCACTTTCGACTCCTTTTTACTAAGAACAATCGTACGTTTTCAAGCAACCATTGTTGTTTTTGATGTTTTTATGTTGTATTTGTAGGAAATGGAAACAAACACGGAAACGGACGGAAATACGCGAAAAAGAGCAATCTGCCTAAGTGTGACGGCCTGAGTGACGGCCCGTCACACATGTGACGGTCCGTCACTGGGACCGTCACTCCAAGGCAGCAAAGGGACAGTGCCACTGCCTAAGGCTGACGGTCCAGGCGACGGTCCGTCAAGGCAGTGACGGTCCGTCAGCCTGACCGTCACGCTAAGGCAGTAGCTTAAGTCGGCGACCCGCGTTTTGGGAATTCCTAGCCCGTTTTGGATTTGGTTTCTTTGACTCCTATAAATACCCTATGATAGGTTTATGTAATTAGAATTCACCCAATAGTTTTAGAACAGTTTTTAGTCATTGTTTGAGAGCAACAACACGTTTTCGGATTCTTGAATTCGTGTTCGTGAGTTCTTGGTTTTTCTTGTCTTGGATTATTGAAGATTGGTTTTCATTATATTGTAAGAACTTCTTCTCCTTATTATGAATTCAATTCTCTTCTCTTTTCTTTATAGCATGATTAACTAAGACTCCCGCAACTAGGGTTGTGGGAGCCATGGCAAACGTAGCAATATAGATTCCGGGTAGCGTTGGGTTCGATTTATGTATTGTCACGTTGTTAATCATACATTATGTCACGTTTTCTAGTGGTTTGCAAACATTAGAACATGCCTAGGTTTAATTTGCTTGAGAAAGAGATTAAAACCGAGAAACTTGATTAACAACAAGGATTCGAGACTACCAACTCTCGTCTTAAAGATTAATGCCGTAACTGGATTAATCTACTTGATGTTAGGATTGAGAGCTAAAAAGCACATCTTTTTGTTATCGAGAGAAGATAAAAGGAAATTTGTTTATTTGGTCGAGAGACGTTTAGACGATACAATTGACGCAATCACATCGTGACACGCATATAGAAAGAACCCAGTTAAGCCTAGAATCGACATTGTTACAACGCCATGGTGACCACGTCCCTAGTTCGCATTCTCTCATACTGATTTAAACTGCTACGTTTATTATTGTTTTGTTTACAATTTGATTACAAAACCCCCCTTTTATTTACTGGAAACGATTGACGACTAGTCACATACTTCACTAAAGTCTTAATCATCACCATATTCTCTGTGGGATTCGACCCCAACCTTGTTGGGTTATATATTTGACAACGATCGCATACGCTTCTTAAATTGAGGTGTAGTTTGAGTGTTATCAAAAATGGCGCCGTTGCCGGGGAATACGGTTTTTGATTAAGTCTGGTGTGTTTAGTTGACTTTTAGTCATAATTTCTTGCTTTTATTTTTGTTTGTTGTTTTTGTTTTTGGACAGGGTACAGGTTGTGCATGCCAAATACTCGAGGTTCGGGGGAACAAATTGTACCTTACGACCCCGAACTTGCGAGAACATTGAGGCGGAATATGGCCGCACAACTAGAGGCAGCGAGGATCGCTGCGGAACTGCAGGCCCAACAAAATCTGAATGCTGGTGGTCTGCAGGATGATGTGGTACGGAATGATGAGGATCTTGACTGAGATGGAGCTGGCGCTACGGGCGCCATTATTGTTCCACCGCTACCGCCCGGAGCCAAGTTCAACATCACTAGCACGATGATCCAACTGTTGAACTTGAGAGGAGTGTTCCGCGGTGTTGCTGGTGACGATCCAAACAAGCACTTGATGAATTTCGTGGGGATCTGCAAATCGTTTGAGCTGCCGGGCGTGAGTCAGACAGCGATCAGGCTCAGATTGTTTCCGTTGTCTCTGTCTGATGAGGCAGCGTTGTGGTTGACAGAATTGACCCCCGACTCTATCGCAACGTGGGGAGAGTTGAGAGGAGCTTTCCTAGAAAGGTTCTTTCCTCCCTCTCGGATGATACAGTTGAGGGACGAGATTAGCAACTTCAGGCAACAACCGCACGAAGCACTGCACGAGACTTGGTTGCGATTTAAGAAGAAACTGACACAGTGCCCCAACCATCAGCTGAACAACGAATTCTTGATGCAGACATTCTACCGGGCACTAAATTCGGCTACCAAGCCGACATTGGATAACGCAGCAGGTGGAGCGTTTATGGGTCGCACTTTTGCCGACGCCACAGCTATTCTAGACAGGCTCACCAAGACCAACAGCGCCTGGCACACACGAGATTCAGAGGTTGCAGCTAGCACCTATACAGTTGGTATGTCAGCTGAGCAGCGCAGAAGAGAGGAGGAACGCGACCAAGACATGGCGCATCTAAAAACGCAGTTGGATCTCTTGACAAGGCACTTGACGTCAGGAAGTTTAGAGAAGGTACAAGCTGTGGGTTCCCAAGGTATAGAGACTGAGGAAGCAAATTACTTGGGGGGGTTCCAGGCCAATGGCCAGGGAAACCAAGGTCGGAACTATCCAAGAGACAACCACTATGAGAATGGTGGCTACAAAAATCGCAACCAAGGAAACTGGAGGAACAACACCGATAGAGGTGGGTTGTATATACCACCTGGTAATCGGGATAAAGCTGGCAGCGAGGCTGAGACGTCCAAACTTGAGAACATGATGGCGAAGATGCTGCTTAAGGTGGAATCGACCGACTCTGGGGTAAAGGCACTACGGAATGAGTTATCAACATTGAGTCTGGTAGTGGAGTCACACTCAACCGCGATCAAGCAACTAGAGCAGCAAGTGGGTCACATCTCGGCATCTCTAAACCCAAGGAAAATAGGTACTTTGCCGAGCGACACCACTCATCCACAGAATGATGCAAGCTGTATGGCGATCACCACAAGAAGCGGAAAAGTATTACCGGAATCACATCCGGTAATTCATGCTCAAGATGATAGTGTGGATGATAAAGAGGCGGTAGAGGAGGAAACGCCAAAGCCCGCAGAGAAACGCAAGGAAGCTGAAAAGCTTCCAACTATGATATTTCGACACCCACCTCCTTTCCCCCAGAGGTTGAAGAAGAAAGCTGACGACGGTAAGTTCCTGAACTTCATCACCATGTTGAAACAAATTTCAATAAACATACCATTGGTGGAAGCGCTGGAACAAATGCCCGGTTATGCCAAGTTCATGAAGGACTTGATCACAAAGAAGAGGACGGTGAGTTTTGAACCGGAAGATAACCTCCATCACTGCAGCGCTATCTCTTCAAGGTCGTTAGTTGAAAAGAAGGATGATCCAGGTGCGTTCACTGTTCCATGTACTATCGGGAAGCTCAACTTCGGAAGAGCTATGTGTGATCTTGGGGCTAGTATCAATTTGATGCCGCTAGCAGTGTATGACAAATTGGGTTTGGGACCTCCTAAACCAACGTCCATGAGAGTGATGATGGCTGACCGTTCGATAAAACGACCTGTTGGAGTATTGTCTGATGTGCTAGTAAAGATTGGTAAGCTTATCTTCCCAGCTGACTTTGTAATTTTGGATTGTGAAGTGGACTTCGAAGTTCCCATAATCTTGGGACGACCATTGTTAGCTACGGCGAGAGTTTTGGTTGACATGGAGAAAAACGAACTGACCTTCCGATTGAACAATGAAATGGTCAAGTTCGATGTGACCAAGCTGATGAAGCGACCAAGTGACATGAGAGTGGTCGCGGTCATCAATGCTATTGAGGAAGCCCCTGCGGATGTGCACCTTGAGGAGAAGAGTTTGGTCGAGACTCTAGCTGTGGTAAGAAGTATGGTGCGAGAGCATAAACATGTAGAGGAAGGCGGTGAGATTAAATCAAGAAAGCGAAAACACCGCAAGAGAATCTGCAAAGAAAGAGCGAAGAAGCGGTCACGACTAGCTGCGGAGCCAACAAAAGAAGAAGTTGGACAGCAACATCGAATCAGCAGCGCGTGCAAACACTCCATTGAGTTCTCTTGTTTTGGAGACCCTGGCGGTCTCCAACATCATTCCGAAATTTGAGTCATATCGACTTCACAGGTATTCCTTTATTCTCACAGTTTTTAGCTTTCATATATATGCATTGGGGACAATGCATAAGTCTAAGTGGAGGGTGTTGGGAAACCTGTGAGTCACCACCAAGGGTTTTTGTTGCCGATTTCTTTTCCCTACGGTGTGCTATCTAGTAGAACCGGCATGTTTAGGTTGTTGTTTTAAATTTTTTTTTAAAAATTTTTTTTTTCTATAGCAAAGCATGCGATTTCTTAGCAAACGAAGCCCCTTTAAAAATTTTATGGTTTTGAGCTTATGTTGAAACGATTGACTGTCTGGATCCTTGAATGTCATTGTGTGAATATGATTAGAATGAGTATGCTTAAGCCGAGCGGTTGTTTGATAGTTGGTAGCGATATAGTTTCTTGGTGCTAAGAGTGTGTGAGATTAATTGTTATAAATTCTTACTCTGTGCATGCATCTAGAACTTGCCCGGTCTATTTTGTTAAGTTTGAAGTTGGTTGCTTAGGAAAGGATCGCAGGCCCTTTTTGATGCAGTCCACTTAGCCTATATGACCGTCCAAATACAAAGAATCCCTTGATCCCTATTCGAGCCATAATTGACCTTGTTCTTTCAATAACCTGTCACCATTCCTGTTTAACTTTGAATCCCTGTTTTGGCCCTGGTCCTACCAATGGACATTGTGCACCTTGACGTAGGCAATCAGCCTAAGTTGAGGGTGGCTACTACAGTGGTAAAGGAGAAGAAAAAGAGGATGGAGATGATTGTTGTTGAATATAATGAAAATCCGGGTGTGCACCTAAGAAAAGAAAAGAAAAATAAAGAAAGATGAAAAAGATCGAAAAAGAAACAAAAAGAATTGTCAATAAAGAGGCCGCACCTGTATCTAGAATCAAGGAAATAAAAAGGTGAATAAGGATGGATAAAGTGAAGTTATGTGGTGGTAAGATGTAAATGGTTCCAAGGAGGGCTTAGTCACTAACCCCTAAATGTATCCTACCTGCACCCGAAGCCTCATTACAAGCCGAAACAAGTCCTGTAGTGATCCTGAGTAGCTTTCTGAAGAACCAAAATAGAATAGTAAGGGCAAGCCTATGGTATCGCATGTGCATTGTTTGAAATCGTTTGTGAGTGTGAGCGCTTACCTAGTCCCAAATCTTGTGTGTGGGATTTCTTTGTGGTGAGGCCACCAAGATGTCTATATTGTCTATTGATTGTTAGGATAGCTGCGTATGTGTATGCATAATATTCTATCATATCGGAGTGACATGTTTGGATCCTTGCAAGTTAGTGTTTCATACATACGTGTGCTACGAGGGAGCCTGATTTAATTGAATAAGTTTAGAATGACCATGAAGTGCTATAGACATGAGTTCGTGTTCTTAGTTGAGTCCTATTATTGTTTTATGTTATGTTGCTTGAGGACAAGCGAACGTTTTAAGTTGAGGGTGTTGATGTGACGCTAATTTACGTCACTTTCGACTCCTTTTTACTAAGAACAATCGTACGTTTTCAAGCAACCATTGTTGTTTTTGATGTTTTTTATGTTGTATTTGTAGGAAATGGAAACAAACACGGAAACGGACGGAAATACGCGAAAAAGAGCAATCTGCCTAAGTGTGACGGCCTGAGTGACGGCCCGTCACACATGTGACGGTCCGTCACTGGGACCGTCACTCCAAGGCAGCAAAGGGACAGTGTCACTGCCTAAGGCTGACGGTCCAGGCGACGGTCCGTCAAGGCAGTGACGGTCCGTCAGCCTGACCGTCACGCTAAGGCAGTGGCTTACGTCGGCGACCCGCGTTTTGGGGATTCCTAGCCCATTTTGGATTTGGTTTCTTTGACTCCTATAAATACCCTATGATAGGTTTATGTAATTAGAATTCACCGAATAGTTTTAGAACAGTTTTTAGTCATTGTTTGAGAGCAACAACACGTTTTTGGATTCTTGAATTCGTGTTCGTGAGTTCTTGGTTTTTCTTGTCTTGGATTATTGAAGATTGGTTTTCATTATATTGTAAGAACTTCTTCTCCTTATTATGAATTCAATTCTCTTCTCTTTTCTTTATAGCATGATTAACTAAAACTCCCGCCACTAGGGTTGTGGGAGCCATGGCAAACGTAGCAATATAGATTCCGGGTAGCGTTGGGTTCGATTTATGTATTGTCACGTTGTTAATCATACATTATGTCACGTTTTCTAGTGGTTTGCAAACATTAGAACATGCCTAGGTTTAATTTGCTTGAGAAAGAGATTAAAACCGAGAAACTTGATTAACAACAAGGATTCGAGACTACCAACTCTCGTCTTAAAGATTAATGCCGTAACTGGATTAATCTACTTGATGTTAGGATTGAGAGCTAAAAAGCACATCTTTTTGAGATCGAGAGAAGATAAAAGGAAATTTGTTTATTTGGTCGAGAGACGTTTAGAAGATACAATTGACGCAATCACATCGTGACACGCATATAGAAAGAACCCAGTTAAGCCTAGAATCGACATTGTTACAACGCCATGGTGACCACGTCCCTAGTTCGCATTCTCTCATACTGATTTAAACTCCTACGTTTATTATTGTTTTGTTTACAATTTGATTACAAAACCCCCCTTTTATTTACTGGACACGATTGACGACTAGTCACATACTTCACTAAAGTCTTAATCATCACCATATTCTCTGTGGGATTCGACCCCAACCTTGTTGGGTTATATATTTGACAACGATCGCTTACGCTTCTTAAATTGAGGTGTAGTTTGAGCGTTATCAAATACAAAGTATTATGATGGATAAAAGCTAGACAGTGGTCTTGTTCAAGAGAAGTTGCGTAAGGTCCTTCTCTTTGGCTGGTACTCTTTATAGGGACTTGTTGTTGCTCTTGTAAAAGGAAAACCCAAGGGACGTTTTGATCATCAAGGATTCTAATTTTATTCCTTGATTGATTTTCTTCAATCATGTCCATATCAGATATGTCTATGATACTCTTTCCGTGTTGGTTTTATTCCTCCTTGTTTATCTTCAGTCAATCATGTCCATATCAGATATGTCTATGATTCTTCTTTCCGTTTTGGTTCTTCTTGCTTGCAACTTTGCTCGTCGTCTGGGTGATCTCGCGATTGCCTTTCCTTGTGTGCCTGATATCTTTTTCGTGATCTCAGGATCATGATTTACGATCTTCCTTGTGTGCTCGATATCTTCTTGTGATTTTACTGGATCTTCTTCTGCTTGATTCCAGAGTCATGATTTGCTTAAATCATGGGTTGCTTGATCTTCCTTGCCTTATGTGTAATCCATTTGCTCATTGTTTCCTTTTTGCCTACAATAGAATGAGCAATCAGTTTTTGTCATTATTAAAATAAAATCCCAGGAGGCTAACAATCTCCCCCTTTTTGATAATGACAATTTCGTGAGGTGGCTCCCCCTATCTTGATGCCCGATGTGATCAGCTCTCCCTTACTTCATGAATCTGTGGAGTAAAACTTTTCTCCCCTTTGGCATAATAAAAAAGAAACACGAATGCAACATATGATAGTATGAAAAGTGAATGCAGCATAAGACAGCAAAACACATAAGCAGAGAATAACAACACAAAAGAGAATATAAGCATCAAGGTCAGCAGAGTTAGAGGTATAAGGCAGTAAAACAATTAATTAAAGCAAGTAATACCAAGGCAAGTTCTATGGAAATAGAATCTTTCCTCTAAGAGAGGTTTTTGTAAAAATATCAGCCGGTTGATTTTCAGAATCAAAAAATTCAAGCTCAAAGTCTCCATTTTCAACATGATCTCCAATAAAATGATGCTTAATATCTATATGCTTGGCCCTAGAATGATGCATGGTATATTTTGATAGATTAATAGCACTGGTATTGTCACACATAAAGGGAACAAAATCAAAAGATAAATCAAAATCAAGTAATTGATGCATTATCCATAATAATTGAGCACCGCAGCTACCAACTGCAATATACTCAGATTCTGTTGTAGAGAGGGCTACAGAAGTTTGTTTCTTGCTATGCCAAGAAATTAGTCTTTCCCCAAGGATTTGACATATACCACTGGTACTTTTTTGATCTGTCTTATCACATGTAAAATCTGCATCTGAGTAATCCATTAGATCAAAATTAGAAGAATGAGGATACCAGAGTCCTAATTCTTGAGTTCCAATGAGATATCAGATTATTCTTTTGACTGCCGTAAGATGAGACTCTTTTGGCGCTGATTGGAATCTGGCACATTTGCATATGCTGAACATGATGTCAGGGCGACTTGCAGTTAAGTATAGTAATGATCTAATCATTCCTCGATATAATTTTTCATCCACGTCCTTTTCTGGTGCATTAGTTTCCAAACATGTGGATAGACTCATAGGAGTTCCAAAGGCTTTTCCTTTTTCAATTCTGAATTTTTTGATGAGCTCCTTTGTATATTTACTTTGACAGATGAAGGTTCCTCGTGATGATTGTTTAATTTGTAGTCCAAGGAAAAATGTGAGTTCACCCATCAAGCTCATTTCGAATTCTCCTTTATAAGATTTGTAAAATTCTCACAAAAAGAGGTGTTAGAGCTTCCAAAGATAATGTCATCCACATAAATTTAAACAATAAGAATATTTTCATCTAGTCTTTTTGTAAACAAGGTGGTATCAATCTTACCTCTTTGAAATTCTTTACTAAGTAGAAAACTACTAAGTCTTTCATACCAAGCTTTGGGAGCTTGTTTAAGACCATAAAGGGCTTTGGAAAGTTTAAAAACATAATCAGGACAAGATGGATTTTCAAAACCAGGAGGTTGTTTGACAAAAACTTCTTCTTTTATAAAGCCATTTAAGAAATAACTTTTAACATCCATTTGAAAAAGCTTAAAACGTTTGAATGAGGCATAAGCAAGCAGTATACGAATGGATTCTAACCTTGCTACAAGAGCAAAAGTTTCATCATAATCAATTCCTTTCTGTTGTGAGTATCCTTGAGCTACCAGTCTGGCCTTGTTCCTGATAACCTTACCTTCCTCATTGAGTTTGTTTCGGAAGACCCATTTTGTGCCAGTGATTGAGCAATTTTTTGGTCATTTGATGAGGGTCCATACCTGATTTCGTTCAAACTGATCCAGTTCTTCCTTCATGGCATGTACCTATGAGTCGTCTTCCAAGGCTTCAGTAATTCATTTGGGTTCAAACTGGGAAATGAGAGCTACTGAGGCTTGTCTTCGAAGTGATGCTCTGGTCTGCATTTTTTCAGCTGGATTTACGATGATAAAATCATTTGGATAACTCGCATAATGTCTCCATTCTATGGGAACATTTGTCTTAATCACATCTGTGGTAGTCGGTTCATGCTCTGGTATAGTCGACTCAGGAGTCTCAACTGAATTAGTCGACTGTTCTGATTCTTTTAGAGTTGACTTTTGTACCTGTTCTTCATCAAGGCTAAAACTACTAGAGTGCTGGACACTAGGGTTAGAGTCATCAAAAACCACATGAACAGATTCTTCAACACTAAGAGTTCTTTTATTAAACACTCTAAAGGCACGACTAGATGGGGAATATTCCAAGAATATACCTTCGTCACTTCGTGGATCAAACTTACCCAAATTTGTTTTTCTGTTGTTGTGGACAAAACATTTACAACCGAAGGGATGGAAGTAGTTGATATTTGGTTTCTTGACTTTCCATAATTCGTAAGGAGTCTTTTTTAGTATTGGCCTTATTAGATATTTGTTCAGGATGTGACAAACTGTGCTCACTGCTTCTGCCCAGAAGTGGTCTGGAAGACTTTGTTCTAGTAGCATTGTTCGTGCAGTGTCTTAAAGTGATCTATTCTTTTGCTCAACTACTCCATTTTGTTGAGGTGAATGGGGTGATGAGAAGTTTTGAGTGAACCAATTTTGTGAGCAGAATTCCTCAAAGGCGTTATTTTTAAATTCTCCTCCATGATCATTGTGAATTGTGGATATATAATAGCCTGCTTCTCTTTGTACTTTTCTACAAAAGACTTTAAAGTTAGCAAAAGCTTCATGTTTATGAGCAAGAAATATAACCCAACTGAATCTAGAGTAGTCATCAACAATAACGAAAGCGTATCTTTTACCACCAATGCTAGAAGTCCTGGTAGGACCAAAAAGATCCATGTGAAGGAGTTGAAGAGGCTTAGAAGTACTTATGATATCCTTGACTTTGAAGGAGGAGCGATTTTGCTTACCAAGTTGATAAGCATCAAAAATATGATCCTTTTCAAACTTGAGCTTTGGCAACCCCTCAACTAATTCAAGTCTGGAGAGTTTCTCAAGAGCATGCATACTTGCATGACCAAGCTTTCTATGCCATAACCAAGGATCACAGGATAAAGCAGTAAGACAGGTTAAAGTAGGTAAATCAACATTATTTAAAACATAGATATTGTCAACTCGATCACCAATGATGGTGATGATCTTTGCCATATATTGATGGTGCATTTGAGAGCATTGAACAACACATCAAATTCTGCATCACATAGTTGGCTTATGCTGAGTAGATTGTGCTTTAGTCCATCAACCAGGTATACTTCAATTAAGTCGCAGGAGGGGCTGATTGTTATAGATCCAACTCCAACAACGTGTCCTTTAGCATTGTCTCCAAATCTCACATATCCACCATCAAGATCCTTTACTGATTTGAAATTCTCTCTTTTGCCTATCATATGTCTGGAACACCCACTATCTATTACGCACATACCCTTTTTGTATGTTTTCTTGGAGTGTTCCTGCAAAACAAGTAAATTAGTTTCTTTCAGGTACCCAAGTATTTTTGGGTCCTTGATGGTTATTGTTAGTGTCCTTAGCCTTCCATATCTATTTTCCAGGATGAAATCTCTTACAGTTAAAGGCTTTGTGACCACTTTCACCACAGGTGAAACATGTAGGTTTAAAACGATTGAAGGAGCTTTTTACAGAACAAAAGTCAATTGATGAGTTGGAAACACAATTACTTTTAGATCTTCTTGAGGAGGAATTATTTGTTTTGACTGAGCATTGACTGGGTGATTTCTTGGTGCTGTTTAAATGATCTTGATTTCACCAAGTTCCTCTTCAAGCAAGGCTACTTCAATTTTACTTGCTTCAAGAATAATTTGCCAGTCTTTCTTTTCTTTTGCAAGCTTATTGTATTCATCAATAAGATTTTGCAGATCATCGGTAACTAAATCCAGAGAGTATTGAAGATTTGCACAATTAGGACAATCATATTTTATTACCTCACTTGTTTCACCGATGGCCATGAAGCATATGCTGGCTATTTCATTTGTCTCATCTTCTGAGGCTTCTTGATCGCTCTAAGATCCAAAGTTCATTGAGTTGTTGTTCTTTCGACTACCCTTTCTTTTAAGTTCAGGGCAGTTTGTTTTGATATGTCCTGTTTTACCACAATGATAGCATCTGTCATCATTTCGTTGATATTCATTACCTCTGTTGTTTGACTGTGGCCTCTGGTTTCTTTGTTTTAGCATATGCCTAACTCCTCGATTGATTAGAGCTAGTACTTCATTTCCTTCCTCATCCATTTCTTCCATTGAGTTTTCCTGGGATGGTGCATTGAAGGCGACTATTTTCTTCTTTTCTTCCTTAAGATGCCTGTTGATGTGATTTTGTTCGTAGGCCATCAAGTTTCCTCGTAGTTCATCATAGGTCATATTTTCCAGATCTCCATCTTCAAGAATGGTGGCCTTTGTTTCCCAAATTTTGGGAAGACTTCTGATGAGCTTCCTGACCTGTAGTCCATTTGAGTATACCATTCCTAGAGATTTGAGCTCTCCCACAATTTTGCTGAATCTTGAAAACATGGTTTCCACAGATTCTTCATCAGCCATCTTGAATAGTTCATACTCATTTACTAAGGCACTAATCCTGGCTTCTTTTACTTTGGTGGTTCCTTCATATGTGACTTCAAGTTTGTCCCACATCTCCTTGGCAGTTTCGCAGGTGGAGATTTTTTCATATTCTGCTCCGCTCACTGCAAAGTAAAGTAAGCTTATGGCTCTAGCATTAATTTGAATTAAGTTGTTACTTTGTGACTTCAAAGGTTTCCAGATCAACTTTGCTTGCAGAATCTTTTAGTCCAGGGATAGGTTTTGGTCCTTTCTTTATTAAAACCCAGGCTTGGAAGTCATTGGATTGTACAAAGATTCTGAACCTTTCCTTCCAGTGAGAGTAATGTTGTCCGTTGAAGTATGTAGGTTTGTTTGATGAATGTCCATCTTGCAATATTGCTCCAGGGATTTGATATGCTGCCATTTGATCTTTTCTCACATGTTGTTAGACACTTGTAATGTGAGACCTGCTCTAATACCAATTGAAAGTCAAGAGGGGGGGGGGGGGGGGAATTGAAAATTTCTTACCACCAAGTCGACTGTGGATACGCCCTAGTCGACTCACCTGCAAGTTAGCTTAAAGAAACAATTTATGAAATAAAGCAAGAACTGAAAGTAATCAAATGCACAAAGTTTATATACTGGTTCGGATCACCAATGTGGTGCCTATTCCAGTCCCCTTGGGTTTCAAGGGTTTCCTTTAGAGCCTTTTATCGAATGAGGGTTACAAAGGAGTGACTTTAACAATTCACGATTGTCTTTCTTAACACTCGTAGTGACATAACCTCTACCTGTATAACTAGTACTGACTTATTCTTTTTCCTTTTGGTTACAATTGTAGACACTAGAGAATACAAAGTATTATGAAGGATAAAAGCTAGACAGTGGTCTTGTTCAAGAGAAGTTGCATAAGGTCCTTCTCTTTGGCTGGTACTCTTTATAGGGATTTGTTGTTTCTCTTGTAAAAGGAAAACCCAAGGGGCCTTTGATCAATCAAGGATTCTGATTTTATTCCTTGATTGATTTTCTTCAATCATGTCCATATCAGATATGTCCATGATACTCTTTTCGTGTTGGTTTTATTCCTCCTTGCTTGTCTTCAGTCAATCATGTCCATATCAGATATGTCCATGATTCTTCTTTCTATTTTGGTTCTTCTTGCTTGCAGCTTTGCTCGTCGTCTGGGTGATCTAGCGATTGCCTTTCCTTGTGTGCCTGATATCTTTTTCGTGATCTCAGGATCATGATTTACGATCTTCCTTGTGTGCTCAATATCTTCTTGTGATTTTACTGGATCTTCTTCTCCTTGATTTCGGAGTCATGATTTGCTTAAATCATGGGTTGCTTGATCTTCCTTGCCTTCTGTGTAATCCATTTGCTCATTGTTTCCTTTTTGCCTACAATAGAATGAGCAATCAGTTTTTGTCATTATTAAAACAAAATCCTAGGAGGCTAACAACGAAGGCCACATACTCAGCATAGTGCATAGTAAATAATGTGCTCTAGTAACGTGTTAGACGAATTCACTTCCTCAGTGATTCAGTTATAATTCCATTGTAACCTGCTTTTCTGACCAGAGAGTCAATTGCTTCAATCTTTGTCCAGCCTGGTTACAAAATTCAGGAAGTTCATCTTAGGAATTAGTCAGTTTCAGAAGTGTCAAACAAGCTTACGAAAAAAAAAGAGGCACAACATTCTCATCAGCGATGAGGCAGAGAGACAAAAATCACCTGTATGCGCAACAATCTCAGGTAGCAGGTATGTGGCACTTCTCCTTGCTTTATACTCAGGATCTGTAAATTCAATAATCATCCCATGCCTTCCCACCTGAAGGAGTGCACTACATTCTTCAGAATAATGACTAGTACATCCAATAAAGGAACAAAATAAAGTTGTAGAAAGAAATGCTGGTAGACGATATTTTTATTTATTGTGTCAAAAGCAATAACGAGAATCTTTGCAATGGAAACATGATCACATCCCATGCGCAAAAGCATAAGATGTAATATGTCTGATCATTTAGCAAAAACCTTCCTAAGAATAGATCTAAGAAAGAATAAAAAGCAAGCAAACACTTACCTAAGAACCTAAGAGCATGTTATAACTTTAGATTGTATTGGAACCGCATTCACACATAAACGGTGAAATCTGAAGAGAGAAAAATCTCAAGAATTAACTCTGCAGGAACCAAATATATTTTTACCAATATTTAATCATGATTGTAAGTGCTACACCATTGTTCATATCAAGTGCCAGAGCAAGTAAATAATCCTTCAAAACAGTTTTGCCAGCATTCAGCGATTTCACATGAACAAGATTTTAAGGAACACCAGTATCACATAATGAAGATGACAAGAATGGAATAACATACTTGTTAGATCATAATCTTTAAATCATAATTTACCCTGTTAGAGCATAATCCTTAAAACCATTAAAAAAGGAAGAGAGCTTCCAGAGTGCCGATGCATCCAGGTAAAGAAGGCTCCCCACCATTCAGAACTTTGTTACAAGTCACAAACAATAGGCTGAAATGCTGTTTGCTCCACGTGTGAACAAAGCATCCAAAGCTATTTTGCGCTTTGGTTTGGCGTATCACGTGTAATAAAGGAAAGACTAACAAAAAGATATCAATTTGGTTAGCTTACAAAAAGGACAACCAAAAAAACCTTACCCAGTGAAAACTGATAAGCAGATGCACTTTCTCAACATAGTAAAGCCTAGACTCCTAAGCTTCATTGGTTGAACAGATTCCGATGAAAATGGTTTTATGCCTAATTCAATCCCAAAAGCTAGCTTATGAGGTACGTAAACCTAGCTATCTTAGTGATCACACTAGGACTGGACAATTGGTGCCTGGACAATATAACAACAGGGGTCTTGACATTGGAAAACCAAGACCATATACGGGGACAATAGCTTATTCTCTACAAATGTGGAACACTTAACACAAACACAAGATATAAAGAAAAACTAGTTACAACGAGGGAAAATTATAAAGAAAGGTGAGCTCTGAATATGTTAAAAAGGAGTGACCTATATAAAATCCTACATGGAGAACGTTTGATATACGTAGACCTTATCCCTACCTTTGTGGGGTAGAGAAATTGTTTTCAATAGACCCTCGGTCCAAAAGAAAAAGAAATCAAAGCAGGGTTGCAAGAAAAGAATAATATGAAGCACAATAGCAAGAAACAAAACAAATAAAGCAAGATACCAAGACATGTTATAGACACAACTAAAGAAGCAATAGGTAACAATAAAAAAGAAGTAGAAGATAATTAGTAGTACTAAATTGGAATACTACTAATGAGGAGAAAAATGGAAGTGATGATGCATAGTTACTACGGTACTATGCTTTGTTTTGATGATGTGACAAACCTGCCGAGGAACTAGACACACACCTGGCCGATCTCAGAGGGAACATGAGAAACAAGATCTCAGGGGGAACAAGTTGTATAATTGAAATGATCATTCTCGGGGGAAAATTTATTCAAGAGAAACTATCTCTTAGAGGGATCTTATTTCACGGGGACCAGATGAGGGACTAGGTACGCGCACCAGGACGATCGGTACGAGTTAACTCTCACAATAGTCCACAACTGTAAAGATGCTGCCAACTGTGATAGAGTTGCAAGAAAGATGCTATGGTCTCTTATTTTTTAGGGATTAGATGAGGGACCAGGTACACGCACCAGGCCAATCCATACGAGTCAACTCTCACAACTGTCCACCGTTGTAAAGTTGCTATCACTGTGGCAGAAATGCAGCATTGCAGAAAAGCTGCTGCAGTCCCCTTCTCTTGTCCAACGGTTAAAGTTTTACCTCTCTCATCCTCCATATACTTTCAACACACCAAGATATGAAAACTTAGCTTTTGCAAATCAAAATATCACATATTCTCTCTGCAAAGCCACCAAGGTGCTCCAATAAGACAAAGCTTAAACAACCAAGGGACCAGCTTGCTACAACTGAATATGTCTTTAGGTCTAGGTTGTTGAGTCTTTGTCTTTTGCTCTTCATTGTAAACCTACTCATCATTTTGAGAACCTTGTGTAGGTGTTTTATCTTTCCTCTTATCTTAAAGATTTGAGTGTGGGCTAGAGTTAGCCGTAGTTGTGTCAACTAGAGTTAGTTGATTAGCTTGGCTAGAGTTAGCCGGGTTGTGTCTTTGCAATAGAGTTATTGTAAGAGTGAGGGATTAAGATTTTAATTCCTAGGTTGCAAGAGGTTGTAATCTGAACTTTGCTCATTTGATTTAGTGAAGTGGTTGGTGAAATCCTACTGTGGTAGGTCGTGGTTTTACTCCCTTGAGCAAGGAGGTTTCCACGTAAACATCTTGTGTTCTTTACCTTCTGTATTGTTGTATTTTGCCTTCTGTCCGGAGCATCGTATTCAGACAAGGGACCTGGTCCCTTGACTGGTGGTGGACTCATACAAGCCAACAGGAAGATATAGCCTCCTATCTCTCCCACATAAAGGTGCTACAACGCTCGGCTACCTACTAACCTACGACACAAGACTATGATAAATCAACACAAATAAATGGTTAGACAAGTGATGCAATTGGAATTAAGGAAAGCCTTTTTTTTCTTTTCTTCTTGTAAGTAAATAAGACAAGTTAAAAAGTATAGGTTGAGAGCATATAATTTTCGGTAGCTAGCACCATAACCAAATTAAAAAGAACAATTCTCCATACTAAAAAATGCAAAGGAATAGAAACTGCATTGGATCTTCACATTCCAATGCCACAGCACCACCCAACCAACTACCAAGAAAGTAATTTGTTCCCCTGAAAAACACTCAAGTAATCTGTATAACAAAACCTAAAGCTTCATCAAAAATTCCTAAAGTTGCACGTCTCCAGCTTAATTACACAAGTATACCAACAAATTATTAAATTTGGTGAGCATTTGTTTACACATAGCATGGATATAAACAATCAAAGCCCCTCAAGGTAAAAAAAAGGGGGAGAATTTTCTTTTTCGACAGTGTCAGGGTCATTTTAGCTCAAATCGATCCACCAAAAGCTCACAACCACATGTGCCATGTAAAAAGGCAAAAATATTTGCAAGGTCATAGATATGGGTATCTCAATTTTCACACCAAAACTAGTTCACTCCGCTACAGCCACAAGCACAGACAAAGAGTGTAAAACGATTAAACCGATTGCTATAGCCCGCAATCACATACAATAACATACTAAGTGTAGTCCTACAAGCGGGTCTGAGGAGGACATTACACAACCTTTGTGGGGCAGAGAGACTATTTTCGATAGACCATGACACACAACTCACAAGCACATAGTTTAGAAAATGAAAAGGAACTAATCAGCTGATGTGAGATAGAAGGTCTAGTTGTTAATTAACAAAGAACTAAAACACCTGAAATCAGCCAAAACACCACCATGTGAGCACGATAGATAAACGAGAACCACTATATGCTCTGTCACTATCCCAAAAGTTCAACTGAAATTATCTTTTTCATCGCAACCCCAAAATACAAGCGAGAACCACCCATAAAAGCCATAAGATCATCTTCTTTTCCTCAACTACTAAGACAAAAAATACAGATCTTCATAGTCATCTGAAACAGCTCAAAACAGCCCCTGAGACATACTTAACAGTTGCACCAGTTGGACACACCACTAGTGATGATTTGACTTCAATTTTTGTTTCAATTTAAGTCGGTCTTTGTTGTCGAGTGATTGCTCATTGGTCTCATTCGAGATTTCATTTCCAATATAGCAGCTGTATAATTTTTATTTACCATGAAGCATGCCTCCTTAAATCTTGGTTTGTTTATTTTGTTTCAAAATTGATTGTCCTTTTCTTTTAATGTAAATTGATTGAGAAATTCATGTTTATTTGTTATAAGATGTTAATATGTTTGAGGATTAAAGGAAGTTTGGTTAACAGTTTTCGAACTTATAAAAAAAAGGTAGCTTAATATTCCAACATTCACTCCACTAAATTAAGCAAAAAAAAAAACTATGATAATGTCAAATAATCCATCACAGTCACACCACATACAACTAAGTGCACACTAGCTAGGCTGATACATGTATTATGATATTAGTAGTGAGGTTGAACATATCTAAGGCAACAAGTACTGTAGAAAATAAATACTAGAACAGAAATTAGTCAAAGATACGAAGAATTTAAAAAGATGAAAAACAAAGAAAGACAACAAAATCTAGAGCTCGGTATATGTAAAATTTCTCAAAATAGAAAGAGTCCGACGAGAGGTAAGGGAGAACACTAAAAGATTCTTATCCAGATGCATGAGAGAGTCATTGAAGGGAAAAGTATTTTTCTCTTCGATGAAATTTGAAGCTAGCTAAGACTTCATGATTTTCAACCCATTTTGTTAACCACATCCTAGTATGCTTCAACTATTCTTACTACCAGACTAAAATTTTAGCTTTAAGCTAATTTCAGGCGCTCTAGTGTCAAACTAGTTCAAGTACAAAACAGGTTAGCTAATAATGTTATCATGTATTTCAGTATGGCTAAGATGCTCTGAAACAAGAAAATGTCATTTTTTTTCTTTTTCTTTAACTTACAGATTACAACAGAATTAGACCAGATAAAGGGTGTGTTTGGTATAAAGAAAATATTTTTCACGGAAAATATTTTCTAGAAAAAGAAGTGTGTTTCTTACTTAATTTCTAGCGTTTGGTAAGTAAATAAATAGATAATATCACAAGGGCATTTATATATAAGCTAGCAAAACATTATAAGGGTGGGATAGGGTGGGGAGGGGGCTGGAATGTTCAAGAGACGGGAGTTGGGGACGTTGGGTGGGCGGGGAAGAGATAATGAATATGTAAGTTACTTATGAAACTTGTTTTTTCCTACTTCCATTAGAAGTCATTTTCCTCATTTTTAAGAAGCTTATTTTCTATAGAAAATATTTTGACCAACTAAATATGAAAAAATTGTTCCTCCATACCAAACACACAAAAAACAACAACACAATTTTGAACTTGTGAATCAAAGAGCAAGCAAACTATTCTAAGCACAAAAATACAAAATAGATAAAATTGTAACTAATATTCCCGCCTCTAATTAGGTCACCTCCAATATGCCCTAGAAGCTAGAAAAAATCAACCTTTCCCCCCTTCAACTTACAAATTAGATACTCTCTTTCTTCTGAAAAAATCAAAGAAAATGCAAAAGTGATAAATATGCATAGAGAGCAGCGATGCATCAATTTTGGGTGAAGCCAAAAGAGAGAGAAAATAATTTCTTATACATATAGAGTTTTGGTTGAAAAGAGAGAAAATATGTTTTTTTTAAAAAGAGGGAGTGAAATTTTGGTACCGTCTATTTTGCCCACGATATTTTAGCATCAATATCTTATAGGTAAAGAACCTTTCATTTTCTATTACTTTTGCCACAGTTTTTGAAATGTAGCTAAAAACTCGTGGCTAAAAGTCGCTTTTTTGATAGTGTACCTAAGTGGAAAATCTATCTATAGAAAGTATTTAGTGCTCCCATTAATTTATTTTATGTGGTACTGCATTTAAGAAATTAAGCTTTTGAAACTTCGTGATTTAAGTATAGCATAATATTTTTTAAGCTATAAAAGCATATTATTATGAATAAAATAAGAATTGTAAAAATAAATTATTTTCAAATATAAAAATATGTCAATTCCATTATAACATAAAAGCATATTATTATGAATAAAGAAATAAGTCTAAAAATAAATTATTTTAAATATAAAAATGTATTTCTTCGAATATGGAGAAATTTAGATTGACCAAAACAAATTAGAACAGTAATCGAATTTTCGATTGTAGTTCGAAATTTCACTTCATAAAATCTCATTAGAAGATAGAGAAATTACCGATGATGAAGAAACGTCTGGTGAAGCGAGATGAAGAATCCGATGATGAATCTGAATTTAAAAAGATCAAAACAAATTAGAACATTAATAATCAAACTCGCGATTGTAGTTGAAGATTTCACTTCTTAAAATTCCATTAAGAGAGAGAGAAATAGATCGATGATGAAGAAGGGTCCGGTGAAGCGAGATGAAGAATCTAATAAAGCGAGTTGAAAAATCCGGTGAAGCGAGATCGAAGAATCCGATGAAGAAAGAACCCTTAAGCCATCGTGGTTATGATGGATTATTTGACTTTATCATAGTTTCTTTGTTTAATTTAATGGAGTGAGTTTTGAATAATATGCTACCTTTATTTAGTTCAAAAACTGCTGATCAAATTTTCTTTAATCCTCAAACATATTTACATCTTATATCAAACAAACATGAATTTCTCAATCAATTTACATTAGAAGAAAAAGACAATAAGTTTTGAAACAAAATAAAAAAAAAACAATATTTATGGAGGCATGCTTTATGATAAATTAAAATTAAGCAACTGCAATATTTAAGGAAACATTTCCAGTGACAAATCCATTTCATAAATTAGGCAAAGAGGGCAGGGTCAACATAAGAGTGGAGTATGGAAAGGGGGTGGTACTGGGATATCATCCTCTAGTAATGGTTAATATCCTTAGTTGGAAAGTGCGGGGCCTCAATGACCCTAGTAAGCAGAAGGAGATAAAACTCCTCTGTGACAAATATGATTGTGGTTTGGTGGGTTTGCTGGAAACAAATATTAAACACAACAGGATTCGTACTATAGCACAAAGTTTGTTTGGAGGATGGAGATATATCACTAATCATGCACATCATTACAATGGCAGAATTTAGATTACTTGGCGACCTGATCAGCCCAGGTAATCACATGCCTAGTCAAGTTTATTCCACATCAATTAGAATTTTATATCACATTTGTTTATGCATATAACCTGAAGGATGAAAGGGAAGAGTTGTGGGATTTTATGTCCCAATGTAGTATGGGGTGTGCTAAACCTTAGTTGGTTCTAGGTGACTTCAACAATGTGTTACGTTTGGAAGATAGAGTGGGGGGAAAACCAGTTACATATGCCGAAGTCATTGAGTTCTTTAAGTGTATACAAGGTTGCGAGTTAAATGAGCTGCCCAGTACTGGGTGCCAGCATACTTGGAGCGATAAGCACGACACTAACAGGGTATTTTCGAAGATAGATTGGGCCTTTATCGATTGTAAGTGGTTGGACAAAATCGAATCATGCTCAGCTATATTATTGCCAGAGGGAGTGAGTGACCAGTGCCCGTTAAGAGTGGTGCTCACTCAGAGAACTGGAGGGACTAAAAGAACATTCAGGTACTGTAATATTTGGGGGGAACATGAGTCTTTCAAGCAGATTATGAGAAGTTTATGGGATTCGCCAATGGAGGGGTATGCTATGCTCAAGGTGGTCCGGAAAATAATGATACTTAAGCAAAAACTTAGGGAGTTGAATTCAGCTTGCTTCAAGAACATCACTGAAGAGGCAGATGCAGGTAGAGATTCCATGCTTGCTATACAAGCCCAATTACATACCAATCCACTTGATGTGCACCTTCTGCAGGCTGAGAAGGAAACAAGGGAGAAGTTTAAGAGGTCCTCTTATTTATCTGAGTCTTTCCTACGACAAAGGAGTAAGGTCACATGGTTGAAGGCGGGGGACGATAATGTTGAACAAAACTGAAGACTACGTTTTATTTCTGTGATTAACTTTGCCTTAAATAGGCGTACATCAAGGACCAACTACTACGGTAATTAACCAGCAACTACTACTACGATATTGACTAGGAAACAAATAGCTAAATACTACTACGAATCGGCTAACAACTAGGACTTCTATTTAGACTACAACTAGGACTTCTATTGTGCGCTGACTTGTTACCCATGAGCTGGTGTTGTACTCTTTAACACTCCCCCTCGACACCAGCTTTCCTCCTCGCCACCATGCCTAACTGATGACGAAAGTCTTCAAACTTATTGATATTCAACCCTTTCGTGAACAAGTCTGCTACTTGGCCTTCGGTTCCAATGTGCTTCAATGTGATCTCTTCTTGCAAAACTAATTTTATTCGAGCTCCTAGAGTATCTACTAATTCTGCTTCATTCCAATTTTTTATTATTTTTGAACTAAAAGGTTCTGGTAATTTAGTAAAATATAATTTTCTTATTTCTTTACTTTCATCTGGATTATATGTTCCTTTGTAATAATAGTTTTTAAATGCACAAGTATATTCATCTAAATAGCACATATTACATATTGCTAATTTTGACATTAAATTTCTGTTTATAATTTTTTCTTTATTTTGTTCTTCTATTTCCGTCGTCATACTACCAAATTCATTTCTTATTGCTATTTCATATTTAAATAATATTTCCGTAGCTGTTGTGGCTTCTGTTCCATCGTATTTTTTATCACTTCTTAATGTTTCTAGACTTTCATTTGTTAAATTTTGTAACCATAATTTTACCGTTCCTATAAATGTTCTTTCTATATATCCTGGTGTTTCAGCTATCGATATTTTATTGTCTATTAATTGTTTTGAAATATATCCTATCCATAATTGAATTGTTTTATTTATATCTGCTACACAATCTAGATCTAAAAAATTATTTTGTTCAGTTATCTGCCTTGGTGTCCATTTTCTATTTGGCCTTTTTTCCCATAACGTTTTATTTTTATCATATGAATTATAGTCTGTCCTATAGTAGCTTGGATTTAATTGCTTTGGATTCTTTACTCCTGATATACTTGGTTTATCATCAGTGCTCATATCTCCTGTATTTATTTCTGGATTTATTTTTGCTTTTTCCATTTTTTCTATTAGTTCGGTATAGGTTTCACTTGTTTCTGAATAGTTTTCTCCTAGATCATTATCATTATCACTTTCTTCACTTATTTCGTCTACGCTTATTTTTGGTAGATTGTCTTGTTCTTCTTCTAATTGTAATTTAAATTTTTCTATTTCATTTGTCAGTTTTAACTCTTGTTCCTCTTCTCTACGTTTTTCTTTTTCTTTTTGCTTGCTTGCATATAATTGTTTTAGCACTTCTAATTCTTTTTCTAGTTCTATTATTTTAGTGTTTTTTACTTCTTCTATTCGTTGTATTTTTTCTTTTGTTTGTTGTTGTATTTTTTCAATTTCTCGTTTCCTATCTATTTCTTCATTTTCTTTTGTTATTCTAACCATTGCGGTTAATTTATCTTCTAATTTTACCGTTTCTTTTTCTAACATTAAATTTAGATTATCTCCTACTTTTTTATATCTTCTTCCTAAATTAGAAAATACTATTGTTATCTTTAATCCTTCCGGATTTACATATGTTTTTTCTTCTAACGCGAATTCTTCTTTATTCATTTATAAATTATGTTGGTATTTATATTCTAAACTATCTATTTGTAATTGTAATTCTAATATAACTCTTCTTTGTGCTAACAGGGATTTATGGCAAACTCCTGCAAATATATTAGTGTTTAGTCTATTTTGTCTATGTTTTAATTCTTGTCTTTTTTCTGTAATCATTTCTTTAAGCTTTTGTCTGTGTTTGTTATTAGTCATTGTTTCTTTAAGTATTTAATGTATTTATATTCTATTTTAGATATGGTATTAATTAACTTGTTCAATTTGTTATTATCAGTTTTTGTAATACTGAGTTGTTTATATTCCGGGTATAGGCTTTTTAATTTTCTTCTCAATTTTCTTATCTTCTTACTAATAACTCCTATATGCTCTGATACCATTTTTGGAGTCCCTGTGCGCGGTATGTGTGCGGAAGTATTCTTATTCATTATTTTTAATTGAGTCTATATCTGAATATATATCTGATTCGTATGGCCAAAAATCTTCTGTAGAATTAATGATTTTATCAAGTATAATTTGTTGTAAATCTCTGTTAAGATTAACTGTTTTAATGATAGTGATTAATATTTTATCTTTAAAGAATATTTGGTATTTTGAGGGGTTACTTATTATTTTTAAGTCGTGGGTAGATTCATCCATTTTTGTAGTTGAGTCCATTGTTATTTTTATTTTTATGGGAAAGTTGCTTCATATAATTGTTTTTCTTTTATATGTGATTTTTGAAGATCTGTTATATTATTTTTCATATATTTTAAAAATTCAGTATCTCCTATTTCTAAATAAATATCAAAATTTTGTCTTATTAGGTATATTTGGAAATCTATTAGTTCTTTGGTGTGTCTCCATTTTTCAAACAATTCTATATTCATATTTTGATGAAATGCTTTTATTGATCCGGATATAAATCTAGTTCTAAATCGTCTATGTCATCTGGTATAATTAGTCCTATCCATCTTTGTTCCATTATTTCTGTTATCTCAAAAGTAACTAAAATATCGTAGATTTTTCTCCTAATATCGTTATTAAGTTGTTTAAGGATATATAATATGAGTATTTTATAATTATTATCATCATTTATTAGGTACGTATTATTGCTCATTTAATCGATATTTATTCTTGTCATGTTTTTGCTAAACATATTCCCTCTAATCTCTTTGTTTATCATAAGGTTTATCATTTTTTAATAAGTTATTTTGAACAATCTCTTCTAGCCACTACCATGCTTTTCTTGCTTCAATCGTTTACCCTAACAGCGCCTCAACTTTGTCTACTCCCCTAAACGGCCTCCTTGCCTACCGGTTTCGACCTTAGGATGGCATAGTCTGGGCTTAACTACTCTCAGCAATATTTAGCCATGGCAAGCTTTCTTAAGATGTTCTTTATAACAGTACTAAAACATGATAAACAATTATGATATAAAAGAGATTATAAGGAATATAAAAGTTTAGCTATACATGACTATGAATAAGTATACCTGATTTTTTTAGCTCGTCTAGATGCTCCATAGCTTACTTAAAAGATATATTTTATTTATGTATATGGAAGGTTTTTACAAGTGAGGAGAGGATTTTTTCTCTGATTGCTCTTATGATGCTCTTTTCTGCTTATTTTTCCCTTCATCCTCTTACCTCCTTATATAGAAGGAAAAAATGACTCTTACTATTTACAAATGACTCCTACTATTCACAAATGACCTTTCATGAACGACCTTTACTGTTCATGAATGACTCTTACTATTTACTTTACGACTTTTTATAATAAAACAAAATTTATACTATTCCTATTTTTACATCTGTCCCTTATTTTATGGCTTTTTACAATGCGGTATAAATAGCTGACAGGGACATTTATCTACTTGACAATGACATCTACCTACTTATGGAAGACAAAACTCTACATTTTTTCTTTTCCTGCTTTCCACATCTTCTTGCTTTTCGTCTTTTTCACGTATCTTCTTTTTTGTCTCTTCTACGTATCTTCTCTTTTCTCCATATTTTTATTCCAGCTGTACATCTGGTATCTCTGTCATATCTCCTCCATTGCATTTTGAACAACGATGATCTGGATATTTATGACTAATTATCTTGCAGTATCTTGTTAATAGATTTTGAGAAATAAATTCATTCTTCAATGCTCTTGTCGTCGGTTTCTCTTCTGGTCTAAGTAATGATAATATCCATTGCTGGACTTCTTCCATATCTGCTTCTCTTACACTTCTTGAATTATAATAAATCATTAATTGGTCTCTGGCGTAGTAGCTCCATATCGCGTTTCCATTTAAATAATTATCTGCTAGCTCTTGAATAATAGTTGAAATTCCAATAATTCGTTTGTTTGCATAGAAATTGGGTATTTCGATCATAGGTATTTCTGGTTGTGTTATTATATCGTCTGGTAATATCATGTTTTTTGTCAATCCTAGCTTTACAACTTGGATCACTGGTTTTATCTCGTCATATAATATCTCTGCTGGTGCTGTATAGAATTTCACATAGAATAAATTTCCTTTCGTAACTCTTTTGTAGGTTAGAAATGCTTGGTGTATTTCTGGTATTCCTTGTAGCTCTTCTCCGTCATATGTATATACTGTACTAAGTAGTCCATAATGGTAACATGTTTTGACTAGGTTCGAACTTGTTTTTGGCTGTGCAATAAGTCTATTATATCCTTGTAATTTTTGGGTTATGTAGTCTTGGGTTGGGTCTGTAGTTGTAACTGATCTTGGGTTTAGGTTTAAATATGTCTGGATTCTATATATGTTTTGTATGTAGCTTTGGGACAAATGGTTGTATATCTTTTTCTCTTGGTGTAAACTTGCTGCGTATGTATTTATTTGGGGTGGTGTCATAACTGGCCTTTGTACTTTTTGAGTAAATGGATTTGTGAATATTGTATTTAAATTGGTATTTTTGTATTGTGGTTTTGTAGGTTGTCCGCTTGTACCTGCACTTGTACCTGCACTTGTACCTGCATTATTAGCAAATAAATTGTTTTGGATTTTTCGGAGTTTCCCAACGTCTCCTTCTAGCTCCGGACGTTTATAGTCTTCCTGGGGACTGCTATCTTTAGCCTTAGACTTCAGATTAACTTCATTAGTCTTTAGCTTTTTTATCTCTTCATCCATACTATCCACTTTAGTACAAAGTGTAGTAATGGCTTCGAGTATCTTATTCATTGTATTATCTTCTGGCTCAGTTTGGGTACCTTTGTCTTGATAGGTAGTCTGCAATAACATTTTTGTCAGTCCTTATTACCTCAATTGTAAATGTAAAATTTTGTATATTTAATACAAGCCTTCTTATTTCCTTCGTTGTCACCGAGTCTGGTATTTTTCGCGTTATCCACCACTTTACTTGTGTATTATCTGTTCTTACAATAAATTTGTTATAAACAATATATGGCTCAAATGCTAACAAACATTTATATAATCCAAATAGTTCTTTTCTATTTATTTCCCATTTTAATTGTGGTTCCGTGTATGATCCCGAATAATATCTACAATGATGTTCAATTTCTTCATTATCATATCTATATTTGAGAATTCCTCCATAACTGTGATCACTAGAATCAGTTTCTACTATGTATGTAAATTGCCTTTTTTCATCCAGAAAATATAGTTTTGGTAGTTCTTTACACAAATTTTTAATCTTTTTTATATGCATTTTATCTTTTTCGTCAAAATGGTATTCTACATCTTTCTTTAATTTTTTCTGCAGTGGTTTTAAGTTTTCTGCTAATTTAGGGATATATTCTCTTACTTGGTTAACTAATCCTAAAAATGATTGTAGCTTCTTTTTTGTGTCAAGTGTCTCATTTAAATTAATTATTTTCTGTACTATATGCGTTTGCATTTTTATTCCATTTTTATCTATTTGTATACCTAAGAATTCTATTTGATTTTTCATTATTTCTGCCTTCTTTTTACTTAAACTAATTCCTGATATTTCTATGATGTGTATAAATTTTTCTAGTAATTTTATATGTTCTTCCTCTGTCCTGGAATATAATAGTATATCATCTATATATATTATGCAATTTTCTAATTGGTTGAAGTAGCTGTCCATAAAATGTTGGTATCTACCTGGTGCATTTTTATATCCAAAGGGTAATACATTCCATTCGTAAAATCCTTGTGGTACCGTAAATGTTGTTAGTTTCTTAGATTCATCTTCTAATTTTAAATGGTAAAATCCTGATTTGCAGTCAAATTTACTAAAATAGTTATATCCTTGTATTTGTCTGATTTTTAGTATTTTATTTGGTATTGGATAATTATATGTTTTTGTTTTTGCATTTAAATTTCTATAATCTATAACCATTCTGCTTTTTCCTCGTTTTTGTTCACTATGTTTATTCACTATAAACGCTGGACTAGTGTGTTTGCTGTTACTTTCTTGTATATATTTATTGTCTAATAATTCTTGTATATGCATTTTAAATTCTGTTAGGTCCGTAAAATTATATTTTAAAGGTTTTTGCATTATTATACTATTTTCATCTATTAGTTTAATTTTTATTTTTGTTTTATGTTTTTCCCATCCTTGTAAGGGGTTGTCATTATATAGTAGTTCTAATTTATCTTGGAGTAGTTTTATCTTATTTATAGAAAATATGATTATTTCTATTTTATGGTTGCTTGGTATTATATTTTCTAGTTTTTGGGTAATTTTCTCACTTCCTTTGATTCATGGTGTTGTTTTTCTAAATTTATTATTTACTCTTTTTGCTCCTACTCTTTGTCCACATGGGATAGTAAACCACCAATGTGTCTTTGTTATAGTATGTGGGAATAATTTATCTAAGAATGGCATTCCTAGTAATATATCTTTATTTGTAAATTCATAACTATATATTTCTCCTATGGTTAGTATTTTATCCCATATTTGTATTTTTAGATTCCTTGCTTTATGTGTTATCATACTTCCTTCATTGTTAAATCCCGTTACTACTAAGGGTGTTTTTAATTCTTCCCATTTATCTTCTGGTAGACAATTATGTTTACACATGTTAGCTTCTGCTCCTGTATCCATCATAGGTGTATAATATCTATTATAGTATCCTTCTACTATTATCTTGGCAAGTATATATATTTTTGTCATTTATTATGTTAATTTATTATTTTATCATATTAAGGTTCTTTTGATTACTACCTTTTTATTTTCATAACTTATTGTTAATTGCTTATCTTCTAGGTTATATGGTTTAACTTTTTCTAACCACTTTGCTCCTAGCGTGATATTTTTATCTCCTTGATATATTTTAAAATTTATTAATATTGGTATTCCTCCAATAATTAATTCTTTTTCGGTTGTTTCTTCAATTTTTCTTAATGCTTTTGGTAATTCCGCACTTTGTTGTTCATTTGTTATTATTTCTTTTTCTGGTATTAATTCTCTTGCAATATAATTTTCTTGTTGTCCTGTATTTATTAATATTAAATATTTCCTTTGGTCCATTAATGTAATGACCCTTCCGGTCATTTCCACGTTTAAGTTTTGAAGTCAAGCAAATCGACGAAAGATATCGTAAGACCTTTAACAAATTTTCTGAACTTTGGGTCAAATGTCTCGAGACTTTTCTCCCAATATATAAAGAGTTAGAAGTCCCCCGAAATACCA
Organism: Jaltomata sinuosa; assembly: GCA_003996215.1. Lineage (NCBI taxonomy): Eukaryota > Viridiplantae > Streptophyta > Magnoliopsida > Solanales > Solanaceae > Jaltomata > Jaltomata sinuosa. The sequence continues at coordinate 365,843 of QJPP01000229.1, read as the reverse complement.
AATCGAAGGTCTACGAGTCTAGTTTCCAACGCACAAAACCTCACGTCCAACTGATCTCGGAGTAAAGAGTTATGACTGTTTTACCGCGGACTATCTGGCAGAAAATGGGTTGCAAATCGGGTCACGAACCGGGTCGGGTTAAACTCGATTTAAGCCTCAATTTCACGTTTTAAAATGGCATTTCAGTTCCGAAACAGTGATAAAATATAAGGGAGGATCCCGAGAGAATTCTTGGGTATCGAAATCGTGCGTAGGCGAATTACGAGCCTAAACTTAAGAACTTTATAAGTATCGTGCGTGTATTTGAAAATACGTTATTTAAAAGTTGAATTTGGTACAAATTATATTATTATTGCCTTTTCAAAATATTTTAAAGGTTTATGAAAAATATATTTGATACGTTATAAGTATATATGTATTTATTTTATAAGGTTTTTATACTCCATAATATTTTAACGGAGATAGTAAACTTAGTTACGTTGAAATTTATTATTATAATATAGTAGGTTTTATTCGAAATAATTTTCTATGAATTACGGTATATTTAAAATATTATATTTATTTTACCACGAATTTATGCAATACCCGAGTATATACTTAGCGGGGTGAATTGGTTGCCACCTCCACTTCCACGTGGAAGTGGAGGCATTGTGCAACGAACTAGGCAGCATGTGGTGGCCAGCAAATGTTGGTAAAGGCTGGTAGTAATGTGGTTAGATATAGAAACATTTCCACGTATACATATGACACTGTCCCTTACTACAAACTTTCATTTCATTTTCTCTTCTATCCAAATACTAGCTTATGTGAGCAGATGGATGAAGGAATATTTGGTGGAGAATACATTAATGTTCTTATTTTGCTCTTATATTGAGCACCAAAAAAAAAAAATCAATTATCTACGTTAAGTTGTTCCATCCCAAATCCGATTCCGATTCCGATTTAGTTTTGGGTTTTCTCGGAGTGGTTCGAGCTTGGACATCGTTGTTCCAGCAGCTTGTCGTCGGACGACAGGTAGGTTACGGTTTATTTTCCCTAGACTCCGTATATATAAAATAGAATTGTATTAATGGGCATCCTTGGGTTGGTTTATTAGGTTGGTACCACAGACCTCGACCGCTTTATTCATATCCGCCTACTTTTGTTCCTCCGTTGTTTGTAGTATTTGTCGATATATTTTATTTATTTACCCTTGTGGTCCTGTGAGGCCTTGTTGACTCTGGAACATAGAAGGTGGGATTTTGGGAATGTCCGCGAGTCCCGGGCATAGAATTATCCTTCTAGGCTGGTTATGCTTGCTGAGTAGCTGTGGGCCTGTACAGGGTCGATAGGTTGATTGTGAGCTGCGGGGCAGCCATTGTGTGTGATCATACCATTTCCATGCATATAAAGAGGTTTTATCCACGTTTTACTGTGGTTTTGGCTTCGGGCCTACTGACACTGTTTTCTAAACCTTGCATGGCCCGGGGGGCCCGTTTTTGATGGAAATGATTTGGAAATGGTTGATTTCACTTGTGGAGATTTTTGGGCAAGAGAGTAAAATTATGTTTAAAATCATCAGTTTTATGATTATCGCTAGACTCGGCAGGGCCGGGGTGCTAGTTGAGTTTTCTTGTTACTTGAGATGATTTTTAGCCTCGGTCGGACCGAGCACCTGAGATGACTTTTTACTGTTTAGACCCGGCTACGCCCGGGCACCCTTGGAGGGGTTTTTGAGATATTTTCCTACTATTTTTAGTCCTGGACAGGGTCTGGGCATGCATATTCGAGACTGGGTCTCTATCTTGATATCGAGACTGGGTCTCTATCTTGATACATGTTCTGATACTGAGATTTGAGTATGGGGTCTGGGACCTCCATGGACCTTGCTATCCGGGCCAGGGGCTACGGGCTGCGTGTGCCGGAAGAGGGGTATACGGGGGAGTAGAGGTATACGGGCAGAGTCCTTCCATGGAACCTACCTGCTGGGCCGGATCGGCGCCGGAGGAGGTACATACAGAGATACTATGGCACTTGAGATCTTCATGCATCATATCATTCATGGTTTGAGGTTCCACCCTTGTTTGCTGTTTGCTGATTGTACGCTCCGGTAGTATGGGATGCCGGAGGGTTTGTTTTCACTTGTTTGTGTTCCTCGGTTGTATGGGCGGCCGAGGGACTGTAGGTAGACTTTTGCTTTTTACTTATAGAATTGTTCTCTATTATGGATAAGTATGAGATTGGTGTGATTAGTTGAGTTTGATTCATGTCTCTGAGCATGCCTATTGTTACTCTTTCTCTCTTCTTCTTACACTTGAGGTTACCGGTATACCGTCCATTTCGTAAACGTATTTTGTATACACTGTTGTTGCAAGGACCCCAGGTGCGTTATTTCTTACTTTCACCTGTGCCTATGGTGTGTATATTCTTCTTACTAGCCTCACATGTGGTTCTGTTGGTTTCCCTCTGGGCTAGTTCCTGTGTACCTTTCGTTGATTTCTGTGACTACTTGCTTCTATTCTGTCTATTACTGCGCTTTTATCTTATATGTGCCCAGTCGGCCTATGATACCTACTGGGTACCTTATGCTTCGCATTTGGTGCTCACCCCTACCCCCTGCATCTTTGGGTGCAGATCCTAGCGTGGGCCATCGCCGATAGATCGTTGTGATTCGTGCTTGGAGATCTGTTGGAGAGTACTTCAGGCTGAGGGTGAGCTCTTGGCGATCGGAGCTTAGCTTTAGTTTATCTTTTGCTTCATGTACTCTATTACCATTCAGAGACATCTGTATATATATAGTTTTGGTTTATTTGCACTCCATGTATATAGTTTGGCTCTGTACTATGATACCAGGTCTTGGGGTTTGGTTTAGTTTCCGCATATGTATATATTTATATACCTATTATCTATTTTATTCGTCTTGTTCTCTTATTTGTTGGATAGTAGCCCATTACTAACTGTTTTGGGCTACAGGGATTGGTTCACCTACCGGGGGTTGTAGGTGCCATCATGACCGAGAAATCGGGTCGTGACAACTTGGTATCAGAGCTTTAGGTTCACCGGTGTCATCGGTATAGGAGCAAATGTCTAGTAGAGTCCTGCGGATCAGGGCGGAGACGTCCGTACTCAATCTTTGGGAGGCTACAGTGGCATTTTAGGAATTTGACTCTTTCATTGCTTCCGTGTCGTGCGTACAACCCTTGAAGTTTCTGGAGATCTCATTTATTCTACTTTATTCTTCCGCAGATGGTTCGTACGAGATCATCGGCATCACGCGAAGATGAGCCTCCCACTCCAGCTAGGGGTCGAGGACGCCCTCGAACAGTGGCACCTGCTGGGGTGGGGATAGAGCCCGAGCAGCATGTGGTTCAGGGGGCAGCTCAGGTACCACTAGCTCCAGTTCCAGCTCCAGTACCCACTTCTGTGCCAGCTTCAGCTGCAGCTCAGTCTCCAGATATTCGGGGATTACTATTGCAGCTTTTGGGTGTGATTGGAGAGCGGCCTTCTGAGGTAGCGCAGACATCCGCTCAGGGGGAAGCCCTGGGTGCACAGAGCTCAGGAGCGCAGCCTGCTACTATGGCTCCCCGTGCGGAGGTTATTCCGGTTCCATCTGTTGCACAGCCTCTTGCTCCTCGCCCAGTTATGACAGAGACAGAGCAGAAGGCGTTGGGCAGATTTTTGAGGTTAGCACCCCCGAGATTTGCGGGTACTTCTGGGCAGGATTCACATGATTTTATTACCACCTGTGAGGAGATGTTGCATCATCTGGGTTTATTGGAGACTCACGGGGTTGGTTATACTACCTACCAGTTAGAGGGCCCAGCGAAGTTATGGTGGAGGGCTCAGGTTGCTTGTAGACCACTGTCGTCACCTCCTTTGACCTGGTCTGAGTTTATGAGGCCTTTATGGCCAAGTTCCTACCCCAGAGTGATTGGGAGCGTCGCAAGGAGCAGTTTACTCATCTTACGCAGGGATCTATGACTATATCAGAGTATGAGGCCCGTTTCCATCAGCTAGCACCGTTCGGAGCTATGATCATTCCTACTGAGGCTGATAGGATTCGCAGATTTGTATGGGGTTTGAGGCCGGAGATTAGGCAGCCAGCTGAGATATTGATTGCCAGTGGTCGGTCATTCCAGGCTATTGTAGACTATGCCCGCACTGTGGAGGACTTACAGTGACATGATCAGGGGTCCAGGGATAAGAGGCCTCGACATCAGGGTGTCTATAGCGGTTCCAGATATGGTGGTAGAGGTCCTGGCCAGTGGAGCCGGAGTTATCAGCCACAGCAGTACCAGGGTCAGTCCAGCCGACCGGGTCAGGCTTCCCTCAGACTTTCGGTAGTACCCAATGTTGAGCAGTCAGGCGCAGCCATCAGGGCATATAGCGACCAGTCTCGAGGGTTACAGTTGTTCTGGAGGCATTCAGTCGGTGGTGCATTCGCGTATTTTGCCGGGTTCATCTCGACTGAGATAGGCCTATCAGCGGGCTTGTTTACTTGTGCGTGCGAATAGGTCACCTGTGCTAGAGATTGCCTCAGCAGGTACAGTTCAGTTGGCCGAGCCTTTACGGGTAGTCAGCCTCTGGCTAGAGGGGTGGTCGTCAGGGTAGAGGTGGTGCTCCACGTGGCAGAGTAGGTGGTAGGGATTGCGGTCAGGCAGGTGGAGGTCGTCGTCAGTTTTACGCGGTCCCTAGGAGACCAGAGGCAGAGGCCTCAGATGTTGTGATTACAGGTACGATTTCTGTGTGCCATCAGTCTGCTATGGCTTTATTTGATCCTGGATCCACTTGTTCATATGTATCTGCCTACTTTGTGCCTTGTTGGGGTTGGCTAGTGAGCCATTATCTGTTCCTGTTTCTGTTTCGACCCCAGTAGGAGATTCTTTAGTAGTGGATCGGATTGTGAGATCTTGTATGTTATCTATTGGTGATTCAGAGACTTGGGGTGATTTGATGATTCTTGATATGCTAGATTTTGATGTGATACTGGGCATGGACTGGTTATCCCCTCACCGTGTGGTTTTGGATTGTTATGCCAAGACCATTACCATAGCTGTGCCCGGTGTATCCCCGGTTGTGTGGCAGGGTTCTGTTAGCCATGCACCATCTGGGATCATCTCTTGTCTTCGAGCTAGGAAGTTGATTTCCCGTGGGTGTTTAGCTTATCTAGCATATGTCCGAGATGTTAGTGCTGACCCACTTCTCCTGAGTCTGTTCCTGTGGTTAGAGACTTCCTCGATGTGTTTCCTACCGACCTGCCAGGCCTTCCACCTGAGAGAGATATTGATTTTGCTATTGAGTTAGAGCCGGGCACTAGGCCCATTTCTATTCCTCCTTACCGTATGGCTCCTGCTGAGTTGAGGGAGCTTAAGGAGCAGCTCCAGGATCTGTTAGCTAAGGGGTTTATTAGACCTAGTGTGTCACCTTGGGGTGCTCCTGTTCTCTTCGTGAAGAAGAAGGATGGGTCGATGCGCATGTGTATTGATTATCGGCAGCTGAATAGGGTGACAGTGAAGAATAGGTATCCGTTGCCGAGGATTGATGATTTGTTTGACCAGCTTCAGGGTTCAGTCGTGTTTTCGAAGATTGATCTGAGGTCTGGCTACCATCAGTTGAGGATTAGGGCGGAGGACATCCCTAAGACAGCATTCAGGACACGTTATGGCCATTATGAGTTCCTGGTGATGTCTTTTGGGTTGACTAATGCCCCCGCAGCCTTTATGAACTTGATGCACAGGGTTCTTGGCCCGTATTTGGACTCATTTGTGATAGTTTTTATAGACGACATCTTGGTATACTCGCGTAGTAGAGATGAGCATGAGCAGCACTTGAGGGTTATACTCCAGACTTTGAGAGATCATCGGCTTTATGCCAAGTTCTCAAAGTGTGAGTTTTGGCTTGAGTCAGTTGCATTCCTAGGGCACGTGGTGTCTAAGGATGGGATTAGGGTTGATCCGGGAAAGATTTCAGCGGTTTGTGAGTGGCCTAGACCTACTACTGTTACCGAGGTTCGCAGCTTTATTGGGCTAGCGGGTTACTACAGACGGTTTGTTGAGGGATTTTCTTCCATAGCAGCGCCCTTGACTATGCTGACTAGGAAGGATGTCCCATTTCAGTGGTTGGATCAGTGTGAGGATAGCTTCCAGAGGCTTAAGGCCTTATTGACTTCAGCTCCAGTTTTGACTTTGCCGGTTGAGGGTCAGAGCTTCTCCGTGTATTGTGATGCTTCTGGGGTTGGTCTTGGTTGTGTGTTGATGCAGCAGGGTCGAGTAATAGCATATGCGTCAAGGCAGCTGAAGGTTCACGAGCGCAACTACCCCACTCATGACTTAGAGTTGGCGGCGGTAGTTTTTCGCCGCTCAAGATCTGGAGGCATTACTTATATGGAGTTCACTGTGATATCTTCACCGATCACTGTAGTCTTCAGTATATCACGAGTCAGCGGGAGTTGAACTCGAGGCAGAGGAGATGGTCGAGTTACTGAAGGACTATGACTTCACTATTCTGTATCATCCGGGCAAGGCGAACGTGGTAGCGGATGCCTTGAGTCGGAAGACAGTGAGTATGGGTAGCCTAGCTTCTCTTTCAGTTTCAGAGCGACCGTTGGCCTTGGACATTCAGTCCTTGGCTAACCGTCTGGTTAGGCTTGACTTGTCGGATCCTAGCAGAGTTCTTGCCAGTGTTGAGGTTCGTTCTACTTTGATTGATCAGATTCAGAGTCGTCAGTTTGAGGATCAGCAGTTGTGTGACCTTCGTGATCGGGTTGTTCAGGGTGAGACCAGTCAGGCTACTCTAGATTCAGATGGGTTTCTGAGGTATGATAGTCGTCTTTGTGTTCCGAGGGTTAGTGATTTGATTCAGTTGATACTTCATGAGGCACATTGTACTAGATATTCCATTCACCCTGGCACAACGAAGATGTATAGAGACTTGAGGCAGCTTTACTGGTGGAGTGGTATGAAGCGGGAGATAGCGGAGTTTGTATCTCGGTGCTTGAACTGTCAGCAGGTTAAGTTCGAGCACATGAGGCCTGGTGTTTCTTCGTGTATCGCCCATGAAGGGCGTGATGAGATTTGGTAGGCGGGGCAAGCTTAGCCCCAGGTACATTGGGCCGTTTGAGATTTTGCAGAGGGTTGGTAGCGTCGCCTATCAGTTAGCCTTACCTCCGATGTTTTCAGCGGTACATCCTGTGTTCCATGTTTCGATGTTGCGTCGGTATGTACCAGATGAGTCTCATGTATTGCAGTGGGATTCAGTGCAGTTGGATGAGGGTTTAGCCTTTGTTGAGGAGCCGACAGCTATTTTGGCCAGAGATGTCAGGAGATTGAGGTCTCGAGAGATCCCGGTTGTTAAGGTTCAGTGGAGGCACCGTCCAGTCGAGGAGGCTACCTGGGAGACCGAGAGAGATATGCGGGATCAGTATCCGCAGTTATTTTAGCCTTCAGGTACCCTCTTAACCTTGACTTTCGAGGACGAAAGCCCTTTTTAGTAGTGGATGATGTAATGACCCTTCCGGTCATTTCCACGTTTAAGTTTGAAGTCAAGCAAATCGACAAAAGATATCGTAAGACCTTTAACAATTTTCTGAACTTTGGGTCAAATGTGTCGGGGCTTTTCTCCCAATATATAAAGAGTTAGAAGTCCCCCGAAATACCAAATCGAAGGTCTACGAGTCTAGTTTCCAACGCACAAAACCGCACGTCCAAATAATCTCAGAGCAAGGAGTTATGACTGTTTTACCGCAGACTGTCTGGCAGAAAACGGGTTGCGAACCGGGTCGCGAATCGGGTCGGGTTTAACCCGATTTAAGCTTCAATTTCACGTTTTAAAATGCCATTTCAGTTTCGAAACAGTTATAAAATATAAGGGAGGATCCCGAGAGAATTCTTGAATATCAAAATCGTGCGTAGGCGAATTACGAGCCTAAACTTAAGAACTTTACTAGTATCGTGCGTGTATTTGAAATATTTATTTAGAAGTTGAATTTGGTAAAAAATTATATTATGATTGCCTTTTCAAAATATTTAAAAGGTTTATGAAAAATATATTTGATACAATATAAGTGTAGACGTATTTATTTTATAAAGATTTTATACTCCGTAATATTTTAACGGAGATAGTAAATTTAGTTATGTTAAAATTTATTATTATAATATAGTAGGTTTTATTGAAAATGATTTTCTAATAAATATGGTATATTTAAAATACTATATTTATTATACCACGAATTTATGCAATACCCGAATACATACATAGCGGGCTGAAAATATTAAATATTGCCACCTCCACAACACGTGGAGGTGAGGCAAAGCAGCAACCGTGTAGTGGCTGCTAGGTGTCCAATTAGCAGCAACTATTAAAGTAAGTCACCAAGTGACTTTGCAAAGTTGTTATACATTTATATATAGTACTGTTTCATACAATGATGCAGATTGTTTAAAATACGCATTCACGTGGAATGTTTTGTTTGTGGGGAAAATATATTTGGTAAAGTAAATCAATTATCTTGTCAAGTTATTCCGTCCCAAATCCGAATTCGATTCCGATTTAGTTTTGGATTTTCTCGGAGTGGTTCGAGCTTGGGCATCGTGTTCCAGCAGCTTGTCGTCGGACGACAGGTAGGTTACGGTTTAATTTCTCCAGACTCCGTATATATAAAATAAAATTGTATTAATGGGCATCCTTGGGTTGGTTTATTAGGTTGGTACCACAGACCTTGACCGCTTTATTCATGTCCGCTATTTTTATTCCTCCGTTGTTTGTAGTATTTGCGGATATATTTTATTTACCCTTGTGGTCCTGCGAGGCCTTGTTGACTCTGGAACATAGAAGGTGGGATTTTGGGAATGTCCGCGAGTCCCGGGCATAGAATTATCCTTCTAGGCTGGTTATGCTTGCTGAGTAGCTGTGGGCCTGTGCAGGGTCGATAGGTTGATTGTGAGCTGCGGGGCAGCTATTGTGTGTGATCATACCATTTCCCATACATCAGTATAAGTGGTTTTATCGATGTTTTAACAGTGGTTTTGGCTTCGGGCCTACTGACACTTCGTTTTCTAAACCTTGCATGGCCCGGGGGGCCCATATTTTTATGGAAATGATTTGGAAATGCGTTGATTTCACTTGTGGTTTAAAATCATCAGTTTTACGATTATCACTAGACTCGGCAGGGCCGGAGTGCTAGTTGAGTTTTCTTACTACTTGAGATGATTTTTAGCCTCGGTTGGACCGAGCACATGAGATGACTTTTTACTGTTTAGACCCGCGACGCCCGGGCACCCTTGGAGGGGTTTTTCAGATATTTCCTACTATTTTTAGTCCTGGACAGGGTCTGGGCATGCATATTCGAGACTGGTTCTATATCTTGATATCGAGACTGGGTCTCTATCTTGATACTTGTTCTGATACTGAGTTTTGGGTATGGGGTCGAGGACCTCCATGGACCTTGCTATCCGGGCCAGGGGCTACGGGCTGCGTGTGCCGGAAGAGGGGGTAAAACGGGGAGTAAGAGGTATAACGGGGCAGAGTCCCTCCCATGGACCTACCTGCTGGGGCCCGGAATCGGCGCCGGAGGAGGTACATACAGAGATACTATGGCACTTGAGATCTTCATGGCATCTATATCATTCATGGTTCGAGGTTCCACCCTTGTTTGCTGTTTGCTGATTGTACGCTCCGGAGTATGGCGGAAATTGCCGAAGGTTTGTTTTTCACTTGTTGTGTTCTCGTTGTATGGGCGGCCGAGGGACTGTAGGTAGACTTTTGCTATTAATACAGGGTTGTTCTCTATTAGGGATGAGTATGAGATTGGTTACTGCTATACTGTTAGTTTCTGGATTTGAGATTGTTATGATTAGTTGGGTTGATTCATGTCTTGAGCATGCCTATTATTATTCTTCCTCTCTTCTTCTTACACTTGAGGTTACCGGTATACCGTCCATTCCGTAAACTTATTTTATACACTGTTGTTGCAAGGATTCCAGGTGCATTGTTTCTTACTTTCACCTGTGCCTTTGGTGTGTATATTCTGCTTACTAGCCTCATCTGTGGTTCTGTTGATTTTCCTCTGGGCTAGTTCCTGTGTACCTTTCGTTGATTTCTGTGACTACTTGCTTCTATTCTGTCTATTACTGCGCTTTTATCTTATATGTGCCCAGTCGGCCTATGATACCTACTGGGTACCTTATGCTTCGCATTTGGTGCTCACCCCTACCCCCTGCATCTTTGGGTGCAGATCCTAGCGTGGGCCATCGCCGTTAGACCGTTGTGAATCGTGCTTGGAAATCTGTTGGAGACTACTTCAGACTGAGGGTGAGCTCTTGACGATCGGAGCTTAGCTTTAGTTTATCTTTTGCTTCATGTACTCTATTACCATTCGGAGACATTTGTATATATAGTTTTGGTTTATTTTGTACTCCATGTATGTAGTTTGGCTCTGTACTGTGATACCAGGTCTTGGGGTTTGGTTTAGTTTTCCGCATTTGTATATATTTACATTCATATTATCTATTTTTATTCGTCTTGTTCTCTTATTGTTAGATAGTAGCCCATTACTAGCTGTTCTGGGCTACAGGGATTGGTTCACCTACCGGGGGTTGTAGGTGCCATCATGACCGAGAAATCGGGTCGTGACACTCCTCTTTCATGAAAACCCTATTCTATATGATTTTCCATGGGTACATCAACGTGAACTCATGAATGTTAATGAAAGTTATGTAATCCTTATGCAAATGTACCAATTCTTGATGATTTCTCAAAAGAATAGTGTCACGACCCAAAATCGAGCCATGATGGCACCTACTATAAAACTCCAGTAGGTAAGCCACAAGCCAAGATATAAACAGAAAGTAATGACAAGCATAAATGAAAGGGAAGATGAAAAGAGACAAGTGGGCTACCATGTATAGATACATATATAACATGTACAAAATATACAAGAGATCCAACCCCGGACTTGGTGTCACTGGTACAAGAGCCACAAAAGAACGAGAGTAGAACTATACTGATATAGGCTATCCAAAAAGTACAAAATACAGACAGTAGATACATGAGGGAAAAAAGTAAGTCTTTGGATGCCAAGAGCTCACCACAATCTGATCAACAGAGGTCCTCAAACGAGCGGGAAATAAATAAGGGTGACTCATACTTGGCGCTGCATCAGAAAAAAGATGCAGAAGTGTAGTATGAGTACCAAAACACGGGATACTCACTAGGCATCATAGGCTGACCGAGCTCATAAGACAATATATAATATAAAAGACATGAAAAGAACTTACACACCATAAGTTAACCTAGAAGTCTAAATATAACGAGGATAAACTAAAATTAGTAATAGTACTACACACAGTGAATACACACACATATGTGGCCAATGCAGTGAAAAGTAAAACCCAAAATTTATCCCTCGGGCCGTCGAAGCTCATCAACAAATGCCTAAAGTAAAGAAACTCAGAATTTATCCCTCGGGTCACCTAAAATCACTCCTCAGGCTAATCACCAGAAAACTAAATGGAGAGAAGGTCCAGAAATATCCCTCGGACCGAGCGTAAAAGTGGTACAGTCTTTCAAAATTAGAAATGATACAACTCTTTCTGTAACCCAAAATCCATAGTAAGATGGTACAAATTCATCTTTAAAGTCGAAAAACCAATATCTTCCTCCAAATTGTGCCACAATTCATATAAATATATGTATGAATGTATGTGAACTAAAACAAGTATATATAAGCATACATATATGTATATTTATATGTACATATCAAAAAAGGTAAAACCACCCCCACAACAAAGTCACACTAACCTGGAGTCCAGTCAGTTCAAATACACGACCTCAGGTCTACAATCTCATAGCAGAAGAAAATACAAAAATAAAACTGGTAATAACAAGAACCAGTGAAAGAAAGTTACTCTACCATGAAATCTTTCCCTAAGCTTATACTAAGGATCCCCACTCTAATCCTAACACGATAGTAAGCAACCTGAACTAAGGCTTAAGAAATACTATTATAAAGTCCCCAAAACATGCCATATTTTCAAAATTTGATATAAACCTAATCCTACCTAAAACATTCCCTTAACCAACATGAAATTTATAAAATATACTACCTAATCGAGCTATGTCTAAAAAAAAACCGTAACCTACCTCAATGCCGAATAACAAATCTCAAACCATCACATGGAAGCCTTCCTCTTCTGTAAAGCCTCGAATGGATGCCACTCTATCAAATAAATAATCTACATGTCAATATGAAACTCTCGATACCCATATCGATAATTTACAATTTGAGCCAAAAATCGGGTAAAAAATTGACCCTCGGGGCCCATCGATGAAATCAGAAATAATTTTCTCAATTATCTTCCCCATAGGGTAAGAATAGCATATCCAAAAGTTGGGCAAAGACACAATTCAATCAGGGGCTCAAAATAGAAGATAGTTTAACAGCAATGGTAAGGGTAGCTAAGGAAAATGAAGAAATAGATAGAAAAAAGGAAATAACTATTATTAAACAACAAGCGAAACAAGAAATACAACAAATTGAAGAAGTAAAAAATGAAAAGATATTAGCTTTAGAAAAAGAATTAAAAAGGTTAAAGGAACTATATGAGGCAAAACAAAAAGAAAAAGAGATTGAGACAAAACTAAGAACAGAAATAGAAAATTTTAAAGAGAAATTACAAATGGAAGAACCAATTAAAGAAGAAGAGATAAGTATAGATGAAATAAATAATGATGATCAAACTGAAAGAAATTCAGAAATAAGTGAAACTTATACAGAAATGATAAAAAATATAGGAAAAATAGATGAAGATATTGAAATAAATGCGGGAGATGTTGAAAAAGATAAAGAACAAGAAGCTAGTACATCAGGAGTAAAAAATCCAAAAATATTAAATCCAACATATTATACAGTTAGCTATAGAGAATCTGATAGAGAAAATACTTTATGGGATAAAAGATTAAATAGAAAATGGACTCCAAAAACAACTAATCCAAATAATAATTTCTTAGAATTAGATTGTGTAGCAGATATAAATAAAACAATACAACTATGGATAGGAAATATAGCAAAACAATTGGTAGATAATAAAATAAGTATAGCAGATACACCAGGATACATAGAACGAACATTTTTAGGAACAGTAAAACTATGGTTACTTAATTTATCAGAAGATTATTTAGGAGCATTAAGGAATAATAAAACTATAAATAACGAAAATGCAACTACATCTATGGATATTTTACACAAATATGAGGTAGCTATAAGAAATGAGTTTAGTAGTACAACTGCCCCATGGATAAAAGGAAGCGAAAAAATTACTCAGAAATTAGAAAATATAAAGACAAATGAACATAAAATAGAGTTAATCATATTTGCTATAGATAAATTAAAAATTATCCAAGAACAGTTAGAACCATTATATAGCGAAAATCCCTTAAAAGGATGGGAAAAACATAAAACTAAAGTAAAAATAGAATTAATTGATGAAAATAGTATAATTAATCAAAAACCTTTAAAATATAATTTTGATGATTTAAATGAATTTAAAATGCATATAAAAGAATTACTAGAAAATGAATATATACAAGAAAGTAATAGTAAACATACAAGTCCAGCATTTATAGTAAATAAACATAGTGAACAAAAAAGAGGAAAAAGGACTGTAAATATACTAAAGGAAAAGCAAGAATACCTATAATAAATAAAAGGACAATAAATAAAGAAATACAAACATTAAGGACCAAAGAACCAATAAGATATGTACATCTAGGAGGAACAGAAATATTAATAAAAGCATGTTTCAGAGAAGGAATAGATACACCTATAGAAATATACACAGCAGATGACAGAATAATTGAACCTATAGAAAAAAGTGTAATAAGTGCAGTAAAAGGAAATCTAATATACCAAAAATTTAAATTTATAATAAGTGCAAACTACTCAGTAGCAATAAATGACTGTAACATAGATAAATCATTAGTACTATATTGGAAAATGACAGGAATTGAACTAGCCCCGGGTAGTAAAGTATTTACAGCAAGATGTAAAAATTTATATGTCTTAACAACTAAACATAAAATAACGGCAAAAAATAAAATCAATAGAATAAAAATAGAAGATCCATTTGAACAAATTGTATCAGTAATAGATAACAATGATTATAGTTATAAAGAAATAGATGCAGAAGAAAATTTAGAAATAGTAAGTGATAGAATAAGCACATCTAAAAGGAAAAGTTGTAGCGACACACCTCAGTCATCAAGAAATTCAGTAACAATAAAATACTACTAGGAATGCCTTTTTTAGAAAAACTATATCCACATATAATAACAAAAACACATTGGTGGTTTACTACACCATGTAAACATAAAGTAGGAGCTAAAAGAGTATGTTTTAGAAATAGTAAGTGATAGAATAAGCACATCTAAAAGGAAAAGTTGTAGCGACACACCTCAGTCATCAAGAAATTCAGTAACAATAAAAGAGATAGAACCAAATCATTATTATATAACTGGAATATTAGAACAAAGAAAATTTATTATAATAATAAATACAGGACAAGAAGAAAACTATATAACAAGAGAATTGGTAACAGAAGAAGAAATAAATTATATAGAAAACTCAGATTTACCAAAAGAATTTACAGCTTTTAAAGAATCAGTAGAAAAAGAGTTAATTGTTGGCGGAATACCAATGACAATAAAATTTAAGATATATCAAGGAAATAATAATATTATATTAGAAATAAAATGGTTAGAAGAAATGAAACCATATAATTTAGAAAACACACAACTAACTATTACATATAAAGGTAAGAAGGTAATAATTAAAAGGACAATGTAAGAGAAAAATGAAAATCTATATACTTGCCAAAATAATAATAGAAGGATATTATAATAGATATTATACCCCAATGATAGATACAGTAGCAGAAGCTAATATGTGTAAACACAATTGCTTACCAGAAGAAAAATGGGAAAAGTTAACTACACCAATAGTAGTAACAGGATTTAATAATGAAGGAAGCATGATAAATCATAAAGCAAGAAATGTAAAATTACAAATATGGGATAAAATATTAACTGTAGAAGAAATATATAGTTATGAATTTGTAAATAAAGATATACTACTAGGAATGCCCAAACCAAGGCGAAAGAATGAATGCCGTAAAGGGAGTAGACAGAGTGATATTATCTAGGAGGGGAAAGTACCTTGAAAAGTACGGTGTTAACAATAAGAGAGTATGGTTAAAATAGTCTAGTAGTAATAATCAAGTGTAATGTTATTGACATGCTATGGTATGAAGGAATTAATCAAAAGCAAGCATAAAAAATATGAACATGAATAACAAAATAATACCTACTTATTTTACCTATTTGCATGATGAAGTAATTTATAATTATAAAATATTAATCTTGTATGTGCTTAGAGACATAAAAATCCTAGATCTAAGAAAATTAATATGGGAAAGAATATTTAGTAATGAAGACCTAGAACTAATAAACCAAGAATGGTACCAGATAGAATTGCATGAACTAGACTCAGAACTAGGAGAACTTAATATAAACGACTTAGAATTAGATTAAAAATAATGGAAAAATATTTTGAAGTTTGGCAAAAAAGAAGTAAGGTTAAATATAAAACAAAATTTGTTAAAGAACCAAATAAACTAAGTAAACTTTTTAAAATTTTGTATACGCGAACTACAAAATATAGAACCCCCAAAACTATTCTAGATAAAATAGCATGAAAAGAAAAAATATGAGGACCACCCCCCAGTTTGTGGTATTCTTGCTTTTCCTTTAGTATATTTACAGTCTATTATATGTTCTTTTTGACTTACTACATAATATTCTTCTTTTTGTCTTTTAAATATGTTTTTTAGTATTGGTAATTTGAATATTTTTTCTACACTTAAATCTAATTCCTTTCCTTTTATTTGTTCAAATATATTTCTATCAAATATTACTTTTTGTTCCGAAGATTCTTCATGCATATGTTCTTCCTTAATTATTAATACTTCTTCTTCAGACATTATCTAATTGTTCTTCGTTTTCTGATTCTTCGTATAATTCATTTTCAGATAATTCATATATACTATCATCATCACTTAATTCATAATCTAAATATTCTAGTGGCATATATTCTTCATTATTTATTATGATTTCTGATATTTGCTTTCTTTTAGGATTTCTAGGTAGTCTACAATCTTTAGCTAAATGTCCTAGTTTTCCGCAATTATAGCATGTACATTCTGTTATTTTCTTTTTTGGTCTAAAAGGTTTTTTATTATTATAATTTCTTACATAGTATTGTCTTCTAGGCCTTTTGTTTCTAAATTGGGTTTTATATCTTTTAAATTTTCCTATTTTTCGATTCTTTTTGTAGTAATTATTTGTGCATCCGAATTGGGGTGCTACCTTATCTTACAACATGATAGGTTTCTTATTATAGATTTTTCCATCTTCATTTTTTCTTTATATTTCTCACATATACCTGAATACCATATTTGTAAAAATCTTACCATAGCTCCTAGTGTATCTTGTAATCCTGCATTATTCCAATCTTTTATTATTCTTGTACTAAATGGTTCCGGTAATTTTGTAAAATA
Organism: Jaltomata sinuosa; assembly: GCA_003996215.1. NCBI lineage: Eukaryota > Viridiplantae > Streptophyta > Magnoliopsida > Solanales > Solanaceae > Jaltomata > Jaltomata sinuosa. Next base: position 349,257 of record QJPP01000229.1, on the reverse strand, counting down.
TAATTTTCTTACTTCCTTTGCTTCTTCTGGCGTATATTTACCTTTATAATAATATTCTCTAAATACACATGTATATTCATCTATATAACACATATTACATATTGTTAATTTTAACATTAAATTTCTATTAAATTGTTTATCCTTATTTTGTTCTTCTACTTCTGAAGTTGTACTACTAAACTCGAACTATATGAGGCAAAACAAAAAGAAAAAGAGATTGAGACAAAACTAAGAACAGAAATAGAAAATTTTAAAGAGAAATTACAAATGGAAGAACCAATTAAAGAAGAAGAGATAAGTATAGATGAAATAAATAATGATGATCAAACTGAAAGAAATTCAGAAACAAGTGAAACTTATACAGAAATGATAAAAAATATAGAAAAATAGATGAAGATATTGAAATAAATGCGGGAGATGTTGAAAAAGATAAAGAACAAGAAGCTAGTACATCAGGAGTAAAAAATCCAAAAATATTAAATCCAACATATTATACAGTTAGCTATAAAGAATCTGATAGAGAAAATACTTTATGGGATAAAAGATTAAATAGAAAATGGACTCCAAAAACAACTAATCCAAATAATAATTTCTTAGAATTAGATTGTGTAGCAGACATAAATAAAACAATACAACTATGGATAGGAAATATAGCAAAACAATTGGTAGATAATAAAATAAGTATAGCAGATACACCAGGATACATAGAACGAACATTTTTAGGAACAGTAAAACTATGGTTACTTAATTTATCAGAAGATTATTTAGGAGCATTAAGGAATAATAAAACTATAAATAACGAAAATGCAACTACATCTATGGATATTTTACACAAATATGAGGTAGCTATAAGAAATGAGTTTAGTAGTACAACTTCAGAAGTAGAAGAACAAAATAAGGATAAACAATTTAATAGAAATTTAATGTTAAAATTAGCAATATGTAATATGTGTTATATAGATGAATATACATGTGTATTTAGAGAATATTATTATAAAGGTAAATATACGCCAGAAGAAGCAAAGGAAGTAAGAAAATTATATTTTACAAAATTACCGGAACCATTTAGTACAAGAATAATAAAAGATTGGAATAATGCAGGATTACAAGATACACTAGGAGCTATGGTAAGATTTTTACAAGTATGGTATTCAGGTATATGTGAGAAATATAAAGAAAAAATGAAGATGGAAAAATCTATAATAAGAAACCTATCATGTTGTAGAGATAAGGTAGCACCCCAATTCGGATGCACAAATAATTACTACAAAAAGAATCGAAAAATAGGAAAATTTAAAAGATATAAAACCCAATTTAGAAACAAAAGGCCTAGAAGACAATACTATGTAAGAAATTATAATAATAAAAAACCTTTTAGACCAAAAAAGAAAATAACAGAATGTACATGCTATAATTGTGGAAAACTAGGACATTTAGCTAAAGATTGTAGACTACCTAGAAATCCTAAAAGAAAGCAAATATCAGAAATAATAATAAATAATGAAGAATATATGCCACTAGAATATTTAGATTATGAATTAAGTGATGATGATAGTATATATGAATTATCTGAAAATGAATTATACGAAGAATCAGAAAACGAAGAACAATTAGATAATGTCTGAAGAAGAAGTATTAATAATTAAGGAAGAACATATGAATGAAGAATCTTCGGAACAAAAAGTAATATTTGATAGAAATATATTTGAACAAATAAAAGGAAAGGAATTAGATTTAAGTGTAGAAAAAATATTCAAATTACCAATACTAAAAAACATATTTAAAAGACAAAAAGAAGAATATTATGTAGTAAGTCAAAAAGAACATATAATAGACTGTAAATATACTAAAGGAAAAGCAAGAATACCTATAATAAATAAAAGGACAATAAATAAAGAAATACAAACATTAAGGACCAAAGAACCAATAAGATATGTACATCTAGGAGGAACAAAAATATTAATAAAAGCATGTTTCAGAGAAGGAATAGATACACCTATAGAAATATACATAGCAGATGACAGAATAATTGAACCTATAGAAAAAAGTGTAATAAGTGCAGTAAAAGGAAATTTAATATACCAAAAATTTAAATTTATAATAAGTGCAAACTACTCAGTAGCAATAAATGACTGTAACATAGATAAATCATTAGTACTATATTGGAAAATGACAGGAATTGAACTAGCCCCAGGCAGTAAAATATTTACAGCAAGATGTAAAAATTTATATGTCTTAACAACTAAACATAAAATAACGGCAAAAAATAAAATCAATAGAATAAAAATAGAAAATCCATTTGAACAAATTGTATCAGTAATAGATAACAATGATTATAGCTATAAAGAAATAGATGCAGAAGAAAATTTAGAAATAGTAAGTGATAGAATAAGCACATCTAAAAGGAAAAGTTGTAGCGACACACCTCAGTCATCAAGAAATTCAGTAACAATAAAAGAAATAGAACCAAATCATTATTATATAACTGGAATACTAGAACAAAGAAAATTTATTATAATAATAAATACAGGACAAGAAGAAAATTATATAACAAGAGAATTAGTAACAGAAGAAGAAATAAATTATATAGAAAACTCAGATTTACCAAAAGAATTTACAGCTTTTAAAGAATCAGTAGAAAAAGAGTTAATTGTTGGCGGAATACCAATGACAATAAAATTTAAGATATATCAAGGAAATAATAATATTATATTAGGAATAAAATGGTTAGAAGAAATGAAACCATATAATTTAGAAAATACACAACTAACTATTACATATAAAGGAAAGAAGGTAATAATTAAAAGGACAATGTAAGAGAAAAATGAAAATCTATATACTTGCCAAAATAATAATAGAAGGATATTATAATAGATATTATACCCCAATGATAGATACAGGAGCAGAAGCTAATATGTGTAAACACAATTGCTTACCAGAGAAAAATGGGAAAAGTTAACTACACCAATAGTAGTAACAGGATTTAATAATGAAGGAAGTATGATAAATCATAAAGCAAGAAATGTAAAATTACAAATATGGGATAAAATATTAACTATAGAAGAAATATATAGTTATGAATTTGTAAATAAAGATATACTACTAGGAATGCCTTTTTTAGAAAAACTATATCCACATATAATAACAAAAACACATTGGTGGTTTACTACACCATGTAAACATAAGGTAGGAGCTAAAAGAGTATATAATAAAACTAGAAAACCTGCCCCATGGATAAAAGGAAGTGAAAAAATTACTCAGAAATTAGAAAATATAAAAACAAATGAACATAAAATAGAGTTAATCATATTTGCTATAGATAAATTAAAAATTATCCAAGAACAATTAGAACCATTATATAGCGAAAATCCCTTAAAAGGATGGGAAAAACATAAAACTAAAGTAAAAATAGAATTAATTGATGAAAATAGTATAATTACTCAAAAACCTTTAAAATATAATTTTGATGATTTAAATGAATTTAAAATGCATATAAAAGAATTACTAGAAAATGAATATATACAAGAAAGTAATAGTAAACATACAAGTCCAGCATTTATAGTAAATAAACATAGTGAACAAAAAAGAGGAAAAAGTAGAATGGTTATTGATTATAGAAATTTAAATGCAAAAACTAAAACATATAATTATCCAATACCCAATAAGATATTAAAAATAAGACAAGTCCAAGGATATAATTATTTCAGTAAATTTGACTGTAAATCAGGTTTTTACCACCTTAAGCTAGAAGAAGAATCTAAAAAATTAACAGCATTTACAGTACCCCAAGGATTTTATGAATGGAATGTATTACCCTTTGGATATAAAAATGCACCAGGTAGATATCAGCATTTTATGGATAATTACTTTAATCAATTAGAAAATTGTATAGTATATATAGACGATATACTTTTGTATTCAAGAACACAAGATGAACATATAAAATTATTAGAAAAATTCATACATATTGTTACATATTCTGGAATTAGCCTAAGTAAGAAAAAAGCAGAAATAATGAAAAACCAAATAGAATTCTTAGGAATAGAAATAGATAGGAATGGCATAAAAATGCAGCCACATATAGTACAGAAAATAATAAATTCTGATGAACAGATAGATACAAAGAAGAAATTACAATCATTTTTAGGACTAGTAAATCAAGTAAGAGAGTATATACCAAAATTAGCAGAAAATCTAAAGCCATTACACAAGAAATTGAAGAAAGATGTAGAATATCATTTTGATGAAAAGGATCAAGAACAGATAAAGAAAATAAAACTACTATGCAGAAAATTACCAAAACTATGTTTTCCAGACGAAAATGAAAAATTTATTTATATAGTAGAATCAGATGCGAGTGAAACTAGTTACGGAGGAGTATTAAAATACAGATATGATGGAAAAAAGATAGAACATCATTGCAGGTATTATTCAGGAACATTCACAAATCCTGAATTAAAATGGGAGATAAATCGCAAAGAACTGTATTCGATATATAAATGTTTGTTAGCATTTGAACCATATATCGTATATAATAAATTTGTTATTAGAACAGATAATACGCAAGTAAAATGGTGGTTGACAAAGAAAGTACAGGATTCAGTTACAACCAAGGAGATACGAAGACTTGTATTGAATATATTAAATTTTACATTTACAATAGAAGTGATTGGTACTAACAAGAATGCAATTGCAGATTACATATCAAGACAAAGCTACGCAGACTGAGGAAACTACTGAAAAAACTACTATGGAAGATATACTTAAAGTTATGACGACTCTCTGCAAAGAAGTCGATAACTTGAATAAAGAGATACAACATATTAAAGATAGCCAGCAGCATGGTAAATATGCGGAACTATGTCGATCGGAAGACATTAAAATTTCAGAGCTAAAAGGTGACGTTGGGAAACACCTAAAAACCCATAATAATTTGATTTATGCAGGTGAAGCATCTACAAGCAGGACACCTACAAAAGGAGGAAAATATGTCAACACAAATCTAAATAAACTATTTGAGACCCCATATACTCCAAGAAACCAAAGAAATCCATTTATACCTCCACAAGTAAATACGTATAAAGACAGCCTAAGCCAAAATAAAAAGACTTACAACCACATTACTCAGTCATATATAAACAATATCCACAAAATCCAACTATTCTTAAACAAAAACCCCAGATCAAAAACTACCATTAAACCAGAAGAAGATTATATAACCCAAAGTCTACAAGGGTACAACAAGCTAATAGCACAACCAAAAACAAGTGCAAATCTAGTAGCAACTTGCTACCATTATGGATTATTACATACGGTATATACGAGTACAGGAGATGAAATAGCTACATTACCAGAACTACACAGAGCATTTATACAGTATAAGAAAGTTACGAAAGGAACATTATTCTATATCAGAGTATATTCAGCTACAGCAGAGATATTATATGATGAGATCAAGCCAGTAATTCAAGTGATAAAAATAGGACTTACACGAGATATGATCATACCAGAAAAAATAGAAGAACATGACGAAATTACTAGAGAAGAAATACCAGAATTCTACGCAGGAAAAAGACTTATTGGAATAGCTACTATATTACAGGAACTATCAACGAACTATATGCATAGAAACCCTATATGGAGTTATTATGCAAGAGAACAAACTATGATATATTCAACATGCAGAGAAGAGCGTATTGCAGATATGGAAGAGATACGACAGTGGGCATTTAGTCTACTAAGACCAGAAGAACAGCCATTAACAAGAGCTATTAGAAAAAATTTTATTTCAGAAGGATTAATGACGAGATATTGTAAATTAATTAATCACAAATATCCAGATCACAAATGTCCAAAATGCCAAGGAGAAGACGATGTAATTCCAGAGGTACAGCTGGAGTAAAAAACTAGAAGACTCGAGATAAAGGCAGAAGATAAAGGAGACAGCAGCTAGTGGAAAATAAAGATGAAGAACAAGATAGTAAAGTATTTTGTTTGCTTGCGATGCTGTAAAGAAAAGTAGGACAGATGTAAAGTTTTGTTTGAATTTTGTAAAAAGCATTAAGATTAGGTGTAAAGTAAGATAAGAATCTTTTTGACTTTTGTAAAAAGTTAAGAATAGTAAATAGCTAGGTGTAAAGTAGTAATAGTAAAGGGGATTAGGACGTTTGTTAGAAAACCCCTATAAATAGATAGCATTAAGAGAAAGAGGGTAAGACTTTCTAGACGGAAAGCACCCTCTTTTGTAAACATAAATATTTTCCAGAAATAAGATAACAGCTTTCAAGCATATATGGAGCAAGATAAGAGCAAGGTATATTTGTTCATAACTATGCATAGCTAAATTGTTGATTCCTGAGTATCATAGCATGCATGAATAAGTTATATTTGTTATTATTTATTAGATTATTTAAATCATAATTTCGAATTGTTAACATGAGGAAACAGGGGAAACAATCCGAAAATAATGTCCAGAGGTTGAAACCAAGGCGAAAGAATGAATGCCATAAAGGGAGTAGACAGAGTGATATTATCTAGGAGGGGAAAGTACCTTGGAAAGTACGGTGTTAAAAATAAGAGAGTATGGTTAAAATAGTCTAGTAGTAATAATCAAGTGTAATGTTATTGACATGCTATGGTATGAAGGAATTAATCAAAAGCAAGCATAAGAAATATGAACATGAATAACAAAATAATACCTACTTATTTTACCTATTTGCATGATGAAGTAATTTATAATTATAAAATATTAATCTTGTATGTGCTTAGAGACATAGAAATCCCAGACCTAAGATAATTAATATGGAAAAGAATATTTAGTAATGAAGATCTAGAACTAATAAACCAAGAATGGTACCAGATAGAATTACATGAACTAGACTCAGAACTAGGAGAACTTAATATAAATGACTTAGAATTAGATTCAGAATAATGGAAAAATATTTTGAAGTTTGGCAAAAAAGAAGTAAGGTTAAATATAAAACAAAATTTGTTAAAGAACCAAATAAACTAAGTAAACTTTTTAAAATTCTGTATACGCGAACTACAAAATATAGGACCCCCAAAACTATTCTAGATAAAATAGCATGAAAAGAAAAAATATGAGGACCACCCCCCAGTTTTTTGTAATTTCTCTTTAAAATTTTCTATTCTGTTCTTAGTTTTGTCTCAATCTCTTTTTCTTTTTGTTTTGCCTCATATAGTTCCTTTAACCTTTTTAATTCTTTTTCTAAAGCTAATATCTTTTCATTTTTTACTTCTTCAATTTGTTGTATTTCTTGTTTCGCTTGTTGTTTAATAATAGTTATTTCCTTTTTTCTATCTATTTCTTCATTTTCCTTAGCTACCCTTACCATTGCTGTTAAACTATCTTCTAGTCTTAAGGATTCTTTTTCTAACATTAAGCTTAGGTTATCTCCTATCTTTTTATAGCGTCTACCTAAATTTGAAAATACTATTTTTATTTTTAATCCATCTTGATTTTCGTATGTTTTTTCATCTATAGCAAATTCTTCTTTATTCATCTTATAAGTTATGTTGTAATTTATATTCTAGACTATCTATTTGTAGTTGTAAATAAAATATAGTTTTTCTTTGTGACTTTAAAGATTGTTTACAAACTCCTGCAATCATATTATAGTGAAGTCTGTTTTGTCTATGTTCTAACTCTTGTCTTTTTTCTATGATTATTCTTTTAAGTTCTTGTTTATATTCGTTGTTATTATTCATCTTCCTTGTTTATATTCGTTATTATTATTCATCTTCCTTAGAATGTTTATATTTTAAATATTTAACATATTTATATTCTGTCCTAGATATGATTTCTATTATCTTGGCTAATTTATCATTATCTTCTTTTGTAATACTAAGTTGTTTATAAACTGGGTATAACTTTTCTAATCTTCTTTTTGATTTTCTTATCTTTCTTCTAATATGTTTTAATTCATCCATGGCTCTGATACCAAACTGGGGGGTGGTCCTCATATTTTTTCTTTTCATGCTATTTTATCTAGAATAGTTTTGGGGGTTCTATATTTTGTAGTTCGCGTATACAAAATTTTAAAAAGTTTACTTAGTTTATTTGGTTCTTTAACAAATTTTGTTTTATATTTAACCAGGCCTTTTGTTTCTAAATTGGGTTTTATATCTTTTAAATTTTCCTATTTTTCGATTCTTTTTGTAGTAATTATTTGTGCATCCGAATTGGGGTGTTTTCCTCATGTTAACAATTCGAAATTATGATTCAAATAATTCTAGTAAATAATAACAAATATAACTTATTCATGCATGCTATGATACTCAGGAATCAACAATTTTAGCTATGCATAGTTATGAACAAATATACCTTGCTCTTATCTTGCTCCATATATGCTTGAAAGCTGTTATCTTATTTCTGGAAATATTTATGTTTACAAGAGAGGGTGCTTTCCGTCTAGAAAGTCTTACCCTCTTTCTCTTAATGCTATCTATTTATAGGGGTTTTCTAACAAACGTCCTAATCCCCTTTACTATTACTACTTTACACCTAGCTATTTACTATTCTTAATTTTTTACAAAAGTCAAAAGAATCTTTCCTACTTTACACCTAATTTTTACAAAATTCAAACGAAACTTTACATCTGTCCTACTTTACTTTACAGCATTGCAAGCAAACAAAATACTTCACTATCTTTTTCTTCATCTTTATCTTCCACTAGCTGTCTCTTTCTTCATTTTTGTCTTCCACTAGCTGCTGTCTTTATCTTCCATTATCTTCTACCTTTATCTCGAGTCTTCTAGTTTTTCACTCCAGCTGTACCTCTGGTATTACATCGTTTTCTCCTTGGCATTTTGGACATTTATGATCTGGATATTTGTGATTAATTAATTTACAATATCTCGTCATTAATCCTTCTGAAATGAAATTTTTTCTAATGGCTCTTGTTAATGGCTGTTCTTCTGGTCTTAGTAGACTAAATGCTCACTGTCGTATCTCTTCCATATCTGCAATACGTTCTTCTCTGCATGTTGAATATATCATAGTTTGTTCTCTTGCATAATAACTCCATATAGGGTTTCTATGCATATAGTTCGTTGATAGTTCCTGTAATATAGTAGCTATTCCAATAAGTCTTTTTCCTGCGTAGAATTCTGGTATTTCTTCTCTAGTAATTTCGTCATGTTCTTCTATTTTTTCTGGTATGATCATATCTCGTGTAAGTCCTACTTTTATCACTTGAATTACTGGCTTGATCTCATCATATAATATCTCTGCTGTAGCTGAATATACTCTGATATAGAATAATGTTCCTTTCGTAACTTTCTTATACTGTATAAATGCTCTGTGTAGTTCTGGTAATGTAGTTATTTCATCTCCTGTACTCGTATATACCGTATGTAATAATCCATAATGGTAGCAAGTTGCTACTAGATTTGCACTTGTTTTTGGTTGTGCTATTAGCTTGTTGTACCTTTGTAGACTTTGGGTTATATAATCTTCTTCTGGTTTAATGGTAGTTTTTGATCTGGGGTTTTTGTTTAAGAATAGTTGGATTTTGTGGATATTGTTTATATATGACTGAGTAATGTGGTTGTAAGTCTTTTTATTTTGGCTTAGGCTGTCTTTATACGTATTTACTTGTGGAGGTATAAATGGATTTCTTTGGTTTCTTGGAGTATATGGGGTCTCAAATAGTTTATTTAGATTTGTGTTGACATATTTTCCTCCTTTTGTAGGTGTCCTGCTTGTAGATGCTTCACCTGCATAAATCAAATTATTATGGGTTTTTAGGTGTTTCCCAACGTCACCTTTTAGCTCTGGAATTTTAATGTCTTCCGATCGACATAGTTCCGCATATTTACCATGCTGCTGGCTATCTTTAATATGTTGTATCTCTTTATTTAAGATATCGACTTCTTTGCAGAGAGTCGTCATAACTTTAAGTATATCTTCCATAGTAGTTTTTTCAGTAGTTTCCTCAGTCTGCGTAGCTTTGTCTTGATATGTAATCTGCAATTGCATTCTTGTTAGTACCAATCACTTCTATTGTAAATGTAAAATTTAATATATTCAATACAAGTCTTCGTATCTCCTTAGTTGTAACTGAATCCTGTACTTTCTTTGTCAACCACCATTTTACTTGCGTATTATCTGTTCTAATAACAAATTTATTATATACTATATATGGTTCAAATGCTAACAAACATTTATATATCGAATACAGTTCTTTGCGATTTATCTCCCATTTTAATTCAGGATTTGTGAATGTTCCTGAATAATACCTGCAATGATGTTCTATCTTTTTTCCGTCATATCTGTATTTTAATACTCCTCCGTAACTAGTTTCACTCGCATCTGATTCTACTATATAAATAAATTTTTCATTTTCGTCTGGAAAACATAGTTTTGGTAATTTTCTGCATAGTAGTTTTATTTTCTTTATCTGTTCTTGATCCTTTTCATCAAAATGATATTCTACATCTTTCTTCAATTTCTTGTGTAATGGCTTTAGATTTTCTGCTAATTTTGGTATATACTCTCTTACTTGATTTACTAGTCCTAAAAATGATTGTAATTTCTTCTTTGTATCTATCTGTTCATCAGAATTTATTATTTTTTGTACTATATGTGGCTGCATTTTTATGCCATTCCTATCTATTTCTATTCCTAAGAATTCTATTTGGTTTTTCATTATTTCTGCTTTTTTCTTACTTAGGCTAATTCCAGAATATGTAACAATATGTATGAATTTTTCTAATAATTTTATATGTTCATCTTGTGTTTTTGAATATAAAAGTATATCATCTATATATACTATACAATTTTCTAATTGATTAAAGTAATTATCCATAAAATGCTGATATCTACCTGGTGCATTTTTATATCCAAAGGGTAATACATTCCATTCATAAAATCCTTGGGGTACTGTAAATGCTGTTAACTTTTTAGATTCTTCTTCTAGCTTAAGGTGGTAAAAGCCTGATTTACAGTCAAATTTACTGAAATAATTATATCCTTGGACTTGTCTTATTTTTAATATCTTATTGGGTATTGGATAATTATATGTTTTAGTTTTTGCATTTAAATTTCTATAATCAATAACCATTCTACTTTTTCCTCTTTTTTGTTCACTATGTTTATTTACTATAAATGCTGGACTTGTATGTTTACTATTACTTTCTTGTATATATTTATTTTCTAGTAATTCTTTTATATGCATTTTAAATTCATTTAAATCATTAAAATTATATTTTAAAGGTTTTTGAGTAATTATACTATTTTCATCAATTAATTCTATTTTTACTTTAGTTTTATGTTTTTCCCATCCTTTTAAGGGATTTTCGCTATATAATGGTTCTAACTGTTCTTGGATAATTTTTAATTTATCTATAGCAAATATGATTAACTCTATTTTATGTTCATTTGTCTTTATATTTTCTAATTTCTGAGTAATTTTTTCACTTCCTTTTATCCATGGGGCAGGTTTTCTAGTTTTATTATATACTCTTTTAGCTCCTACTTTATGTTTACATGGTGTAGTAAACCACCAATGTGTTTTTGTTATTATATGTGGATATAGTTTTTCTAAAAAAGGCATTCCTAGTAGTATATCCTTGTTTGTAAATTCATAACTATATATTTCTTCTATAGTTAATATCTTATCCCATATTTGTAATTTTACATTTCTTGCTTTATGATTTATCATGCTTCCTTCATTATTAAATCCTGTTACTACTATTGGTGTAGTTAACTTTTCCCATTTTTCTTCTGGTAAGCAATTGTGTTTACACATATTAGCTTCTGCTACTGTATCTATCATTGGGGTATAATATCTATTATAATATCCTTCTATTATTATTTTGGCAAGTATATAGATTTTCATTTTTCTCTTACATTGTCCTTTTAATTATTACCTTCTTACCTTTATATGTAATAGTTAGTTGTGTGTTTTCTAAATTATATGGTTTCATTTCTTCTAACCATTTTATTCCTAATATAATATTATTATTTCCTTGATATATCTTAAATTTTATTGTCATTGGTATTCTAAGCACATACAAGATTAGTTAAAATAATTAGTTAAAAGCTAGAAGAAAAAATATGAGGACCACCCCCCAGTTTGGAAACAAGGGAAACAATCCGAAAATAATATCCAGAGGTTGAAACCAAGGCGAAAGAATGAATGCCGTAAAGGGAGTAGACAGAGTGATATTATCTAGGAGGGGAAAGTACCTTGAAAAGTACGGTGTTAACAATAAGAGAGTATGGTTAAAATAGTCTAGTAGTAATAATCAAGTGTAATGTTATTGACATGCTATGGTATGAAGGAATTAATCAAAAGCAAGCATAAGAAATATGAACATGAATAACAAAATAATACCTACTTATTTTACCTATTTGCATGATGAAGTAATTTATAATTATAAAATATTAATCTTGTATGTGCTTAGAGACATAGAAATCCTAGATCTAAGAAAATTAATATGGGAAAGAATATTTAGTAATGAAGACCTAGAACTAATAAACCAAGAATGGTACCAGATAGAATTGCATGAACTAGACTCAGAACTAGGAGAACTTAATATAAACGACTTAGAATTAGATTCAGAATAATGGAAAAATATTTTGAAGTTTGGCAAAAAAGAAGTAAGGTTAAATATAAAACAAAATTTGTTAAAGAACCAAATAAACTAAGTAAACTTTTTAAAATTTTGTATACGCGAACTACAAAATATAGAACCCCCAAAACTATTCTAGATAAAATAGCATGAAAAGAAAAAATATGAGGACCACCCCCCAGTTTGGTATCAGAGCAGTCAGGTTTATCCTACTGTGATGGCTCAGCTATACATGTGAATCGCCGATGCGAAAGTCACGGTGTTACATCCTTGTATACGTTTCCCTCGGAGTAAAAAGTACCGTTGGCATTAGCCAGGTAATATAGCTGAGGGGCCAGGATGATGGCGAAATGGTATCAGAGCACCCCCCAGTTTGGTATCAGAGCCATGGATGAATTAAAACATATTAGAAGAAAGATAAGAAAATCAAAAAGAAGATTAGAAAAGTTATACCCAGTTTATAAACAACTTAGTATTACAAAAGAAGATAATGATAAATTAGCCAAGATAATAGAAATCATATCTAGGACAGAATATAAATATGTTAAATATTTAAAATATAAACATTCTAAGGAAGATGAATAATAATAACGAATATAAACAAGGAAGATGAATAATAACAACGAATATAAACAAGAACTTAAAAGAATAATCATAGAAAAAAGACAAGAGTTAGAACATAGACAAAACAGACTTCACTATAATATGATTGCAGGAGTTTGTAAACAATCTTTAAAGTCACAAAGAAAAACTATATTTTATTTACAACTACAAATAGATAGTCTAGAATATAAATTACAACATAACTTATAAGATGAATAAAGAAGAATTTGCTATAGATGAAAAAACATACGAAAATCAAGATGGATTAAAAATAAAAATAGTATTTTCAAATTTAGGTAGACGCTATAAAAAGATAGGAGATAACCTAAGCTTAATGTTAGAAAAAGAATCCTTAAGACTAGAAGATAGTTTAACAACAATGGTAAGGGTAGCTAAGGAAAATGAAGAAATAGATAGAAAAAAGGAAATAACTATTATTAAACAACAAGCGAAACAAGAAATACAACAAATTGAAGAAGTAAAAAATGAAAAGATATTAGCTTTAGAAAAAGAATTAAAAAGGTTAAAGGAACTATATGAGGCAAAACAAAAAGAAAAAGAGATTGAGACAAAACTAAGAACAGATATAGAAAATTTTAAAGAGAAATTACAAATGGAAGAACCAATTAAAGAAGAAGAGATAAGTATAGATGAAATAAATAATGATGATCAAACTGAAAGAAATTCAGAAATAAGTGAAACTTATACAGAAATGATAAAAAATATAGGAAAAATAGATGAAGATATTGAAATAAATGCGGGAGTTGTTGAAAAAGATAAAGAACAAGAAGCTAGTACATCAGGAGTAAAAAATCCAAAAATATTAAATCCAACATATTATACAGTTAGCTATAAAGAATCTGATAGAGAAAATACTTTATGGGATAAAAGATTAAATAGAAAATGGACTCCAAAAACAACTAATCCAAATAATAATTTCTTAGAATTAGATTGTGTAGCAGACATAAATAAAACAATACAACTATGGATAGGAAATATAGCAAAACAATTGGTAGATAATAAAATAAGTATAGAAGATACACCAGGATACATAGAACGAACATTTTTAGGAACAGTAAAACTATGGTTACTTAATTTATCAGAAGATTATTTAGGAGCATTAAGGAATAATAAAACTATAAATAACGAAAATGCAACTACATCTATGGATATTTTACACAAATATGAGGTAGCTATAAGAAATGAGTTTAGTAGTACAACTTCAGAAGTAGAGGAACAAAATAAGGATAAACAATTTAGTAGAAATTTAATGTTAAAATTAGCAATATGTAATATGTGTTATATAGATGAATATACATGTGTATTTAGAGAATATTATTATAAAGGTAAATATACGCCAGAAGAAGCAAAGGAAGTAAGAAAATTATATTTTACAAAATTACCGGAACCATTTAGTACAAGAATAATAAAAGATTGGAATAATGCAGGATTACAAGATACACTAGGAGCTATGGTAAGATTTTTACAAATATGGTATTCAGGTATATGTGAGAAATATAAAGAAAAAATGAAGATGGAAAAATCTATAATAAGAAACCTATCATGTTGTAGAGATAAGGTAGCACCCCAATTCGGATGCACAAATAATTACTACAAAAAGAATCGAAAAATAGGAAAATTTAAAAGATATAAAACCCAATTTAGAAACAAAAGGCCTAGAAGACAATACTATGTAAGAAATTATAATAATAAAAAACCTTTTAGACCAAAAAAGAAAATAACAGAATGTACATGCTATAATTGCGGAAAACTAGGACATTTAGCTAAAGATTGTAGACTACCTAGAAATCCTAAAAGAAAGCAAATATCAGAAATCATAATAAATAATGAAGAATATATGCCACTAGAATATTTAGATTATGAATTAAGTGATGATGATAGTATATATGAATTATCTGAAAATGAATTATACGAAGAATCAGAAAACGAAGAACAATTAGATAATGTCTGAAGAAGAAGTATTAATAATTAAGGAAGAACATATGAATGAAGAATCTTCGGAACAAAAAGTAATATTTGATAGAAATATATTTGAACAAATAAAAGGAAAGGAATTAGATTTAAGTGTAGAAAAAATATTCAAATTACCAATACTAAAAAACATATTTAAAAGACAAAAAGAAGAATATTATGTAGTAAGTCAAAAAGAACATATAATAGACTGTAAATATACT
The DNA here is from genome assembly GCA_003996215.1 of Jaltomata sinuosa. Lineage (NCBI taxonomy): Eukaryota > Viridiplantae > Streptophyta > Magnoliopsida > Solanales > Solanaceae > Jaltomata > Jaltomata sinuosa. The sequence goes on along the minus strand of QJPP01000229.1, from coordinate 333,862 downwards.
AAAGGAAAAGCAAGAATACCTATAATAAATAAAAGGACAATAAATAAAGAAATACAAACATTAAGGACCAAAGAACCAATAAGATATGTACATCTAGGAGGAACAGAAATATTAATAAAAGCATGTTTCAGAGAAGGAATAGATACACCTATAGAAATATACATAGCAGATGACAGAATAATTGAACCTATAGAAAAAAGTGTAATAAGTGCAGTAAAAGGAAATCTAATATACCAAAAATTTAAATTTATAATAAGTGCAAACTACTCAGTAGCAATAAATGACTGTAACATAGATAAATCATTAGTACTATATTGGAAAATGACAGGAATTGAACTAGCCCCGGGTAGTAAAGTATTTACAGCAAGATGTAAAAATTTATATGTCTTAACAACTAAACATAAAATAACGGCAAAAAATAAAATCAATAGAATAAAAATAGAAGATCCATTTGAACAAATTGTATCAGTAATAGATAACAATGATTATAGTTATAAAGAAATAGATGCAGAAGAAAATTTAGAAATAGTAAGTGATAGAATAAGCACATCTAAAAGGAAAAGTTGTAGCGACACACCTCAGTCATCAAGAAATTCAGTAACAATAAAAGAGATAGAACCAAATCATTATTATATAAATGGAATATTAGAACAAAGAAAATTTATTATAATAATAAATACAGGACAAGAAGAAAACTATATAACAAGAGAATTGGTAACAGAAGAAGAAATAAATTATATAGAAAACTCAGATTTACCAAAAGAATTTACAGCTTTTAAAGAATCAGTTGAAAAAGAGTTAATTGTTGGCGGAATACCAATGACAATAAAATTTAAGATATATCAAGGAAATAATAATATTATATTAGGAATAAAATGGTTAGAAGAAATGAAACCATATAATTTAGAAAACACACAACTAACTATTACATATAAAGGTAAGAAGGTAATAATTAAAAGGACAATGTAAGAGAAAAATGAAAATCTATATACTTGCCAAAATAATAATAGAAGGATATTATAATAGATATTATACCCCAATGATAGATACAGGAGCAGAAGCTAATATGTGTAAACACAATTGCTTACCAGAAGAAAAATGGGAAAAGTTAACTACACCAATAGTAGTAACAGGATTTAATAATGAAGGAAGCATGATAAATCATAAAGCAAGAAATGTAAAATTACAAATATGGGATAAAATATTAACTGTAGAAGAAATATATAGTTATGAATTTGTAAATAAAGATATACTACTAGGAATGCCTTTTTTAGAAAAACTATATCCACATATAATAACAAAAACACATTGGTGGTTTACGACACCATGTAAACACAAAGTAGGAGCTAAAAGAGTATATAATAAAACTAGAAAACCTGCCCCATGGATAAAAGGAAGTGAAAAAATTACTCAGAAATTAGAAAATATAAAGACAAATGAACATAAAATAGAGTTAATCATATTTGCTATAGATAAATTAAAAATTATCCAAGAACAATTAGAACCATTATATAGCGAAAATCCCTTAAAAGGATGGGAAAAACATAAAACTAAAGTAAAAATAGAATTAATTGATGAAAATAGTATAATTACCCAAAAACCTTTAAAATATAATTTTGATGATTTAAATGAATTTAAAATGCATATAAAAGAATTACTAGAAAATGAATATATACAAGAAAGTAATAGTAAACATACAAGTCCAGCATTTATAGTAAATAAACATAGTGAACAAAAAAGAGGAAAAAGTAGAATGGTTATTGATTATAGAAATTTAAATGCAAAAACTAAAACATACAATTATCCAATACCCAATAAGATATTAAAAATAAGACAAGTCCAAGGATATAATTATTTCAGTAAATTTGATTGTAAATCAGGCTTTTACCACCTTAAGCTAGAAGAAGAATCTAAAAAATTAACAGCATTTACAGTACCCCAAGGATTTTATGAATGGAATGTATTACCTTTTGGATATAAAAATGCACCAGGTAGATATCAGCATTTTATGGATAATTATTTTAACCAATTAGAAAATTGTATAGTATATATAGATGATATACTTTTGTATTCAAGAACGCAAGATGAACATATAAAACTACTAGAAAAATTCATACATATTGTTACATATTCAGGAATTAGCCTAAGTAAGAAAAAAGCTGAAATAATGAAAAACCAAATAGAATTCTTAGGAATAGAAATAGATAAAAATGGCATAAAAATGCAGCCACATATAGTACAAAAAATAATAAATTCTGATGAACAGATAGATACAAAAAAGAAATTACAATCATTTTTAGGACTAGTAAATCAAGTAAGAGAGTATATACCAAAATTAGCAGAAAATCTAAAGCCATTACACAAGAAATTGAAGAAAGATGTAGAATATCATTTTGATGAAAAGGATCAAGAACAGATAAAGAAAATAAAACTACTATGCAGAAAATTACCAAAACTATGTTTTCCAGACGAAAATGAAAAATTTATTTATATAGTAGAATCAGATGCGAGTGAAACTAGTTACGGAGGAGTATTAAAATACAGATATGATGGAAAAAAGATAGAACATCATTGCAGGTATTATTCAGGAACATTCACAAATCCTGAATTAAAATGGGAGATAAATCGCAAAGAACTGTATTCGATATATAAATGTTTGTTAGCATTTGAACCATATATAGTATATAATAAATTTGTTATTAGAACAGATAATACGCAAGTAAAATGGTGGTTGACAAAGAAAGTACAGGATTCAGTTACAACCAAGGAGATACGAAGACTTGTATTGAATATATTAAATTTTACATTTACAATAGAAGTGATTGGTACTAACAAGAATGCAATTGCAGATTACATATCAAGACAAAGCTACGCAGACTGAGGAAACTACTGAAAAAACTACTATGGAAGATATACTTAAAGTTATGACGACTCTCTGCAAAGAAGTCGATAACTTGAATAAAGAGATACAACATATTAAAGATAGCCAGCAGCATGGTAAATATGCGGAACTATGTCGATCGGAAGACATTAAAATTCCAGAGCTAAAAGGTGACGTTGGGAAACACCTAAAAACCCATAATAATTTGATTTATGCAGGTGAAGCATCTACAAGCAGGACACCTACAAAAGGAGGAAAATATGTCAACACAAATCTAAATAAACTATTTGAGACCCCATATACTCCAAGAAACCAAAGAAATCCATTTATACCTCCACAAGTAAATACGTATAAAGACAGCCTAAGCCAAAATAAAAAAACTTACAACCACATTACTCAGTCATATATAAACAATATCCACAAAATCCAACTATTCTTAAACAAAAACCCCAGATCAAAAACTACCATTAAACCAGAAGAAGATTATATAACCCAAAGTCTACAAGGGTACAACAAGCTAATAGCACAACCAAAAACAAGTGCAAATCTAGTAGCAACTTGCTACCATTATGGATTATTACATACGGTATATACGAGTACAGGAGATGAAATAGCTACATTACCAGAACTACACAGAGCATTTATACAGTATAAGAAAGTTACGAAAGGAACATTATTCTATATCAGAGTATATTCAGCTACAGCAGAGATATTATATGATGAGATCAAGCCAGTAATTCAAGTGATAAAAATAGGACTTACACGAGATATGATCATACCAGAAAAAATAGAAGAACATGACGAAATTACTAGAGAAGAAATACCAGAATTCTACGCAGGAAAAAGACTTATTGGAATAGCTACTATATTACAGGAACTATCAATGAACTATATGCATAGAAACCCTATATGGAGTTATTATGCAAGAGAACAAACTATGATATATTCAACATGCAGAGAAGAACGTATTGCAGATATGGAAGAGATACGACAGTGGGCATTTAGTCTACTAAGACCAGAAGAACAGCCATTAACAAGAGCTATTAGAAAAAATTTTATTTCAGAAGGATTAATGACGAGATATTGTAAATTAATTAATCACAAATATCCAGATCACAAATGTCCAAAATGCCAAGGAGAAGACGATGTAATTCCAGAGGTACAGCTGGAGTAAAAAACTAGAAGACTCGAGATAAGACGTTTGTTAGAAAAACCCCTATAAATAGATAGCATTAAGAGAAAGAGGGTAAGACTTTCTAGACGGAAAGCACCCTCTCTTGTAAACATAAATATTTCCAGAAATAAGATAACAGCTTTCAAGCATATATGGAGCAAGATAAGAGCAAGGTATATTTGTTCATAACTTCTAGCTTATAAAGCTAGAAGAAGAATCTAAAAAATTAACAGCATTTACAGTACCCCAAGGATTTTATGAATGGAATGTATTACCTTTTGGATATAAAAATGCACCAGGTAGATATCAGCATTTTATGGATAATTACTTTAATCAATTAGAAAATTGTATAGTATATATAGACGATATACTTTTGTATTCAAGGACACAAGATGAACATATAAGATTATTAGAAAAATTTATACATATTGTTACATATTCTGGAATTAGCCTAAGTAAGAAAAAAGCAGAAATAATGAAAAACCAAATAGAATTCTTAGGAATAGAAATAGATAGGAATGGCATAAAAATGCAGCCACATATAGTACAGAAAATAATAAATTCTGATGAACAGATAGATACAAAGAAGAAATTACAATCATTTTTAGGACTAGTAAATCAAGTAAGAGAGTATATACCAAAATTAGCAGAAAATCTAAAGCCATTACACAAGAAATTAAAGAAAGATGTAGAATATCATTTTGATGAAAAGGATCAAGAACAAATAAAGAAAATAAAACTACTATGCAGAAAATTACCAAAACTATGTTTTCCAGATGAAAATGAAAAATTTATTTATATAGTAGAATCAGATGCGAGTGAAACTAGTTACGGAGGAGTATTAAAATACAGATATGATGGAAAAAAGATAGAACATCATTGCAGGTATTATTCAGGAACATTCACAAATCCTGAATTAAAATGGGAGATAAATCGCAAAGAACTGTATTCGATATATAAATGTTTGTTAGCATTTGAACCATATATAGTATATAATAAATTTGTTATTAGAACAGATAATACGCAAGTAAAATGGTGGTTGACAAAGAAAGTACAGGATTCAGTTACAACCAAGGAGATACGAAGACTTGTATTGAATATATTAAATTTTACATTTACAATAGAAGTGATTGGTACTAACAAGAATGCAATTGCAGATTACATATCAAGACAAAGCTACGCAGACTGAGGAAACTACTGAAAAAACTACTATGGAAGATATACTTAAAGTTATGACGACTCTCTGCAAAGAAGTCGATAACTTGAATAAAGAGATACAACATATTAAAGATAGCCAGCAGCATGGTAAATATGCGGAACTATGTCGATCGGAAGACATTAAAATTCCAGAGCTAAAAGGTGACGTTGGGAAACACCTAAAAACCCATAATAATTTGATTTATGCAGGTGAAGCATCTACAAGCAGGACACCTACAAAAGGAGGAAAATATGTCAACACAAATCTAAATAAACTATTTGAGACCCCATATACTCCAAGAAACCAAAGAAATCCATTTATACCTCCACAAGTAAATACGTATAAAGACAGCCTAAGCCAAAATAAAAAGACTTACAACCACATTACTCAGTCATATATAAACAATATCCACAAAATCCAACTATTCTTAAACAAAAACCCCAGATCAAAAACTACCATTAAACCAGAAGAAGATTATATAACCCAAAGTCTACAAGGGTACAACAAGCTAATAAGCACAACCAAAAACAAGTGCAAATCTAGTAGCAACTTGCTACCATTATGGATTATTACATACGGTATATACGAGTACAGGAGATGAAATAGCTACATTACCAGAACTACACAGAGCATTTATACAGTATAAGAAAGTTACGAAAGGAACATTATTCTATATCAGAGTATATTCAGCTACAGCAGAGATATTATATGATGAGATCAAGCCAGTAATTCAAGTGATAAAAATAGGACTTACACGAGATATGATCATACCAGAAAAAATAGAAGAACATGACGAAATTACTAGAGAAGAAATACCAGAATTCTACGCAGGAAAAAGACTTATTGGAATAGCTACTATATTACAGGAACTATCAACGAACTATATGCATAGAAACCCTATATGGAGTTATTATGCAAGAGAACAAACTATGATATATTCAACATGCAGAGAAGAACGTATTGCAGATATGGAAGAGATACGACAGTGGGCATTTAGTCTACTAAGACCAGAAGAACAGCCATTAACAAGAGCTATTAGAAAAAAATTTATTTCAGAAGGATTAATGACGAGATATTGTAAATTAATTAATCACAAATATCCAGATCACAAATGTCCAAAATGCCAAGGAGAAGACGATGTAATTCCAGAGGTACAGCTGGAGTAAAAAACTAGAAGACTCGAGATAAAGGCAGAAGATAAAGGAGACAGCAGCTAGTGGAAAATAAAGATGAAGAACAAGATAGTAAAGTATTTTGTTTGCTTGCGATGCTGTAAAGAAAAGTAGGACAGATGTAAAGTTTTGTTTGATTAGGTGTAAAGTAAGATAAGAATCTTTTGACTTTTGTAAAAAGTTAAGAATAGTAAATAGCTAGGTGTAAAGTAGTGATAGTAAAGGGGATTAGGACGTTTGTTAGAAAAACCCCTATAAATAGATAGCATTAAGAGAAAGAGGGTAAGACTTTCTAGACGGAAAGCACCCTCTCTTGTAAACATAAATATTTCCAGAAATAAGATAACAGCTTTCAAGCATATATGGAGCAAGATAAGAGCAAGGTATATTTGTTCATAACTATGCATAGCTAAATTGTTGATTCCTGAGTATCATAGCATGCATGAATAAGTTATATTTGTTATTATTTACTAGAATTATTTGAATCATAATTTCGAATTGTTAACATGAGGAAACAGGGGAAACAATCCGAAAATAATATCCAGAGGTTGAAACCAAGGCGAAAGAATGAATGCCGTAAAGGGAGTAGACAGAGTGATATTATCTAGGAGGGGAAAGTACCTTGGAAAGTACGGTGTTAACAATAAGAGAGTATGGTTAAAATAGTCTAGTAGTAATAATCAAGTGTAATGTTATTGACATGCTATGGTATGAAGGAATTAATCAAAAGCAAGCATAAGAAATATGAACATGAATAACAAAATAATACCTACTTATTTTACCTATTTGCATGATGAAGTAATTTATAATTATAAAATATTAATCTTGTATGTGCTTAGAGACATAGAAATCTCAGACCTAAGAAAATTAATATGGAAAAGAATATTTAGTAATGAAGATCTAGAACTAATAAACCAAGAATGGTACCAGATAGAATTGCATGAACTAGACTCAGAACTAGGAGAACTTAATATAAACGACTTAGAATTAGATTCAGAATAATGGAAAAATATTTTGAAGTTTGGCAAAAAAGAAGTAAGGTTAAATATAAAACAAAATTTGTTAAAGAACCAAATAAACTAAGTAAACTTTTTAAAATTTTGTATACGCGAACTACAAAATATAGAACCCCCAAAACTATTCTAGATAAAATAGCATGAAAAGAAAAAATATGAGGACCACCCCCCAAACCTGATTTACAGTCAAATTTACTGAAATAATTATATCCTTGGACTTGCCTTATTTTTAATATCTTATTGGGTATTGGATAATTATATGTTTTAGTTTTTGCATTTAAATTTCTATAATCAATAACCATTCTACTTTTTCCTCTTTTTTGTTCACTATGTTTATTTACTATAAATGCTGGACTTGTATGTTTACTATTACTTTCTTGTATATATTCATTTTCTAGTAATTCTTTTATATGCATTTTAAATTCATTTAAATCATCAAAATTATATTTTAAAGGTTTTTGAGTAATTATACTATTTTCATCAATTAATTCTATTTTTACTTTAGTTTTATGTTTTTCCCATCCTTTTAAGGGATTTTCGCTATATAATGGTTCTAATTGTTCTTGGATAATTTTTAATTTATCTATAGCAAATATGATTAACTCTATTTTATGTTCATTTATTTTTATATTTTCTAATTTCTGAGTAATTTTTTCACTTCCTTTTATCCATGGGGCAGGTTTTCTAGTTTTATTATATACTCTTTTAGCTCCTACTTTATGTTTACATGGTGTAGTAAACCACCAATGTGTTTTTGTTATTATATGTGGATATAGTTTTTCTAAAAAAGGCATTCCTAGTAGTATATCTTTATTTACAAATTCATAACTATATATTTCTTCTACAGTTAATATTTTATCCCATATTTGTAATTTTACATTTCTTGCTTTATGATTTATCATGCTTCCTTCATTATTAAATCCTGTTACTACTATTGGTGTAGTTAACTTTTCCCATTTTTCTTCTGGTAAGCAATTGTGTTTACACATATTAGCTTCTGCTCCTGTATCTATCATTGGGGTATAATATCTATTATAATATCCTTCTATTATTATTTTGGCAAGTATATAGATTTTCATTTTTCTCTTACATTGTCCTTTTAATTATTACCTTCTTACCTTTATATGTAATAGTTAGTTGTGTATTTTCTAAATTATATGGTTTCATTTCTTCTAACCATTTTATTCCTAATATAATATTATTATTTCCTTGATATATCTTAAATTTTATTGTCATTGGTATTCCGCCAACAATTAACTCTTTTTCTACTGATTCTTTAAAAGCTGTAAATTCTTTTGGTAAATCTGAGTTTTCTATATAATTTATTTCTTCTTCTGTTACCAATTCTCTTGTTATATAATTTTCTTCTTGTCCTGTATTTATTATTATAATAAATTTTCTTTGTTCTAATATTCCAGTTATATAATAATGATTTGGTTCTATCTCTTTTATTGTTACTGAATTTCTTGATGACTGAGGTGTGTCGCTACAACTTTTCCTTTTAGATGTGCTTATTCTATCACTTACTATTTCTAAATTTTCTTCTGCATCTATTTCTTTATAACTATAATCATTGTTATCTATTACTGATACAATTTGTTCAAATGGATTTTCTATTTTTATTCTATTGATTTTATTTTTTGCCGTTATTTTATGTTTAGTTGTTAAGACATATAAATTTTTACATCTTGCTGTAAATACTTTACTACCCGGGGCTAGTTCAATTCCTGTCATTTTCCAATATAGTACTAATGATTTATCTATGTTACAGTCATTTATTGCTACTGAGTAGTTTGCACTTATTATAAATTTAAATTTTTGGTATATTAGATTTCCTTTTACTGCACTTATTACACTTTTTTCTATAGGTTCAATTATTCTGTCATCTGCTATGTATATTTCTATAGGTGTATCTATTCCTTCTCTGAAACATGCTTTTATTAATATTTCTGTTCCTCCTAGATGTACATATCTTATTGGTTCTTTGGTCCTTAATGTTTGTATTTCTTTATTTATTGTCCTTTTATTTATTATAGGTATTCTTGCTTTTCCTTTAGTATATTTACAGTCTATTATATGTTCTTTTTGACTTACTACATAATATTCTTCTTTTTGTCTTTTAAATATGTTTTTTAGTATTGGTAATTTGAATATTTTTTCTACACTTAAATCTAATTCCTTTCCTTTTATTTGTTCAAATATATTTCTATCAAATATTACTTTTTGTTCCGAAGATTCTTCATTCATATGTTCTTCCTTAATTATTAATACTTCTTCTTCAGACATTATCTAATTCTTCTTCGTTTTCTGATTCTTCGTATAATTCATTTTCAGATAATTCATATATGCTATCATCATCACTTAATTCATAATCTAAATATTCTAGTGGCATATATTCTTCATTATTTATTATTATTTCTGATATTTGCTTTCTTTTAGGATTTCTAGGTAGTCTACAATCTTTAGCTAAATGTCCTAGTTTTCCACAATTATAGCATGTACATTCTGTTATTTTCTTTTTTGGTCTAAAAGGTTTTTTATTATTATAATTTCTTACATAGTATTGTCTTCTAGGCCTTTTGTTTCTAAATTGGGTTTTATATCTTTTAAATTTTCCTATTTTTCGATTCTTTTTGTAGTAATTATTTGTGCATCCGAATTGGGGTGCTACCTTATCTCTACAACATGATAGGTTTCTTATTATAGATTTTTCCATCTTCATTTTTTCTTTATATTTCTCACATATACCTGAATACCATATTTGTAAAAATCTTACCATAGCTCCTAGTGTATCTTGTAATCCTGCATTATTCCAATCTTTTATTATTCTTGTACTAAATGGTTCCGGTAATTTTGTAAAATATAATTTTCTTACTTCCTTTGCTTCTTCTGGCGTATATTTACCTTTATAATAATATTCTCTAAATACACATGTATATTCATCTATATAACACATATTACATATTGCTAATTTTAACATTAAATTTCTATTAAATTGTTTATCCTTATTTTGTTCTTCTACTTCTGAAGTTGTACTACTAAACTCATTTCTTATAGCTACCTCATATTTGTGTAAAATATCCATAGATGTAGTTGCATTTTCGTTATTTATAGTTTTATTATTCCTTAATGCTCCTAAATAATCTTCTGATAAATTAAGTAACCATAGTTTTACTGTTCCTAAAAATGTTCGTTCTATGTATCCTGGTGTATCTGCTATACTTATTTTATTATCTACCAATTGTTTTGCTATATTTCTATTAGAAAAAATTTTGTTTCAGAAGGATTAATGATGAGATATTGTAAATTAATTAATCACAAATATCCAGATCACAAATGTCCAAAATGCCAAGGAGAAGACGATGTAATTCCAGAGGTACAGCTGGAGTAAAAAACTAGAAGACTCGAGATAAAGGCAGAAGATAAAGGAGACAGCAGCTAGTGGAAAATAAAGATGAAGAACAAGATAGTAAAGTATTTTGTTTGCTTGCGATGCTGTAAAGAAAAGTAGGACAGATGTAAAGTTTTGTTTGATTAGGTGTAAAGTAAGATAAGAATCTTTTGACTTTTGTAAAAAGTTAAGAATAGTAAATAGCTAGGTGTAAAGTAGTGATAGTAAAGGGGATTAGGACGTTTGTTAGAAAAACCCCTATAAATAGATAGCATTAAGAGAAAGAGGGTAAGACTTTCTAGACGGAAAGCACCCTCTCTTGTAAACATAAATATTTCCAGAAATAAGATAACAGCTTTCAAGCATATATGGAGCAAGATAAGAGCAAGGTATATTTGTTCATAACTATGCATAGCTAAAATTGTTGATTCCTGAGTATCATAGCATGCATGAATAAGTTATATTTGTTATTATTTACTAGAATTATTTGAATCATAATTTCGAATTGTTAACATGAGGAAACAAGGGAAACAATCCGAAAATGATATCCAGAGGTTGAAACCAAGGCGAAAGAATGAATGCCGTAAAGGGAGTAGACAGAGTGATATTATCTAGGAGGGGAAAGTACCTTGAAAAGTACGGTGTTAACAATAAGAGAGTATGGTTAAAATAGTCTAGTAGTAATAATCAAGTGTAATGTTATTAACATGCTATGGTATGAAGGAATTAATCAAAAGCAAGCATAAGAAATATGAACATGAATAACAAAATAATACCTACTTATTTTACCTATTTGCATGATGAAGTAATTTATAATTATAAAATATTAATCTTGTATGTGCTTAGAGACATAAAAATCCTAGATCTAAGAAAATTAATATGGGAAAGAATATTTAGTAATGAAGACCTAGAACTAATAAACCAAGAATGGTACCAGATAGAATTGCATGAACTAGACTCAGAACTAGGAGAACTTAATATAAACGACTTAGAATTAGATTAAAAATAATGGAAAAATATTTTGAAGTTTGGCAAAAAAGAAGTAAGGTTAAATATAAAACAAAATTTGTTAAAGAACCAAATAAACTAAGTAAACTTTTTAAAATTTTGTATACGCGAACTACAAAATATAGAACCCCCAAAACTATTCTAGATAAAATAGCATGAAAATAAAAAATATGAGGACCACCCCCCAGTTTGGTATCAGAGCCATGGATGAATTAAAACATATTAGAAGAAAGATAAGAAAATCAAAAAGAAGATTAGAAAAGTTATACCCAGTTTATAAACAACTTAGTATTACAAAAGAAGATAATGATAAATTAGCCAAGATAATAGAAATCATATCTAGGACAGAATATAAATATGTTAAATATTTAAAATATAAACATTCTAAGGAAGATGAATAATAATAACGAATATAAACAAGGAAGATGAATAATAACAACGAATATAAACAAGAACTTAAAAGAATAATCATAGAAAAAAGACAAGAGTTAGAACATAGACAAAACAGACTTCACTATAATATGATTGCAGGAGTTTGTAAACAATCTTTAAAGTCACAAAGAAAAACTATATTTTATTTACAACTACAAATAGATAGTCTAGAATATAAATTACAACATAACTTATAAGATGAATAAAGAAGAATTTGCTAAAGATGAAAAAACATACGAAAATCAAGATGGATTAAAAATAAAAATAGTATTTTCAAATTTAGGAAGACGCTATAAAAAGATAGGAGATAACCTAAGCTTAATGTTAGAAAAAGAATCCTTAAGACTAGAAGATAGTTTAACAGCAATGGTAAGGGTAGCTAAGGAAAATGAAGAAAAAAAAAAAAAAAAGGAAATAACTATTATTAAACAACAAGCGAAACAAGAAATACAACAAATTGAAGAAGTAAAAAATGAAAAGATATTAGCTTTAGAAAAAGAATTAAAAAGGTTAAAGGAACTATATGAGGCAAAACAAAAAGAAAAAGAGATTGAGACAAAACTAAGAACAGATATAGAAAATTTTAAAGAGAAATTACAAATGGAAGAACCAATTAAAGAAGAAGAGATAAGTATAGATGAAATAAATAATGATGATCAAACTGAAAGAAATTCAGAAACAAGTGAAACTTATACAGAAATGATAAAAAATATAGAAAAGATAGATGAAGATATTGAAATAAATGCGGGAGATGTTGAAAAAGATAAAGAACAAGAAGCTAGTACATCAGGAGTAAAAAACCCGAAAATATTAAATCCAACATATTATACAGTTAGCTATAGAGAATCTGATAGAGAAAATACTTTATGGGATAAAAGATTAAATAGAAAATGGACTCCAAAAACAACTAATCCAAATAATAATTTCTTAGAATTAGATTGTGTAGCGGATATAAATAAAACAATACAACTATGGATAGGAAATATAGCAAAACAATTGGTAGATAATAAAATAAGTATAGCAGATACACCAGGATACATAGAACGAACATTTTTAGGAACAGTAAAACTATGGTTACTTAATTTATCAGAAGATTATTTAGGAGCATTAAGGAATAATAAAACTATAAATAACGAAAATGCAACTACATCTATGGATATTTTACACAAATATGAGGTAGCTATAAGAAATGAGTTTAGTAGTACAACTTCAGAAGTAGAAGAACAAAATAAGGATAAACAATTTAATAGAAATTTAATGTTAAAATTAGCAATATGTAATATGTGTTATATAGATGAATATACATGTGTATTTAGAGAATATTATTATAAAGGTAAATATACGCCAGAAGAAACAAAGGAAGTAAGAAAATTATATTTTACAAAATTACCGGAACCATTTAGTACAAGAATAATAAAAGATTGGAATAATGCAGGATTACAAGATACACTAGGAGCTATGGTAAGATTTTTACAAGTATGGTATTCAGGTATATGTGAGAAATATAAAGAAAAAATGAAGATGGAAAAATCTATAATAAGAAACCTATCATGTTGTAGAGATAAGGTAGCACCCTAATTCGGATGCACAAATAATTACTACAAAAAGAATCGAAAAATAGGAAAATTTAAAAGATATAAAACCCAATTTAGAAAAAAAGGCCTAGAAGACAATACTATGTAAGAAATTATAATAATAAAAAACCTTTTAGACCAAAAAAGAAAATAACAGAATGTACATGCTATAATTGCGGAAAACTAGGACATTTAGCTAAAGATTGTAGACTACCTAGAAATCCTAAAAGAAAGCAAATATCAGAAATCATAATAAATAATGAAGAATATATGCCACTAGAATATTTAGATTATGAATTAAGTGATGATGATAGTATATATGAATTATCTGAAAATAAATTATACGAAGAATCAGAAAACGAAGAACAATTAGATAATGTCTGAAGAAGAAGTATTAATAATTAAGGAAGAACATATGAATGAAGAATCTTCGGAACAAAAAGTAATATTTGATAGAAATATATTTGAACAAATAAAAGGAAAGAAATTAGATTTAAGTGTAGAAAAAATATTCAAATTACCAATACTAAAAAACATATTTAAAAGACAGAAAGAAGAATATTATGTAGTAAGTCAAAAAGAACATATAATAGACTGTAAATATACTAAAGGAAAAGCAAGAATACCTATAATAAATAAAAGGACAATAAATAAAGAAATACAAACATTAAGGACCAAAGAACCAATAAGATATGTACATCTAGGAGGAACAGAAATATTAATAAAAGCATGTTTCAGAGAAGGAATAGATACACCTATAGAAATATACATAGCAGATGACAAAATAATTGAACCTATAGAAAAAAGTGTAATAAGTGCAGTAAAAGGAAATCTAATATACCAAAAATTTAAATTTATAATAAGTGCAAACTACTCAGTAGCAATAAATGACTGTAACATAGATAAATCATTAGTACTATATTGAAAAATGACAGGAATTGAACTAGCCCCGGGTAGTAAAGTATTAACAGCAAGATGTAAAAATTTATATGTCTTAACAACTAAACATAAAATAACGGCAAAAAATAAAATCAATAGAATAAAAATAGAAGATCCATTTGAACAAATTGTATCAGTAATAGATAACAATGATTATAGTTATAAAGAAATAGATGCAGAAGAAAATCTAGAAATAGTAAGTGATAGAATAAGCACATCTAAAAGAAAAAGTTGTAGCGACACACCTCAGTCATCAAGAAATTCAGTAACAATAAAAGAGATAGAACCAAATCATTATTATAAAACTGAAATATTAGAACAAAGAAAATTTATTATAATAATAAATACAGGACAAGAAGAAAATTATATAACAAGAGAATTGGTAACAGAAGAAGAAATAAATTATATAGAAAACTCAGATTTACCAAAAGAATTTACAGCTTTTAAAGAATCAGTAGAAAAAGAGTTAATTGTTGGCGGAATACCAATGACAATAAAATTTAAGATATATCAAGGAAATAATAATATTATATTAGAAATAAAATGGTTAGAAGAAATGAAACCATATAATTTAGAAAACACACAACTAACTATTACATATAAAGGTAAGAAGGTAATAATTAAAAGGACAATGTAAGAGAAAAATGAAAATCTATATACTTGCCAAAATAATAATAGAAGGATATTATAATAGATATTATACCCCAATGATAGATACAGTAGCAGAAGCTAATATGTGTAAACACAATTGCTTACCAGAAGAAAAATGGGAAAAGTTAACTACACCAATAGTAGTAACAGGATTTAATAATGAAGGAAGCATGATAAATCATAAAGCAAGAAATGTAAAATTACAAATATGGGATAAAATATTAACTGTAGAAGAAATATATAGTTATGAATTTGTAAATAAAGATATACTACTAGGAATGCCTTTTTTAGAAAAACTATATCCACATATAATAACAAAAACACATTGGTGGTTTACTACACCATGTAAACATAAAGTAGGAGCTAAAAGAGTATATAATAAAACTAGAAAACCTGCCCCATGGATAAAAGGAAGTGAAAAAATTACTCAGAAATTAGAAAATATAAAGACAAATGAACATAAAATAGAGTTAATCATATTTGCTATAGATAAATTAAAAATTATCCAAGAACAGTTAGAACCATTATATAGCGAAAATCCCTTAAAAGGATGGGAAAAACATAAAACTAAAGTAAAAATAGAATTAATTGATGAAAATACGATAATTACTCAAAAACCTTTAAAATATAATTTTGATGATTTAAATGAATTTAAAATGCATATAAAAGAATTACTAGAAAATGAATATATACAAGAAAGTAATAGTAAACATACAAGTCCAGCATTTATAGTAAATAAACATAGTGAACAAAAAAGAGGAAAAAATAGAATGGTTATTGATTATAGAAATTTAAATGCAAAAACTAAAACATATAATTATCCAATACCCAATAAGATATTAAAAATAAGGCAAGTCCAAGGATATAATTATTTCAGTAAATTTGACTGTAAATCAGGTTTTTACCACCTTAAGCTAGAAGAAGAATCTAAAAAATTAACAGCATTTACAGTACCCCAAGAATTTTATGAATGGAATGTATTACCTTTTGGATATAAAAATGCACCAGGTAGATATCAGCATTTTATGGATAATTACTTTAATCAATTAGAAAATTGTATAGTATATATAGACGATATACTTTTGTATTCAAGGACACAAGATGAACATATAAGATTATTAGAAAAATTTATACATATTGTTACATATTCTGGAATTAGCCTAAGTAAGAAAAAAGCAGAAATAATGAAAAACCAAATAGAATTCTTAGGAATAGAAATAGATAAAAATGGCATAAAAATGCAACCACACATAGTACAAAAAATAATAAATTCTGATGAACAGATAGATACAAAAAAGAAATTACAATCATTTTTAGGACTAGTAAATCAAGTAAGAGAGTATATACCAAAATTAGCAGAAAATCTAAAGCCATTACACAAGAAATTGAAGAAAGATGTAGAATATCATTTTGATGAAAAGGATCAAGAACAGATAAAGAAAATAAAACTACTATGCAGAAAATTACCAAAACTATGTTTTCCAGACGAAAATGAAAAATTTATTTATATAGTAGAATCAGATGGAGGAGTATTAAAATACAGATATGATGGAAAAAAGATAGAACATCATTGCAGGTATTATTCAGGAACATTCACAAATCCTGAATTAAAATGGGAGATAAATCGCAAAGAACTGTATTCGATATATAAATGTTTGTTAGCATTTGAACCATATATCGTATATAATAAATTTGTTATTAGAACAGATAATACGCAAGTAAAATTGTGGTTGACAAAGAAAGTACAGGATTCAGTTACAACCAAGGAGATACGAAGACTTGTATTGAATATATTAAATTTTACATTTACAATAGAAGTGATTGGTACTAACAAGAATGCAATTGCAGATTACATATCAAGACAAAGCTACGCAGACTGAGGAAACTACTGAAAAAACTACTATGGAAGATATACTTAAAGTTATGACGACTCTCTGCAAAGAAGTCGATAACTTGAATAAAGAGATACAACATATTAAAGATAGCCAGCAGCATGGTAAATATGCGGAACTATGTCGATCGGAAGACATTAAAATTCCAGAGCTAAAAGGTGACGTTGGGAAACACCTAAAAACCCATAATAATTTGATTTATGCAGGTGAAGCATCTACAAGCAGGACACCTACAAAAGGAGGAAAATATGTCAACACAAATCTAAATAAACTATTTGAGACCCCATATACTCCAAGAAACCAAAGAAATCCATTTATACCTCCACAAGTAAATACATATATGTAATGACCCTTCCGGTCATTTCCACGTTTAAGTTTGAAGTCAAGCAAATCGACAAAAGATATCGTAAGACCTTTAACAAAATTTTCTGAACCTTGGGTCAAATGTATCGGGGATTTTCTCCCAATATATAAAGAGTTAGAAGTCCCCCGAGATACCAAATCGAAGGTCTACGAGTCTAGTTTCCAACGCACAAAACCGCACGTCCAACGGATCTCGGAGTAAAGAGTTATGACTGTTTTACCGCGGACTGTCTGGCAGAAAACGGGTTGCGAACCGGGTCGCGAATCGGGTCGGGTTTAACCCGATTTAAGCTTCAATTTTACATTTTAAAATGCCATTTCAGTTCCGAAACAGTGATAAAATATAAGGGAGGATCCCGAGATAATTCTTGAATATCAAAATCGTGCGTAGGCGAATTACGAGCCTAAACTTAAGAATTTTTATTAGTATCGTGCGTATATTTGAAATATTATTTAAAAAGTAAATTTGGTAAAAAGTATATTATTATTACCTTTTCAAAATATTTTAAAAGGCTTATGAAAAATATGTTTGGTACGATATAAGTGTTTACGTATTTATTTTATAAAGTTTTTATACTCCGTAATATTTTAACGGAGATAGTAAATTTAATTATGTTAAAATTTATTATTATAATATAGTAGGTTTTATTGGAAATGATTTTCTAATAATTATGGTATATTTAAAATACTATAATTATTTTACCACGAATTTATGCAATACCCGAATATATATCTAACGGAGGGAAAGTGGTTGCCACCTCCACCCCCACGTGTAAGTGGAAGGTGAAGGCAGCATTATAGGGTTGAAAGGTGGCAGCATTTACACTGATTATATATTAGTGATTGCTGAAAGTTATATACATAAAGTATATATTACTGATTGCATACAATTATGCACAGTATTAAATACTCATTCACGTGAGAGGTTTTGTTGTGAGAAAGATATATTTGATAAAGTAAATCAATTATCTTGTCAAGTTATTCCTTCCCAAATTCGATTCCGATTCCGATTTAATTTTGGATTCTCTCGGAGTGGTTCGAGCTTGGACATCGTGTTCCAGCAGCTTGTCGTCGGACGACAGGTAGGTTACGGTTTAATTTCCCCAGACTCCGTATATATAAAATAAAATTGTATTAATGGGCATCCTTGGGTTGGTTTATTAGGTTGGTACCACAGACCTTGACCGCTTTATTCATGTCCGCTATTTTTATTCCTCCGTTGTTTGTAGTATTTGCGGATATATTTTATTTACCCTTGTGGTCCTGTGAGGGCCTTATTGACTCTGGAACATAGACGGTGGGATTTTGGGAATGTCCGCGAGTCCCGGGCATAGAATTATCCTTCTAGGCTGGTTATGCTTGCTGAGTAGCTGTGGACCTGTGCAGGGTCGGTAGGTTGATTGTAAGCTGTTGGGCAGCTATTGTTGTGTGTGAGCATATCATTTCCATGCATATAAAGAGGTTTTATCGATGTTTTACAGCGGTTTTGGCTTTGGGCCTACTGACACTGTTTTCTAAACCTTGCATGGCCCGGGGGGTCGTTTTTGATGGAAATGATTTGGAAATGGTTGATTTCACTTGTGGTTTAAAATCATCAGTTTTACGATTTTCACTAGACTCGGCAGGGCCGGAGTGCTAGTTGAGTTTTCCTACTACTTGAGATGATTTTTAGCATCGGTTGGACCGAGCACATGAGATGACTTTTTACTGTTTAGACCCGGCGACGCCCGGGCACCCTTGGAGGGGTTTTTCAGATATTTTCCTACTATTTTAGTCCTGGACAGGGTCTGGGCATGCATATTTGAGACTGGTTCTATATCTTGATATTGAGACTGGGACTCTATCTTGATACATGTTCTGATACTGAGATATGGTATGGGGTCGAGGACCTCCATGGACCTTGCTATCGGGCCAGGAGCTACGAGCTGCGTGTGCCGGAAGAGGGGTATACGGGGGAGTAGAGGTATACGGGCAGAGACCTTCCATGGAACCTCCCTGCTGGGCCGGATCGGCGCCGGAGGAGGTACATACAGAGATACTATGGCACTTGAGATCTTCATGCATCATATCATTCATGGTTCGAGGTTCCACCCTTGTTTGCTGTTTGCTGATTGTACGCTCCGGTAGTATGGGATGCCGGAGGGTTTGTTTTCACTTGTTTGTGTTCCTCGGTTGTATGGGCGGCCGAGGGACTGTAGGTAGACTTTTGCTTTTTACTTATAGAATGATTCTCTATTATGGATAAGTATGAGATTGGTACTGTAGGGTGTTAGTTTCTGGATTTGAGGTTGAGATGATTAGTTGAGTATTGATTCATGTCTTGAGCATGCCTATTACTACTCTTTCTCTCTTCTTCTTACACTTGAGGTTACCGGTATACCGTCCATTTCGTAAACTTATTTGTATACACTGTTGTTGCAAGGACCCCAGGTGCGTTATTTCTTACTTTCACCTGTGCCTATGGTGTGTATATTCTGCTTACTAGCCTCATATGTGGTTCTGTTGATTTCCTTCTGGGCTAGTTCCTGTGTACCTTTCGTTGATTTCTGTGACTACTTGCTTCTATTCTGTCTATTACTGCTCTTTTATCTTATATGTGCCCAGTCGGCCTATGATACCTACTGGGTACCTTATGCTTCGCATTTGGTGCTCACCCCTACCCCCTGCATCTTTGGGTGCAGATCCTAGCGTGGGCCATCGCCGTAGATCGTTGTGATTCGTGCTTGGAGATCTATTGAAGACTACTTCAGGCTGAAGGTGGGCTCTTGGCGATCGGAGCTTAGCTTTAGTTTATCTTTTGCTTCATGTACTCTATTTCCATTCAGAGACATCTGTATATATAGTTTTGGTTTACTTGTACTCCATGTATGTAGTTTGGCTCTGTACTATGATACCAGGTCTTGGGGTTTGGTTTAGTTTTCCGCATTTGTATATATTTACATTCATATTATCTATTTTATTCATCTTGTTCTCTTATTTGTTAGATAGTAGCCCATTACTAGCTGTTCTGGGCTACAGGGATTGGTTCACCTACCGAGGGTTGTAGGTGCCATCATGACCGAGAAATCGGGTCGTGACAGTTTTCCTCTCTTATTGAATTTCACTCATTTTAATTTGTTGCTTACTATTTTAAACAACCAAAGCTTGGTCATACAAACCCCCCAATTACTGGAAACTATTGATTAATAGTCATCTAAATTACTAATGATTTAATTTGCACCTTATTCCCTGTGGGATCGACCCTAAACTTGGTTGGATCTATATTTGACAACGACCGCTTACGCTTCTTAACGGAGTTGTAATTTGGGCGTATCAAATTTTGGCGCCATTGCCGGGGAATACAGTTGTTTATTAAGTCCGATGTGTTTAGTTGACTCTTAGTCATACTTTCTTGCTTTTACTTTTATTTGTTGTTTTTGATTGTTACAGAGTACAGAGTTGTGCATGCCAAGTACCCAACGCTCGGGTGAACCAATATTACCGTATGACCGTGAGCTTGCTAGAACTTTCAGGCTGAATATGAATGCACAACAATAGGAAGCAGCAAGGCTTCAACAACTTACTTCTGATCAACAGAATCTGAACAATGCTAACATTGAAGATTTTGTTGTTGATTATGATGAGGAATGCTCCATCCTTGGCGACCCCGACGGTCTCCAACATCGTACCAGATTTTGAGGCCTAAGGTCTTCACAGGTATTCCTTTTTCTCACAGTTTTAGCTTTCACATGTATGCATTGGCGACAATGCATGAGTCTAAGTTGAGGGTGTTGGGATACCTGTGAGTCTGTCACCACCAAGGGTTTTTGTTGCTGTTATTCTTTTCCCTCGGTGTGCCATTTAGTAGAACTGGCATATTTAGGTTGTCATTTAAATTTTGTTTGTGTTGTGTTGTGGTGTCTATAGCAAGCATGACTTTTTGCAATTGAACTAAAAAGGCGCCCCATCAATTTTTTTTTTGAATTTGTACTTATGTTTGAACTGGTTAACTGTTCTGGATCCCTGAATGTCATTGTGTGGTTGTCATTGTAATGATTGTGCTTAAGATGAGCTGTTGTTTTGATAGTTGGTAGTGATATGGTTTCTTGGTGCAAAGTGTGTGTGAGCTTATTGTTATAAACTCTTACTCTGTGCATGTATCTAGAACTTTCTCATCCTATTTTGTTAAGTTTGAAGTTGGTTGCTTAGGAAAGGATCACAGGCCCTTTTTATGTGCAGTCCACTTAGCCTAAAAGACCATCCAAATGTAAATAATCCCTTTGATCCCTGTTTGAGCCAAAGTTGACATTGTTCTTCCTGTAACCCCTTACCTTTCCCTTTTAGCTTTGAGTCTCTATTTTGTCCCTGGTCCCTCCTTAGACATCATGCACCTCAACTCAGGCAATTAGCCTAAGTTGAGGGTGGCTACTGTAGAGGTACATGATAATAGAAATGGGGTTGTTCTTAGTTGGTTGTTGTTGGGATAGAAAGTGCAGGTGTGTGCCAAATGAAAAAAGACAGAAAAAGAACTGAAAAAGAAGTGAAAAAGAAAGAAAAAGAGTTATCAAGTTAAAATGGCCACACCTGTAGCAAAAAATAAGGAAATCAAAGGTGATTATGAGTGGATGGAAAAAGGTTGAATGGAAATAATAGGTCAATGATTACAAAGAGGGTTTAGTCACTATTC
The DNA here is from genome assembly GCA_003996215.1 of Jaltomata sinuosa. Lineage (NCBI taxonomy): Eukaryota > Viridiplantae > Streptophyta > Magnoliopsida > Solanales > Solanaceae > Jaltomata > Jaltomata sinuosa. The sequence goes on along the minus strand of QJPP01000229.1, from coordinate 311,505 downwards.
CCCAAATGTATCATACCTGCACCTGAAGCCTCATTACAAGCCTAAACAAGTCCTGTAGAGATCCTTAGCGGCTTTCTGAAAAAACTGAAATAAAATAGCAAAGGGAAAGCTTATGGCATTGCATGTTCATTGTTTGAAATCGTTTACCTAGTCCTAAATCTTGTGTGTGAGACTTCTTTGTGGTGAGGGCATCGAGATTTCTGTATTATCTGCTGACTGTTGGGATAGCTGTTGTGTGTGTATGTAGAATATTCTATCATATCAGAATGACATGTTTGGATACTTACAAGTTAGCTTTTCATACATTTGTGTGTTACCGAGGGGCTTGATTTAAATTTAATAAACTGTTGATTGGCCATGATTTGCTAGAGATATGTGTTTGTATTCTTAGTTGAGTCGTCATTTTGTTTTTTTATCATATTGCTTGAGGACAAGCGAACGTTTTAAGTTAAGGGTGTTGATGTGTCGGCATTCTACGACACATTTGACGCCTTTAACTAAGAATAATTGCGAATTTTCAAGCAACCGTGTTGTTTTTGATAGTTTTCATGTTATATTTGCAGGAAAAGTAGACAAAGATAGAAAAAGACGAAAAAGGCTCAAATAGCCCCACTGGATAAGGTTGACGGTTGGCATGATGGGTCATCAAATCTGTGACTGACCGCCATCTAAGCTGTCAAGAAAAAAAAGCAGCCAATAAACTACTGGATAGTGGCCATGGTTTAGCTGACGAACGGTCACAGCCTTGACGAACCGTCACAGCAACCGTCAAGATGAAGCAGAACAAAGGAGCTCACTCTTTAGCCATGATGACTCCATTTGCACATAAAACACACTCACCAAATGCGTTTTACCCTATATACCTGTAAGTCATCTCCTGCTCGACGACTTACCTGAATATTTGGCTGGGCAGTGTCTTCAGCTCACTGTTTAGCTGTGAGGGCTCAAGTGACGGGTCATCACAAGCTTGACAGTACGTCAAGCAACCCGTCAACTTGAAGTGGGACTCCGAAATTCTATTTTTGGACTTTATTTCCTGGACTACTATAAATACCCAGTGTTAGGGTTATTTTATTATTCATCACCCAATATTTCTAGAGACTATTTTGAGCGACTTTTTGAGAGGAAAAATATGGCATACACGTTTCTTTCTTCTTCTTCGATTACTCTTGGGATTTTTAGCTTCTTGTTCTTGGATAATTGAAGTAACTTTCATACTATTTGTAAGAATCTTTCTCTTATTATGAATATGATTGTCTTCTATTTCTTTAATAGCATGAGTAGCTAATTTACCACAACTAAGGTTGTGGGATCCATGAAATAGTAATGACTTAAGGTTCTTGTGATATCGGGTTTGGTATTTGTATGCATATTATGTTGTTAATCTTTCATTTTTACTGTTTTCTAATGGTTTTAAACATTAGAACAAGTCTAGGTTTGATTTTCTTGAACAAAGGAATAAAAACCCGGAAAATTAGATTAACGACAAGGATTCGAGACTACTAACTCCTGTCTAAAGATTGACGCTCTAGCGAGGTTAATCTACTTGAAGTATAAAATTGAGTTTTGTAATTGTAATATTTTCAAGTTCGAGAGAATTGAAAAGATAAAGCGTCTATTTGGTTGAGAAACGTTTAGACGTAGGAACAATTTCAATTACTTCGTGATTATGCATATGAAGAGAACCCGATTGAACTCTAACCTGAGGTTATTTACGAAACCATGGTGAACAAATCCCTAGTTTGCCTATCTTATTGAATTTCACTCATTTTAATTTGTTGCTTACTATTTGAAACAACCAAAACTTGATCATACAAACCCCCTAATTACCGAAAACTATTGATTAATAGTCATCTAAATTATTAACGATTTAATTTGCACCTTATTCCCTGTGGGGTCAACCCCAATCTTTGTTGGGTTATATATTTGACAACGACCGCTTACGCTTCTTAATGGAGTTGTAATTTGGGCGTATCACCTGGGCCAGCCATAATATAAGAATTATGAGAAATGGCTTTACCCCATGCTCGAAAGTTCCTGAATTTAGTTTCTATGAGGGTGTGCCTTTTTGGGAATATGACTGATGGAACCCATGCCAGGGCACTGATAGGTGCTTGTTTACTCAACAGGATGCTGATAAATGTTGGGGCGGGGATCATGAAGAAGTAAAAGTACTTTGCGGTGAAGAGTCTCAAGGATTTTCCCTTTTCTTATTTGATCACTAAGTTGTGCCATTGGGCGGATATGCCTAGTGAGCTCGAGGATCACATGATCTCCCTCAACAAGCCCTTTTACCCATTGAGGGTTAAAGGTTCCCTCAAATACAGTAAGAAGAATCAGAAGATAGGGTCTGAGAGAGGGAGCAATAGTGGCCATTGTGGAAGCGGAGTTTGGACCAGTTTTACCCCGCCTATAAGTACCTTAGAGCAACTAGGGGTGGAAATGACTGCCTTAAATGATATGCTGCAGGGATTGCCATAGCCTCCATTGGAGATGATGCTTACTCCAGTGCCCAAATCATCGAGTATTACAGGTCCTTCAAACCTCTACGGTGCATTCAATTCTCTAGTGCAAGCTCATGCTGAACTTCAAAAGGGGATAGATGCAGAGAAGAGAAAGGGACACTCTCGGGACAAGATGTTGGTTTAAATGTTGAAGGGAATCAAGTCCCTTTTTAGGAGCCTCACTCAAAATAAGAAAATTCCCAAGGTTAGCCAAGCAGATTCACAAGAGTTCTATAGTGGGTTAGACGGAAGGAGTCCATCGACTCAAGCACCATCAATATATTAGGTGTCTAGTCATCTTTGGCACAATGCATTTCCCACCCCTTTATCCCCTTTTAATAGCTATCACTTGCCCCTTTAGGGCCTTGCTTTCATACAATCTCTTACATTATGCATGTTTTGGATAATTTCCTTTATTACTCTTATTTTTGGATACTACGGGTGCTGTTGGTGACATTTGAAGGATGATGGCCTTGTTTATAGGCCAGGATGTTTTATAAATTGCTTTCGTATGTTTTAACTCTCGTAAATTGCTTGAACAGGTGAAGTACCAAAATAGGGGACTAAAGTTGAGCTACTAATTTGTGCTTGTCCACTGCAGTGGATGAAGTGCTGCGGCAACATCGCTACAATGAGTACGGGTTTGCTATTGCGGACCCTCAAATTTTTCATCAGGCTCGTTATAGTGGTCCCTTTCTCACAGAAGCAGACCTGCAATGACAAGTATTACTTTTCTATAGTGAAAGCGGTGGACAGAATGCTCAGAGTTGAAAATTGTTTTAAACTTTGCCACACGCATAATTTCTTTTATGCCATCTCATTAATACACGAAAAAACACTTAGCATTGCACTAGCACATCATAAATTTTTGTTACCTTAACATGTGACCATCTATTATTGCCTTAAGAATCAATAATTCAACATGCTAAATCATAAGATCCTCTTATCACTGTCTCAATAATCAAACAATTTTAACATCATTTCACCATATAATCACACAATCAATACATTAACATGACTCTTATTGTCATATACCAATTGGACCCATCCAGAGATCAATAGCCTTCGTCAAGATACCAATTAGAATTAACTACATACCAATTAGACTCAAACCAAGGAGATGACATACTGGAATAGCACGATAGGAAAGAAGAAAGAGAAACAGCTCCAAAATGTCTCATAACTTCCTGAGGATTTGATGTGAACGTCAACACACCAATCCACACGATTCTACTAGACATTTCTCTTGTATTTGTGAGACCGGTAACCTAGGCTCTGATACTAACTGTCATGACCAAAATTACGGTAGGTCGTGTGGGCACCTACTTAATTCTAACTCGATTGGAGAAACCTTTATTTACCCAAAATCATCATTATTTAGCGGAAGCCTCTTGAAGAATTAATATGCAAAAAATCCAAATAAAACTCATGATCATAATTTGCTAAAATTTGAAAATATACAATCACTTGAAAATAGTAAATACAACCTTTTCTCAAGACCTGGTCTAGACATATACAAGAGCTTCTAATGAAGAACTTGACAAGGAAAAATATGAAAAACTCCTGCCTATGGAATAGAACATAGAAGTTGCTGATGGAGAATCTTCACTTAAAGCAAGGAACTTTAGTAACCCTGTCATATACTTACACCCAAAAAGGATGTAGCAAAAGTACTACCAGTACATAATACGTACTGGTAGGTATCATTGGTCAACTAAGATTAGACCATGCAATACACATATAAAAAGAAACAAAGTAGCAGACAATGTCAATAACATGACTTTAAATATAGAACAACAATTTACGCACACGTATCACACCACACATCACTCTTTCTTCCATTTAATTCCCAACTTGTACTTACTCCACATTAAGCCCACGAGATTAGATTTAACTCTCTAACTTCTTCATTAACCTTAGAAGTTATTTCTAGACCTTTCATTATAATCACAAAGTATCCGATATTGCATGCATTATCATCCAAAATCACATGTAACATTAGCCATTCATTAATCTTTAATCAATTACCATAGTGTACATATTTTCATCCATATCCTAAGTTCACCCAGCAATAAGACACCACATTTCACATAGATATTCAAAATAAGAATTTAATTAAGGATTCACTAAACCCCTAGTATTCATCCACATGACTTAGGTAAAACAACAATAACAAGGTACTAGCAATCCAAATAGTCCAGGATCAATCAACAATACAATCATTTTGAAGATAAGTCAAACAAGGTCTGTACATATCATAAGAATCACCAGATATTATCACATTAATCTAGAACTTACAATATCAATAGTCTTATCTCACATGGATCTATGTTCACCCCATTTAAACCTATAAAACTCATCATCCTTAGTTTCATCTAAATATGCCTTTTTAACTCACAATATCAAACAACAATGTAAATGTAACCATAAATATGTATATATATGCTAAAAGGACTTATTTTTGCCCAACTAGCCATGACCGGCAAGGGTGCATCAGGGTCTAAGTGTCATACTGGCTCGTAGTACTCAGTCCATAATAATAATGTCAGCATCGATATATGTATTAACTCATGGTACCTTCTCTATAATAATAAATTCTATATCAAAATCCATAACGGCATGGTACCCAAACCCTTAACTAATATGAACCTATAGTTCCAAGTCTCTATCTCGAAGGATATAATACAGAACACTAATCACACGTATACTTTATTATTACAAGTTCTTTAATCAATTTCAATGTAGACATCCTATTCATTCAAGCATTAAAATGATTAGAACATAAACTCAAGTACATCTGAAGACCGATCATAAGTTATTCCATTCAAAAACAAACAAGCAATAAATCAACTCTCAACTCTAATTAAACTGTAACCTAAAGTCCGCTCATCTTTAGTTTAATTTATAACATTATTAACACTAGGACTCTTAACCTCTATTTTTAGGGGTGAAGACCCATCCTGTTTATTATTACATATTTTCCTCTTGGAACAATTCATGTTAAGAAACCACTCTACACTACCATTTAACACCACAACAAGTAGTTCATTCAATACACACTCATATCAATCAATTTAACCATGCCTAAAAAGCAAATCAAATAAGTCACCAGGTATTAACACAACAATCAAAAATCCACATTTAAAAGGTTTATCACTTCATAGTTCCTTTTCGACCCCTAACATTAAGGTACAAATTACATAGGCATATCAATACATAAGATTTCAGTTTTTATAATTATTCTAGCAGTTTTTCATCGAGACTTCATTCCCGAAGGCCTAATCATGCTACCTTTATCAAAGTTAATAAATATTAAGATACTATCAAAGTCTAACTACTCATAAGAAAGCCATAACCTACCTTAATGCCGAGCTTCTACTATAACTGCATGAAACCTTACTCCTTGCTATTGTTCCAAGAGTCCTGAGAGAGAATCTACGAGCATGAGGAGAGAATCAGGCTACTTGGAAGCGTTTTCTCTCTTTTCTTGGTGTTCTTGGCTTAGGATTATCCCTAGGTCATCTTTAGGAGGAATCCTTTTTTTAGAAAAGAGTTAGGAGCTGCAACAATTTAATTCCACCATTCTGCCTCACGAGCTTTGCTACAGTGGATGCTACCTTGCTGCGAAAAGCTCACTGAGGTGAGACTAGGTCCTCTATAGCGGACCTTTTTCTAGTTAGCCTCACTTCTTTGACTTTATTTTAAATCTGCACTTTATTAAACACAACCATAATTAATCCCACATAAAACTCATAGCACAAATTTTGAATTCTTTTATTTTATCACGAGATATTAATAACAATGGAATCGATCATTACACTGCTGAATAAATTTTCTGTACTGCTAGTTTAGGCACAATTGCAGTGGAAGGATTCCCACTATAGTGATACAACCGTAGCAGCCAAAGTTCCACTATAGTGGAACCTAGGAAATTTCTAGGGCTCATCATAGCAAGCCTAATTTCGCAATAGCAGATCCACTACAGTGTGAGATGGGAGGCAAAATGCCTATATAGGTGACTTATTTCGAGTTTCACATTATAAACTCCAAAACATCATTCTAGAACTCTAGTGAGGCTATTTTTGCAAGACTAGGATAAATTTTCCTATTTGAGGTAAGTAATTCCATCAACCTCTTTGCTTAGTAATCTGTTATTATCATAAAATTGGTAGGGAGATTGTGATGGTGAAATTTATGGGTTAAAACCCTAGGTTTATGGATAATATGGGGAAGCCTATAAGTAAATGTAATAATTATCTAGAATAATTCTAGGATATAGATAAACACTTCTTAGAATGAAATTGATATTCCTAAACATGAATTGTAGATATTGGGAATCTTGAATTCCATAAAAATGGAACCTTCAGCTTAAAAACTACTTGAAAGGGAGAAATTGGGGTAGAAACTCCATGAATTATGGTAATGTGAACATTGTGGAAGTAATTGATGATTAATTAATCCTTTGGTAATGTTATAGACATTGGATAAGGGTAGAACTAGTGGGTTTGAATTCTCAAAGCTTGGAATTGAAGATTAGATGATTAATTACTTTTGTAAATATTATTTTTAGACTTTGAATGTTCTAATGCTGGAGGAAAGAAAATGCTCTGATGATTGAGTTTGCTTGATTTGGATTCTTAGGTTAAGGTAGGTTATCATTTCTATTTAGAGTTAGACTTAATCTAGTCTCTTATATATGTGATTGAATTGATAAGCATGTTGGATGGTCTTAGAACATACTTTGTGGTTGAATATGTGTTTCCTTGACAATGCGAGGGGCTGGAGGATGGTAATAAAACTTCTGGTGATATTTTACTAGTAATGTATGATAATCCGAGTTCATTGCTGTATATAGAGAGCCTCTCTAAATGATCGGTAGAATATTCCAACTCCTTTAGTAGAAACATACTTTGGCCTGGAAGAAAGCGATATGCTGAGTGGCTTAAGGCATTGGTTTGCTAAATCGACATACAAGAAGATTGTATCATGGGTTCGAATCCCATTTCCTCCGGTACGGAAATGAAATGGGCGGGCGAAATTACGTGAGAGAAAGAACCTCTTGGTGGAGTCCAGTCCCCCGGAGGACAGAATAGCACTTCTTAGTGACTAGGAGCGGAGAGCCCAATAACCAATTTGGTCCCGAGGTAAGGAATAACCAGTTACGCCAAAAGATGCGGTTAATACAGCTAGAACCACACCTGTAACCCAAGTCAATTCGCGAGGTTTTTTAAATCCGCCGGTGAGATACACACGAAATACATGCAGGATCATCATTAGGACCATCATACTTGCCGACCCCCCCACATGGTAGCGATCCAACTAAAGATTTTTATTCCAGTGGGGACAGCTATGATCATGGTAGCTGCGGTGAAGTAGGCACGGGTATCAACGTCTAAGCCCACAGTAAACATATGATGAGCCCAAACAAGAAATCCTACCCGCTGTCCCCCCTGTTTGGCTCTTCCTCTAAGGGGTTGTTGTGTAACAAGCGCATAATGTCCACTGGAACGCCCATGGATTTTATCATCAACTTGATGAATTAATTTCAAGCCTTTTTGCCTAGCGTCTTTCCGATATATTGAATTATCATCCCTAATCTAAGATAGCGTGATGCCACCAACAGTCGATTTATTAGACTGCTCCCCTTAATTGAATCTCCAGGCCTGCCAAAGACTGCCCACTTACAAAATAGGCCTAAGCCTATGCCAATGGACTCGTGACATCCATGCACTGAGTCGTCAAATGACGCACGTTAAGAAGACCCAAGCCTACATGCACGGGCCCATCCCACAAAGTCCTACAAATGAAGACTCGACCTCTTGCATTGCATTACCATAACGAAAAGAAAAAAGAATGAAAAAAAAAAAAGAGATTGCTCTTGTGACTCGGGATGTTCCTGATCCGAAATTTGCAACACAACATAATTAGAAGCATGCTATGCTAGCATAGAATAGTTGTACCGAGTGAAAACTTCTTTTCTTAGGATGAACAGTATTAAGATCTTCTTCGTCGAGAACAATTCCTTTCTTCATAAAGGAAGAGAACCGAAAAGCTTTGATGCGCAGGGGCTCGGCTCCCGAACCGTACGTGAGCTGTCTCGTACGGCTCTTCCTAAGAACTTGAAGCCCCCTCTCTCTAAATAGAAAAAAATGCATTTACAAGACAAAAAACACTCAAAACCACTAAAATCAGAACATAAAAATGCATTGTGGAATACTCGAAAGCTTCTTTTTTTTAGTCCAGCAAGATGGTAAACATAAAATCAAAAAGCAGAAAGAGAAATGAGACTTTTATTTTGATCGAATTTTCTATTTCATATATTTTCATCAAACTCCTCAATCAATATCAACAAGATGTCGTGACCGCTTAGGTTTGGTTCTGTAGTCAAAGCAACTTCGTCACTTTCGTGTACCCATCGGACGGCAGCCCTTTCGGGGGTTCCTTAGGGACCGATTCACTCTGCGTAGATTGACTGAACGCAGAAAACCTTCCACTGGCAGGCGATCGTGTTTTTCACAGGATTTTTCGTTATTCAGAATTGTAACCCTCCCACGGCATATAAGCTACTAATACGTTTTTCCCCAAAGCAAGTTCGCCACCAACCGTAGCAGCACCATCCGCTATCAGGGAGTGAGGAGACAGAAAGAATATTTTCATACCTTAAACCTATAGCTATCAACAGTCCGCACCTTTGGTTTTGTCAACACTGAGAAGCGAAGAGCTCAAGGTCAGGCAAGGCAAGAGGCTATGGGATCAGGATCAAATGAATGCGCATTCTCTTTCTGGCAAGCGAAGATATACTTCTAACCTCTCAGTAACCAATGATCAGGCGAGGCAGAAATTATTTAGTTCGGATTTTTATGGTAAAAAAGAAGATAGGATTCCTGATTATTCAGACCTTAATCGTTAGTAGCGGCGAGCGAGAGCGGATTGGGGGTTTGAAGAAAAACAAACACGAAGCTTCGTTCCTCTCCTTTTAGGCGAGCTACTTCGTTCCTCAGCAAAGTGTTCACTTCTTTTTCGCCAGGTTTCATTCGATTTGTTGTGGATTGGATGATGGAAAAACCAGCAAGCTACGGCTTCAAAGCTTACACTCAAACTTCTGAACCCTTCTTTGTTCTTTGGTTGAGAATACAGAATATTCTCACGAACCGAAGGAAAGGGCGGAGATTCACTAATGTCTTCCTCCTTCACTCTACATCGTAGAGACAATAGGTTAAACTCCTTCATTTTCTCATAGAAATTTTGGAAAAACCTTGTTTCAGATTCTTAAACTAATTCATCAACAAGCTTATAATTATTTGAAAACTTATCTTTAAATGACCTATGATTATGAAGTGCACTTATTATATTTTGTGTACTTGCTTATAATATCTTGAAGATATTTGAATATGAGAACATACTGAGATATGTTGAGAGAATGAAAAATATACATACTATTTTGTTATTCACTGCTCGAGTCTGATGTGAGCTTACAAATGACTAGATATGTAGAGGATCAGGTACCACACTGGTATGATACATGGACCATAGGTTGTCCCCTAAAGGTCATGACTAGTTAGACAGAAATATGACCCTTTAGCATGTGTGAACAGATGAGTGATCATTGTGAGTTCTGATATGGTTAGTGTGAGATTGATGAGATAGAAAACCTTATAGCCGTGAAATCATTGTGGACAAGATCCATGTTTTTTGATATGACTGCTTTAATTACAGATTTCTGAGATGACTATTTATATCTATGGTGGTGACTCATATATTTGATTATTTGACATTGATATGTCTATGTTGGTTTTATCTACCGGACTGTGGTGACTATCTAATTATTTGAGTTATTGATTATGTGTTGATGTAGTTCCTTACCTGTTATATTGATTTAGAGATATACTTGCTACTATTTTGAGTCAGCCTATGATACCTACCAGTACATAGTATTTGTACTGATGCTACTCCTACACTTCTTGTCTAAGTGAAGACTATGTTCTAGATACTTCGACACAATCTTGCATCTAGTGTTGTTTGGTGACCAATTCGAGGGTGAGTTATTTCAATTCATGGCTGTCACAGATCTTCTTAGTTATATATGTCTTCTTTTTAGAAAACGTTATTCATTAGTCATTTTTTATTACTCTTACACACTCTTTAGTTAGCGTTGTTTGTACAATGACTTTCAGATTTTGGGGATGTATTGGTTAGCTACCGTACTTATCCTATTAATTTTTGAGATTTTGACTATTATGTCTTGAATTGCTTCATTATTGCTAAAAATGAATATGTTTGGTTGGTAGCGCTTGGTTTGCCTACCAGAGGGTTAGTGTGGGTGTCACTCATGTCTATTTAGGTTGTGATAAAGTTGGTATCAAAGCTTCAAGTTCATTGATCTCGTTGTACAAGGATATGTCTAGTATATTCTTGCGGAGCGGTACAAAGACGTCTGTTCTTTTCTTTGACAAGTTGTAGGACATTAGGAAAACTAACATTCTTTCCTTTTTCATGCTATTACTTGATTCCATATGGTATCTGGTGATCCAAATTGGTATATGACCTCTTTTAATTCTTTCTTAAATAGATGGTGAGGACATATGTAGTAGAGGTAAGAGTAGTAGTACCTGAGCTAGCCATTGGGGTTGTGGATCATGGTAGAGGGTGCACAAAAGGAAGTGGTAAAGAAAGGGGATATAGATCAGTGCCCACCTGGGGAAGAGCTCCAGTTGTTGGATAGGTCCTTGATAGATCAGAATCCCCTCTACCACTAGAGGATCACATCGGCATAGCAGCTGAGTAGGTATCAACACCAAATCAGGACGATGTTACACCTGCTATGACTTTTACAGATGTGTTATAATAGGTTTTGAATCTACTAAGCGATTTGGCAAGGACTGGAGTAGCACCTGCAGTTCCAACATGACATAATCTGGGGGTTTAGCATGCTGCTACTGTGTCTCTTGAGATGGATGAGGTTTCTAAGACAGGGATATTACCAAGACCAATGGTTGGTTTGGTGATGACTGGGGAGGAGCATGACTTATTTTGGAGTTTCACTAAAATAAAGCCTCTGATCTTCTATAGTATAAAGAGTGAGGATACTTACGTGTTTATTATTGACTGTGATGAGAGGCTCCATAAGATGGGGGTAGTAGAGAGATACGGGGTGGATTTTGTCACTTTCTAGTTGCATGGGAATGCAAAGTTATGGTGGAGAGCTTATGTGAAGTGTAGACTAGTTGGGTCGCCTTTGTTGACTTAGGCACAATTCTATTTTGTCTTCCTATAGAAGTACATCCCTCGTACTTTGCAAGATAAGAGGCAGGATAAGTTTACTAGCATTGAGAAGTGAAGCTCTTTAGTTGCAGCGTATGAGGCCCGATATCACTAACTCTCCAGTTGTTTATTGCAGATGTTGCATATAAAGAAGGAGATGATTCAAAGGGTTTAATACAAGAAATCAACTATGGACTTTACAGATAGTGTCTTCCGAGAAGATTTTTTCAGGAAGTGGTTGTGTATGTCAGGAATGTGGAAGGGGTAAAACAAGATAGTTATGCTAAGTTTGTGGAAAATAAGGCCCCAAAGGGTGGTAGCTATAGTTATTTTTTCTGAAGGGCTCGGTTTCTCAGGGGTATTCTAGGTGTTGTGTTCAATAATCCATGTCAGATCACAATGGTTACATTACTTCTTTGACTTCGGCTTAGAGGCCCACTTTTGATAGGGCATGCTATGAGTGTTGTGAGGTTGGGGACACTAGGAGATGGTGTCCAAGAATTAGACAGACTTTTCAGTCACCTCAGTAGCAGGCTCCATAAGCTCCAGCTCTAACAAGTAGGGGACGTGGTGCCATGGTAGAGATCATCCTGAAAGTGGGCATAGTGCCTGCACGGCTTGTAGAGGTAGCACCCAGCCTAACTGGGTGGAAAATCTATTAGAGGTGGTACTTATCCAGGCAGGGGCGATGCTTAGACAGCTTTTCAGACTCATTTTATGCTTTCCCGGGCTGGCCCAAGGCAAATGCATCCAACGCAGTGGTCATAGGTACTTTCTAGTCTATGACCAAAAAGATACAGGCTTATTTGATCTAGGATCCACCTTTTTTTATGTGTCTACACATTTTGCCATAGGTCTGGTTATGATTTGTGATTTACTTGATATGCATGTACATGTTTCTATTCCTGTATGTGACTCTGTGATAGTACATAAAGTCTACCGTTCTTGTTTTGTTACATTCATGGGGTGTAAGACTTGTAGACTTAGTAATTCTTGACATGGTAGATTTTGATGTCATTCTGTGGAAGAGTTGGTTGTCCCCATATTATGCCATATTAGATTATAATTCTAAGACTATAACAATAGTGATGCCTTGTATATCTAGACTCGAGTGGAAGGGTGACTTTAGCCCTGTTCCTAAAAAGATTATATCCTTTATTCATGCTAAGAAGTTGATTGAGAGGGGGTGTCTGGCATTTTAGCACATCTATAGGACATAGTGCAATGGCTCCATCTATAGGGTCAGTTCTTGTAGTCTATCAGTTCTTGGAAGTATTTCCCATGGATTTACTTAGCATTCCATCAGATCATGATATTGACTTCTGCATTGACTTTGAGTTTGGGACTCATCCTATTTCTATTCCTCTATATCGGATGGCACTAGCTGAGTTGAGAGAATTGAAAGTTCAGTTGCAGGAACCTCTTAATACGGGGTTTATTCTTCTGAATGCCTCTTAATGGAGTCTTCTTGTGTTATTTGTGTAAAAGAAAGATAGAAGTATGTACATTTGCATTGACGACCATCACTGAACAATACCACTACTCAGAATAAGTACCCTCTTCCCCACATAGATGACTTATTTGATTAGCTTCAGGATTCGTCAGTCTTCTCTAATATTGACTTGAGGTTTGGGTATCATCAATTGAAGATTCGGGCTGAGGATATATCACTCCCCAAACTTAGGGGGCACAACTGGCACATAATCCCAAAACTTAGGACGAAGTCGACCTTAATTCAACCATTTTCCAATAGTGCATAGAATCCACACACAATCAAGAAAACAAACAAGTATATATTACTTTAAAAATCAGCCGTCAGCTGGCTAGGCCCCAGTCGATAGCTCTACAGAGAAAATAGCTACTCTCAACAGTTCATGTAAAGCAATATGAAGGTAGCACAAAAGTCATGTTTAGGCCGTTGAGGCCGCCATGATATCCAAGAAAGTATAAATACTATACGGTCTATCGAGGCCACAATAATATTTGTACACAAACTGAAAACATGTATATACAGTGTAAATTAGGACAATGAGTTGCAAACTACCAATAACAACAACAATGCCCAACTCGCTAACTATGGTATAGTAATTAGAATATAGGCTCCAAAGCCCTATAGTGTCAATGTCTTTTAAGGCAAAAACAATCTCGTAGGTGGAAACTAGATGATAAAGCAACACAACAATATGTAGTTATCATAGACGACCTCAATACAATCATAACATACTATTCTACGCCACTAAGTAAAGAATAGAGTGTTGCTGCTAGAAACTATATAGTGTTGTTGTAGTAAACTCATTGGTATAAGGCTATAGTCGAATAATGATGTTATACAAGCTATAACAAGATTAAGCCTTCTGGTCATGCCAGAAAGTGAAAAGGAAGCCTTAACATACCTTTCAACCAAATCCTCAAAGGTGTCGCTATCAAGCTTGACCAACCAAAGGAAATGCAACAAATGTGAAAATCAACAAGGTTGCAAGAACGAGCCATAGACAATTGATAAAGCATAAAATTCATCACTACAACCATTCCTATATAACTAAACAAATGAAATCATAATCTCTACCAAACCAACAACTAATAACCAAGACAAGAAGCTATCAATATCTCACAAGAGCGGTGAGCTCCCGAGGAAATATAACAAGGAATACTTCACGCTTTCTAATCCGACAACCGTCATATGCAATCCCAATAAGAGTCACACCAACCCCCCAGTCCCTCTAAAACCTTAAAACCACAAATATACAATAATAATAACCTAACTCAATAGGACAAAGGGGCTTCCTTGAGCCATGGTATCCAAAATACCACTTCGTGGCTTGAAAATCTATAAATAATACTAGAACATGGAATTATGAAGAAGGATCATAGAAGGAAGATTACCTCAACAAAAAGATTTGAAATATAAAGATAAATAATTTTCCTCCTTGCAATAACAACAACAGATCCAGAATCACAAATAAATTACTACAAGTCATCAAAAATGCAACTTTTCGTAACTAGAAGCTTAGACTCTAGATTCAATGAATAGATAAGTGTATGAGATCCTTACGTTGGAATATAACTCCATATCTACTACCAAATACTCAATAAACATATACTATCTCGCTGCCACAATACCTATGGAGATATGCCATAAAATTGATGGGGCAAATTATATAAAAATGATGAGCTCGCGATGTAGATTAACTTCCGTTAAACTTTTGAGTTGGAAAAATCACCATCCATGGAGAATTTAGGGGACTTCCTTATGATTTTCTATGATTTTGGTTGATTTTTCTGAGTTAAAATGAAGATAAATCAGCTTATATAAAGCTAAACCGGCTTGGGGCTAGGGGCTTACCTTGACGTGCTTGCTTGTGCAATCTTATGAAAATGGGAATATCTCTCTATTCTGAGGTTTTATGGACGAACAGTTTAGTGCATTGTAAACTAGACTCGTAGACCTTCAATTTTGTAGGTTGGCGTCTTTCTAACTCTTTATCTATTGGGTGATAATCCTCGAGATATTTAACCTAAATTTTCAGAGAATTTCTTAATGGAATTTACAATAGCTTTCCCCAATTTTTATTTTTCAACTTGATCGACTTTAAAATATAACATACAACTATGTGAAATTAAAATACCTCATAAAACATCCTCCCTAACATATTAAGCTATTGGTCTTATCCCAAATGTATGAGTTAATGCAATGTTCAAATGAGTGGGGTGTTACATTCTCCCCCTACCCCACCCCTTAGGGACATTCATCCTCAAATAATGATAATGTGCATGTCATTATAGGAAACAATGCAAGAACACATATAATACAATAATATGCCTGATGTATTGAAATATGGGTCTACTATCTATTTGTTCTGAATGTTATCTGAAGGAGTGAAAAAGTGGGGATATCTCGACTTTATGCCCTCTTTAACTTCCCATGTAATCTCCTAAATTTTATGGGTTTACCATAATACTTTCACTGAAGCTATATCCTTATTCCAAAATCTCCTACTCTGGCGGTCTACTATAGCTACATGGATTTCTTCATAAGATAGTTCTTCTAGAATTTGAACATTTGTTATTGTTACTACATCCGTCGGGTCCCCGATACACTTCCATAGCATAGAAACATGAAAGACTAGGTGCACTGCCTCTAATTCTGGAGGCAACTCTAGTTGGGAAGCAACTCTGCCTATCTATCGCATAATATGGTATAACCCAATATATTAAGGGCTTATCTTGCCCTTACTGCCAAATTGCATAACACCTTTCAATGACAAAACGTTAAAAAAGACCCAATTTTCAACATTGAACTCTAAGTCCCATTGCCTAACAACTGATTATGATTTATGGAGGCTATGAGTTGTCAACAACCACTATTTGATCAACTTAACCTTTTCCATGGCCTGCATCACTACGTCAGGTCTAAAAACCCTGACTCTCTGACCTCAAACCAATAAAGAGGTCATCATTATTTTTTCCCATATAAATCCTCGTATGGTGCCACACAAATATTGGAATTATAGTTGTTATTATATGAAAACTGAATAAGTGGCAACTGATCATACCAGTTCTTTCCAAAATCTAGCACACACACCCATAACATGTCCTAGAGCTTCTGGATTATACATTTGGCTTGGCCTTTAGTGTATGAATGAAAAGTTGAACTAAGATTAACTAGAGCCCTCAAACCCTTCTAGAAATATCTCTAGAAATATGTTGTAAATCATGACCCTCTGTCTGATATAATCGATATTGCTATACGATGCAGTTTGTCTATTTCCATAATTTAAAGCCCCGTATAATCTTTAACCAAGAATGTGGCCCTGACTTGCAAGAAATGGGCTAATTTTGTCAGCCTATCAACCATCACCCAAATATATTCAAACTTTCATTGTGAACGAGGCAAACCTATGACAAAATCCATATTTATCGCTTCCCACATCCACAATGGAATAGCTGTATCCCGAGTTATTCCATTGGGCTTCTGTTGCTTTACTTTTACATGTTGACAATTTGGGAACTGTGCAATGAACTCAACTATATCTCTTTTCATTCTTGATCACCAGTAAATCTCCTTAATATTATGATATATTTTTGTGTATCCTGGGTTAATAGAGTAGCAAGAGTGGTGTGACTCTTTCATAATCTACTGTCAAAGCCTTGCAACATCTGGAACACATAATTGATCCCTAAATTAGAGGACTCGATCTCCTGCTTTATCAAAGGCCAAAGACTCTCATTGTTGAGCCTTGCCTTTGAGCTTCTCTAAGAAGTGATCATTATATTATCATGCCTTCACCTCCAACAAGAGATGATATGGTTGTGTCCTAAACTGTGACCCCAGAATCATCAGAGTCTAATAATCTAACCCCCAAACTACCTAGATGATGGAGTTCTCAGGCTATATACCGCTTCTCAGCTCCCAAATATTATAAACTATCCATAGACTTATGACATAGGACATCTGCTACTATATTGGCCTTCACTGGATAATATAAGATATCCATATCATAGGCTTTCAACAATTCAAGCAATCAGCACTGTCGCAGGTTCAACTTTTTTTGTCTAAAAATATACTGAGGCTCTTATAATTTGTATCTATATCAATATAAACGCCATACAAATAATGCCTCCGAATCTTGAGGGCATGAACAACTGAAACCAACTCTAAATCATGGGTCGGGTAGTTCTTCTTATGCTTCTTTAATTGTCTAGAAGAAAAAGTAATTACCTTTCCATCTTGCATCAGAACACAACACAGCCCGATGCCTGAAGTATCACAATACACCGCATATTCCTCTGGACCCTCTAGTAAGGTCAGAACTAGTGTTGAAGTTAATCTATCTTTCATATCCTGAAATCTCTTCTGGAAAGTTGTTGGCCACTAAAACTTAACTATTTTTTAGTCGATTCCATCAGGGTTGCTGAAAGTAAAGAGAATCCTTCCATAACCTTTTGTAGTACCCTTGCTAACCATAAAAAGCTACAAACTTTGGTTAGGGTCACGGGTCTAGGAAAAATCTTCATGGACTAAATATTTTGTAAATAAACATGAATACCAACATCTGATACAATATGGTCTAAAAAGGCCGCGGAATGCAACAAAAACTCAAACTTCAAGAGCTTAGCATGAAATCTTTGATGTAGGAGTACCTGAAGCACTACTAAGAGATGATCTCTATGCTTGGCCTCTTATCGAGAATGTACCAGAATATAATTAATAAATACAATGACAAACAAGTCTAAGACCAGCCTGAAGATACTATTCACCAGGTTTATAAATACTGTAGGGGCATTCGTCAACCCAAAAAACATCACAAAAAACTCATAATGGCCAAACCTAAGCCTGAAGGCTGTCGTTGGAATATCACTCTCTCGAACAAGTGCCTGGTGGTACCCCAAATAGAAATCAATATTTGAGAAGCATCGAGCATCCTATAATTGGTAAAAAAAACCCACCAATCCTTGATAGTTGATATTTGATCTTTATAGTCACCTTAGTCAGTTTTTGGTAGTCTATACACATCTGCAATGAGTCACCTTTCTTCTGCACAAATAATATTGGTGCACCGCATGGTGCCGCACTAGACCTGATGAAGCCCTTATCTAATATATCTTTTAGTTGTTCCTTCAATTCCTTCAATTCTGCTGGTGCAATTCTATTGGGGAATTGATATCGATTCAGCATCTGGTAATATATTGATAACAAACTCAATCTCCTATTCCAGGGGAATACAAGGAAGCTCATCTAGAGACACATCTAAAAACTCATTAGCCACTAGAATCTTCTGAAGAGTCAGTGGTTTAGAATCAACATCTTGAACTAAGACAATTTGTAACTTCAACCTTTGGCGATCATTTTCCTTGCCTGATGATAGGAAACAAACCTACCTTTTGGTGTTGCTGCATTACCCTCCCACTCTCAAACTACTTCCCTTAGAAAGTGGAATCTAATAGTCTTTGCTCCATAGTCAACATGGGCATAACAAGATGCAAACTAATCCATGCCCATAATAGTATCAAAGTCAAGCATCTATAGATCTATCATGTATGAAAAGTCTGGCAGCTAACAATCTCTACCGTACAACCTCGATAAATCCTCCTGGCAACAGTAGAGTTGCCATTGGGGTAGACACATCAAAAAATTTATGTAATAACCCTGTCATAATATCAGTCGATGACTTTGAATCCTGATGACCAGTCAATGCATATGTGTGATTCTAGCCACTACCGGAACTAGATTTTCCCACTTGGCCTCGACCTTTACCAGATGAAATTTGAGACTATGATCTATATGATGTGCAGAGGAAGATGATCTTGTTGATGATCCGTCCCTCTATCCTAAAACTTTGTTTGTCCCTTAACCAAAAAATATCTTTGTATATGACCCTCTTGGCCACAAAAAATAGCATGATGTGGAGCCCTGACGACATCTCCCAGCATGTGTCTACAACAAGTATGACAATGCAGCACAACTGATCTAGACTTCTCTTGGGCCCTGTACTACTGCAAACCTGGTGCCAAAACCTTACTACCTCTAGTGATCCACCTGCTACACTAGGACTGCTTGAGTGGGGCCGTTAGTGGTCGTCCTAAATACCAAGGTTTGGAGCCACCCTAAGTCTCCGTCTGGAACCCATAGGCCTAACCCTCTTTTGTTTCTCTCTCTCGACCCTCTTAGTCATATACTGCTTATATCAAAGCCCTTCTATGTTCAGTGCAGCGGACTGAATCCTCAAAATGTCCATATCATTATTAAGTGCAACTTTAGTATAATAGCAATTGTAAGTCGAAGAACTCAACTCTTATGACTCAGATCAATAACATGATTTGAGCAAATGAATGGTAACTTTACTGAACAATGTCTATATCTTTCTGCTTATAGAATGTAGTGCACAACACATTTATAATCAAGATATTACTAGACAGTGCTTGCAGAATCCCTAGGATATGTTATTGCTCTGATACCAAGTTTTTCACACCCCAAACTATGGGGGCACAACTGACACCTGATGCCAAAACTTAGGACAAAGCCGACCTTTCTCAATCATTTTCCAATAACGCATAGTAACCACACACAGTGAAGAAAACAAACAAGTATATATCAGCTTTAAAATTATCCCTCGGCCCGCTAGGCCCCTATCAACAGCTTTACAAAAAAAGCAGCTACTCCCAACAGTTCATGTAAAACAATATACAGGTAGCACATAAGTCCTATTTGGGCATTCCATGCCACCATAATATCGATATAGAAGCTTAAAGCATGTATATACAATGTAAACCAATACAATAAGACGCTAATTACCTACAATACCAACAACAAAGCCCAATCGTCTATCAAGCTATAACTAATAAATATACAAGGACAAAATGGCCACCATCATAGCTATCCAGCCCAATAGACTAGTCTGCAAGCCTTTAGGAATTAAACACGTAGTGGGATAAGGTGTCACGACTTAAAATTGCACTGCGATGGTGGCTAAATAACCCTCAGTAGGAAAGCCAATCAGAGAATGCGAAAGTACAGTAAAACATTTTAAATAACAAAAAATTAAAGGGAAACATACAAGAAGGGGGCCAACAATATAGATATAAACCAATAAAAATAAATATACAAAAATAGCCCCAAATTGATCGAGAAGAAAAACATAAACAAAGACAAACCCCGAACCTGATGTCACCAGTACAGAGCATCTAAAGTATATATTAGCGCTATACAATAAGTTTTGTCTAAATAAATACAAAGGTATAGACAGAAATGCAGATAGAAAGCAGTAGAGGATCTCCAAACACCGGGAGCTCACCGTGATCTGAACAGCAGTTGGCCATGAATGACTGGAGCCTCAACGAGGGTGGCTCACACTAGGTGATGCATCAGAAAAAGATGCAGAGTGTAGTATGAGTACAAAACCAACAGGTACCCAGTAGGCATCTTAGGCCGACTGAGCTCAAAAAGATAATATATATTACAAGACACAAGAAAGTAAACAAGCTACACGGATCAACCTAAATCTAGTTATCAAAAGAAAAAGAACTATTTAAACTTATGGTGAAGATAATAATGATAGTAAAAGCAAAGGTACTCTAAGTACACATAAGGAAATGCAATATATCGAGAGATGATATGATGCAGAATGTGGCTAATGCAGAAGAGTAAAACTTGATATCTCGTACCCCGAGATCCCGAAATTTAACCTCAAGCTCATCAACACATGCATAAAATAAAACCCTAAATATGTGCTCCTCGAGCCACCCCAAATCATACATAGAGCTCATCAATAGAAAAATAAATGTAGAAAGGGTTCAAAAATGTCACTTGTGCCTACATAAACAGTGGTACTTTACTTTCTTTCGAAAACCAATGGTTAAGTAGAAAATCTCAAGTTTGAACCAAAAATCCCATATTTCATTCATTTCCAAACAATTTGCCATGCAATGCAGTATGAAATATGATGCCAAATTCAGAGAACGTCATATACTTATGAGCAACCAGGGTAAAACACCCTCAAAACAAGACAACTGACCTAGAACTTCATCTGATCAATGCTATAGCTTCGGGCCTACAGTTACACAATAATGGTAATAATTGTGCAAAAATAGTAATAAAGCAAGAAAAAAAGTAAAAACACCTATTCTACCTCAAAAACCTCCTTAAATTATTCTACGGATTGTAGGATAGCCACAAAAAATTACAAGCTCCTAAACTAAGGGTAAACATGATATTGCTATTCTACAGTCCAAGAAATGGCCAAAGATATGCAAAAAACATGATTTAAGCCTAATCCTAACCTAAAACCTAGCCTAACATTCATGCAACTCATAGCATATAAAATCTAACTAAGCTAGGTCTAAGATAAATAAACCATAACCTACCTCATGGCCGAAATGCAAGCATGAACCTTCACTCATTTGTCGTCCCTTTTCGACTAGCCTCAGAATTCTGACACGCTATCAAGAATATAAACTAGGTGTCAAGACAATAAGAATGACACTCATATTGCTATATTAAATTTTGAGCCAAAAATCAGGTCAAAAAATGACACTCCAGACTCGTGAAATAAAACAGAAAACAAATTCACCATTATGTTTACAGTGGGTTTATAAACCTATGCCCAAAATTTAAGTGCAAATAGGACTCACTTCGGGACCCAAAACAGCCCCAAAGGTCAACTTTATCAAGAGTTTTCAACAAGGAACTAACAAAATTTAAACAGAAGATAACATGAATAAAATAATGGAACATGGGCCGAGAATTAAGTTAAACTTACCAGAATATAGGACGGGTAAAAGGAACTTCGAATCAGCTTACAAGCTCTTAGAACTGGTCGAAATTATGGAATGTGGGAGAAGGAAAAGAAGTTGAAAACATATATATAGCTGCGGGCCAGGGCTTTGCGCATGCGGGCAGGCCACTACGCACGCAGCCCCTACGTAGGTGGACTGAAGCCTGAACATATGAATGGGAAGGGGAGGCGGGGCGTGGTGCCTCTTCAGCGGGTACGCGAGCTGGCCACCGTACACCCGGGCATGCATAGGCAGCCAAGGCCACGCATGGGCGAAGTTCAAAGGAGGCGAGGCCAACGCCTCTTCTTCATGGATGCAACCTACCCCCCGCATAAGCGAAGGGTTGGGTACTACTACAACAACAACAAGCAAACCAATAATTTTTGCAACTTAAAAAATCAGTGGATGGACCCTCGGGATTCATTCGAGGTCCTGTATACGAAAATGAATTATGCTACCCTACCAAAATTGGCATTCCGAACTCAAAAGAATTAATGACATTACCAATGGAGATTGTTTTAATGAAAAGTGGGGCCCATGCCCAAACACCAACTTTTAACCAAAAGGAACCCTATAGCCTAAAATAAGTCTGGAAGCCTTGAGACTCAAACCAAAGGTCCCTCTAGCCCAAAGTCAACATTTTGGAGCTAACAACATTGATGAAATTTCCATCTAAAGTCGTCTTCTCTTAATGTTGATCAAAGTCCACTCTACCAGCTTTAAGAGTTGCAAAACAGGGAAATGGGTTTAAAACACAAATGAACTGCCCGAGAACCAAATCATCAGTCCTGATAAGTCATAAATGACCTGTAGCCACTGTGGGAATGCTCAAAATACAGAAAAGCATGAAAATTAAGAAAATTACCTAGAGGGTCATTACAACATCGACTACTAAAAGAACTTTCATCCTTGAAAATTAAAGAAAGGAAGATACCTGAAGGCTCAAAAAGGTGAGGATAACGGGTCTGCATGTCGGTCTTGGTCTCCCAAGTAGCCTTCTTGATAGGATAATACCTCCATTGAACCTTAACTCAAGGAATCTCCTTAGACCTCAACTTCCTAACCTACCATTACAAAATAGCAACTGGCTCCTCCTCAAAGTCTAGAGACTCATCCAACTGAACTGAATCCCACTGAAGCACGTAAGACTCATCAGGAATATATTGCCTCAATATAGGAACGTAGAAAATAGTGTGACACCTGAAAGAGCAGGAGGCAAGGCTAGCTCATATGCTACCTCTCCAATGCGATGGAGGATCTCAAATGGCCCGATGAATCTAGGACTGAGCTTACCCTTCCACTCAAACCTCATCACGCCCTTCATGGGCGACACTTAAAGGAACACACGGTCACCAACCATAGACTCTAACTCTCGAACCCTCCGATCAACATAACTCTTTTGCCTACTCTGCGTAGTATGAAGCCTCTCCTGATTAACCTGAACTCTATCCATAGAATAACGAAGCAAGTCAGTACCCCATGATCTAACCTTAAAGGTATCAAACTAACCCACTGGAGACTTGTACTACCTGCCATACAATGGCTAAAACAGAGCCATCTGAATACTAGAGTGGTAGCTATTATTATATGTGAACTCTACCAAGGCTAAGAACTGGTCCTAATGACCCCCAAAATCAATAAGACAGGCCCACAACATATCCTCTAGAATCTGAATAGTGCGCTCTGACTAACCACTAGTTTGCAATTGAAAAGCAGTGCTATGCTCAACCCTAGTACTCAATTCTCTCTGAATGGACCTCTAGAAATATGAAGTAAACTGAGTACCATGGTCAGAAATGATAGAAACTGGCACCCCATGCAAATGGACAATCTCACGAATGTATATCTCAGCCAACCTCTCGGAATTGTAGGAAATCTAAACCAGCAGAAAGTGACGAGTCTTTGTCAACCTATCCACGATGACCCAAATAGCATCAAATCTCCACAAAGTATATGGAAATCCTACCACAAAGTCTATATCTCTCTTCTTTCATTTCCACTTTGGAATAGGTAGCCTCTGTGTCAAACCACCTGGCCTCTGGTGCTCAAACTTCACCTGCTGACAGTTCAAGCACCTAGACACAAAATCTAAGATATCTCTCTTTATCCCACACTATCAGTAGTGCTGCCTCAAGTCACAATACATCTTACCTTCCCTGGGATGAATGGAATACCTAGAACAATGAGCCTCCTCCAAGATCAACCTGACCAAATCACTAACCCTAAGAATACAGATACGACCCTCAATCCTTAGAATAACCTCTAAATCTAAGGTAGCCTTACTAGCCTCATCACTCAACACGTTATCATGAATGATCCTCAACCTCACATCATCAAACTGTTGTGCCTAAATCTGCTCTAACAAGAAGGATCTAGCCTCAACACAAGAAAAAATACATCCCGAGTCAAAAATTTGAAGTCTAATTAACCTATTAGCCAATTACTAGATGTCCAAGGCTAAAGGTCCCTCCTCCACTACTAAGAATATCAAGCTACCCATACTCATTGCCTTCTGACTCAAGGCATCAACTACCACATTTTCCTTGCCCGTATGATAAAGGATCGATAGGTCATAGGCCTTAGGTAACTCCAACCACCTACACTGTCTCAAAAGTAGGTCCTTCTGGCTGAAAATGTACTTAAGACTATGATGGTCAGTGAAGATCTCACAATGGACGCTATACAAGTAATGCCTCCAAATCTTTAACGTGAAGACTACTATTGCTAACTCTAAGTCATTAGTGAGGTAGTTCCTCTCATGAACCTTCAACTGTATAGAAGCATAAGAAAAACCTAGCCCTAATGCATCAACATGCAACCCAAACCAACACTGAAAGTATCATAATACACAGTAAACCCTTGACCCTCAATCGAAAGAATAAGAATTAAAGGTGAAGCCAATAAGGCCTTGAGCTTCAAAAAGCTCATCTCACACTCCATAGTACCCTCCTTACCTAACAAAACTATGAACCTCGATAAGAGAAGTAGGCCTACCCCAATCATGAACTTCTACAACCTTTACTGGATCCACCATAATCCCATCCTTGACACCACGTGCCTCAAGATTATAATAGACTACAGCCAAAACTCATACTTAGTGAATTTGTCATATAATTGATGGTCTCGCAAGGTCTGAAGTACAACTCTCAAATGATTCTCATGTTCCTCTCTACTCTTTGAATATACCAGAATGTCATCGATAATGAAGGAATCTAGGTAGGCTCTAAGCACACAGTTCATCATCTCCATAAATGTTGTTGGGACATTGGTCAGCCCAAAAGACATGACTAGGAACTCATAATGGCCGTATCAAGTCCTAAATGCAGTCTTTGGGATGTCTGCAGCCCTAATCCTCAACTGATGATAACTGGACCTCAAGTCTATCATAGAGAACACCGCTGCACACTCTAGTTGGTCAAACACATCATCAACATATGGCATCAAATACATGTTCTTAATGTTCACCTTATTCAGCTGCCTATAGTCAATACACATATGCATCGACCCATCCCTCTTCTTCACAAACAAAACCAACGAACCCCACAGAGACACACTAGGCTTGATGAACCTTGTACTCAAGAAAAAACCTGGAGCTTATCTTTAAGCTTTCTCAATTCAGCTGGTGCCATCCGATATGGTGAAATAGAAATAGGCAGAGTGCCCAGCTCAATATCAATGCCAAAGTCAATTTTATGATTAAGAGAAAGACCCGATAGAACTGAGGGAAACACATTCGAATACTCACAAACCACAGGAACTGACCCAAGTGATGGTATGGTGGCACTAGTATCATGGATGTAAGCTAGATAGGCTAAGCACCATTTCCCAACCAATCATTGGGAACTCAGAAAAGATATAACTCCCCTAGGCATATTTCTATCAATACCCTTTTATACTATAGGAGGGATACCAGTAATTTGTAGAGTAACAGTCTTGATGAAGCAATCTAAGACCGCATCATAGAGAGACAACCAATCCATGCGTAAAATCACATCAAAATCAACCATATCCATCACAACCAGGTCTACCCACATGTCATACCCCAGAATAGTCACCATACAAGCTCGGTATACATGATCTACTACTAAAGAATCTCATATTGGGTTAGCTACACACAAAGGAATAGGAAATAACTCACAAGCAGACTCTAGACGGGTAGCATAATAAGCAGACACAAAGAAGAACATAGACCCCGGATCAAACAAAATAAAGGCTGACTGATGACAAACAGAGATCGTACTGGTGATAAAAGCATCTGAAGCCTCAGCCTCTGGACAGTCCAAAAATGCACACATCTGGCTCCGACCTCCAAGACCACCTAATCTACTAGACTGAGGACCACCTCTAGTACCTTGGGGACTACCTCTACTACCCTGTGCACCACCTCTGGCCGGTGGTGCTGGAGGCTTGGGGGCCTGAACTAGCTGATCGTATCTCCTATGGTACTGTATTTAAGGACACTCCCTAATAAAGTAGCCCAACTCATCACACTCATAACAACCCTGGTAAACTTTACCCTGATGCGATGACCCAGCTGAATCAAAATTACTACCACAGTTGGTGGACCCATGATACGCCCAAATTACACCTTCCTTAAGAAGTATAAGAAGTCTTGTCGAATATAGAACCCAACAAAGGTTGGGGTCGAATACCATAGGGAATATGGTGAAAATTAAGTCGTTAGTAGTTCAAATGACTATTTTTCAAAGATTTCCAGAAATAGGGGGAATTTATAATTATCAATTTTGTTTATTCCTTGGCTAATTTAAATAGCAAATAACAAATGTCAATGAAGAAAAATCAATAGATAAAGCGAACTAGGAATGTGTTCACCATGGATTTGTAACAACCTCGGGCGAATGTTCATACTGATTCATTTCATAAGAATAATGCTAAGTAATTTAATTCAACACTATGTCAAATCATTTCTCAACCAAATACACGATTTTATTTTCAATTCGTTCGAACTTGAAAAGTTGCAATACAAAACTCAATTAATTATCCAAGTTTATTAACCTTGTTAAAGCATTACTCATTAAACGGAGGTTAGAAGCCCTGAATCTTTATTGTTAATCCTTTTTACCCAGTTTTAACTTCTTGTTTAAAGCAAATCAAACCTAGGCTTGTTCTAACATTTGCAACCATTAAAAATGAGTAAAAATAGAAGATTAACAATGCATTACGCATACAATACTAACCTAATATCATTAGAACCTTAGATTTCTACTTTGTCATTGATCCCACAACCCTAGTTGTGGGAATTTAGCTACTCATGAGATTAGCTAAGAAGGAAGCAATACAATTCATAACTATAAAGAAGATTCTTACAATATATGAAAATAACTTCAATTCTTGAACAAAACTTTGAGCAACAATGGTGAAAATCCCAAAGATTAGAGATTGTAATGTATTTGTTGTGTTACTAGCGTTTGAAAAACAAGAAAAATATCTAATAATGAATAATAATAATTCATCCCTAACACTTAGTATCTATAGTTGTCTAGGAAATCTAAATCCAAAAATAGAATTGGATTTTCTGCCTCAGACTTGACTGATTGGCTGACAAACCGTCAGGCTTGTGATGACTCATCACTTGAGCCATCATAACTTCTAGTGATCTGACGTGGCTAGCCTGACAATTTTTCTGGTAAGTCATTGGGCCTCAGAGGACTTGCTGGTAAATTCTTGTAAGTCGTCGAGCCTATGAAAACTTGCTGGAAAATCAGAGTAAGTCACTAGGCCTGTGATGACTTGTCACTTGATTCATCACCTTGAGCAGCTGTTGAGCCTTAACTGCTTAGGTTGATGAGTTGAGTGATGAATTGTCATAGCATTGACGAATCATCAATAGAGATTTCTAGTGGCATCAAGTTGATGCTGGCACCACGATCACATAATGCTTTTTCAATATTAAACAACTTAATGGTATAGGGAATAGTAAAAGCACCCGGATCCTCCTTCTTTTGGACTAATGACCTCGATGAGATTGCACTACAGTGGTGAAGGTTATCTTCTAGCTCAAAACTCACCGACCTCTTTTTGGTAATCAAGTACTTCATGAACTTGGCATATCCGGGCATTTGCTCAAGAGCATCTACCAATAGCATGTTCACCAATATCTGCTTGACCATGGATATGAACATGTGGAACCTACCATCTTTCACTTTTTTTCACCCACTGTGGAAATGGAAGAGGGATCCTAAGTATCTGCGTTGGAAGTTTTTCAACCTCCTTGGTTTTCTCCTTAAGATCCTCCATCAGAGTAGATTTTTCAGAATCTACTTTGAGGTCATTACTCTTGCTTGGCTTTGCAGCCACACCCATATTCTCTTCAACATTAATCTCATTATTTACAATCTCACAGTTATCAGCAACATCATCAATCTGGGTCTGAACTATTGGATGTGGTTCTGATAAAATTTTACTGCCCCTTGTAGTGATAGTCGGGCAACTCCTATTATTCCTTTGGTTTTGTATGGTATCACTGGGCAACGTGCCATTCTTCAGCTGATTTAGAGCCACTGACAGTTGCCCCATCTGATGCTCTAACTATTTGATAGAAGTAGAGTGTGAGTCTACCAATTAACTCATAGACAATAATTCTCCTTTAATCTCCCTCACCCCGGAGTCAGTAGATTCTACCTTTAACAATACCTTAGCCAACATGGATTCCACCCTGGAAGTCTCAGCCTCATGGTTAGCTCTATCTAAATTTGTAGGTGGTACATACAAACCACCCCTATAATTTTTGTTGTTCATGTTCCCTTGATCACGATCCTTGTAGCCAGTCTTGTCGTAATAATTATTCCTGTGATTTTTCCGACCATGGTTTCCTTGGCCATTGGCCTGGAAACCCCAAATCTGATTATGCAAATATTTGTCTTCTTCATCAGACTCAGGATTGACTGATCTACCCGGTGAACCAGCAACTTTCACTTTCTTAATACCACCTGCCAATAGACTCAGGATAGCTCACTGTCCTTCACTATTAGTTTGGTATGTTTCTGTCATTGTTTCTCAGTCAGATGATGATCCAAACAGCCATCTAAGATGACTTTGTTTCTCAATGTCTTTTGAGATTACTTATGCCCCAGTTGCTTTTATTAGTTTGATGAATGAAATCTTTAAACCGTATTTGAATTCTTTTGTAATTGTCTTTTGTTGATAACATATTGGTAGATTCAAAGAGTAAGGAAGAGCATGAGAACCATTTGAGAGTAGTGTTGGAGTTATTGAAAGAGAAGCAGCTGTATGCAAAATTTTCTAGGTGTGAGTTTTGACTATCTTCTGTATCCTTTTTGGGGAATGTGGTTTCAAATGAGGGAATTATGGTTGAACAACAAAAAGAAGAGGCACTTAAGAATTGGGCTAGGCCCACATTCGTGATTAAGATTCACAGCTTTGTGAGGTTGGATAGTTACTACCGCTGAGTTATGAAAGGGTCTGCTTCTATTGCTTTCTAGCTGGCTCATTTGACTCAAAAAGATGTACTATTTTAGTGGTCTGATGAGTGTGAGGAGAGCTTTTAAAATCTCAAGACCTTTTTGACTATAACTCCCATCCTTGCTTTGCCTTTGGAGGGTAAGGACTTTGTTGTTTATTGCAATGCTTCACGTTCTAAGTTGGGTGCTATTTTGATGTAGGATAAGAAAGTCATTGCATATGCTTCTAGACAATTGAAGGTACATGAGAAAAACTATCTTGCGGATGACTTAGAGTTGGCAGTGGTGTTTGCTCTTAAGATTTGGTGGTATTACCTTTATGGTGTCCATAGCCTGCAACATTTGTTTACACAAAGGGATCTGAACTTGAGGCAACATCGATGGATGGAGATGCTCAAGGACTATGATAATACTATCTTATAGCATCCAGATAAGGCAAATCGGGTGGCTTATACTTTAAGTAGAAAGCTGGAGAGTATGGTTACCTAACTAGTTTGGAGGCTACAAGACGTCTGTTGGCTAGAGAGTTCAAACTCTGGCTAACAGTTTTATGAGACTTAATATAAATAAGTCTAGGGGAAGTTTTAGCTTATATTGAGGTAAGGTCTTCATTTTTAGAGCATATTAAGGTCAGGAGATTTGAGGATTACAAGTTGAGCAAGATTTGTGATAAGGTCTTGCAAGGAGAGGCCAATGATGTTGTGATTGATGATGAGGGTGTCTTAAGTATTAAGGGCATGTATGTGTTCCCCGTGTGGATGATTTTATCAAGAATATTCTTATAGAGCCTCATAGTTTGAGGTACTTTATATATCCTTGCGCTACTAAGATGTATTGTTATTTAAGATAACATTATGGTGGGGTAGAATGAGACAGAATATTGTTGATTTTATTGCCTAGTGTCCTAATTGTCAGCATGAAAAGTATGAGAACCAGAGACCTGGAAGGACACTTCATGGAATGCCCATTCATGAATGGAAGTTCCCTTGATCATGGTCCTTGTAGCCAGCCTTTTCATAATAATTATCCCTCTAACAGTTCCGACCTTGGTTTCCTTGGCCATTGGCTTGGAAACCCCATATCTCATTATGCAAATAATTGGTTTTTTCATCAGACTCGGGATCAGCTGCTCTACCTTGTGAATCAATAACTTTAACTTTTTCAATACCACTTGCCAGTAGATATTTAGTAAGCAGGTCCATTTGTGTTTTCATGTAGGCTGACATACCCATTGCGTAAGTACTATTTTCCACCTCTGAGTCCCTAGTATGCCAAGCTCTATTTGTCTTGGTGAGCCTGTCCAAGATCACTGTCACCTTGCAAAAAGTCAATCGCATAAAAACTCCACCTGCAGCATTATCAAGTGTCGACTTGGTAGCTAAATTCAGAGACCTGTAGAACGTTTGCATAAAAAATTCATCCTTCAGTTGATAGTTTAGGCACTGAGTTGGATTCTTCTTAAAACTTAGCTAGGTCTCATGCAAAGCTTCATGTGGTTGCTGCCTGAAGTTACTTATCTCATCTCTCAACTGTAACATCCTAAAGGAAGCAAAGAACCTTTTTAGGAAAGCTACTTTCAGGTAACTCCAGTTTGTTATAGAGTCAGGCGTCAACTCGGTCAACCATAATACTTCCTCATCAAACAAAGCGAACAAAAATTATCTCAGCCGCATAGCATTCTGACTCACTCCTAGCAGTTCAAAGGACTTGCAGATTCCAACGAAGATCATTAAGTGCATGTTGGGATCCTCACCAACCACTTCTCTAAATAGACCTTTCAAGTTCAGCAATTGAATCATAATGCTGGTGATATTGAACTTAGAGCCAAGTGCTAACGGGGGAAGAAAAATGACCTCAATAGCACAAACTCCATCCTAGTCGACATCCTCATCATTATCTAGTGCAAAATAACTCATCTTTTATCGACCTGTACCCCTTTGTTGCGGTCTTTGATCGGCAAGGGCAACATTGTCAACATTATCTACCTAAACATCATCACCCAGAGTAGCATCATCCCCAATATTATTAATTTTTTAGGTTCAGTTGGGCCACAACAAGCCTTGCTACTTTGCGTTGTTGTGCATTCATATTCAGCCTTAAAGTTTTTGCCAGCTCAGGGTCGTATGGTAAGATTGGGTCACCCGAGCGTAGGGTACTTGGCATACACGAATTTGTACCCTGCAGTCATAAAAACAACAAATAAAAGTAAAATTAATAAATCTGACTAAGAGTCAAGTAAACACACCAGACATAATAGACAACTGTATTCCCCGACAATGGCACCAAAATTTGATATGCCCAAATTACACCTCCCTTAAGAAGTATAAGCGATCGTTATCAACTATAGAACCCAACAAACGTTCGGGTCAAATCCCATAGGGAATATGGTGAAAATTAAGTCGTTAGTAGTTCAAAGGACTATTTGTTGAAAATTTTCGGAAATGGGGGGAATTTATAATTATTGATTTTGTTTATTCCTTGGCTAATTTAAATAGCAAATAAAAAATGTGAATGAAGAAAAATCAATAGATAAAGTGTACTAGGAATGTGTTCGCCATGGCTTTGTAACAACCTCGGGTCAATGTTCATACAAATTCATTTCATAAACATAATGTGAAATAATTGAATTCAACACTACATCTAATCGTTTCTCAACTGAATAAATGATTTTCTTTTCAATTTGTTCGAACATGAAAAGATGCAATACAAAACTCAATTAATTCTCCAAGTTGATTAACCTTGTTAAAGCGTTACTCATTAGATGGAGGTTAGAAGCCTCAAACCGTTGTTGTTAATCCTTTTTACCCGGTTTTAACTTCTTGTTTAAAGCAAATCAAACCTAGGCTTGTTCTAAAGTTTGCAACAATTAGAAATCAGTAAAAATGGAAGATTAGTACATGCATTACGTACAATACTAACCTAATATTATAATAACCCTAGATTTCTACTTTGGAATGGATTCCACAACCCTAGTTGTGGGAATTTAGCTACTCATGAGATAAGAAAAGAAGGAAGCAATACAACTCATAACTATAAAGAAGATTCTTCCAATATATGAAAATCACTTCAATTCTTGAACAAAAATTTGAGAAACAATGGTGAATATCCCAAAGATTAGAGATTGTAATATATTCGTTGCGTTGCTAGCATTTGAAAACCAAGAAAAATATCTAATAATGAATAATAATAATTTATCCCTAACACTTGGTATTTATAGTTGTCCATGAAATTTAAACCTAAAAATAGAATCGGATTTTCCACCTTAGACATAACTGATAGGCTGACAAATCGTCAAGTTTGTGATGACTCATCAATTGAGTTGTCATAACTTCCAGTGAGCTGACGTGCCCATCCTGATGAGTTTTCTGGTAAGTTATCGGGCCTGTGATGACTTGCTGGTAAATTCTAGTAAGTCATCGAGTCTGTGATGACTTGTTGGTAAATCATGGTAAGTCGTCGGGCTTGTGATGACTTGTCACTTGAGTTATCACCTTGAGCAGCTGCTGAGCCTTGACTTCTTGTGTTGACGAGTTGAGTGATGAATCGTCACAACCTTAATGACTCATTGGGTAGTCATCACACTAACCAGTGGCTCCAACCAAGTCTGCCTAGGCTGATGACTTGGGTGATGACTCATTAGGCAAGTGACGATTGGTCACTTGAGTCATCACCCCTTCCAGAAGACATAACTTATTGCATTTTCCATCCTCTTCCATCTTGGTTCAATTTCCTACAATATAAACATAGAAACTATCAAATCTAGCAATGATTTCTTGAAAATTTATGTCTATTCATGGTTAAAGGAGTAAAATATGCCATAAAGCATGGACACATCAACCCAGAATGAGCACCTTATAAAGAATGAACCATACTTTGGCTACCCTAACCTCCATAATTTGTAACGCCCACCTAAACAGACCTGTTTGTCTAGAAACACTGCTGGTGCTGACCTTTACCAAAGAAGCCTCTACCTTGGGATAGTGGACCATTATAACTACCCTGATGATGGGGCCTCTTACCGATTCCCCCTTGGGCCTCGCAAAGTATGCACTCAATTGTGCGGGTATGATCCATCAACTCCAGGAAGGATTAGTATGATGCTACCATACCTTCTGTAGTCAAATAGAGTAATAAAGTCAAACCTCTGACAAAGCGACGCACCATCTCATGCTCTGTGGGCAGAATCATGGTGGCATGCCTAGCCAACTCATGGAAATGGACCTCATACTCTGAGACAGACATAAAGCCTTGCTCCAACTTGGTGAACTCATCCATCAACCACTCTGTCAAGCTGTACGGTACATACTTCTCTAAAAAGGTTGCGGAGAACTGTGCCCAAGTAAATGCAGGTGACCTGGCTGCTCTGCAGGCTGTACAAGACCTCTACCACTGTTTCGATGGACCATCCAGCTGAAACATGGTGTAATATGTTGTGTGCGACTCAGCCAACCCAAGGTTATGCAATATCTCTTAGAAACTAGTCAGAAACTTATGCGCATACTTCCTAGAAGCACCAGAAAACCTGGGGAGACCCAATCGTAAAAACTAAACAAGCATCTTCTGCTCCTCAGAAGACATCACCACCCTAGCTATAATAGGTGGAACAACTGTAGAAACTGGAAACATCTCTAATAGAGCATCCACAGTAGAAAGATGCACTCCTGAACCTGATGTCGCTGCCTTGGCTGAAGTTTAAGCCTCGCCCTTAATCTGTGAACAAACTAGAGTACCGGGCGAAGCTGCTGGCTATGACATACCCTCTAGTAACCCAAGGAGATGAACCAGTGTATCTTGTAGTACCAGTGTAGCCACAAAATTTGCAGGAGCTGGGCTGGACTCATGCCCTCAAGCTCATACTGTACCCCTTCAACCTCAATATCTGGCTCCGGTGATAGTAATCTTTTCACGCCCCAAGGTTACCCCCTAGATGTAACACCGGATCTAGGGAATGAGTGCCTTATACTAACCCTTGGTCATAGCGTACTCCGTCATTCATAAGAAAGCATAGCAGAAGCATAGATAGAATATTAGGCAACCCAAAATCATAAATGATAAGTCAATATGAAACATAGTTTTGAAAGAGTGACTCGAATACTGGCTATGTCTGAAAAGCTTCTACACATGACATAAGGAGTTTCTAGGATAATACCCTAGCTAACTCAAGGTGCGGAAGTAAATAGTCAAAAACTAGCTAGAATCATAACTAGCCCTCGAACCGTGAGGACTCACCAAAACTGACTGGAAATGGCCTACGATCTCTAGCCACGTGCCTGAGGAAGGGAACCTAAATCTACATCATCAAAGCATACATCACAAGATATGCGTCAGTACTATAGGATGTACTGAATATGAGAGATGTGCATAAATGAAATCAAAACATGCTAAAAACATAGTTATGGCTGAAATCATGCATAAAAGAGAAGTCATAAGAAGATCATGATATTAAGCATAAGGTAAAAGATATCAAAGCATAATACATAAAAATATTCATACAGGATTTTCTTATAACCGATAATAGACCATGTGAGATACATGGAATCTAACTATATAACCCTAGTTAGCAAAGTTGTTCCAATCTTTGCAAAGGTAAGGAACACCATAATCAAACTATATCACCCTAGTTGGCAAAGTTTACCTATGCCCTGCTAAGGCAAGGGTACCATGGTAGTAAAGAGTGGAACCACCTTCATAAGCCCATAGGGTGAGACATATCCTAGCAACGTAGTTTTTTGACTTGGCTAATCGAACCCTCATCGCTCGGTGCTAAATACTACTCCCAAAACATATACATATACCTCATAATACTTGTGACATATTTGATGTCAAAACTGTTCAAAACTTAGGTAGACATATCTGGATGCCAAACCTTTCATAAAACATGAGGTCATATCAAATATCTAAAACTTCTGGAAAAGCATAAAGACATATCGGATGCCATGCAATTCACAAGTCATGAGTCTTAAAGCTTTGCATAACCATAATTCAAAATATAATTTTGTTTCTAAAATCATAGTTGAATGAATTAGGCATGCAATTTCATGAAAATAGAGGTCATGTTATCTAAACATACCAATTTTACTTGAAGACATGCAATTCAATGAAATCATGCTTTTCCAGCATGGATAATGAATAAGACGTCATGAATTAATAATTTAAAACCAGGCCAACCCCTTTTTCCCAATTTAGGTAAGAACCCTAATTTAGAAATCCATAAATTCAATTTAGAAGGTTGGGGTTTTGGGCATAAGGGTAGAGGAATTCCCTTATTGAATACACACATACCTGAATTGAAGCTTTCTAAACATTAGATGATGAGAATGGAGGCTTGAAGATGAATCCTTATATGGGAGCTTGGAGCTTGAGAGAAGAAGACCTTTTTCCTCTTTTGGATTGAATGAGAGCTTAAGGGAAAGAACTTAGCCTAACTGAAGTTAAAACCCTCCTAGAATTCCCTAAAATGACCTCATTAGGAGTAAAAAGGGTAGGGGAAAAGTCTAATTTAACCCTGACTTAAAAGTTGAAAGGTGCAGGAATTTTTCCGCCTCACGGGCTACCTAGCAGGTGTCGTGCCCACGACGGCCCATCGGCTAAGACGTCAGGCAGAAGCGGTACTTTTGTTGGGGTCTACTGGACCATTTCAACGATGATCTCCCATAGCCCTTCGCGCCTACAATGCTCGTGGGGTTGCTCATTGAGAGAAGGGGGACGAGGGAAAGTCACTAGAGCATTTTGATGGCGGGTTCCAATTCCTTTTTCCTCACATCCGCATATGATTTCTCTCGACTCTGAGCGGTCTTCAACCTTTCCCTAATAAGTTGAACCTTCTCCATGGTCTCATGAACCGAATATGGACCAATCAAGGCTGCCTCACCTACCTCAAACCAACCAATAGGAGACCTACACCTTCGACAATAAAGTGCCTCATAAGGAGTCGTCTAGATGCTAGAATGAAAGTTGTTGTTATAGGCAAACTCGATGAGAGGTAAGTGATCATATCAATTACCTTTGAAATCAAGCACACAAGCTCTCAACATATCCTCCAAAGTTTGAATAGTACACTCTGCCTGGCCATCCGTCTGAGGATGAAAAGATGTGCTAAGCTTCACCTGAGTACCAAGACCTCTCTAAACGATCTCCAAAACTTGGAGGTAAACTGAGTACCTCTATCTGAGATGATGGAAAATGGGATACCATGCAACCCGACTATCTCCCGGATGTAGAGTATGGCATAATCCTCAGCTGAATCAGCAGTCTTGACAGCCAAGAAGTGGGTTGATTTGGTCATCCTGTTGACAATCACCCAAATAGAATCGTGTTGCCTTCGAGTACGAGAAAAACTTGTAATGAAGTCCATATTGATCGCTTCCCATTCCAAGTAGGAAATTCAATATCCTGAGTCATGCCACCTGGATTTTGATGCTCTACCTTCACTTTTTGATAGTTGGGACACTTAGCCACAAAACCGGCTATGTCCCTCTTCATACCATTCCACCAATAGACTTCCCGTAGGTCACGATACATCTTGATGGCACCAGGGTGTATAGAATATCTAGAACTATGAGCCTTAGTCAAAATCTGCTATCTCAACCCATCTACATCTGGTACACACAATCGACCCTGATAACGAAGCACTCCATCTCCCCTTTGGGAGAAAACCTCAACTCTTTGTTGATGGACTGCACCCTTTAGCTGAAGGAAAATAGGATCACTTTCTTGATTTGCCTTCACTTTAGATACCAAAGATGATTCGAAACCATTCTGAACAGTAACACCACCTTATGTTGAGTCCATAGGGCGAACTACCAATCGAGCATGCCTATGAACCTCCTTAACCAATTCCTTCTTTTTTTCTTCGACTGAAGACACACTACCCATGTACAATTTACTAAGTGCATCTGCTACAACAATTGCCTTACCCTGATGGTAAAGCACGCTCATGTCATAATCCTTAAGAAGCTCAAGCCATCTCCTTTGGCGAAGATTCAATTCCTTCTGAGTGAACACATACTGGAGGCTCTTATGATTGGTGAAAACATCCATATGCACACCATACAAATAATGTCTCCAAATCTTCAAAGCAAAAACCACGACTGCTAACTCAAGATTATGAGTAGGGTAGTTCTTCTCATGGATCTTAAGTTGTCTAGAGGTATAAGTAATAACTTTACCACACTACATCAAAACACAACCCAAACCAATCCCAGAAGCATCACAATACACAACAAAGTCATTTAGTCCCTCGGGTAGAGCCAACACTGGAGCTGTGGTCAACCTAGTCTTCAATTCCTAAAAGTTCTTCTCACATAGATCAGACCACTGAAATTTAACCTTCTTCTGAGTCAACCGAGTCAATAGGGTAGCAATGGAAGAAAACCTTCCACAAACCTCCTGTAGTAACCAGCCAAACCCAAAAAGCTCCTAATATTCGAAGGGGAAGTGGGTCTAGGCTAGTTCTTTAATTCCTCAATCTTTTGAGAATCAACTCGTATACCATCTCTAGTCATAATATGACCCAGAAAAGCAACAGACATCATCCAAACCTCAAAATTGCTGAACTTAGAAAACAACTGCCGATCCTTGAGAGTTTGCAACATAACTCTCAAATGGTCTGCATGCTCATCCTCACTCCAAGAGTAGATAAGGATATTATCAATGAAAACAATCATAAACATATCCAAATACTATTTGAACACACATTTCATCAAATCCATAAAGGCTGTAGGAGCATTCGTCAGACCAAAAGACATTACAACAAATTCATAATGACCATACCAAGTCCTAAAGGGTGTCTTCAGAATATCACACTCTCGAACACGAAGCTGATAATAATTGGATCTAAGGTCGATCTTGGAGAAGAAACTAGCACCCTAAAGTTGATCGAACAAGTAATCAATCCTAGGAATGGGATACTTATTCTTAATTGTGACCTTGTTCAATTGATGGTAGTAAATACACATCCTAAGGGAACCATCCTTTTTCCGCATAAACAAAACTGGGGCACCTTATGGGGAAATACTAGGCCTGATGAAACCCTTGTCCAGAAGATCCTTCAACTGATCCTTTAAGTTCTTAAGTTCCACGGGAGCCATTCTATAGGGAGGGATAGAGATGGGATTTGTATCTGGAAGAAGATCTATCCCAAAATCGATCTCCCGCTCGGGAGGGACTCTGGAAATTTTTTAGGAAACACTTCTGGGAACTCATTCACAACAGGGACAAACTGAAGGGATGGGGTTTCAGACTTCATGTCCATAACCTAAACTATATGATAAAGATAACCCTTAGAAATCATCTTCCTAGGCTTAAGATAAGATATGAAATGACCTTTTGAGCATGGGGGAATACCTTGCTATTTTAAGACGGGTTCATTTGGAAACTTAAAACTGACAACTCGAGTATGACAATCAACCGAAGCATAACAAGCATACAACCAATCCATACCAAGAATAACATCAAAATCGGTCATCTCCAACTCTACTAAATCCTCTGAAGTGACTCTATGAAGGACTGAGATAGGGCAATTTTAGTAGATTCTTTTAGCTAGGACTAACTCCCCAATAATAGTAGAAACACAAAAGGGTTCTAAAGGGTCACAAAAGGGTCACAAAAGATAAGGAGGCACCAGGGTCAAATAAAGCATACACATCTAGAGAGAAGACTTTCAACATACCAGTAATGATATCTGGTGAACTCTCATGGTCCCTTCTAGAGGACATGGCATAAATACGGTTCTGGCGCTGACTACCAAAACTAGAAGTAGTGCCCTACTGGGTTGGTCGACCTCCTGGAGCTGCTGGGGCAGACTGTGTCATGCTACTATCCTGCCCCTTCTTAGCTAAAGGGTAATCTCAAATCCTTTGACTAACCTGACCACATAAAAAACAACCACCTACACCAGCTAGACACTCGTTGGGATGATTTTTTCCACACTTGGTGCAAATGGGGTAAGAAGGCCCCTTTGCACTACTCCTATGCGAATAAGAGCCTGCACCCCTACCATATTGATCATGATGAGGCCTGGAGGACTGAGAGGGGACACTAGTGGTAGAATGCACATGTCCTGATGACCTTTTCTGATTGGAAGATCGATGTCCACCTCCGGACTTCTGATGGCTAAATCCCAATCTCTCAGATCTGACCCTTTTGTTCTCCCTAGCCATCTCCCTAAGCTTATCTCCCTCGATTTGGTGAGCATGAGTCATAAGTCTGGAGATACTTATATCACTCAATAGCATAGCAAATCTACACTCCTTTTTCTCTAAGTCTGAGACTCTATAGATATACTTGCTCATATGATCCTGTGGGTTACCCACCATAGAAGGAGCATATTTGGAGAGTTGAGTGAACCTCAACCTTTACTCTTGGACTGTCATAGATCCCTGTCTCATGTTTACAAACTCCTCTGCCTTCACTTGCCTTGACTCCCTCGGAAAGAACTGGTCAAGGAAAACCCTCTCGAAACACTCCCAAGTTATAGGGACCTCGTCCCTAGCTCTAGCTTCCTTCAATTGTGTGAACCATATATGAGCTACATCCTTGAGTTAATAGGATGCTAACTCAACACTATCAACCCCAGCCACTTATATAACATCAAAGATTTTCTTCACTTCATCAATAAAATTTAGTGGATCCTTATTCACTTTCAAACCCCAGAACTCCGGTGGGTTCATACGGATAAGATCACAAACTCTAGCCGCTACCCCACCTTGAGGGTGGATGCAGATAGGATTGTCCTGTGCACCCATGGTCTGGGCTACAATATGGATGGCATTCCTGAACTAATCATTCATGACCTCGAGAGCTGGAACTGGAGGAGGAATATTTTGTGTGGCTCAGTGAGGTATAACACGTCGAGGCATAATCTAAAACGTACAAGGAAAAGATTAAAGGGATATTAGAGTTAAACTATAACGTACAATGTGATCATAAAAGAAGAGAGGATTTTTCTAAGATATCTCATAGCTTCCCTCTCATAAGTCTGGCGTGCTTCACCCACATAAAAAAAATTCTACTCGATACGACTTTCAGACATCCTAGAACTCCTGAACCTGAGGTTACACCCTAGACGTAACAAGGGATCCGGGGCACGAGTGCCCTAGACTAACCCTTGATCATAGCATACTCAATCATTCATAAGAAAGCATAGCGGAAGCATAGATAAAATATTAGGCAACCCAAAACCATAAATGATAAGTCAATATGAAACATAGTTTTAAAAGAGTGACTCCAATACTGCTATGTCTTAAAATCCTCCACACATGACATAAGGAGTTGATAGAAAAGGACCCTAGCTAAATCAAGGTATGCAAGTAAATAGTCAAAAACTATATAGAATCATAACTAGCCCTCAAACCATGAGGACTCACCGACACTAACTGGAAATGACCTGCGATCTCTAGCCACGTGCCTAAGGAAGGGAACCCGAATCTGCATCATCAAGGATGTAGCGCAAGATATGCGTCAGTACTATAGGATGTACTGAATATGAGAGATGTCCACAAATGAAATCAAAACATGCTAAAAACATAGTTAAGGCTGAGATCATACGTAAAAGAAAAGTCATAAGAAGATCATGATTTTAAGAATAAGGTAAAAGATATCAAAACATAAGACTTAAAAATATTCATACGGGAGTTTCTTATAACCGACAATAGACCATGTGAGCTACATGGAATCTAACTATATAACCCTAGTTAGAAAAGTTGTTCCAAACCTTGCTAAGGTAAGGAACACCGTAATCCAACTATATCACCATAGTCTGCAAAACTGCCATATACCCGGCTAAGGCAAGGGCACCATGATGGTAAAGAGTGGAACAACTTTCATAAGCCCATCGAGCGAGACATATCCTACGCTGGCAACATAGTTTTTGGACTTGGGTAATCGAACATCATCGCTCGATGCTAAATACTACTCCATAAAACATATACATAAACTCATAATACTTGTGACATATCTGATGTAAAAAATGTTCATAACTTAGGTAGACATATCTGGATGTCAAACCTGTCATAAAACATGAGGATATATCGAATACCCAAAACTGTTGGAAAAGCATAAGGACATATCTTATGCCATGCAATTCACAAGTCATGAGTCTTAAAGCTTTGCATAACCATATATCAAAATATACTTTCCTTTCTAAAATCATAGTTTGAAGAATTAGGAATGCAATATCATGAAAATAGAGGTCATATTATCTAAACATACCAATTTTACTTGATGATATGCAATTCAATGAAATCATGCTATAATTTATCATCAATACATGGGATTTTGTAAACACTTATGGAACCTCAATTAAAACATGGATAATGAATAAGAAATCATGAATTAATACTTTAAAACAAGGCCCATCACCTTTTCCCAATTTGGGTAAGAACCCTAATTTAGAAATCCATAAATGCAATTTAGAAGGTTGGGGTTTTTGGCATAAGGGGGGGAGGGATTCTCTTATTGAATACCCACATACCTGAATTTAAGCTTTCTAAACCTTAGATGATTCGAATGGAGGCTTGAAGATGAATCCTTATATGGGATCTTGGAGCTTGAGAGAAGAAGACCTTTTCCTCTTTTGGATTGAATGAGAGCTTAAGGGAAAGAACTTAGGCTAAGTGAAGTTAAAACCCTCCTAGAATTGCCCAAACTAACATCTTTTAGGAGTAAAAAGGGTGGGGGAAAATACTAATTTACCCCTGACTTAAATATAGAAAGTTGCTGGAATTTTGCCACCTCATGGGCTACCCGATGAGCGTCGTGCCCACGATAGCCCATTGGCCAAGACATCAGGCAGGGGGGTACTTTGGTTGTGGTCTGCTGGACCATTCTGATGATAAGCTCCCAC
This sequence comes from Jaltomata sinuosa, assembly GCA_003996215.1. Lineage (NCBI taxonomy): Eukaryota > Viridiplantae > Streptophyta > Magnoliopsida > Solanales > Solanaceae > Jaltomata > Jaltomata sinuosa. The sequence goes on along the minus strand of QJPP01000229.1, from coordinate 269,182 downwards.
AGCCCGCTGCGCCTGCGAAGCCTTTGGGGTTGCCCATTGAGGGAAGGGGGATGAGGGAAAGTCACTGGGGCATTCAGACGGCAGGTTCCCACGGGCCGTTGCACCTGCAACGCCCGTCGTGACCTCCCATTAGGATGAGGAAGGCTTGGCTTAGGATCCACTAGATGCACCCCACAGTGTTTCCTATGGCTCGTCAAAGTTCTGATAAGTCGGTAATCTGCCAACTTATTGAGCCTATATCCATGAATTATTGCTATGTTTTGAATAGATTTAGAGGTTCTTATGGCCTTTATTGATGTCTATGCAGGTACTTTTGATAGATGATGATAACAAGGAAATGGACCCAAAAAGAGCTCAAATGGAGTGAAGTGTGAAGTGTTTGTAAAGGCTGAAGATTCTGACTGGAGATGCGTTGGCCATGCAACACGCACAGGCCAAGGTGCAAATTGCACCTCCTCCGCACAAGATCATAAAGTCACTGGAGAGTCTGTCACGAGGTGTGGTCATTGTGCGACGCGCACATACTGAGGCACGAACCACACCCCTTTTGCACGGAGCTCCCAATTTTAGCTGAAGTCACTGGTTCAATCGGAGGCAGTGTGTTACACGCATATCGCAACGTGCAAACCACATGTCACACCGTACACTGCCCGAAGGGTATTTTTGTCCTGATTTTTAGTGAAATTTTGGGAAACTATAAAAGGCCTATTCAGGCACAATTGTAAATAAGTTTTATCATTCTGAATATTTTCCAGAGTTTTTAGCTTAGAGACCAAGTTTTTCACATCCATTGAGAAGAGAGTTTCAATCTAATTCTCTTGGTTAACACTTGTGTACTAAAATTGAATCTAGAACTTGAGATTCAGCTCTAATGGAAGGCATTTTGAATTACCCAGATGGTATGTCTTTCTCTCTCACCATAAGTGGCTAAATTCTCTTGTCTAGTGGTGTATTGATGATGGGTTCTTAAGAAATTGGTATGGGTGTTATCTATTCTTGCTTATAATTGCTTAATTGACATGGGTATAGTAATTTCACCAAGTTTTAATCCTAAAATTGGTGGTTGCAAATATTAATTTACATTACTTGACTATTTGATTGCTTGAGAAAGGATTTCATAGTTGTGGATGTGAAATTACTAGTGGGAACTTGGGATTTCACTTATATTTGAGGCTAGGAATAGCTCTTATAGTCGGATTCTCCCATTAACGAGTCTACGCTACAGATGGTATGACTTCCCCAAGCTAGATTGGTTGTTTATTTATCAAACCGGTGATGCTCTAACCGAGATCATCGGATATAAGATTGTTGATCGAGAGATAAGCAAATCTTACCCGACCAATTTTATTCATATCATTAAGCGAGAATAGGCATGAATTGATAATCACCCTATCCCATAACCAAATCCCTATCGGATATGCATCCCTAGTCATCTAGTTGACTTGATACACCCGCTTTAGTTTTATTGCTTTTTATATTGAATTGCGATTGTAGTGACAACATTTCTAATTTCCCCATCCTTTTACTTGTTGTTTTGAGAAATTACTCTCACCTTGATCTCAATCCATTACAATTGATATATAGCTACCCCAAGTACATTGGGTATGACCCCGACACTCATTAGCTTTATAAATTTTGTTTTATAGCATGATCGCTGTGGCCTCCTACTTTGAGAGCATGATTTGAACGTTCATAAAAAATGGCGCCATTGCTGGGGACTTGAGTTGATAGCTATTTTTTATTGTTGTTTTGAAGTCACTTTGAGAGTACTTGTTTCTTTTACTTTTGTTTGTTGTTTGTGTTGTGATTAAGCAGGCTAGCCTATGAATGATGCCATCAATAACGAGAGCGTTGATGGCTTCATGGAAGGTGATGAGGCTGAGCGTATGATGCAAGGGGTGTAGGTGCAATCCGCCTACCCCCTATGGTGGGAATGCTGTTTTTCATGTGACTAGCACCATGCTCCACTTATCCAAATGAAAGGTCTATTTGGTGGAGCAACACATAAAGATGTCAACCGGCATATTCAGAATTTTGTGGAGATTTGTCAACCGTTCATCTTTCAACATATCTCCCAAGAGTCCATCTGATTGCACCTATTGCCTTTTTTCTTGACGGGGGAAGCCACAGCGTGGTTGGAAGAGTTGCCGGATGACTCTATCACATCTTGGGCCGAGTTGGTTGAGGCATTTACCTCGAGATTCTTTCCTCCATCTTGACTGATGAAGCTAAGAGATGAGATTACCAACTTTAGGAAGCTCCAGGACGAGCCTCTTCATGAAGTTTGGCTAAGATTCAAAAAGAAGCTTCTCTTATGTCCAAATCATGAGTTGTCAAACAATGTGCTGCTACAAAGATTTTATCGATCATTGAACTCTATGAATAAATTGGTGGCTGACAATCATGGAGGTGGTACCTTCATGGACTTGCCCATTTCAAGTGCAAAATCTCCATTCTTTCCATTTTCGTTCAAGTTCCTGCCATTACAACACAAATACCATCAAAAACAACAACGGTTACTTGAAAACTTATGATTATTCTAAGTTAATAGAGTCAAATATGTCGTAGGATGCCAGAACACCATGCCACTGCTAGTCTCTCTGGGTGAGTTGATTGGGTCACCATTGTTGCACTACAAAAAGCTTCAATTTTCACTTCTCTCTACCTAATATTCACTTGTGGTAAGTTCCCCGACGTTGAATACATGTTCTTATGAAGGTTGGAAACTCATATTGTGAAGAATGCTTAATAGAATTGCCATGTTGATTTTGGGTGAAATCTGAAAATTTTGGGTACCCAATTTTGAGTTGTATTGATAATTTTGCTTATTGTCAACTTGGTAGAACTTGACTTTTGTTAATGCATTTTGATTGGTAGTGAATTTTGGCCTTGAAATCTATGTTTGGGGTGAAGTCTGAGTAACCCACTTGTGATTGATGAATGGTTTGGCCTGATAATAGATTGGGTGACATCAATCGTAAGGGCAAATCGTCGTTAGTCATAAGGTTTTGTTGAAAATCAATTATGAAGGCTGAATTTTGCTACTTGTATGCCTATGATTCATTGTTACAAATTATTTTTGGGTGTATGATCTTGTGCAGGAAGGGTTAATTTTTGCTAAGTTTGTTGGTGCCCATTATTGCAAGTAAGGGCGTGATGTTCCCGATGATAGACAGGGTAACGCCCATCTTAAGGGAAGTTGTTAAGTCCTTTTCTTGCTTGATGTTGTTAATGGAAATCCGGGGAAGTCTCAGTACCCAAAAGTTGTGCTCTGAATATCCCCTGCCTCTCTTATTTAATGTTGATTGGTTGTTGCATAGTGCCAAGTGCCTAAGCACATCTTGCTCTAGGGATCACATGCGTAATTCACAAGAACACAAGGAACCAAAAATTCCAATTGTGCCTTTGTGAGTTTCGCATGTGATACATGGATTTTGATGTGCAGGTCGCATAAGGCATCACACCATGTTCAAAAAGGCATCCAGCTCACTATTTCGAGAGGTGAAGCATCGTGCAATGTGCACTTTGGATGGTGCATTCTGTAATCTTGTGCGATAGCACATGTGATGCACCTCCTTCTGGTGTGTTTTGCATGTGGTCCGCACAAGCCTTCAGTCACCTACTTTATTTTTCTAGTCCATTGCATTCCAACCTTTTTAGTTTATTAGCTTCTTTGTAGATTTTTCTTTTGTTTGGCTCACAATCTATGGATGCAGAACATATTTTATAGGAGGAGAAACACAGGAGGCTAACAAAGGCAAATGTCTACTACAGAAGAAGCAAGGATCTGATTCGAGGTTGAAGGCATGAAGGCTATCTACACCCGGGACAAGGCTAGAACATTCAATGAAGAGTAGAGCTTTAACTTAGGGGAACTTGGGGATAAGGTTCCCAACAAGCACCATCAATTTGCTGAACGAGATTAGTACCCTTTTCTAGATGTCCCCGGGGGATACTATGAGGAAGTCGTGTGGGAGTTCTTTGCGGCCTATCAAGCCACACAGGATTCAAAAAGGTATAGAGGGCCGGCAGAAAAATTTCCCAACCTGAACTCAGTTGTGGTCAGGGGAAAGAAAGTGTGCATTACCCCCGCTGCCATCAATACCATCTATTGGGAAAACCCAATCAAACCTGAACCGGCTCTCATGGATAAGTTTCAAGCATAAGTGAAAACATATTGTGAAACTCCTGCCATCCTTGCTCCTTCCACTCCTATATGGGCCACTATGGGAGGTGACATCCTAAGAAGAACTCTGCACTTTAAAGCCCGTCTGTGGTATGATTTTGTATGAATCTAATTTCGACCCTCTCAAAATGATCAGAAGATAACTCAAGAGGGGACCATTCTAGTTGCTGCCATTATGACATGGGAGCATGTGAATTTTGGGGAAATAGAAGCCATGGTAATTCAGAGGAAAGCACGCAGGGGAAATGACACATTTGTTTTTTCGGTATTGATCAGCAAGTTATGTACAAAGGCCGACATCCCATAATTTAGCTGCGACAAAGTGCAGTTGGGTTGATTGATACAAGAAAATAGACAGGGACGCCCCCAGGTTTAAGAGGAAAAGGACTGAGCCGTTGGGGGAAGTTGACAGTGATGAGCTTGATGCTGGAGTCAATGCTTCATCTCCCTCCCGAGCAACATCAGGGGAACAGACACATACCCCCACATCAGCTGTACCAAGAGGGCCTTGGACCAAAAGTGGCTTATAGGGCATGGTTGACAAAACATATAATCATGAAAGGCAGTTGAATGATTCGGCTACCAAGCTGCCTGGTATGATACAAAGAGAGATCAAGAATGCGATGAAAGGGGTGGTAGAAAATGTCTCCAAACCGTGCACAAGAATGGATATTGTTGAGGGTGCGGTGTCAGAAATTAAGAAGGATGTTGCCAAAGCCAAAGGAAAGCAGCCCGCTGAGGAGGCAGATTTGACCACCTTACCTCAGCCCCGCCAAACTTGTGGACCCGTGGATGACTTTTTTGCTGCCTATGTGGATGATGATGATGTGCAACTGGGAAATGAGGATAAAGAGTTGGATGATGATCAGAATCGTGACTTTCAGAGGGTTCTCCGAGACTCAACACGTACTGCACACTCCCAAAAGGGTAGTGCTAGCCCGAGTGAAAGATCCTCAAATAAGAAGACAACTGCGAATGATGATGATGATGAGGACTAGTCCTCCAGGGAGTTCCACCTTCTTTCCCTTGAGATATTAGCATTGAGGGAAATGCTCCTTTTATGGGGCGGGGGTGGCTTTACTTACTTTTTGTTGGGTGCCCATGATTGGGCTTGAGATATTATTTTTATTAACCTTGCCGGGCCTTGTTAACATTCCTGCTAGATTTGATTTTGACCTTGCTAGGCATATTTTGGATGATTGTGATGCTTATTTCCCTTGCCGGGCCTTTAGTTTCATTTTGAGCTTATAATTGCGCCCTCACCAGGCTTGATTTTTGTTGCTAAAATTTTGTTACTGGGTTGGTCTTATATGCCCCATTGTCTTACTACCCGTACTTTGCAAATATTCTAAAGGCCTATGCCGAGGCTTGTTATTAATGAATCATAAGCGTGCAATCTGGATATTGCCTTATTAATAGTAGTTTAGCAATAAACTCTGAGGGTTTTCTCAATACCACGGTTCATTCCAAAGGAGCAAAAGTTTTCTTTATCTTTTCTTTTCTTTTGTTTTTGTGTCGAACCGGGTTGGTGTTTCCCTATGATAGATTCAGAGGCGACTTTCCTAAGGGAAAATGCCAAGTTTTAGTTTAAAATTGAATCTGTAGTAACTCGTCTCGAAATAGACCCACCAAAAATTTTCTCTTGGCAAAAATTGTTTTTGAAAATAAAAGGAAGAAGGGAAATTAATTCTTGAGGAAAAACATTTTCTTGTCATGACTTGCACAATCTCTCTTTGGATTGATTGACTCACAAATGAGTGTGTAATGAATTCAGAATAGCTTGTCGAAAATCATTTATCCTAATTGATTTTGAGACAAATGAAAGAAGTCGTGTGGCATGTTGCCTTGTGTGGTGAGGCTTTACCTTGATTCTCGTGCGTGCATGTCATCTAGAACTTGCCCCAAATGTGATTCAAGGCAAAATTCTAGGTGTGACCGAGCTTGGAAGATGACCTTAGGCCCTTTTTGATAGCCACTTCACCCAAATGACTTCCCATGACATCAATCCTAGTGAACCCCGTTTGAGCTTGTGACCATTCTTTTGCACCTTGTTAACACGACCTTTTTTAATCTCTATCTTAGCACCCATCCTTCCTATTTACTTAAATGTGAAATGTAGGCTAAAGCCTATAATTAGGGGGAGGAATGAAAAGACAACATAGGCAAACGCCTAAGTTTGGGGTGTATGTGATCAAATGAAGAGAAGAAAATGAATGCACCTCAAATTCAAGGTAGCACCTTAGGTTTGAATTGAAAATTGCTCCAAAAGTCAATCCAAAGAGCGAAAATGCAGAGGCAAAAATAGGTGCTACCAAATGAAGGCGATACAAGGAGTCAAATGATCATGATTGAAAAGGAGAAGCTTGAGTTGTGTGAGGGTAAAATAAGGTGAAGTTAAAATTTGAAATGTGAGCAGTGTTCGAAATGAGAACAAATAGCATTAGGGAGGTGTAGTCACTTGAAACAAATGAAACCATCACCTTGGCCCTAGCCAACATCGTAACCCGCAAGTCCTTGGTGATTCTGAGCTTGGCTACCCTACATTAGTGGCAATTTACATGAAGGGAAAGCCTATGGTTCGACGCGTATGCACTTGAACGTCCTTGAGAGAGTGAAAGTCTTATTAGTTCTCCTATAATCCTATTGTTTTGAGAATTTATTGATTGTGAATGGGATTCTCTCTTGTGGTGAGTGGCATCATTGACTCGAATTGAAACATGAACTCTCTATCTCAATTGAGGGGAATGAATGAGACAAGTTGTATGGCGAATCTCGAGGCAAACCTTGACAGTCAATGCCAATGACTTGAGAAGCTTAAATATCTTGTTTTGAATAAAAAAATTCCCTTGATTTTGAATGAGAAATAAAGTCCTTTTGGAAAAGGTTTTGAAATGGCCAAATGCCTGTAGTTTATGGTGGTACAAATTGAGATGAGCATCGTAGTGGAGTCCTTTGTTTGAGTCTTTTGTTTATTCTTTTTTTCTTAATCTTTAGAATAGATCAATCTTTTGTGCCTTGATTGAGTCTAGAGCATAATTCATTCCTTGTCTTGTGAGTATCTTTCTTGAGGACAAGCAATAGTTCAAGTTTGGGGGTTTGATAAGTCAGTAATCTACCAACTTATTGAGCCTTAATCCATGAATTATTGTTATGTTCTGAATAGATTTAGAGGTTCTCATGGCCTTTATTGATGTCTATGCCGGTACTTGTGTTCAAAGATGGAAAACAAGGAAATGGACCCAAAAAGAGCTTAAAAGGAGTGAAGTGTGAAGTGATCGAAAGAGAATGAAGAATCTTCCATGAGATGCGGCGCTTGTGCGAGACGCACAAGCCATGGTGAGTTCCGCACCTTCCACCAAATGAAGCTTATTATTTCCTGAAGGATCTGTCACAGGGTGCGGTCCTCGTGTGATGCGCATAACCCATGGTGCAAACCGCACCTACTTCGCATTATGTCTCCCAAGTCGGCTGAGTCACTGGTTCAAATGAAGAAGATGTGCGATTCGCACATCACAATGTGCAAACCGCACATCATGCCGCACACTGATAAACTCTCAAATCGTACTCTCCAAGTATGGAGGCATGACGATCGTCAATCAAACTACATTTATAAGTACTCAACAGGTGTTGGGGTCGTACCCAAAGAGACTTGATGCTAACTATATGAATATTGTATCGAAATGAGTTCACTAGGAGATTAATTGTTTAAAAACACGAATGTAAAGGATTGAAGGGAATTGGGAATTCTGTCACAAAAATCCAATTCGAATTTAAAGAAAGTAAGTAAAACGGATGTACAAGTTGAGTAGGAGACTAGGGATGTGAATCCAATGGGGCTTTAATGTGGGATAGGGTGATTATCAATTCACACTTATTGACACAAGTAGAATTGGTCATGGGTATGATTGTTTATCTCTCGATCAACAACCGTATATCCGATGATCTCGGTTAGACCATTATCGGTTAAATCAACAAGCAACCAATATCTAGCTTGGGGAGGTCACACTATCTCTATCTTAGACCCTTAAGTGGGTGATTCCGTCAATATGAGCTATTTCTAACCTCAAATCTGATTGGAGTCCCAAGTTCCAACTAGTAATCTCACATTTGAAACCATGAAATTCTCTTTCAAGAAACAACATAGTCAAGTAATGAAAATTAATGTTTGCAACCACTAATTTTAGGATTAAAACTTGGTGAAACTACTAGACCCATGTCAAAAAAGCAATTAAATCGAGAATTAACAACACCCACACCCATTTATCAAGCACCCATTATCAACACATCCCTAGACAAATGAAATTAACCACTCATAATAAAGGAGAGAGTAAACCAAACGGGATTCAAGCTTAATCTCAAGTTCTAAGCTCAATTTGAGTACACAAATGGTTAACGAAGATTTGGAAGAGAGAATAGATTGAAACCCTCTTCTTCTTAGAGAGGAAAACTTGTTCTCAAAGTAAAGAGCTCTTCATAATATTTAGGACTAAAGAATGTTATTTACAATTGTGCCTAAATTGGCCTTTTATACTTCCCCAAATGTCACTAATTTTTTGGATAAAATTGCCATTCTAGTGGTGCACGACGCGATGTGTGGTTCGCACGTCGTGATATGCGCATCGCACACCTTCTTCATTTGAACCAGTGACTCAGCTGGCTTGGAAGATGTCATGCAAAGTGGGTGAGATTCACACCATGGGTTGTACGCATCGCACAATGACCGCACCCCATGACAAATCCTTCAGGCAACAGTAAGCTTCATGCGGTGGAAGGTGCGGAATGCACCATGGCTTGTGCGTGTCACACAAGTGCCACATTTCAGGGCAAATTCTTCACCCTTTTGCGATCACTTCACACTTCACTCCTTTTAAGCTCCTTTTAGGTCCATTTCCTTGTTTTCCATCTTAGATCACAAGTACCTGCATAAACATCAATAAAGGCCATAAGAACCACTAAATCTATTCAAAACATAACAATAATTCATGGATTAAGGCTTAATAAGTTGGTAGATTACCGACTTATCGAACCCCCAAACTTGAACTATTGCTTGTCCGCAAGCAAGATACTCACAAGGCAAGAAATGAATTATGCTCTAGACTCAATCAAGGCACAAAAGACTGATTTATTCTAAAGATTAAGAAAAAAGAATAAACAAAAAACTCAAACAAAGGACTCAACTACGATGCTCATCTCAACTTGAACCACCCCAACTCAAGGCATTTGGCCATTTCAAAACCTTTTCCAAAAGGACTTCATTTCTCATTCTAAATCAAGGGAATTGTGTCATTCAAAAGAAGACATTTAAGCTTATCAAGTCATTGGCATGGACCGTCAAGGTATGCCTCGAGATTCTCCACACAACTTGTCTCATTCATTCCCCTCAATTGAGATAGAGACTTCATGTTTCAATTTTAGTGCATGATGCCACTCATCACAAAAGAGAATCCCACTCACAATCAATCAATTCTCAAAACAACGGGATTATAGGAGAACCAGTAAGACTCTCACTCTCTCAGGGAAGTTCAAGTGTATACGCGTCAAACCATAGGCTTGCCCTTCATCTAAATTTCCACTAATATAGGGTAGCCAAGATCAGAATCTCCAAGGACTTACGGGTTACGATGTTGGCTAAGGCTAAGGTGAGGATATCATTTGGTTCATGTGACTACACCTCCCTAATGCTATTTGTTCTCATTTCTAACACCGCTCACATTTTCCAATTTCAACTTCACCTTATTTCTCCCTCACACAACCCAAGCTTCTCCTTTTCAATCATGATCATTCGACTCCTTGTATCGCCTTCATTTGGTAGCACCTATTTTTGCTTTTGAATTTTTGCTCTTTTGATTGACTTTTGGAGCAATTTTCAATTCAAACCTAAGGTGCTACCTTGCATTTGAGGTGCATTCCTTGTCTTCTCTTCATTTGATCACATACAACCCCAAACTTAGGCGTCTTCCTATGTTGTCTTTTCATCCCCCACCCAAACTTAGAATTTATCCTACATTTCACTTTCAAGCAATTAGGGAGGATGGGTGCCAAGATAGAGATTCAAAAAGGTCAAGGTATTAACAAGGTGCCAAAGAACGGTCAAAGCTCAAAAGGGGTTCACTAGGATTGATGTCATGGAAAGTCATTTGGGTGAAGTGGCTATCAAAAAGGGCCTAAGGTCATCTTCCAAGCTTGGTCACACTTAGAATTTCACCTTGAATGACATTCGGGGCAAGTTTTAAATGATACGCATGCACGAGAATCAAGGTAAAGCCTCACCACACAAGGCATCATACCACAAGACTTCTTTCATTAGTCTCAAAATCAATTGGGACAAATGATTTTCAACAAGCTATTCAGAGTTAGTTAAACACTCGTTTATGAGTCAATCAAGCCAAAGCGAGAGTGTGCAAGTCATGATAAGAGAATGCTTTTCCTCAAAAATTCATTTCCCTTTTTCCTTTTATTTTAAAAAAAAAATTGCCAAGAGAATTTTTTTGGTGGGTCCATTTCGAGACAAGCAACTACGAACTCAATTTTAAACTAAAACTTGGCATTTTCCCTTAAAAAAGACGCCTCTCAATTTATCATAGGGAAACACCAACCCGGTTCGACACAAAAACAAAAGAAAAGAAAAAGATAAAGAAAACTTTTGCTCCTTGGGAAAGAACCTTGGTATTAATAAAACCCTCAGAGTTTATTGCTAAACTACTATTAACAAGGCGATATCCAAATTGCGCGCACTCATAATTCATTAAGAACAAGCCTCGACGTAGGCCTTTAGCACATTTGCAAAGCACGGGTAGTAAGACAATGAGGCATGTAAGACCAACCCGGAAATAACCAATCAATATCCAAAAATAAAGATCAAGCCCGGCAAGGGCGCAAATAAGCTTAAAACAAAAGCATAAGCAAAAGGCCTGGCAAGGGCAATAAGCATCACAATCATCCAAAATATGCCCAACAAGGGCCAAATAAAATCTAGAAGGAAACTAAAAATGTCAGCAAGGATCGACAAAGGCAATAAAAAACAATATCTCAAGCCCAATTACAGTCAACCAACCAAAAATAAGTAAATCCACCCCCTCCCCATAAAAGATGCATTGCCCTCAATGCTATTAGCTTAAGGGAAAGAAGGTAAACTCCCTGGAGGCCTATTCCTTATCATCTTCATTATCTGCAGCTGCTTTCTCATCAGAGGTTCTTCCACTTGGGCAAGCACCACCCTTGCAGGAGGGTGAAGTAATCATGGACTCTTAAAGAACTCTCTGAAAATCTGGATCATGATCATCATCTAACCCTGCATCCTTATTACCAGGTGGCACCTCATCATCACCCTATAGGTTGTAAACAAGTTATCCAAGGGACCGGGCATGGAATAAGGTGAAGGTAAAGTGGTCAAATCCGCCTCTTCCAGTGAGGCTTTGGCTTTTGCCACGTTAAGGTCCTTCCAGAGTGTCTTGATATATTTCTCACAAACATTCACCCTTTTGGAAAGGGTGGACATGCTTTCCACAACTACCTTGATGGACCTCTTCATAGCCCTCTCAATCAATCCTAGTACATTTCTCGACAAGTCCCTCAATTATCTCTCCTGGTTGTATGTTTTATCTACCATATCTTGAAGACCAGCTTTGGGTAATGGCTCTCTAGGTGCATTGGTAGTGGGGGTGTGTGCTTTGAAGCAGGGTGGGAAGGATAGAAAGCATGTAGTTCAGCATCAGAGTCATCATATTCAACTTCTATCGAGGCCTCAACTTTACATCTTTTGAAACATGGAGCATCCCGGTCAGTTTTCTTATCAGGGTCTAACACACCAATGGCCAGAGTAGAAGCATCATGATCAAAGTAAAGAATGCCAGCTTGTGCACAAAGTTTACTGATCAGCACAGGAAAGGGGAAGGCATCGCCACCTCTACGAGCCTTCCTCTTTATCACTAAGGCGATGACCTCCCCACAATTAATATGGTCCTTTGTCATGATTGAGGCTACCAGTATGACCCCATCATGGGTGACCTTTTGATTGTTTTGAGAAGGCATGAAGTGACAGCAAACAAAACCATGCCATAGGCGTTCTTCAAAGTACAAAGTCCAGTGTGGTATTCCACCCTTAAAAGTGGCCCAATGATGAGTGTCAGGAGAAATGATTGAGGTGGCCCAGTCTACAGGTTTCTTCTTGGAAAGTAGCTTGACCATTAGTTAAGGTGCCGGTTCAATTAGAGTTCTCCAATATATAGCATTAATTGCAGTTGGAGTGATCAGGACCTTTTTACCTCGAATAATGACGGACTCTAATGCAAGGAAAGTTTCACAACCTACTTTATAGCCTTTAGCATCTTTCCTGGCTTGGTACGAGTCAAAGAATTCCCAGACTAACTCCTTGTAGTAGTTTTCGAGCACCTCTTGAAATGGTTGCCACTGACGGTTGGCAACCTGCGTTGGGATTTTTTGTAGGTTGTCCCCCACAAGATCAAGGTTAAAGCTCTGTTGTGTGTTGAATGACCTTTCCATGTCACAATCATATATTTCCTTCATCACTTCCACTCCAAACTGAATTCTCTCTTCTTCCGAGACTTGGGTGCAGGAAGATGAAACTTTCTTCTTTCCTTTAGAGGAAGAGGGGGTTGTTGGCCTTCGTGAACCCCTATCAGCGTTTCCCCTGCAAGAAGACATGTTCTGCGTAAGAAGATTGTGAGCCCAAAGAAAACAAAATAAAATCTTTTTATATTTTTATCATACGTGAAAGAAGAAGATCAAAAAGAAGTTACAAACTAAAAAGGTTTGGGATTCAATGGAATCGAAAAACAAAGTAGGTGACTGATGGCTTGTACATACCACATATAAAATGCACCCGAAGGAGTGTGCATCGCATGTGCTATCACACAAGCTAACAGAATACTACAGGGATTTTTCCATCAAGGTGCAAAGTTGGTACGGAATGCACCATCCAAAGTGTGTCGCACCATGCATTGCACCATGTAATGTAAAGTTAGTGACTGACTTTCTCTTTCCAACATAGTGCGATGCTTTGTGTGACCCACACATCAAGATCTATACATTACATGCGAAATATACAAAGGCACAATTGGATTTTTTTTGGTTCCTTGTGTTCTTGTAAATTACGTATGTGATTCATAGAGAAAGATGTGCTTAGGAACTTTACACCACACAATAAACCAATCAACATTAAATAAGGGAGGCAGGGGATATTCTGACCACAAATTCTGGGTATTCGGACTTCCCCGGATTTCCATTAACAATATCAAGCAAGAAAAGAACTTAATGACTTCCCTTAAGATGGACGTTACCCCATATATCATCGAGAACATCAAGCCCTTACTTGCAACAATGGGCACCCACAAACTTAGCAACAATTTACCCATCCCTGGCAATGATGCCATTTTGCATAAACGCTCAAATTGTACTCCCCAAGTATGGAGGCACAGAGATTGTCAAGAAAAACACATTTATAAGTACCCAACAGGTATCGGGGTTATACCTATAGATACTTGATGCTAACTATATGAAGATTGTATCGAAATGAGTTCACTAGGAGAGTAATTGTTTAAAAACACGAAAGTAAAGGAATTGGGGGAATTGGGAATTCTGTCACAAAAATCCAATTTGAATTTAAAGCAAGTAAGTGTGATTATCAATTCATACTTATTCTCTCTTATTGACACAATTAGCATTGGTCATGGGTATGATTGTTCATCTCTCGATCAACAACTATATATCCGATAATCTCGGTTAGAGCATTATCGATTAAATCAACAAGAAACCAATATCTAGCTTGGGGAGGTCACACTATCTCTAGCTTAGACCCTTAAGTGGGTGATTCCGTCGATATGAACTATTTCTAGCCTCAAATATGAATGGAGTCCAAAGTTCCCACTAGTAATCTCACATCCAAAATCATGAAATTATCTTTCAAGCAACAACATAGTCAAGTAATGAAAATTAATGTTTGCAACCACTAATTTTAGTATTAAAACTTGGTGAAACTACTAGACCCATGTCAAATAAGCAATTATAAGCGAGAATTAACAACACCCACACCCATTTTACAAGCACCCATTATCAACACATCCCTAGATAAATGAAATTAGCCACTAATAATAAAGGAGAGATATATACCAAATGGGTAAGTCACAATCATCTTCATTAAAGCTTAATCTCAAATTCTTAGCTCAATTTGAGTACACAAATGGTTAACCAAGATTTGGAAGAGAGAATAGATTGAAACCCTCTTCTTCTTAGAGAGGAAAACTTGTTCTCAAAGTAAAGAGCTCTTCATAATATGTAGGACTAAATAATGTTATTTAGAATTGTGCCTAAATTGACCTTTTATACTTTCCCAAAATGTCACTAATTTTCTAGACAAAATTTCCCTTCGGGTGGTGTGTGGTGCAACGTGTGGTTCGCATATCGTGATGTGTGAATCACACACCTTATTTATTTGAACTAGTGACTCAGCCGACATAGGAGACGTCATGCAAAGTGGGTGTGGTTCACACCATGGGTTATGCACATCGCATGACGACTACACCCCATGATAAATCCTTTCGACAACACTAAGCTTCATGCAGTGGAAGGTGCGAAATGCACCATGGCTTGTGTGTGTTGCACAAGCGCCGCATCTGATGGTAGATCTTCACCCTTTTGGGATCACTTCATACTTCACTCCTTTTAAGATCTATTTAGGTCCATTTCCTTATTTTCCATCTTTGATTACAAATACCTACATAGACAACAATAAAGGCCATAAGAACCTCTAAATCTATTCAAAACATAGAAATAATTCATGGATTAAGGCTCATTAAGTTGGTAGATTACCGACTTATCACACACCACCCAAAGGGCAATTTCATCCAGAAAATTAGTTTCGTTTTGGGAAAGTATAAAAGGCCAATTTAGGCATAATTGTAAATAACATTCTTCAGTCCTGAAAATTCGGAAGAGCTTTTTACTTTGAGAACAAGTTTTCATCTCCAAGAAGAAGAGGGTTTCAATCTATTCTCTCTTCCAAATCTTGGTTAACAATTTGTGTACTCAAATTGAGCTTAGAACTTGAGATTATGCTTGAATAAAGAGGATTACTACATACCCATTTGGTATATCTCTCTCCTTTATTATGAGTGGCTAATTTCATTTGTCTAGGGATGTTTTGATAATGGGTGCTTGAAAAATAGGTGTGGGTGTTGTTAATTCTCGCTTATAATTTCTTATTTGATATAGGTCTAGTAATTTCCCCAAGTTTTAATCCTAAAATTAGTGGTTGCAAATATTAATTTTTATTACTTGACTATATTGTTGCTTGAAAGAGAATTTCATGGTTTCAGATGTAAGATTACTAGTGGGAACTTGGGATTCCATTCAGATTTGAGGCTAAAAATAGCTCATATCAACGGAATCACCCACTTAAGGGTCTAAGCTAGAGATAGTGTGACCTCCCCAAGATAGATATTGGTTGCTTGTTAATTTAACCGATAATGCTCTAACCGAGATCATAGGATATATGGTTGTTGATCTAGAGATAAGTTATCATACCCATGACCAATGCTACTTGTGTTAATAAGCGAGAATAAGTATGGATTGATAATCACCCTATCCCATATTAAAGCCCCATTGGATTCACATCCCTAGTCTCCTACTCAACTTGGTACATCCGTTTTACTTACTTGCTTTAAATTCGAATTGGATGTTTGTGACAGAATTCCCAATTCCCCCAATCCTTTAATTTCATGTTTTTAAATAATACTGTCCTAGAGAATTCATTTCTATGCAATCTTCATATAGCTAGCATCAAGTCTCTATGGGTATGACCTCGATACCTGTTGGGTACATATAAATGTGTTTTGCTTGACAATCACTATGCCTCCATACTTGGGGAGTACGATTTGAGCGTTTATCTGAAATCCCACAACCCATTTGAGGATTTATTGCAACCAGATAGTAGATGCAAGCAAAAATGAAGCATTACTAATAAGGCTCTTTAGCCGGAGTCTAAGTGGCGAAGTGCTAGAATGGTTTGTTTCACAAGATTTAAAGAAATGGCTTGGATGGAGTTCCTTGGCCAAAGATTTTGCTAAGAGATTTGCCTACAATTAAGAGATTATTCCAGATAGGTATTCACTAGATCGTATCAAGCAGAAAGAGGATGAGTATTTTCATGACTATGCCAATTGATGGAGAAAGGAAGCAGCGCGGGTCCAACCTTCTATGATTGAGGAAGAAATTGTTGCCATATTTATGCGAGCCCAGGAATCAAAAGTCTACGATAAGGTGATATCAACAGTCAATTCGAAGTTTGTTGATTTAGTCAAAATTGATGAGACGGTCGAAGATGGCCTTAGGACTAGGAAAATCACCAGGATCTCTATAGAGGTGGAGTCTCCAGGTTGTTAAGGAAGACATATCCTCTGTATATTTTGGTTAGAGCACAAGCTCTATAAAGCCATCCAAGTTTAGCTCCCAGAAGCTTTCATCATCCGAGACATACCTCTCAGCTCCACAAAGACCATGTCCTACCTTTCATGCTCAAACAAGTTACCAAAATTATCAAACTCCACCTCCAAACAACAAAAACTCATCCCAAAATTACCAAACACCCCCAGGAAATTATCAAAACTACCAACACAATTTCAAAACACCATCTACAAATCTCAAAAAGAAACCTCCTCAAACTTTTATATTGTTAGTTGAAAGTCAAACCTAGATTTTCAAAATACTCAAGGAAGCCAGATTGATCCAGCCTATCATTCTAAGAGCTATCAATACCAACTCTTGGTTCTTTAAAGTCGACCAACAGTGTGCATACCATGCTGGAAGCGCTGGGCATGCTATAAAAGATTGCATCAATCTGAAATATAAGATCCAGGATTTGATTGATCAAAACGAATTTCACTTCAAACAACACCAACAAATGAAGCAGCCACTATTAATATGGTAGAGACTTATGAAGAATGGGTGGAAAACAAGTCAGTAAAACAAGCTAGTCTGGAAAAAGTGAAAAAATTAGAGAAAGATGTGACCTCTGAGAACATAAACAAGGAGCTCAAGTTCATGATGATGACTGCACCTTATCAGCCATTTCCAGAAAAGCTTTCCAAGTTTGGTTCAATCTACGTTCGAATAAAAAGGAACCAGTCCAAAGACAAGGACAAAAGTAGATTGATCGAGGATTACCAAAGCCACTAACTCGTCCCTATCATTCATTTCCTATATGTGTAAAGCGCGCAAGCAACGGTCTTGGGGATTGAATCAAGCACCCTTTCAATGAATGTGACCTTATCCTAGAGGAGTTTCTTGAGGAATTAGTAATTGAAAAACTAATGTTGGAGGAGAAGTTGCAGAACTGGACCTCCACTCCCCTCGTGATTCCTCGGTTACTGTGGTAGATAAAAGGGAATTTTTTTTTTCAAATCGGTGATGATTCGGATGAGGCCCAAAACTCACCCTTTATTCTTTGTTTTCCCTCAGTACTATTTTTACTGCTTTCCAAGAGTCATAGACTAATAGTCGTGTGAGCCATAGTCAATGTTTTTGAATATTTTGAATTTCAATGAAAGCCTCACCTATCTCAAAAAAAATCAACTGCTTTTATTTACTTTTCATGTTTAAAATGTTATTATCTAACTTGTTTTAGTATGATTTCAGTAAAATGATTTAAAAACCTGTTAATATCACGCCATGTCATGAGCTAAATGAACAAAACAAGGTAAATGATGATGAATATGAAGAGTATGATAAATAAATTATGGTCCTCAAACATTTAATGAAGGAGTTACAACAATTTGGGAATAAAGAGGAACCCAATTCTGAGGAAACCGAATTGGCAAAATGACAATCAAGTCAAAATATCAAAACAAGTGTCCTTCTGACAAAAGTACAAGAGATAGAGCTTATCAAATTGCTCAGACAATGCATTGACGTACTCGCCTGAACCTATGGTTATATGTTACTGGTTGGTCCAGAATTTAACTTAGGAAGTGGATAACTAATCCTTCCTCCATCAAGATAGCCACAAAATAAGGTTCACACCAAATTGACAAAAATGTCATGTCATTCACAAAGTACCATCCAGAAGTTCTTGGATTTTCTTCGAGGTAGATAGCCAAAGTATAGGCGAAAGCGATCGACTAAAAAGCTATCAAGAGATACTATGCCTAAAGATGCCTTTCCATGTAATCGCACTTCTATTTGTAATTGATTCTATTCTTTGTAGTAGTTTAAAAATATTTCCCCTATCCTCTAAGTATGGGCTATGTTTGACCTGAATTTTCAAGAATGAGATACGTAGGCGGCCTGTGTCGGCTTTGGTCAACCCCTTAAAAAATCTATCTTTCTCTTTCTATCTTGAGCTATGTTTGACTTGATTCCTGCCTCAACAAGATATGTAGTCTCCACAACAGCTCGGTCATATCACCCCAGGA
Source organism: Jaltomata sinuosa (assembly GCA_003996215.1). NCBI lineage: Eukaryota > Viridiplantae > Streptophyta > Magnoliopsida > Solanales > Solanaceae > Jaltomata > Jaltomata sinuosa. The sequence goes on along the minus strand of QJPP01000229.1, from coordinate 250,570 downwards.
AATGGAAACTGGGACAAAAATTTTAAGAAAGGAATCTCAAAAATTCAGAAGGCAAAGATCATTCTCCAGCAAATCAAAATGCAGATTGTGTCAAAGAGCAATTGAGATGAACCTAGAACCTTATAATCCCAACAGAGTGTCAAATCCCTCATCAACGGGATGAGATTTGTCATAAAACCTTTAACAGGGGCAAAATTTTTGAGGAGGACCTCAAAATTTCCACCAAGCTTTGTTTGAGAGTTCAGAAACAAACTTCGAAGTATTCTTCAGTACTAGGAGATCAGAGTCTACTGCAGAAATCCCCAGCTACAATAAGTCTGAGGTAGACTAACCACCATCTACAAGAGATTTCTCAAAAGACCACTTTCAAACTCCCCAGCTGGATGATGAAGCATCTCTAGAGATTGCCACTAGTGTGTCGGATATGTCAAATCCTTGAGTGAAAGACTTTCGTTGAGCTAGTACATGACATGACAAGATTGGCAGAGATTTTTAAAAATTATCCTATTTTGAAAAACTATTTTTTGAAAAAAATTGTTACAAACCAATTTGCTCCTTTATAAATTTGACTTTGTCTTACATCTGCTGTGATCAAGGATCGAGGAAGATAAACAATTGAGGATGGAAAACACCCAGAGATGACAAAGAAAGGAGCAAAAGATCGAAGGAGGTCGACACAGATCAATTTTGTCAAAAACTAATAAAATTTATGTGAATGCAGGTTATCCAAAGAAGTGTCAGGGATCGGAAAAATTCCCTCATTGTCCAACGTAATCAAAGCAATACAATGAGATTAAATTCCCAAAATATGCAAGAAAATGCCAAAACGATGGGAAGAAGTCGAAAGAGGTAGAGTTTCCTAGAACTGACAAATTTTCTTGTAGTTTGTAGAAACTATAAGATAAGGAGAGACTGATGACTTCTTCAAATCCCCAGCAGATCAGGGATCACAACCAGCGCACGTTGTTTGAAAGTGGTGGTTGTAGCTGCTCCCAGAAAAGGGTTCTGCCATTCATTAACATTCAAAATAACCCTTTGTTTGTCTATCCACCTCAAAAAAGTGAATGAATCTTTCAAACACAATTATCTTTATTAGCTTTATAAATGCTTTCTTTAAAACGTTTCCTGAATATTGACTGCGGTCTTTAGTAAAAATGACGTTGTGTCTACTAATTGTTTTGTCTTGAGAACAGGTACACAGAAAGGAGTCAACGCACAGATAAAAAAAAACCAAAGGCGTATGCTCACTGCAAAGATTGTTTCCCTCTACCGACTGGTTTATAAGAGGATGGCATTCAGAGGCATCCCTAAGTCACATTTACTGCACAGGATTGACCCAAGAGCATTCATACATCTATTTATCGCATAGAGATGATGGAGTCTAATATCGAGGATACTTGTGTATCCAAAAGACATATTTATATTTGATCATATGGCAAAGACGTTTTCTACCACGAAGATGAAATGATTCTTGCCATTTGGGATAAAGAAATTATATAGTCTGAATGAGGTCTGTAAGTCACCATCCAAAATTGAACGATAAACTAGATTTCCCAAAAGTTGATAGACCAAAGGTTATCTGTAAGCCACAGCGATGTTTGATACCGGATGATGTGCAAGATTACTCAAAAGCTTACAATTCGAGGGACATCTATAAGTCGCCACTATCTAAAGTGCAATGATTTGGAAGATTACCTAATGTTTGACAATCTAAGGGATATCTATAAGTCGCGTCGATACAAAAGATGCACAAGAATCATCCGAAGTCATATGCAAAGATTATAACTAGCCGAGAGGGCTTTTATATCAAAGATTTTTGCAAGTGGTCACAGAGACCATCATATTCAATGGCCAAGAAGGTCATCACATTCGAAGAAGTCATCGTATTCTACCACCACAAAGGAAATTCTATTCAACGGCTAAGAAGGTCATCACATTCGAAGAAATTCTGAGAGTTGCGAAGGCTGTTACATTATCTTATCATGTAGTTGTTACAAATCTCGATGAGGGTCACACCTCGATCTTGGGTCAACCCCCTATAAGCAGTCTATATATTTGCTTGCCCACTTAAGGGCTTATACGTGAAATTGTGTTGGGTCGTCCACAACATAAGTGATCTAGGTATTTGTTTTCCCACTCGAGGTCCTATACTTAAAATTGTTGGGTTATCCACCCCATAAGTGGCCAATACATATAAACATATCCACCCCTTTTTGGTAGGCTTATATATTTTCCAATTATAAGATGCTTACTTCACTAGTTTGGGTTGTATGCCCTAAAAGTGACCATAGCTAACTCTATCTCAATGGGATGCCTATTATCGAACCATCCACCTTGTTACAGTTAGATTATCAACACTTGTAAGCCATAATAATGGGAATGTGCAAAGTGTTCAAGTCGCAGCAACAGGAATGCACATCGCACTTGTAAGCCGTAACAATGGGAATGTGCAAAGTGTTCAAGTCGCAGCAATGGGAATGTGCACCGCACTTGTAAGATACAATAACGGGAAAATGCAAAGTTTTCAAGTTACAGCAACGAGAATACGCAAATCATGACACTTCTAAGTCACAATAACGGAATGCACAAGGTTTCCAAGTCACAGCAACGAGAATGCACACCACACTTATAAGACACAACAATAGGAATGTGCAAAGTGTTCAAGTCATAGCAACGAAAATGCACAAATCATGACACTTCTAAGTAGCAACAATGGGAATGCGTAAGAAGTATAAGTTGCAGCAACAAGAATGTGCATCACACTTGTAAGCCACAACAATAGGAATGTGCTAAGTGTTCAAGTTGTAGCAACGAGAATGCACAAATTTCAACACTTCTAAGACGCAACAACGGGAATACGCAAAATGTTCAAGTCACAAAAATTAGAATATGCACTAGGTACAACACTGCCAAGTCATAATAATAGAATGCGCAGGCATCTACAAGACCATCACATACTGCGAAGCACCACTTTTCCTTGTAATAGGTACCAGGAAAGAGGGCATCTCCATCCGAGCAGACAGTAGACACAAATGTCGTAAGAGACACTACCTTTCTATTTCCATTATATTTTCTACTAATAAATCTTGTTCCTGTCACGACCTAATTTCTCAGGTCATGATGGCACCTACAACCCCCAAGTAGGTAAACCAATTGCCGTAGCCCAGAATGGTTAGTAATGGTCTACTATTTAACCAAAAAGAACAAAAAGTAAAAATAAGCGGAAGCAGAATATTAAAATAGACAAAGCAGAAGCAAAAACCTAAATATATACATAATGAAACTACACCAACCCCAAGACTTGGTATCAATAGTACAAAAGCTTCTAATAGAATACAAGTGCTAGAAATAACAAAAGATTACTACAACTGTCTCCAATATACAAAGAGTAACAGTACAAAAGATGAGATATGGTCAAGCCCTGGTTGTCAGGAGCTCACCCTAGTCTCGAAGATCCAAAAACTCCATGAGTCTCCAACGCGATCAACATCGAAGCTCAACTAGTATCTTCCCCAGAAAGATGCAGCAGTGTAGTATGAGCACCAATTACAAAGCAATGGGTACCCAATAGGCATCATCGACCAACTGAGCATATAAGATGTAAAAGCAGTAACAAGAAGAATACAAGAAAGCAGTCACAGAAGCAAGGGAGAAGCACAAGGAACTAGCACAAAGAGTAATCAACCAAGAGTTACAAGTATACATGGTAGCAAAAACATATACATAACACAGAAACACAAGTGTAAGGAAGAAGAACGCAACTCGAATCCTTGCAACAATAGTATATAAAAAGGAGAGAGTTTGGAAACATGGCGGTATACCAGTAACCTCAAGTAAAAAGGGAAAGAAGGAAAGCAATCCAACATAATCAACTAAAACCAATAAAAGATAACGAAAACACACTAAACACCAATTCACAAGATAAGCATGTACCGAGATCCATCCCACTATTTACAACCTAAAATGGAATAACTAAACCACCAAAACCATGAGTTCTACTAAGAATCAAGATAGAGAACAATACCCAATAAACCACAACCACTCGGGAGGACCCATAATGGAGCCTCACAGATAATGGACTCACTAGCCCATCCATACTCAAGCTAAAAATGCGGAGCCTCGAAAGACTAAAACTTACCAATCCACAAGAACCAAGGACCATAACTAGATCTATGAAATGAGAGGAGTAATATAATCTACCTACAGTCCTAATGGCCACCCATGCAATCGGAGCGTACACTGAACACACAACAAAATAAGGGTCGAATCCGAGTGTGATATGCATGATGATGATAATAATGGAACCGGTAATAGTCACTCTGTATGTGCCTCCCTCGGTACTCCAGTAGGAGGACCCAGGGTAGTACATGCCCACTATACCTCATCCTACGTTATATACCCTCTCCGCCATGCTTGGCTCGCAGCAAGGTCCTGAAATAGAGGACCCATGGAGGTCCCTGACCACATACAATAACTAAAGCAAAATCTCAGAGAATCAGAACCTTAAAGTACGTGCCCAGAATTGAACTGGGTCTAAAATAGTAGTATTAATCTTAAAAGACCCTCTCAAAGGGTGCCCAAAGTATACTCGAGTCTAAATCAGTGATAAGAGTCTCAATAACCCTCTTAAAGGGTGCCTAGAGCGTATCCGGGTCTAAATCAGTAATAAAAATCAAGTCTAGTGCTCTGCCCTTCCGAGCCTAGTATCAGTAAAAAATCAGGTCTAGTGTTTTGACCTGGTGAGCCTAGTATCAATAAGAAATTAGGTCTGGTGCTCTTCCCTGCAGAGCCAAGTATCAGTACAAATAAGTGATAAAAATCCTTGTAATATCCCATCTAATCTTAGAGGTTTCATAAAAGTCAATTTCAAACCCATTTCATAATTCCTTTACCGAAAATGGGCCCTCAAGACCATGCAAGTTTAGAAAAACATTTACAGTCGTCCCGAGGCCAAATCAGTAGTAAAACAAACAGGGAAAATCTTTCCATGTATGATATGCTCGCAAACAATAGAGTTGCCCAAAATGGCTCACAAACATTTCCTATCGGCCTTGCACATGCTCAACATCTCTACAATAGTCATAACTAGCCTAGAAGGATATTCTATATCTGGGACTCACGAACATTCCCAAATTACCCACCATCTATGTTCCAAAGTCAATACAAGGCCACACAGGATAACTAGGGTAAAATATAATACTACACAAAAATAATCAGCGTATGAAATAATGGACAAAAAAGATGGGCAAGGTCTGGGGTACCAATGATGCTAATTAATGCAGTTATAGCCTATATACGCAGAGTCTAGGTAGGGAAAGCCACAACCTACCTGTCGTCCGATGAATAGTCGCGGGGATGGCATCATCCAGGCTTGAACTGCTCCGAGAAGCTCCAAATTGTGAAACCACTATCAATAAAATAATTTATACGTCAAAACAAGACTAACGATACCCATATTGCTATAATAATAGCTGGGTTGAAATTTGGGTCACAAACGGGCCCATGGGCCCCATAACCCAAAACTGGAAACGAAAAATACACATGTGTTCCTTACCATCCAGGGAGCACATGCTCAAAATTTGAGAGGAAATGGACAACAGTTGGGGCTCAAAATAGCCCACTCAAGTCAAGAATTAAAGATGGAATTTCAAGGAATAAATTCGGAAATAGAGCAGGAATTACCTACCTAAATGAGTGAATTACGTCAAGAATGCGAATTGGACGATTCCTCAAACATGCAGATGCCAAAGGAGAAGCTTCTAGAAAGGATTTTCAAGCTATGAGAAAGGGTCAACAATGGTGGTTTCCAAGAATTGGAGAAGAATAACTTGGGGGAAGAAGAACTTACCAAAATCATCCAAGAAGCGAGACTTTCCAATCCAATTGATGAGTTCTCCAAGCTAAGACTAAAATAAGAATTTTGGTGGAGAGGATTTTCAGTTTGGAGTTGGGAATAAATGAGAAAAAGAGCTAGAAAAATGAAAGGATAAAAAATATATAGTTGTTATTCATTGGTCAGCGCTATCGCGCTAAAGGAGCGTGATTGCTTTGAAGGAAGGATCCTAGACCAGCACTATCGCGTTATAGAAGCGCGATCGCACTGAAGGGAAAAACACAAACCAGCGTTATGGCACTACAAGAGCGTGATCGCGCTGAAGGCCACAAGAAGCAGAAAAACTAGCAATAGCCATAACTTCTACGAGCCATTCCGTCCACAATCGGAATTCGATACTCAAAAACCAATAGTGATACTAGAGTGGAGATAACGTTCCGGACTCAACGGAATCAACGAAACTTCCATACGAGGTTGTCTCAGAGGAATGTTGACCCAAGTTAACAACTATCTAACGCCAACAAACAGCCGAAATAAGCCCGGATCACCCGGGACCCAAACCAGCTAACTACCTAATAAAAACTCGGCATTCCAGAGCTAACGACACTAATAAAATTTCCATCTGAGGCCATCTTCTCTGAATGTTGACCAAAGTCAACCAAACAAGCCCAACTAGCTTCAAAACATAGAATGAGAGAGAATTCCAAGCTGAAAAGCTCATAGATCCCAACCAAAGGTCCCACTAGACCAAAATCCATGCTTCGAAGCTAACAAAATTATCGGAATTCAATTTCGAGCATGTTCACCAAGAATGTTGACTGAAGTCAACGATTTCAAAAGCCTAAAACTCTAAAATAAGGAACGACAAAAAAACCAAACAAATGGCTCGAGCACCAAACTACCGATCCCAGCAATCCCTAAATGACTTGGGTCTGCTAAAGGCAAGCTCTAACGGTAAAATAAAGGCAAACACGCGTAAATAACCGGGAGGGTCATTACATCATCCACTACTAAAAAGACTTTTGCCCTTGAAATTCAGGAAAGACTAGAGATTTAAGAACAACAGATACGAAGCCCGCACTACTCTATCAGACATGCAGGGTAGCCTCCTCGACTTGACGACACCTAACAAAATGAAACCACAAAAAGCAACCCAGCCGAAACTCCTTACTAGCCAAGCTAGAACCCAAACTCAAACTCCAAAATGACAAAGGTCTGCCAACCCAAACTGAACCCCGAGAATCTCAATCAGTAATCACTGACACAACACCAAAACAAAAGAAGCAAGGCACCTAACACATAAAACTTGAATCTTCGAAACCACAACCAAATTTACATGAACAGCCTTCAACCCAGAACTCTAACTCATGAACCCACTGATCAGCAAAACCCTTTTATTCCGAACTGAATCCCTTTGTACCACAAACATGAGGTCGCATACAAGTCGAACACTCAAACCATCCTCGAAGCATAAACTGACACACCGGGGATCCATAGTTCCCACTTATACTCTACCATGAGCGAATCAACCCTTTTTTCTCAAACTCTTTCAAAGCCATTTTTATAGTCTACTAGCCCTTGCCATCTAAAATACTAACCCAAAGCACGTACTCGAAATTGTAGTAGTTTCACCCAACTGACACCGACCAATGGACAAATACCCTTGCTAACACCGAACTCGATCACTGAACCCAATGGAACAACCCATCTAAACCCAACTAAAATTTACACACCAGGCTAGGAAAAACATGAATGAACACCCTGTGTTGATGGAGAGACTCCTAAGCTGTAGAACGAACCCAACTTCACTAAACCAGACCCAATCTGAATCAATTGAATACGAAGGCACCAGGAAAATCTTCCCAACAGACCCGTACTAGAACCACGATCTTGTAAGGAGTGTGGTAAGCCTACCATGAAGCCAAATTCACCAGTTAAGCTCCAAACTCTAAGAATACTAAAACACCACTCAGATTTGAAATAGCCTTACTAATCTCACCTAGTGAAGAAGTCCACCATGCCAGGAAAATCAAGTCAAAACACCCCGTAGTCAAATAAAAAGGTGCCTGGGGTTCAAAGTTGCTATCTAGACATAGAAATCCATGCATAAACCTCCAACTCATCCCTTTGGCTCAAATCAACCCCTCTACTGTATCAGCACACAGACCAATCATCTCGAAATACATAACATACCAAACTTCTAGCCTATACTGGCCGAGTCTAACCAACATTGGAACCCCATATAAAAGACAACCCTTGAAGACCTAACTAAACAAGAATTTCAAACTCTCAGTAACAAAGACGATGATCAATCCCAAAGTACTATTAGAACTCCTTATAGGCTTGCTAGTCTTACCTTGCACAAACTGATCACATAAGCATACACCACTGCTGGATCTCGAACTTATGCCGCTGAGTCTGTACAACCATGTAGAAGGAATATCATACTAATTATAACACCACTGACATCTGGAATGTCCAGCCTAACTCAAGGGTTAGCCAAGGACTAGGTGTCCAAGGCCAACTGTCACTCCATAACTTAAAATCGGTAAGCTAAGTCGTCTGGACTCATTGCCTTCCAACCCAAGGAGCTGCAACTGAAAAGAACCAACCATGAACTATCTGGAGTATTTTGCTAGCCCATGATACTGAAACCCAACTTTAAAATTGCCAACCAAAGCCTTTGTCGAACCCGTATGCTGCCAATGAACCCTTAGGAACCGAAGCCAACTAGGCTTGAATATGCAAGTTTCCAAAACCGCAGCTCTACTGAAATCTCAAACCAATCAAGGGAAAACCACTGCAATCTGTAGTCGGTAAAACCAAGTCACCAACCTATAACCCAAAGCAATCTCTCAGTCGCAACCTTAATCAACTACTAAAACACCTACGCACAAGCAAGGAGCCATCTCCCTCCTTTTCCCACTAAATGAACCCTTCCTTAGCATATACCGAACCCTACAGACTCCTTCGCAAATCAGATCTGGAGCCATTTCCTTAGCCCCCACACTTACATTGTCAAAACATAACAAGGCAGGAGAAAATGGGCTGAATGCCCGACATCACCCAATATGTTATGAATACAACTTGACAACGAGGCTATGGTCAATACTTAGCCAGAACTGCTATAGCCAAACACTCAATCACGGTGCCACAACCAAACTTAACCCTATCAAATGGAGCTGGGGAGAGCAAGAAAGCAACCCATACCTGCTAACTTACTAAGCAAAACAAATAAGGAAGGTCGATTTAAATCACTTGAGATAAGAAAAACTAACTAATGCTCACCAACATAACAAACACCACTCAACTTAAGACAGGGCCTCAAACTCTGGCACTACCACAGGTATCACATCAAACCAACACACAGATCTCTAGCCACACTAGATAATGGCCTAGGCAACAACCATCTAGGGCCGCTAGAAAGGAAGACCCAAGCAAGCCTACAACTACAACGAACAAAAAACAAGCTCTACAAAACCTACCCATAAGCTATAACCTCAGGAAAACACCTCTCAAGTACATCTCACCCCATCCACTACTAAAGAATAAACTACCAATAAAACAACACATAGATACTATAACTCAAGTAGTCAAACAACTAAGCAAGTAGCGGGTAGGCATATAAGCAAATAAATGATAGAAGTGATAGAATTTCAATGCAAGCAGGACAATCACAAATCGAAGGTAGAAAAAGTCTAACCTGGAGCAACGATATTAGGAACCTCAACCTCGAGCCCACCAAGAGGGGCATCGTACTGACGGGGTCTAACACTGGTCGGAGTAGTCAAAGCTAAAGGCTCCATCATACCTCACCTAGGAAAATCTCTAAAATAGTGTCCAACCACCCTATAATCATAACAACTATGCCAACTGGAATGCGCAATCGTGGGGGAAATCCCTGACACAGTGGCCATACTTATCGCACTGAAAGCAAAATCCGCGGAATGAAGTCGGGCGAGAAGATCTCGCTGAACTTGACTAGCCACCACGGCCTACACAACATGAATGCAAACCTCGAAGAATCTGACTCGTACTATGTCCACTAAGCACAACATGCCCTGTGCCACTATCCTCAGGAACCTGTGGAGAAACCAGAACTGGCCTGTTAGATAAGAAGCGATGGAACCTATCTCTGGTAGAGAATCCCCTACCTCGAACTTGAGAACCTTGGGAACTATCCTGGCGATGACATTTCTTAGCACCACCTCCATAAGCCTCACGACATAAACCCTCAATAGCCCAAGCATGATCCACTACCTGAAGGAAGGTCATCCCAACTGTAACCAAATGCTTGGTTGCCAAATGGAGTGGTGAAATCAAACCTCCAACAAAGCTCTGAACCCTATCAAACACTGATGGAACAGTCCTAGCAGTATGCCTAACCATCTCATGAAATCTCGCCTCATAGTCCAATACCGACATACAACCCTGCTGAAGAACTGGAAGCTCAACCCTAACTGAAGCACCACTAATAAAACCGGGTACTAAAACACCCACTGGAGGACTCAGAGTTCTAGCCATGGTGTCCTGAAGAACTGGGGTCACTATAAATCTAATCAGAGGCTGGGCTGGCCCCACACCCCCTATTTGATAAGGTAAACTCTCACTCTGAAGTCCTGACACTGATGAAAGCATTGAAGCAACAGGCACAGAAGCCTCGACATCACCCACTATTGAACTCATCTTAGGCATCTAAGAAGGAATGAAACAACCAAAGTTTAGAAGTAAATAGAGCCAGGAATGCATGATAAGGCCAAAAATATAAAACTCTTCCTAATAATGCCCTGTAGGCTCTCGCAGATAGGATACAGATGTCATCATACTGATCTGTGAGACTCTACTTAGACACTTTTTTCTGTAGCACAACACTAGTGAACCTACAACTCTGATAACAAGCTGTCACGACCTGATTTCTCAGGCCATGATGGAACCTACAACCCCCAGTAGGCAAACCAATTCTCGTATACTAGAATGGTTAGTAATGGGCTACTACCTAACCAAAAAGCATAACAAGCAGAAATAAGCAAAAGCAGAATATAAAGATAGACAAAGAAGAAGCAAAAACCTGAATATATACATAATGAAACTACACGAACCCCAAGACTTGGTATCGATAGTACAAAAGATGAGATGTGGTCAAGCCTAGGTCGTCAGGCGTTCACCCTAGTCTCGAATATCCAAAAGTTGTACGAGTCTCTAACGTGATCAATGGTGAAGCTCAACTAGTATCTGCACCAAAAAGATGCAGAAGTGTAGTATGAGCACCAATTGCAAAGCAACGGGTACCCAGTTGGCATCATCGGTTGATTGAGCACATACAAGATGTAGAAGAAGTAACAAGCAGAATACAAGAAAGCAGTCACAGAAGCAAGGGAGAAGTATAAGGAACTAGCACGAAGAGTAATCAACCAAGAGTTACAAGTATATATGCTAGCATAAAACATATACATAACACAAAAACACAGCTGTAAGGAAGAAGAACGCACCTGGAATCCTTACAACAATGGTATATAAAAATGAGAGAGTTTGGAAACATAGTGGTATACCGATAATCTCAAGTAAGAAGGGAAAGAAGGAAAGCAATCCAACATAATCAACTAAAAGCCATAAAAGATAACCAAAACACACTAAACACCAATTAACAAGATAAACATGTACCGAGATCCATCCTATAATTTAAAACCTAGAATGGAATAACTAAACCACCAGAACCACAAGTTCTACTAAGAATAAAGATAGATAACAATACTCGATAAACCATAACCACTTGGGAGGACCCACAATGGAGCCTCACAGATAATGGACTCACTAGCCCCTCCGTACTCAAGCCCAAAATGTGGAGCCTCGACAGACTAAAACTTACCAATCCTCAAGAACCAAGGACCATAACTAGCTCTATGAAATGACAGGAGTAATATAATCTACCTACAGTCGCAGAAGCCGCCCATACAACCGAGGAATGCAATCAAGTTAAAACAAACCCTCTGGTTGCCCATACAATCAGAGTGTACACTGAACACACACCAAACAAGGGTAGAATCCGAGTGTGATATGCATGATGATGATAATGATGGAACCCTTAATAGTAACTATGTATGCACCTCCCTCGGTACTCTGGCAGGAGGACCCAGGGTGGGATATGCCCACTATACCTCATCCTACGATGTATACCCTTCCTCCAGCATGCTCGACTCGCAGCCAGGTCTTGGAACATAGGGACTATGGAGGTTCCTGACCACATACAGTAAAGAACGTGAAATCTAAGAGAATCAGAACCTCAAAGTACGTGACCAAAATTGACCTGGGTTTAAAACAATAGTAGTAATCTCAAAAGACACTCTCAAAGTGTGCTCGAAGTATACTTGGGTCTAAATCAGTGATAAGAGTCTTAATAACCCTTTTAAAGGGTGTCAAGAGCGTATCTGAGTCTAAATCAGTAATAAAAATCAAGTCTTGTTATCTACTCTGCCGAGCCTAGTATAAGTGGAAATCAGGTCTAGTGCTCTGCCCTGGTGAGCCTAGTATCAGTAAAAAATCAAGTCTAGTGCTCTGCCCTACTGAGCCTAGTATCAGTAGAAATCAGGGATAAAAATCCTCGTAATATCATCTCTACTCCGGAGGTTTCATAAAAGTCAGTTTCAAACCTATCTTATAATTCCTTTACCAAAAATGGGCCCTTGGTACCATGCAAGTTTAGAAAACCATTTACAGTTGGCCCGAGGCCAAATCAGTAGTAAAATGTGCAGGGAAAACCTTTCCGTGTATGATATTCTCACAAACAATAGAGTAGCCCAAAATGGCTCACAAATATTTTCTATTGGCCCTGCACAAGCTCAACAGCTCTACAACAGTCATAACCAGCCTGGAAAGATATCTCTATGTCCGGGACTCGCAGACATTCCCAAATAACCCACCATCTATGTTCCAGAGTCAATACAAGGCCATATAGGACCACGAGGGTAATATACAATACTACACGAATACTACAATCAGCATATGCAATAAATGGACAAAAAAGACGAGCAAGGTCTTGGGTACCAACTTAAAACAACCAACCAAGGATACTAACTAATGCAGTTATCGCCTATGTATGCAGAGTCTAGGTAGGGAAAGCCATAACCTACCTGTCTTCCGATGAATAGCTGTGGGGACGATGTCTTCCAGGCTTGAACTGCTCCGAGAAGATCCAAATTGTGAAACTACTATCAATACAATAATCTATACGTCAAAACAAAACTAATGATACCCATATTGCTATAATAATAGCCGAGTCAAAATTTAAGTCACAAACAGGCCCATGGGCCCTACGATTCAAAACCGAAAATGAAAAATACAAATGTGTTCCTTACCATCTCAGGAGAACATGCTCAAAATTTGAGCAGAAATGGATAACATTTGGGGCTCAAAATAGCTCGCTCAAGCCAAGAATTAAAGATAGAATTTCAAGGAATAAATTTGGAAATAGAGCAAGAATTATCTACCTCAACGAGGGAATTACATCAAGAATGCGAATTGGACGATTCCTCAAACATGAAGACACCAAAGGGGCAGCTTCTACAAAGGATTTTCAAGCTTTGAGAAAGGGTCAACAATGGTAGTTTCCAAGAATTTGAGAAGAACAACTTGGGGGAAGAAGAACTTACCAAAATCGTCCAAGAAGCGAGACTTTCCAATCCAATTGATGAGTTCTCCAAGCTAAGACTTAAATAAGAATTTTGGTGGAGAGGATTTTTAGTTTGGAGTTGGGAATAAATGAGAAAAAGAGCTGGAAAAATGAAAGGATAAAAAATATATAGCTGTTGGTCGCTGGTCAGCGTTATCACGCTAAAAGAGCGCAATGCGCTGAAGGAAGGATCCCAGACCAGCGCTATCGCGCTACAGGAGCATGATTGCGCTGAAGGCCACCAGAAGCAGAAAAACCAGCAACAACCAAAACTTGTACAGGGCATTCCGGACATAATCGGAACCCGATACTCAAAAACCAATAATGGTACTAGAGTGGAAACAATGTTCCGGAATCAATGGAATCGATGAAACTTCCATACGAGGTCAGCTCAAAAGAATGTTGGCCCAAATCAACAATAACTAATGCCAACCAAACACCCGAAATAAGCTCGGATCACCCGGGACCTGAACCAACCAACTACCTAACACAAACTTGGCATTCCGAAGCTAACAACACTAATGAAATTTCCATCTGAAGCTGTATTCTCCGAATGTTGACCAAAGTCAACCAAACAAGCCCAACTAGCTTGAAAACACAGAATGAGAGAGAATTCCAAGTTGAAAACCTCCCAGATCCCGACTAAAGGTCCCACTAGACCAAAGTTCACGCTCCGGAGCTAATGTAACTGTCAGAATTCGATTCTGAGCATGTTCACTAAGAATGTTGACTGAAGTTAACGATTTCAAAAGCCTAAAGCTCTAAAACAAGAAACGGCCAAAAAGACCAAATAAATGGCCCGAGTACTGAACTATCGATCCCAGAATGCCCTAAATGACTTGGAGCCATTACAGGCAAGCTTTAACGATACAAGAAAGGCGAACACGCGTAAATAACCGAGAGGGTCATTACAGTTCCAAATGTTATCGAGAGCATCCAAGAGTATGAAAATATTGAACCAGAATCATAGGCATATTAGTGTCTTCTCTAGTGATTTGACTCTTAAAATTTGAAGAAAAGTAGTATTTATAGGGTTTTAGGAGGTTCCGGGTTGCCTTTCCTTCTTAAAAATGAATAGGGAAAAAACTACTCAAAACTGCATTATGGACCTTCCCTGTGCGGCGCCATAGTTTGGTAGGGTAGTCCACTCTTTGGTCTCTAGTCCATTTCCCTACGGTGGTGCCTGGGGCGGCGCCCAGGGCCTTTCTGTAGTGCATTTTTTATTTTACCTTTATTCATTGTTTCCTTAAAGCTCCCCTCTTGATCTCCTATCCTTAGCTCCTACTCAGACATTAAGCTCCTATATCACTCTAATATGCTCCAAATATGTGAATAATCCCTGATCTTTCAACATAAACATCAAGACCAGCTTGATGTGAGGCCAAAAATACCTATATTTAATCATTATTTGTCTCATACTTATTCTTATTTTGCAGTTTGCTATGACCTTGTCTGTCTTAGAAGTAGATTTGATCCATCTTTATAGAGACTTGTGCCATGTGATGTGAGGATTTATTGCATATATTCCATGTTTTGCATCTTAGTCTAGAACTTGCCTTGCATGTTATTGAAGTAAAATAAAAAGCATTGATCTGTTTAGAAGATGATATCGGCTCTGTTTGATATGTCTTGTGAATTTTAGCCTTTTCAGATATTATATCACTAGTTATCCCTTTGAGCCTGTAGCCTTTTGTTTGATTGCCGTATTTTTTACCTTGATCCTTTTATTGAATCCCTAGTTTTTGCACCTGCTTCCTTAAGAACTGTAGCATGGACTGTGATAAAATTATTAAATTTGAAGAAAAGGGATGGTTGAGTAAAAAAGGTGACTAATGATAGCTATAAAGTGATGAAAAAGCCCTCTTAGAAAGAATATGACATGAAAAAAAAGAGAAAAAAAATCTTTAAATAAAATATGATTGAAGCATTCTTGATATGATGAGAACTACTAGTGAAAATAATTGAAGAGAGGGTTGGAAAAAAAAGTGAAAAAAATGGGTGATGAAGTTCAAAAAGTGCAAAGTGTTTAGGGAAGTTTAAGTCACTAATATATAATTTCCTACCCGTCCCCTAGCCAATATTACAACCCGTAAAAGTCCTATTTGATTCTATTCGAGCATGCTTAATTAGTGGAGATGTACATAATGGGAAAGCCTATGGTTCTTTGTGCGTACATGTGAATTCTTTTGTGAGTGCGAGAGTTGTTCTTTGATGCTAAGTCCTTAATTTATATTTGATTCTTTAAATTGAGTATGCGGACTATTTATTCTTGTGAGGGAACTTGTTTCATGATAGATAAGTGATTTTATTAGCTTTCTTTGATAGAATAGGTGAGCAAACTTAATTTGATGAGTTAAAGTCCGTCTTTGAGGTTAGGAGTTCATTTTTGTTGTATATCTTGCATAATGATCGAGAAGTGTACTTGATGTTGTGATTTGTTACATTGCCTAATTATTTATATCAATCAAAGTGGTGGTATTCCTAGTTTTTCAAGGTGAGCTGTAATGTTTGTTCGACGACGAACAAGAGTTTAAGTGTGGGGTGGTGATGTGAGGCCAAAAATACCTATATTTAATCATTATTTATCTCATATTTAGTCTTTTTATTGACTTTTTTGAGCATTGATTGTATGAATTATTCTTATGTTGGGTATTTGTATTTGTAGGATTAAAATGGTGAAAAGTTAAAGAAATTCGAAGAAGAAATGAATTAAAAACGAGAAATCCTATAAGGAAATCAAGCAAGCAGCTTAATAGATTGAATTCAATAAAATATTATTATTTATATATATGAATTCATCACTTGAAATTGAAGAGAAAAGCAGCTACCTGCCATGTGGCAGCCAATGAACATGCTACTGCCAATTTCTTTGAGGCGGCGCACTGGACGCCAAAAAATGTCCGCTTAACCCAATTTAATTGGGTTTTGATTTTTCAATTCATTTTGGACTCGGTTATTTTATTTGAGGGTTTTTCCGACATCTATAAATAGTCCATAAGAATAACTTTTAAAAGAAGAACCGATATACTTTTTTTTACTTTTAACTTTGTAAGCTAGGAAGAGCTAAGAACCGCCGTGGAGACCGGAGAATTTTGGTTTATTCTATTCTTATCCTTTATTATTTATTTGTGTTCTTGGATTATATATTTTGCTACTTTGAAGTAATTTTCATGGTTAATACAAGTAAGTCTTTTATTATGTATTATTCTATGATTCTTACAAGCATGAGTATCTAAATACCATAACTAGGGTTGTGAGAACCACGATGAATTAACAAATGTAGGTTAAACAATTAATGATTCAACGAAGGTGTTTATGCATGTATTGTTCTTCCCTTCGCTTTGATTTCTTTTTAACAGTGGCCAACGTTAGAACACGCCTTATTCTTACTTGCCGGACCAAGGAGGTAATGAATGGGAAAAATAATGTTTACAACGGAGATTTGAGGCTACCAACCTTCATCTAATAGCTTGACCTTTTCCGGGAATAGCTAATCTGGGATCAAGGGTAAGGGTTAGTAAAGCATACACCCGCGGCTGGACCAAGACATGTGGTGAAATTCAATTATCTGAGGGACCAACTATTTAAGTGAACCTAACTTAGAGATCTTACATGTTAAGCACCAGAATAGATCATTAATTGCTTATACCTTTTAAGTTATGAAATCATGGTAAACACAGTTCTAGTTACCTTTAATTATTTGAACACAATTAAATATTAAATTGTTAATAATTCCTATCTTTACTTGTGATACATAAACCCCTCTTGAAATAAAGACGACCGATCAAATATTCACTACTGACGTATTTATTCCATATTCCTGGTGGGATCGACCCTAACCTCGGTTAGGTTATATATTTGACAACAACCGCTTTATACTTCATAAGAGAGGTGTAATTTGGGCGTATCACAGCACCATAAGCTTATTTTATATAGAGTGGGCTTAAGCACGAGATTTTAGATGAATCCTGAGGGTCCATCTGAGCTTTTTGAAACTTGTGGAAATTGATGGTTTTAGCTGCTGGTACAGCTAAAATTTATTCATCACAATAACGAAGAAGACCATCGCAATCACAATGGTCTGACTTTTTTTGCCATTGCAATCGCAAGGATTTTTCTAGTGATAGCAATGAAGGGTCCAGTGGACCTGGCCCTTTTGTTTTTAATGATCCCATGGCTGACAATTTCAATCGCGTTGAGTCAGCCAGCATGGTCATTACGACTATGACAAGGATCCTTGCTATCACTATGAAGGACCCTTGGCAGTATATAATTCCTCCTCTTTTTTATTAAATCCTCTTTATTGAAAAATCACCATTGTTGAAACTTTGAGTTCAATATTTCTCTAAGGGAACTATTGTTATAGCATGGGGTTAATGATTTCTAATGCATGGTTGATTTCCCGTCTTTACATTGTAAGTTTCTAGGCCTTTTTTTTTGCTAAATTCTCATTTTAATCCTTGGTATTTCTCTTTATTCTTGGGGAGGATTTGGGCTTCAAAATAGAGGTTGATCATGCTCAAATTTAAGCATGTGATTCTTGTCCCCCGAGGGACATAATTGTGGGTTTTATGTTCTGATTTCGTAAGCAAGCTCATGGGTGATTTGTTTCACCCGATTTCTGACTAGGACTGTAATTCATAATATGGGTATCGTCCTTCATATTTTAATGTGTATACCTCTATTTAGATAGCATGGAAACAATTGGAAACTTCCCGAAAAGGAAAGCCCCGGTCTAGTGGGTGTATGTGCACGTGTTCGGCTATCAGGTATCTATGACTTACCTACTCTTTAGACTTAGCTCATTTAAGATAATTATACAACATTATGCTAATTATTGGTGGAACATCATGGTTTAGATATATTGAACTAGGTGATTTTGATCTTTTTAGTTGATTTAGGTGCTTTAGCATAGAACTGGGTTGGACCCTTAGTTTATATGGTCCTTATTCCTTCATAGAAGTGGCATAGTCGGGGTAGTATCCATAAGATTAGAATGGTTCACCTCCTTTAGTACAGAGCTAGCATTAGACTTGTGGTAAAATAGTCGCTTGCTATTCTATTTGTATTTACCCTTTCCATTTCATATTTATTTTTGTATATTGAGTAATATGGGCTCGAGACCCTGAAAGTATGATTGGAGGGACTCCAGATCAGTTTGCCTTATCCTCAACTAATTTCTTCTTGTTGGTTGCCTTAGCTTAGATTGCGATAGTGACTTTCCTTAGGTAGGATTAGCATAGTCACTATCCTTGACCTAAATGGGTTAGTTACTTGCCTTGGACGGGTTTCTCTTGAGAATTCATGCTTATTTATGCTTTTCTTAGTAGTTCCTTGAGAATTGTAACCTTTCATGAGTCCGTAGACCCTAGTTTCCCATTGTGCGATTTGATTAGGCTTATTAGTAACCGTGACATGAATATTTATCTATATTCGTGTATTGTTATTGTTTTTAGCATGGAATATGAAAAACTTGGTTGGAAACACTTCTTTCGGTTTTAGAGATGGATTTTGGGAATACTTGATACTTTTGGCTTTCTTACGAAAAACATGGCATATTTTTGAAATATGGATCTGAGATGAACCTGCATGCCCAAGGGAAAGTGTTTTGGGTGATTTTACTAGTATTTTTAAACTTGCATGCCCAAGGAGACACGTGTTTTATGTGGTTTTACTGATACTCATCATGGCATACTCATTGCGATATGGTTCAAAATTGGTATATAGATTTTGCGAGTCCCCCATAGGTCCTTCCTTTGTAAGCTATGGCTGGAGAAGGAGTATACGGTATTGTTAAGGCACTTCACCCATACCATACTGTATATCATGGAACGTTCTCCCATGCATTCCCTCATCAAGTTTATTATTAGATATTACTACTTGCTGTTTGTATTCTTTGGGCCTATGGGGGGTCCGGCTAGGTCTATTTTTTGCTGTTTGTACCTTTTGGGTTTATGGTGGCCCAATTAGGTTCTTCTTTGATTTTTTGTACCTTCCGAACTTATGGGGTTTTGATTAGGTTATAGCTAGGATGCTTTACTTTCCTTTGCTCTACTTACTTCATGTTTTAACCATTTACTTACCTTTACTTCTTAGTATTATCTAGTTATGTCATGTTATTCATTTTCTGAGCTCTCTTTCTTAACCCTTTAGTATATTCACATTTTATCATACTTTTACCTTATTTGAACTCAGTCAACCTATGATGGCTACTAGGTAAAACATATTTTGTACTAATGCTACACTCAAGCATCTTTTCCCTGATGCAGACCCTAGCCTGAGTTTTCGCCGCTGATATATCCTTGTGCCGAGTTATGGATCTAGAGATTTATTATGAGATTTTGGCATCCAGAGATGATCCATCTCTATCTACCTTGATATTGGTCTTCTTTTGTACTTTGGAGACTATTTGTAAATATATTTACGCTTGTCAGGTACTCCTTATGTTGTAGTACTTCTTGTACTGGCTGATACCAGGTCTTGGGAGATTCTTTGGTGTATTTTTCTCTTTCCCTCTCTATGTATTTATGTTGATCCATTACTTTCATATAATTGGTATTTGATATCATGTTTTCTGCCTCATTCTCTTGTTGACCCATTACTCACTATTCCGGGATAAGGGTTGGCTTACCTACTAGTGGGTTATAGTAGGTGCTATTATAACCTAAGAAATTGGGTCGTGACAATTTGGTATCAGAGCTCAGGCTCATCGATATTGTTTGTTCAAGAGAAAATGACTAGTAGAGTTCTGCGATTTGGTATAATGACACATGTATCCTATCTTCGGGATGTTATCGGGTATTCTTAGGAGATTCAATCATTTGATTCTCTATCGTGCATTCTTGGCTCGTATCAACTTCTAGGTGTCATTTACTTCATTCGTTCTCTAATGGTTAGGATGAGGGGTACAATAGTCGTGGGTAAGGCCCCCACATTGGTAGCTAGGGTCCCAACCAGGGGAAGAGGTAGAGGTCGAGGTCGGGCACGAGCTGCATTACCAGCTCGGGGCAAGTCTAGAGAGCCATCACCAGAGCTTATTTATGATCAAGAGCCTTAGATTGATCCATAGCTAGTACCCGAGGATCTACCACCGCAGTAGCCAGTGGGGCAGGGACTAGCCCAACCTCCACCTAAGATTATAGCTTCACCGGTACTTCAGGCCGCCTTTGTTTAGCTACTGAGTGTATTAAGAGGTATGCCACAAACTCCAGCTTTGAGTATTCAGGGTGCAAGAGCGCAACCTATTATTACGTCTCCCCATATTAAGGTACCACCAGTGTCGTTAGCTGCTCCACTAGTGGCACCCCGGCCAGTCATGACTTCTGAGGAGAAAAACATATTGGGTTAGTTTCTTAGATTGGCCCCGATGAGGTTTTCAGATGCTTTAGGAGAGGACATGCACGAGTTTCTAACCAGTTGTAAGGAGAGTTGTATAGACTCTATTTAATGGATACCCATGGGGCAGATTATACAGCCTTTCAGCTTGATGGTTCAGTGAGACAGTTGTAGAGGGATTATTTAGAGAGTAGACAATCTGGACCCCCTTCTACGATTTGGGAATAGTTCTCTAAGGCTTTCTTGAGGAGGTACATGAATCTTAGTAAGCATGAGAGACTCATAGATGCTTTTTCAAGGTTAGAGCAGTTATCTATGACAGTAAATGAGTATGAGTCTAGATTTTATGAGCTAGCTAGACACACTACTATGATTCTTCCTATCGATCATAAGAAGGTGCGTTGCTTAGTCAGAGGATTGATACTTTAGCTTTTCTTAGCTACAAAGAGCATGGTATCTTTGGGCCAGTCCTCTTTAGATATTGTTGACCATGCCCTCACCATTGAGAGTATTCATTGTGAGGCCCATGGGGGCAGTGATAAGAGGCCCTATCACCAGGATAGTTTCAGTGGATCACAGTTTAGAGGTGTTTCTAGGGTAGGGTTCAGCAACAACAATATTTTCAGCCTAGTAAACTGGTGCAGGCCTCTTTTTAACTTTTTGGTGGTAGCCAGTCTGGGTTTAGTGGTCAGAGCTTCGGTTAGTATTTGAGGGGTTCACATTTTAGGTTTTCAAGCCATGGTGGCCATTTTGGTTCAACAAGTACTACTCATCAGGTAAAAGCCTCTCAGGGTTGTTATGATTTTGGGGAGTTCTGTTACTTTGCTAGAGATTGTCCCCAACATTGGCTGGTTGCGCCTTCAGCAGTTTCCTAGCCTCTTAGGACGGTGGTGCCACTAGCCAAAGGTGGTGATCAGGGTGGTGGAGATGGTCGTAGAGGTACTCAGCCAGATAGGGCAGGTGGTCATGTGGGTACTCAGCCCAGTGGTTGATGCACAATAGTTATATGACATTCTGGGTAGACCAGAGGCCGAGGATTCAGATTCTATGATCACAGGTATGATTTTAGTTTGTCGCCAGCCAACATTAGTTTTATTTGATCCGAGCTCCACTTATTCATACATGTCGGTATTCTTTGCATCTCAGTTAGAGTTGTATAGTGAGCCTTTGATCGTGCCTATATGTGTAGCTACTCCCATAGGTGATTCTTTAGTAGTGGATCGGGTGTTTTGAGCTTGCGTGGTGACTATTTGGGAATATGACACTTGGGCAGATCTTGTTGTGCTTGATATGGTTTATTTTGATGCTATTCTAGCATGGACTAGGTATCCCCTTATCGTTCAATCTTAGATTCCTTTACCAAGACCATTACCTTATCCATGCCTGGCATACCCTCGATTATGCGGAAGGGTTCTGTTAGCCGTGCACCATCTAGGATCATTTCTTATATTCAGGATAGGAGTTTGGCATTTAAAGGGGTTTTGGCCTATCTTGCTTATGTTTGTGATGTTAGTACCAACATACCTTTGCTTTATTCTATTCCCATGGTCTATGAGTTTGCGGATGCCTTTTCGACTGACTTGCCTAGCTTCCCACCTGAGCGTGATGTATACTTTGTTATTGATGTCAGGACAGGCACCTAACCTCTTTCTATTTCATCATATCGTATGGCTCCTGCTGAGTTGAAGGAGCTTAATGTTCAACTTCAAGATCTTCTGGGTAAGGGTTTTATCTAGCTGAGTGTTTCTTCTTGGGGTGCTTCTGTCCTATTTGTGAAGAAAAAAGATGGCATTATGCGTATGTGCATTAATTATCGGCAGTTGAACAAGGTGACTATAAAGAATAAGTATCCAATGCCACGTATTAATGACCTATTTTATTAGCTTCAGGGTACAACCATGCTTTCAAAGATTGACGTAAGATCTGGCTACCATCAGTTGAGGATTCGAGAAGCGAACATCTCTAAGACAGACTTCAGGACTCAATATGGCCATTATAAGTTCTGGGTTATGTCTTTTGGGTTGACTTATGCCCCAACAATGTTCATGGACTTAATGAACTACGTGTTCAGGCTGTATTTGGACTCCATTGTGATAGTATTCATTGATGACATTCTTATATACTCGAGGAGTAGGGAGAAGCACGAGCGACATTTGAAAATTTTATGCTCCAGACTTTGAGAGATCAACGACTTTATGTGAAGTTTTCAAAGTGTGAGTTTTGACTTGAGTCTGTAGCATTCTTAGGGCACTTGGTGTCTAAGGATGGTATCATGGTAGACCCGGTGAAGATTGAGGTAGTTTGTGATTGGTCTAGGCCCACTTCTCCTCCCAAGATTTGCAGTTTCATTAGGTTGGCAAGTTACTACAGATGGTTCGTCAAGGGATTCTCTTCCATTGCAGCACCTTTGACTAGGCTAACTAGGAAGAATGTTCCATTTTAGTGGTCCGACGAGTGTGAGGCGAGCTTTCTGAAGCTCAAGGCCTTATTGACTTCAGCTCCAATATTGACTCTTCCAGTTGAGGGCTAGGGGATAAAAGTTTATTGTGATGCATCAGGTGTTGGTTTTGGATGTGTTTTGATGCAGCAGGGTCGATTGATAGCCTATGCTTCTAGAAAGTTAAAGGTGCATGAGCGCAACTACCCCACCCATGACTTGGATTTGGTGGTGGTGGTTTTTGCCTTAAGATTTAGAGGCATTACCTATATGGTGTGCATTGTGAGATATTCACCAACCATCATAGCCTAAAGTACATTATGAGCCAGAAGGATCTTAATTTGAGGCAACGAAAATGGTTTGATATGGTGAAGGACTATGATATCTCAATTCTTTATCATCCGAGCAAGGCAAATGTAGTGTCAGATGCCTTGAGATGGAAGGCGGTGAGTATAGGGAGTTTGGCTTTCCTATAAGTTTTTGAGAGACCATTGGCCTTGTACATCCGTTCCTTAGCCAATAGGTTATCTTAGCTTGATATTTCTGACCCTGGGTTGGATTCTTGCTCGAGTTGAGGCTCAGCCTATATTATTAGATCAGATTCGAGAGAGTCAGTTTGACAATAGTTTACTATGTGTGCTTTGAGATTATATTTTGAGAGGACAAGACAGGAGGTCCCCCATAGATTTAGAGGGTGACTTGATTTTCAAGGGTCGTATTTGTGTTCCGAGGGTTGAAACCTTCATTCAGTTGATATTGTAGGAGGCCTATTGTTCTAGATATTCCATTCATCCCAGGGTAGCTAAGATGTATAGGTACTTGATACAATACTACTGGTGGAGCGGGATGAAGAGAGATATAATAGAGTTTGTATCTTGCTGCTTAAACTATCAGCAGGTGAAGTCCGAGCACTTAAGACCTGGTAGTTTGCTTTAGAGATTACATATTCTTGAGTGGAAGTGGGAGCGGGTTACTATAGACTTTGTAGTTGGCTTTCCATATACTTTTCGAGGCTTTGATAGCATGTGGGTTATTTTGGATTAGTTAACTAAGTCTTCTCACTTCCTACCCATTCAGTCTTCCTTCAGTGTTGAGAGGTTATCCCAGATTTATGTGCGAGAGATAGTCCACCTTCATGGTGTGCCGGTATCTATTATTTTAGGTAGAGGTACTTAGTTCACCTCTCACTTTTGGAGGGCCTTTCAGGAGGAGTTGGGTACCTGAGTTAATCTTAATATAATGTTTCACCTCCAGATCGATGGTTAGTTCAAGCAGACTATTCAGGTTCTAAAGGATATGCTTCGAGCTTGTGTTATGGATTTTGGAGGTCAGTGGGACCAATTTCTAGCCTTAGCAGAGTTAGCTTATAATAACAGCTATCATTTGAGTATTTAGATGGCTCCATTTGAGGCGTTGTATTACAGGTGGTGTAGGTATCCTATTGGGTGGTTTGACGCTTTTGAGGCCAGGCCATATGGTACTAATTTGTTGGGGGAGTCCTTGGGTAGAGTTTGGGAGATTCAGGATAGACTTTGGGCAGCTCAGAGTAGGCAGAAGAGTTATGCTGACTGTAGGCATTGTGCATTAGAGTTTGGGGTTGGTGACTATGTGTTCCTTCGAGGGTCACCCATGAAGGAAGAGATGAGGTTCAGGAGGATGGGCAAGATTAGCCCCAAGTATATCAGATGTTTGAGATTCTTCAGTGAGTTGGTGATGTTGCATATGAGTTAGCCTTACCTATAGCTTTTTCTGCTATTCACCCTATTTTACATGTAATTAATGCTCTGGCATTACATTCCGGATGAGTCTCATGTGCTTTGGTGGTATTTAGTCCAGTTGGATGACCATTTGACTCTTGAGGAGGAGCCAACAAATATTTTAGCTTGGGATGTTAAATGATTGAGGTCTAGAGAGATTTTGGTGGTTAAGGTGCAGTGGAGACATCATACCATTAAGAAGGCTACTTGGGAGATGGATCATGATATGTGGACCCAGTATCCTCACATATTCCAGCCTTCAGGTACCTTCCTTTCATTAACTTTTGAGGATGAAAGTCCTTTTAGTAGTGGATATTGTAATGACCCTTTAGGTCATTTTCTCTATTTTCATCCTTTTTTCATGTTTTGAGCTTTTCTACAGGGGCTATAGATCAGTTATGACTTTTTGGGACTGACGACTTGGTTCCCTGGCATTTTGATTGTGTTTTAAGCCCATTTTCCTATTTTGAAACTCTTAAAGTTGAGAGAGTTAACTTTGGTAAACATTCAGAGTAAACAGCCTCAGATGAAAATTCTGTTAGTGCCGTTAGCTTTGGAGCGTGTACTTTGGGCTAGTGGTACCTTTGGTTCAGGTCTTAAGGATTCCAAACTCATTTTGGGCTATTGGGTGTTTTTCGGTTAAAATAGAGTTTTGGGTGTGGGACCGACTTTTTATCAAAATGACCTCCATTGGGAATTTCATTGATTATATTGAGTCCAGAATGTCATTTTTGGTAGGGTAGCATAGTTTGTTTCATGCACAGGATTCTGGATGAATCTCGAGGGCCCATTCAAATGTTTTGAACCTTGTGGAAATTACAAGTTTTCAGCTATTAGTGCAGCTAAAATTTGTTCATCGCGATCATGAAGAAGACTATGTTAATCAAAATGGTCTGACTTTTTGACCATCTTGATTGTGAGGGTTTTTCTCGTGATAGCAATGAAGGTTCTAGTGGACCCGACCCCTTTGTTCTTTGCGATGAGTCAGCCATCATGGTCATTGCGACTGCGACAAGGGTCCTCGCGATCGCGATGAAGGATGAGGTGGTGAGAGGCATGCCTAACTCTGAGAAACTTTTCATAGAGGAGATTTTAATGGGCACATCGGGTCATCATCAAGGGGTTATGATAATGTGCATGAAGGCTTTAGTTTCGGGGAAATGAATGAAGGAGGAGCTTCATTTTTGGCTTTTGCTAGAGCCTTTGTATTGATGGTAGTGAATTCGAGCTTCCCCAAGAAGGAGGAACACTTGGTTACCTTCCATAGTTCGGTGGCCAAGACTTAGATAGACTTTTTGCTCCTTAGGAAGGGAAATTAAAATCTTTGTTAAGACTGTAAGGTTATCGTAGATGAGAATCTTTCCACCCAACATAAGCTTTTGGTGATGGATTTAGCGATCAAGAAAAGGAGGAAGAAGAGGGTTGTGGATGATCGACCTAGGATCAAATAAGGTAGCTTCAATATGGCCAGTGCTCTGTAGATAGGAGAGAAGTTAATGGCTATGGGGGCTTGGGAAAGTAGGAAGGATGTAGACAGTATATGGGATAAGACTGCTAGTTGCATTAGGAAAACAACTAAGGAGGTGTTAGGTGTCTTGATCGGTCGATCTACCAGGTATCGAGGGGATTGGTGGTGGAATAAATATGTACAAGGGATGGTTGAAGCAAAGAAGGGGGCTTATGCAAAGTTGGTGGAATATACGACCGAGGAGGAGAAGCAGATGAATAGGGAGGAGTATAAGAGGGATAGAAAGCATGCTAAGTTAGCGGTTATAGAGGCAAAAACAACAACATTTGAAAGCTTGTATGTAGAGTTAGAGGATAAAGACGGGGATAAGAAGCTATGCAGGTTAGCCAAGGCTAGAGAGCGGAAGGCCCATCATCTTGACCAAGTGAAGTGCATCAAGGGTGAGGATGGCAAAGTATTGGTGGAAGAGGTACTCATTAGAAGGAGATGGATCTCATACTTCCATAAGTTCTTGACTGAAGCAGGGGACACATGCATTGTGCTGGGGGACTTGGATCACTGAGAGAGGCATCACAATTATGGTTAATATAGGCGCATAAGGGTTGAGGAGGTTAAGGGTTCTATTCGTAGGATGTTATAACACCCCGTACCTTTCAAAACCTATGTGACTAAGTAAATATCGACGAAGGTATTTGAGCTCGAGATTGTGAAGGGGTACTTTGGCCTAGAATTTGAAATGGTCAAATGTATATAAGTGTTAAGTTAAATTATAAGGAGGAGGGTTTTGAAAATGAGATAAAACAAGTGAGGTACTTGCTCGACTTATCTAAGCTCTTAGGTGACAAGTAGGTGCATCACCTACCTACGCTAACGAACTAAGTTCCGAGGGCCGATTACGGGCAGCAACACCATGGATTATTAGACCTAATGGTAGCCCAAATGAAGCTTAAAGTTGGCCCATCAAAGCACAACCAAATCTGGCCCAAACAACTACAAAAGGGAGCCACCAATATTGACCACATTTTGACCCAAGAGAAGCCCAAAAATCAGCCCCAAAACATAACCCTTTTGAGGCCCAAGCAAAGGGTAATTTTGGCCCAAGTTTATTGCCCATTTTGGCCCAAATATACACAAAAAAAGTCGGCCAAAAAGGTCCCTTTATACAGGCCATTTGCTGATCAATGTTGATCACAAAAAGCTGGAAAATTCTCTCTTATCTCATTTCCTTTTGGCAGCCCTTCTCTCCCTTTAGGGTTCTAAGAAGACCAAGATTAATTCAAGCTTAAGGTGAGTTAATCAACTTGTTATCTTGGTATTAATATACTACATATATCTAGGATATCCTATGGTAAGAAAGACATGAACTATGGCAGCCCCTTTCTTATGATTTAACACATAGAAATTGTGTAACAATTAAGAAATTTCTTCTTCTCTTGTTGGTGTATGTGTAGGGGGTACTTAAGCTTTTAAAGCATCAATAAAAAGAGGATAAAAACACACCTTCAAGTGTGGTAAGTACTCTGCCCATAATAATATTTTTGGATTGAAGTTCGGATGGACAATTGTTGTTGAATTGTTGTTAAGAACTCACGGGACGGCGATCGGAAGCCGTGGGTTCAATGTGTTGCTATTGTATTTCGGCATGGTGAGTTGTGTAGGGGATGTTTGATGTGTTTTGTATTATCGGAGGAAGTAGGTTGGTGTGTGTGAGATGTGTATTGGATAGGGGAGAAAGGTGTGACGATACACCTTTAATTAATGCAAAATACGTAAATCTGCCCGGGAAATGTTTAGCTACTGTTTTGGGAATGTTGCAGAAGGTTTAAGAGCTAATATTAGCTTCATTATACCCTTGTGTTGTAGATTAACTTAATAAGGGAAAGTCCAAGTTGTGGTAAGCGCAATCTTCGGAAGGAACGAGGTATGTTAAGGCTTCTTTATTCCTTATCGGCATGAATCTAGAAATAGAACTCTAAATCTCCGAAAGAAGGAATTTGAGTATTTTGTTGTAAGAGAGCTGATTTGGTAACTCAACAAGTCTTAAGGAACTAATTTATACATTATGGTGATTCAAGTCGCCTTCTTATAAAAATCTGATTCTTTTTGCACGAAATGTAAGTTATCCTTTTGTCAAGTTTCTTCTTTGTATTGTGATCTCTAATCAAGCTTTAGAAAGTATACAAGGAAAGTTAGAAAGTCAAATCCCCATTTATATGTGTTTGGTATGTTGAGTCCAACACCTAGTAAGCCAAGGCTAAAGAAGTTATCTAAATGAACCTTCATAAATAACAAGAATAGCTTGGAAGGTCAATCTAGTAATACACTTATTATGCATGGTTTGCGTGTTAGTGTGCACCGAGGTGCTACTGCCATATTGAGGCTATTATATACATAGCGTGCACCAAGGTGCTACTGCCATATTGAGGCCATTATACACATAGTGTGCACCGAGGTGCTACTGCCATATTGAGGCCATTATATACATAGTGTGCGCTGAGGCGCTACTACCATATTGAGGCTATTAAATATAGGGTGCGCCGAGGCGCTATTGTGGTTCAGTGTGGGTTATAAAGAGTGAGTTGCAGCGTGAGTTAATGCATGTGTTGTGTTCTAAAAAGAATAAAAGAGAAAGAGCTTAACAAGTCTTACCAATTACAGTTTACAAGTTTCATATTATATCTTGTTCGGATTTACTACTTGCGACTTGCTTTTATGTTTCTACCTTACATGCCAGTACATTATTGTCGTACTGACGTCCCCATTTCCTGGGGGCGCTGCATACATGCCTGTAGGTCCAGACAGATATCCAGACAGATCTCTTCAGTAGGAGTTGCAAAGTTCAGCCATTTTGGTAAGCTCCATTCTTCCTGGAGCTGACGAGTCAGAGGTCTAGCTTATATTTTGGCCAGGTTATGTATATGTACAACTTATGGGTAGTCCAGGGCCCTGTCCTGGATATGAGATATTTTACTTACTCCTAGAGGCTTGTAGACGTGTATATGTATATCAGTGTTGGGTATGGCCTTGTCGGCCTTGTTATTAGCTATCTACTATGATAATAGCGTTGTCGGCCTTGAGTTGCTTAACTACTATTGAGCTTTTAGTGTTTCAAATTGCTATTCTTAGAGACCTTGTCGGTCTCAGACCCCCAGCAAGTTCAATAGAGATACACTCTATTTTGACACCCTCGGCCTTTTGGGGCTCCGGGTGTCGGTGATGCCTCTCATGGTTTGGGGCGTGACAAACTTGGTATCAGAGCACGTCGAATCCTAGGGAGTCTACAAGCCGTGTCTAGTAGAGTCTTGTTTATGGGTGTGTTGTGCACCATACCTATAATCATGAGGCTACGGGACATTTAATAATTGTTATCCTTCTTTCATTTGCTAGATCGTGCAATAGAGCGAGGTCATAAGATGTTTGAAGTCTAATTCATGTTTTTCTATTTCTTATTTACAGAAATGCCTGTGACTAGACAAATGAGTAGCCGACGGGTTGGCACGGATACGGGGGAAGGTACTAGTCGTTCCCCGCCTATCCGATTGGATAGATTTGAGGCTCAAAGTGAATCATCGACACCAGAGATCCCAGTGTATCAAGTACCTGATGAGACTAGAGGGGATCCAGTACCCCTGACCCCACCTGCTCCAGTGGCATCTGAGATAGCTAGAGATGAACCAGCACCTGTAGCTCCTCCACCTGAAGTAGAGGACCAGGACATCAGGAGTGCTGTTCGATTATTGACCCAGATGGTAGCCACACAACAACAAATTGGGGCATCAACGAGTGTTAGGTCAGGTGGCTCAGAAAGTTCTAGGGCTCGAGAGTTTATCAGCCTAAGTCCTCCTATATTTACAGGCTCTGACCCACGTGAGGATCCTCAGGAGTTTATTGATCAAACTTATCGAGTACTTCGAGTCATGCATGCAACAGTAGTGGAGGCAGTGGAGTTTGAATCTTTCAGGTTACGAGATATGGCCATTTTATGGTTCGAGGCTTGGGATCGGTCTAGGGGATAAAATGCACCCCCAGCTGAATGGGAGGAATTTTCAGAGGCCTTCCTAGCTCACTATCTTCCGCAGGAGGTTCGAGAGGCCAGACTTGATCAATTTCTAGCCCTTAGGCAGGGCAATATGAATGTTCGACAGTACAGCCTCAGGTTTAATTCATTAGCTAGGTACGCCCCCGATATTGTGAGTACGATGCGAGCTAGAGTTCATCGATATGTGCGTGGCCTTAAGGATGAATTAATTAAGGGATTAACAATAGCAGCCACACAAGAGGATATGAATATTTCTAAGATACAGGCTATTGCTCAGACTGCAGAGGATCTTGAAGTACAAATTGGAGATAACCAAAGCCGAGAAAGGGATCAGAATAAGAGGGCTAGATCTACTGGGTCCTATGTAGAGCCACGAGGTAATGTTAGGCCACATTTTAATAGGCGATCACCCCACCCTACTAGTGGTGCCCCATATCAGTTGCAAAGGCAGAGGTATGATCATTTTTCTCAGACTGGACCAGGCCACAGTTCAGGTGCATCCAGTTCCTATCGCCAGGGGCATTCGGGTCAGATGAGGCCACCTTTGCCACTTTGTGTTCAGTGCGGTAGGAAGCATCCGGGGATATGTCGCCTGGGTTCAGATACTTGTTATTCGTGTGGGCATCCTGGTCACTTTATGCGAGACTGTCCGAGTAGAGGTAGGAGTGAGATATCCCAGCCTACAGGGTCGATGGCAGCTTCTTCATCTACTATTCGTCCCCCTAGGACAGGACAACAGGCTACACCAGGTCGTGGTAGAGGTAGAGGAGGAGGAGGAGCATCCAGTTCAGGCGGTGGTCAGAATCGCACTTATGCTCTAGCCGGTCGCCAGGACTTGGAATCGTCACCTGATGTTGTTACAGGTACATTGACTATTTTTACTCATGCTGTTTATGCACTTATAGATCCTGGCTCTACTCTTTCATATGTTACCCCGCTCGTTGCTGGTAAGTTGGGGGTAGGCCCTGAGTTATTGCCTAGACCATTTGTTGTATCTACGCCGGTTGGTGAATCTATTATAGCTAGACGAGTTTATCGAGATTGTGTAGTGTGGATTTATGACCATCTCACTTCAGGTGATCTAATCGAATTAGATATGATTGACTTCGATGTCATCATGGGCATGGACTGGTTAGCTGTATGTTATGCTAATATCGATTGTAGAACTAAGGTTGTCAAATTCCATTTTCCAAAAGAGACAATCCTGGAGTGGAAAGGTAATGCTGCCACGCCAAGGGGTAGGTTTATTTCCTACCTTAAAGCCCAGAAAATGATTTCTAAAGGCTATATTTATCATTTACTCCGAGTACAAAGTATAGAAGAAGGACCAGTGACTCTTCAATCGGTTCCCGTGGTGAGTCAATTTCTAGATGTATTCCCGGATGAGCTTCCAGGAATCCCTCCAGAAAGGGAAATTGAGTTTGCCATTGACCTACTCCCAGATACTCAACCAATATCAATTCCCCCTTACAGGATGGCTCCTGCAGAATTAAGAGAGTTAAAGGAACAATTAAAGGATCTACTCGAAAAAGGTTTCATTAGGCCTAGTACATCGCCATGGGGAGCACCAGTTTTGTTTGTTCGTAAGAAGGATGGGTCCTTGAGAATGTGTATCGATTACCGACAACTGAACAAAGCTACAATCAAGAATAAGTATCCGCTTCCAAGGATTGATGACCTTTTTGATCAGTTGCAAGGCGCCAAATGTTTTTCAAAGATTGACTTGCGGTCGGGGTATCACCAGTTACGTGTTAAAGGGGTAGATGTTCCAAAAGCAGCATTTAGGACAAGGTATGGCCACTTTGAATTTCTAGTAATGTCTTTTGGGCTTACTAATGCCCCTGCAGCTTTTATGGACCTAATGAATCGGGTATTCAAGCCATTCCTAGATGTATTCGTGATCGTATTTATTGACGATATCCTAATTTACTCGCGGTCCAAAGCCGAACATGCTGATCATTTACGTGAAGTATTGCAAACACTTCATAATCATAAATTATATGCGAAGTTCTCCAAATATGAGTTTTGGTTGACTTCAGTGGCTTTTCTTGGCCATATAATTACAGACGAAGGTATTAGAGTTGACGGCCAAAAGATTGAAGCAGTAAAGAATTGGCCGAGGCCCTTGAATGCTACAGAGATCCGTAGTTTTTTGGGCTTAGCAGGTTATTACCGAAGGTTTGTA
The DNA here is from genome assembly GCA_003996215.1 of Jaltomata sinuosa. Taxonomy (NCBI): domain Eukaryota; kingdom Viridiplantae; phylum Streptophyta; class Magnoliopsida; order Solanales; family Solanaceae; genus Jaltomata; species Jaltomata sinuosa. The sequence continues at coordinate 217,850 of QJPP01000229.1, read as the reverse complement.
GAAGGGTTTTCTTCTATATCTACACCATTGACAAAGTTGACTCATAAAGCTGCCAAGTTCCAGTGGTCTGATGCATGTGAGCAGAGTTTTCAGGAGTTGAAGGACAGGCTTACTTCAGCACCTGTCTTAACTCTGCCAGAGGGCACAGAAGGTTATGTTGTTTATTGTGATGCTTCAAGGATTGGGTTAGGTTGCGTTTTAATGCAACATGGTAAAGTTATTGCCTATGCCTCGAGACAACTAAGAAAGCACGAACAAAATTACCCTACTCACGATCTTGAATTGGCAGCAGTTATATTTGCCTTGAAAATTTGGCGCCATTACTTGTTTGGAGTCCATGTAGACGTGTTTTCGGACCACAAAAGTCTACAGTATTTATTCAAATAGAAGGATTTAAACCTAAGGCAAAGAAGGTGGCTAGAGTTACTAAAGGATTATGACGTAGATATTTTGTACCATCCAGGGAAGGCCAATGTAGTGGCCGATGCACTTAGCCGCAAATCCATGGGAAGCTTGAGCCACGTGGAAAATAGAAAGATTGAGATGACAAGAGAACTACATCAGTTAGCTAATTTGCAGGTTCGACTACTAGACCAAGGTAATGGGGGAGTTGTTATTCAAAGCACAGCGGAATCCTCACTTATGACAGAGGTAAAGGAAAGACAATATAATGATCCAGAATTAGTAAGATTGAGGGAGGAAATTCCACAACAGAAGCAACCACTAATAGAGCTTAAGGAGGATGGGGTTCTGAGATATCAAGGTCGTCTATGTGTACCTAACGTCTTGGCAGAAGTTCACTATTCCCGCTATTTGATCCATCCAGGAGCGACGAAGATGTATCATGATCTTCGACAAATTTATTGGTGGAATAATATGAAGAGAAATATTGCAGAGTTTGTAGCCCAATGCCCGAATTGTCAACAGGTAAAAATTGAACACCAGAGACCCGGAGGTCTAACTCAAAGTATAGTGATACCTACCTGGAAATGGGAGGTGATCAACATGGACTTTATTACAGGCTTACCCCGTACTTATCGGAAGTATGATTCCATATGGGTGATTGTAGATAGACTTACAAAATCAGCTCACTTTTTGCCAGTTAGGACAACTTATACTGCTGAAGATTATGCCAAGTTGTATATTAGTGAAATAGTTCGACTTTCATGGTGTCCCAATTTCCATCATTTCAGATAGGGGTGCTCAGTTTACATCAAATTTCTGGAGGTCTTTCCAGATAGGCTTAGGTACTCAAATAAGTCTCAGTACAGCTTTTCATCCACAGACAGATGGACAAGATGAACGCACTATTCAAACACTCGAAGATATGCTACGAGCTTGTGTACTAGATTTTAAAGGGAGTTGGGATGACCATTTGCCACTAATTGAGTTTGCTTATAATAATAGCTTCCATGCAAGCATTCAAATGGCTCCTTATGAGGCTTTATACGGGCGAAAGTGTAGATCACCAATTGGATGGTTTGAAATTGGAGAAGCAGGATTATTAGGGCCAGACCTAGTTAATCAGGCAATGGAGAAGGTGAAGCTAATCCGAGAAAGATTACTAACAGCCCAGAGTAGGCAGAAATCATATGCAGATGTGCGACGTCGGGATTTGGAATTTAATATTAGTGATTGGGTTTTCCTAAAGGTTTCGCCCATGAAAGGTGTTATGCGATTTGGTAAAAAGGGAAAGCTTAGTCCAAGATATATTGGACCATACAGGATCATTCGAAGGGTAGGAAAAGTGGCATATGAGCTAGATTTACCCACAGAATTGGAGACAGTCCATCCTGTATTTCATATATCGATGCTACGAAGGTGCATAAGAGATCCTTCACGTATTATGCCTATTAAAGATGTTCAACTTTCTGAAGACTTATCCTATAAGGAAGTACCAATTTCTATCCTAGATCGTCAAGTTAGGAAGATCAGAACCAAAGAAGTAGCCTCAGTAAAGGTGTTGTGGAGAAATAATAATATTGAGAAAATGACGTGGGAAGCCGAGGAAGAAATGAGGAAAAAACATCCCCAGTTATTTATGACTTGAAGATAGTACAGAGGTAAGTCATATTCTTATATTCTTGATACTCTTCCTACTATGCAAATATGATCAAGTTTGAACATGTGAAAATGATTACATTTAATTATATATAGTTGTATCGCCCTGTGAGGCATCGTGCTGGACTTTTGCTGAGTTTCAGGTTTTTGGATAGTCCCAAATATAAAGGAAACTCTGTCGAAATTTCAAAAAATCCTAAGGGACTAGAGCTCTATATGCATTACCCTCATTCGAGGACGAATGATTCTAAGGGGGGAAGGATATAACACCCCGTACCTTTCAAAACCTATGTGACTAAGTAAATATCGACGAAGGTATTTGAGCTCGAGATTGTGAAGGGGTACTTTGGCCTAGAATTTGAAATGGTCAAATGTATATAAGTGTTAAGTTAAGTTATAAGGAGGAGGGTTTTGAAAATGAGATAAAACAAGTGAGGTACTTGCTCGACTTATCTAAGCTCTTAGGTGACAAGTAGGTGCATCACCTACCTACGCTAACGAACTAAGTTCCGAGGGCCGATTACGGGCAGCAACACCATGGATTATTAGACCTAATGGTAGCCAAAATGAAGCTTAAAGTTGGCCCATCAAAGCACAACCAAATCTGGCCCAAACAACTACAAAAGGGAGCCACCAATATTGACCACATTTTGACCCAAGAGAAGCCCAAAATCAGCCCCAAAACTTAACCCTTTTGAGGCCCAAGCAAAGGGTAATTTTGGCCCAAGTTTATTGACCCATTTTGGCCCAAATATACTCAAAAAAAGTCGGCCAAAAAGGTCCCTTTATACAGGCCATTTGCTGATTAATGTTGATCACAAAAAGCTGGAAAATTCTCTCTTATCTCATTTCCTTTTTGGCAGCCCTTCTCTCCCTTTAGGGTTCTAAGAAGACCAAGATTAATTCAAGCTTAAGGTGAGTTAATCAACTTGTTATGTTGGTATTAATATACTACATATAGCTAGGATATCCTATGGTAAGAAAGACATGAACTATGGCAGCCCCTTTCTTATGATTTAACACATAGAAATTGTGTAACAATTAAGAAATTTCTTCTTCTCTTGTTGGTGTATGTGTAGGGGGTACTTAAACTTTTAAAGCATCAATAAAAAGAGGATAAAAACACACCTTAAAGTGTGGTAAGTACTCTTCCCATAATAATATTTTTGGATTGAAGTTCGGATGGATAATTGTTGTTGAATTATTGTTAAGAACTCACGGGACGGCGATCGGAAGTCGTGGGTTCAATGTGTTGCTATTGTATTTCGGCATGGTGAGTTGTGTAGGGGATGTTTGATGTGTTTTGTATTATCGGAGGCAGTAGGTTGTTGTGTGTGAGATGTGTATTGGATAGGGGAGAAAGGTGTGACGATACACCTTTAATTAATGCAAAATACGTAAATCTGCCCGGGAAATGTTTAGCTACTGTTTTGGGAATGTTGCAGCAGGTTTAAGAGCTAATATTAGCTTCATTATACCCTTGTGTTGTAGATTAACTTAATAAGGGAAAGTCCAAGTTGTGGTAAGCGCAATCTTCGGAAGGAACGAGGTATGTTAAGGCTTCTTTATTCCTTATCGGCATGAATCTAGAAATAGAACTCTAAATCTCCGAAAGAAGGAATTTGAGTATTTTGTTGTAAGAGAGCTGATTTGGTAACTCAACAAGTCTTAAGGAACTAATTTATACATTATGGTGATTCAAGTCGCCTTCTTATAAAAATCTGATTCTTTTTGCACGAAATGTAAGTTATCCTTTTGTCAAGTTTCTTCTTTGTATTGTGATCTCTAATCAAGGTTTAGAAAGTATACAAGGAAAGTTAGAAAGTCAAATCCCCATTTATATGTGTTTGGTATGTTGAGTCCAACACCTAGTAAGCCAAGGCTAAAGAAGTTATCTAAATGAACCTTCATAAATAACAAGAATAGCTTGGAAGGTCAATCTAGTAATACACTTATTATGCATGGTTTGCGTGTTAGTGTGCACCGAGGTGCTACTGCCATATTGAGGCTATTATATACATAGCGTGCACCAAGGTGCTACTGCCATATTGAGGCCATTATACACATAGTGTGCACCGAGGTGCTACTGCCATATTGAGGCCATTATATACATAGTGTGCGCTGAGGCGCTACTACCATATTGAGGCTATTAAATATAGGGTGCGCCGAGGCGCTATTGTGGTTCAGTGTGGGTTATAAAGAGTGAGTTGCAGCGTGAGTTAATGCATGTGTTGTGTTCTAAAAAGAATAAAAGAGAAAGAGCTTAACAAGTCTTACCAATTACAGTTTACAAGTTTCATATTATATCTTGTTCGGATTTACTACTTGCGACTTGCTTTTATGTTTCTACCTTACATGCCAGTACATTATTGTCGTACTGACATCCCCATTTCCTGGGGGCGCTGCATACATGCCTGTAGGTCCAGACAGATATCCAGACAGATCTCTTCAGTAGGAGTTGCAAAGTTCAGCCATTTTGGTAAGCTCCATTCTTCCTGGAGCTGACGAGTCAGAGGTCTAGCTTATATTTTGGCCAGGTTATGTATATGTACAACTTATGGGTAGTCCAGGGCCCTGTCCTGGATATGAGATATTTTACTTACTCCTAGAGGCTTGTAGACGTGTATATGTATATCAGTGTTGGGTATGGCCTTGTCGGCCTTGTTATTAGCTATCTACTATGATAATAGCCTTGTCGGCCTTGAGTTGATTAACTACTATTGAGCTTTTAGTGTTTCAAATTGCTATTCTTAGAGACCTTGTCGGTCTAAGACCCCCAACAAGTTCAATAGAGATACACTCTATTTTGACACCCTCGGCCTTTTGGGGCTCCGGGTGTCGGTCATGCCTCTCATGGTTTGGGGCGTGACAGATGTGCGGGGGCAGAGTGACTGGGCCAGATGAGATTCCAGTGGATTATTAGAAGACCACAAGTGGGGCAGGTATGGAGTGGCTGACCGAGTTGTTCAATGTCATTTTCAAGACGATGAAGATGCCAGAATCATGGAGGTGGAGTACAATGATTCCACTGCACAAGAACAAGGGTGATATTTAGAATTGCAATAACTATAGGAATATCAAGTTGTTAAGTCACACTATGAAGGTTTGGGAAAGGGTGGTGGAGTTGAGGTTGAGGAGTATTGTGACTATTTTTGAGAATTAGTTTGGTTTCATTCTAGGATGTTTGACTACAGAAGCCATTCATCTTGTTAGGAGACTGGTGAAGCAGTATACGGAGAGGAAGAAGGACTAGCACATGGTGTTCATTGACCTAGAGAAGGCTTACAACAAAGTCCCTAGGTAGGTTCTCTAGAGGTTTTTGGAGGCTAGAGGTGTTCCTGTTGTGTACACTAGGTCGATTAAGGACATATATGATAGAGCCAAGACTCGTGTAAGAATAGCGGAAGGAAACTCAGAGCACTTTCTTGTATTGATGGTGTTGCACCAGGGATCGACCCTTAGACTATTTTTATTTTCCTTGGTGATGGATGAATTGACGCGACAATTTCAAAGTGAGGTGTCGGCTGTATGTTATTTATGGATGACCTAGTTTCAATTAGTGCAACCCGCAGATGAGTTAATGCTATGTTAAAGGTTCGGGGATAAACCCTAGAGTCTAAAGGGGTTTAGGTTGTGCAGAACCAAGGCATAATATTTAGGGTGCAAGTTCAGTGAAGTGACAATTGAGGCAGACGTGGAGGTGAAGCTTGATACTCAGGCCATTCAGAAGAGAGATAGTTTCAAGTATCTTGGGTCTATGATCTAAGGAAATAGAGAGATCGATGAGGATGTTACTCACCGTATTGGTGAAGAGTGGATGAAATGGAGGCTCGCATCCAGAGTCTTGTGTGATAACAAGGTACCTCATAAACTTAAAGGCAAGTTCTACAAAGTGGTGGTTAGACCAACTATGTTGTATGGCAGAGATGAGAATGTTGCGATAGATGTGTGGGCTTACTAGGAGAGTGATGACATTCAAAATCACTCTCCCGTACGAGGAGGTTATGATTGTCGTACAAAACAATAATTATACCCAACGGATGTTGGGGTCGTATCCACAGGGAATGGAGTGATGATCCGCTAAGAAATCTTCGAATAGTAATCACTAAGGTGAGTCAATGTTCAAACAACCAAAAGTAAAAATTAGGGGGAAAAGGAATGGGAATGAACGTATCAATTTCCACACAAGAGTAATGTAAACACGACTTGTTTAACAGTGAGAAGGAAGACTAGGGGTATGCTTCTGATGGGATTTTACAATGGGTTAAGGGCTTGATTAATTATGAAAACTCTCGATTAAAGGTACGGGTAGCTTGGTTTGAGTTATATTTGGTAGTCTTTCGACCCTCCAAATATAAGTAGTATGGTCTTTGCTCAAGCTCCATAGCTTTACCTTAAAGCAACCAATTCAATGCTTCGATTAAGCTATTTTTAGCCTTAATTTAAGGTGGAAATCCCAAATTCCCACTATTGAATTCCTATCTGAATTATGAACTTCTCTTTCAAGCAAGAACACAATTAAGTAAACTTAATCAATGTTTGCAACCATCAATTTTATGATTAAATTATGAAGAATTTAATAGACTCATACTAATTTATCAATTATATGCACAATTAATCAATACCCACACCCAAATTCAAATACCTATCATGCACATACCCCCAAACAAGGAATTTAGCTGCTCATATTAAGAAAATAAGAGGATATACCAAATGGGTTTCACATAATTCCATTCATAATCAAAGCTAATCTCCAAATCCAAGCTTAAAATCCTTACAAATGGCAATTTCAATTGGAGAAGATGAAGAGAGAAGAGTGTACTCTCAATATATTCCTTGGGAAAAGTAAAACTAAAAATTCTCTATCAGGTACACACCCTAAAATAAGTTTTAGAAGCTTCCCAATACACATAGTTTTGGACAAAAATACCCCTCGGGGATGGTGCGATCGATGTGTGCCGCGACGTGTGATTGCACCCTTGGTTTTTTGGCTCGCATGTTGCTCATTCTCTAACCAGTAATGATAGCTGCTAGTGCAGTAAGATATTATGAGGGTGTGGTTCAGATGTCGCATTATGTGTCTCGCATGCGTCTCGCAGCCCTTGATAGTTTTTTTCTCTTTTTCGATAACCTTCATACTTCAACTTCTTTTTGAGCTCTTTGGGTTCAATTTCTTTGCTTTCTTCTATAGACCAAGAGTACCTGCATTTTCATCAATAAATTCAATAAGTACCTCTTATTCTCATCAAAACATGGCAATAACTTATGAATAAAGGATCAAAAAGTTGGTAGATTACCAACTTATCAAACCCCCACACTTGAATTATTGCTTTTCCTCAAGCAAGATACTCACAAGGTAAAGAATGAATTAAGTTCTAAAACACAAAGGGTGTACACAAGAAATAATCTAAACTCTAAAACCTAAGAAAATAACAATAGAAGACTCAAAGATAAAAGACTCAACTACAATGCTCATCTCAATTTATATCACCAAACTCTCAAGGCAAGTGCTCATTTCAAAACGTTTATCAAAAAGGAATTCATTTCTTATTCTAAAGTGGGGGGATTTGTCATTCAAAACAAGATATTCAAGCTTCTCAAGTCATTGGCATTGACCTTCAAGATTTTCCTCGAGATTCTCCACATAACTTGTCTCATTCATTCCTCTCAATTGAAATAGAGACTTTATCATTCATTTAAAGTGTGCGATGCCACTCCCCACAAGAGAGAATTCCACTCCTAATCATGCATTTCATATTAAAGGGTGATTATAAAAGAACCAAGGAGACTCTCACTCTCTCAAAGAAGTTTGAGTGCACACGCATTAAACCATAGGCTTTACCTTCATATAATTTGCCACTAATGTAGAGTTACCAAGCTTGGAATCACTAAGGACTTGCGGGCAATGATGTTGGTTAGGGTTAAGGTGAGGATTAAATTTCGCTCAAGTGACTAAACCTCCCTAACACACCTTGTGATCATTCAGAACACCACTCACATTTTCGAACAATAACTTTACCTTATTTCTCCCTCTCACAACCCAAAGTTTTCCTTTAACTTGATCATTCGACATCCTTTTATCACCTTCACTTGGTAGAACCAATTCCTTCTTTTCTTTTCAATTTGCCTATTTCATTAAACATTTTGAAGCAATTTTCATTTTAAGCAGATGGTGCTACCTTGTATTGAAATGCATCCCTTTTCTTCTCTATATTAGTACATACACCCCCAAACTTAGGCTTTTGCCTATGTTGTCATTTCAATTCCCCCTCCCCCAACTTAGGATTTTAGCCTACATTTCAATTTCAAGCCATTAAGGACGATGGGTGCCAAAATTGAGGTTCCAAAAAGGGTTAAGGTATCTAACAAGGTGCCAAAGAAAGGTCACAAGCTCAAAGGGGCTTACTAGGATCAATGTAAATGGAAGTCAATTTGGGTGAAGTGACTTAATAAAAACAGGCCTAAGGTCATTTTCCAAGCTCCCTTACATCTAGGAGTTCCCATTGAATCATATCCAGGGGAAGTTATAGACAACACATATACGCAAGAACAAAATACAACCTTACTACACAAGGCATCACAACACAAGAATTTCACAATTATTCTCAAAATTTATTGGGACAAATGACTTTTGACAAGCCATTTTGAGTTCTTTTACACACTCGTTTATGAATCGATCGAGCCAAATAGGGAATGTGCAAGTCATGACAAGCGAATGCCTATTTCCTTCAATTTGCAAAACTTGTTGCCAAGAATATTTTTAGTCGGCCCATTTTGAGACAAGCAAAACACGGACTCAATTTAAACTAAAATGTGGAATTTTCCCTTAAGAAAGTCGCCTCTCAATCTATCATAGGGAAACATCAACCCGGTTCAACACAAAAAATAAATAAAAGAAATAATAAAAAGAAAACAATTTGCTCCTTGGGAAAGAACTGTGGTATGAAGAAAATCCTTAAATTTTATTCACTACTCTACTATTAACAAGGTGATCAAAATTAAAGCGCTCATGAATCTATTTGAAAACAAGCCTTGGCGAAGGCACTAGCGCATTTGCAAAGCACGAATAGTGAAACAATTGTGCATGTAGAACTAACTCAGTGATATTACAACTACAACAATTTATTAAGCTCGACAAGGGCACAGTTTAAGCATTAAAAAATTAAAAAGGCCCAGCAATGGAAATATCACAATAATCCAAATCATGCCAAACAAGAGCCAAATAAATTGTCTAACAGGAAACAAATAAGGCCCGACAAGGGCAATAAAAGTTATATCTCAATGCCCAACACGGGCAACCAAAAACAATAATCAATAATGCACTACCTTTCCCACAAAAATAAAGCATTTCCCTCAATGCTTAAGCTTAAACAAGTAAGGGAGCAGTGAGAAAACTCCCTGTATGGGCTACTCCTCCTCATCCTCCTCCTGCTGTACCGGCTCTGAACTGGTGCCTGCTATGCCCATGTGAGAATGTGAAGTATGCCGTGACTCATAGAGAACCTTCTAAAATACTAGGTACTGAGCATCTTCAAGCTCCTCATCATCGCCACCCAAGGTAGCAAGCAATGCATCAATGGGTCCAGAAGTGGGATAAGGTGCTACTATCGCAGTTTCAAAAGCACTCAAATCAGCATCACCCATCGGTGCCTTTCCTTTGTCCTTGTCAAAATCCTTTCATATATCCACTACAAAACTCTCAATAACATCCATCCTCTTGCATAGGTATGTCATATTGCTCACTACTTCCTTCATAGCCTTCTTTACTGCCTTCTGAATCATATCGGGCAGCTTCTCAGCCAATTGCCTATCATGAGAGTAAGTCCTGTCAACTAGCTTTTGAAAGCTTGTCGGTGTTGAGAATGATGATGATAGTGAACTGTAGGATTTTGTGGCTCTGCAGGAGTAGGTACATCCGAGCCTGATCTAGAAGGAGAAGAAATAGTGGGCTCAATAGTGGTGTCCTCTATCTGGACATCAGCAAAGGGCTGCATTTTGCGCCTCCTCATCCTAGAGGCATCCATATATATCTTGTTCCCAAGGTCAATAAAACCAATCGTAGGAGTAGAGGCATCAAATATAAAGTACGGGATTCCATCCTTAGCACAAAGCTTACTATTGAGCACAGGGAAGGGGAATAAATCACCACTCCGACGTGATTTTCTTTTTATCACCACCGCTGTGATCTCCCCAAAGTAAACATGTGCCCCTGACATGATGGAGGCTACTAGAATAGAGCCCTCTTGTGTAATCTTCTAATCATTCTTAGAAGGTAAGAAGCGGAAGCAGACAAAGTCATACCATAGGAATTCCTCAAAATACAAAGTCTGGCGTGGAATAGTGCCCCCTATAGTTATGCCAATGGGAGTCCCAGAAGCAATTATAGTGGAAGCCAGCAAAGTGGTTTATCCTCAGAAAGAACCTTAGCCCAATATTCATGTGCAGGCCCGATTGGGTTACCCAGTACATGGCGTTCATAGCAACTGGTATGATGTGAATTTCCTTGACCCTGAACTCTTACTGAGTCCAAGAAAGGGTAGTCATCCACATTACTTGTGTACCCTATCGAGTCCTTATTGGCCTGGTAAGAGACAAAAAATTCACTGACCATCTCGACATGATAACCTCCTTGCACCTCTAGGAATAGGAACCATTTGCGGGTAGTGAATTATTGGTGGATGTTAGGTAGATCAGCCCTAACTGCTACAAGGGTGAAGGTCCTCTTCTTATCTTTGTCGTAAATGGCTTTCATGCCCTCTACCCTAAAGCAAATCCTGTCCTCCTTCGAAATATGCACAGGAGGAGGTGATGGGGCAGCAACGGGGGCTTTCTTCCTGCCCTTGAATGTGGAAGTGGAGGTAGAAGGAGTTGGGGGCCTTCTTGTACTGCGCCCTGAATTTCCCCTACCAGAAGACATTTTCTACACAAGGATATTGTGAGTACTCAATAGAAATAGCAAAATCTTTTTAATATTTTGAAATGATAAAAAAGAAAAAATGCACTAAGAAGTTAACAAACAAAAACAAAATGGAATGAAAAAGAGAAGAAAAACACATCACGTGACTGCTGGCATGTGCGAGTCACATACGAGCCATACATGGGGTTGTGCGCTTTGCATGTGGCTTCGCACATGCAAATAAAAACCTGAGAAGATGCAGCATTAAGGTGCAAAGTCTTGTGCATTTTGCCTCAGCCATTGCGCATATCGCACAAGCCTTCACACTTCCAAACAATGAATATGAACCTTTAGTGCAGGCATGCGATGCCTTTTGCATTTTACAGGTGGAGATCTATGGGTCGTATGCGAAACACACAAGGAAATTGTAGGAATTTTGCAATTCCTAATTTTTATATGTGTTACCTATGTGACTCCCAGAGCAATACCTATGGAATGCACGTGCAACAAGGCTATAAACACCAATTTTTAGTATTGCCTAGGCATGAATTGACCACAACCAAGCTATCCAGGTACTCATACTTCCCTAGAAAAACTTCTAACACAATTAAAAAACAAAAATTAGCTTAACAATTTCTCTTAAGAAGGACATTACCCCATCTATCATCGGGAATATCAAGCCTTCATGAAAAGCACATAGGCACATTCAATCGCAAATAATTCACTCCTCTCAACCAAAGCGCTCACCGAAAAATTATATTCAGTTGAAATAACACACAGGCGTAGTGGTTCATATGCAACTTTCAGCCTAAACAACATTATTCAACCAAAACCTTGCAAAGATGACAATTAGCACTTAAGAATAATGTCATCCTATCTATCATAGGGCCAAACCATGTATCAACTCAAGTGGATTACTCAGACTTCACCCAAAAACACAAAATTTAGGGCTAAATTTTAACACAAGTTACATGCATCAATATAAAATCAAGATCTACCAAGTTTTTATCAGGCAAAATCAATAATAAGCCCCAAAATTGGGTCGCAAAATTCAGATCTCACCTAAAATTAATATGGAAGGTTAAAATAGCATGCTTCACAAAATTGTTCCTAATCTACTTAAAGACATGGATTTAACATTGGAAAACTTACTACAAGTGAAAATAAGAGAGGAAAAAGCAAAACTTTGAGCTTTAAGTGCCCAACAATGGTGACCCAACTTTTTGCCTGGAAAAAAAAGAGTGACCGATGGCGGTGAGTGGTGAAGAAGTTTGAGTAAGAGGGAAGAAGATTTTAGGGAAAGTTTGGAGGATTGAGTGAATTTTGGGAGAGAGTAATAGACGTTTTGTGTGAGTTATAGGAGAGTAGAAGGTGGGGGTGATGGTTTATAAGAGAAAAAGAAGAAGAAATATCGTGGGTCAATTTTTGGGTCAGGTCAGTCAGTGGGTAGGTCAACAAAATTTTTAGAAATTTACCTTAGTGTGACGCGATATTCAATTCACAAATGACAATATGCATCTCACATGTCACTTCACACGTGACGTTGGGAGTCTAAATTTTTGCCCAGCTTTCTGGTTCGACATGTGATGGAGGTGCGACGTGCAAAATGGAATGTGTGATTAGCACCTCCAATTGCACGTCACCTCCACTATTTCTTTTTCTTCTCAGTTCATTAGTCATGGGTGTGATGCCATATGTGACTCGTAGAATGTGATGTGCAAGCTGCATGGTCCTTTGCACATGCCCTCTGGTCTTTCTCTTCCACTTAGTCCTTTTCCAATATACATGAATTCCTAAAACACACCAAAAACAAAAAAAAGGGTAAAAGAAATGAATTAAAAACACTTGGGTTGCCTCTAAAGAAGAACTTGATTTTAAGTTGCGGCATGATGATAGTACCTCAATCTCTCAATCATTATCGGGGAGTGATAAATTGGTAATCTACGAACTTATTGAGCCTTTATTCATGAATTATTACCATGCTTTGATAAGAATTAGAGGTACTTATTGCTTTTATTGATGAAAATGCAGCTACTCTTGGTCTAGAGAAGAAAACAAAGGAATTGAACCTAAGAGCTCAAAAAGAAGTTGAAATGTAAAGGTGATCGAAAATAAGGAAGAAACAGTCGAGGGGTGCAAGCCGCACAATACAACATATGAACTACACCCCCGTTGCACCTCACTGCACAAACAACTATCATCACTGGTTGGAGAAACAAGCAACATGCGAAGTGCCAAACCAAAGGTGCAATCACACGTCGATCGCACCAACCTTCAGGGACATTTTTGTCCAAAGCCATATGACGTATTGGGAAGCTTCTAAAACCCATTTTGGGGTGTGTACCTGATATTGAATTTTAGTTTTACTTTCCCCAATGAAGATATTGAGAGTACACTTTTCTCTCTTTATCTTCTCCAATTGAAGTCACCATTTTGTAAGGATTTGGAGATTAGCTTTGATTATGAATGGAATTATGGGTAACCCATTTGGTATATCTTCTTATTTCCTTAATATGAGTAGTGATGAGTCAGCAATATACCAACTCACTTAGCCTTAAATCATGAATTATTTCCATGTCTTGATAGGATTTAGAGGTTCTTATGGCCTTTATTGACATGAATGTAGGTACATTTGTACAAGAGAAGTACACAAGGAAATGGACCCAAAAGAGCTAAAAGGAGTTGAAGTGTGAAGTTGATTGGAAGAGACGAAGGTTCTGTGGTGAGATGCAGACCTCGTGCCATATGCACAACATGAGGTGCAGTCCGCACCATCCTCCACAGTAAGCTCATAAGAGAAGAGAAGTATGTACTTAGGGGTGCGGCCACCGTGCGACACACATAAGGCCTGGTGCGAACCGCACCCCACTTCACAGGATGACTGAAGTTCAGCAAAGTTTCTGGTCCACTTTTGTAGAGCTGTGTGATGCACCCAATGTGACATGCAAACCGCATGTCGTGCCACACAAATTCGGAAAGGCATTTTTTCCATCTTTGTATGACAAATTGGGAACTTTCTAAAACCCATTTCAGGAACAATTTTCATAGTTTTAAATAGTTTTCAGTTTTTTAAGCAAGTTTCTCTCCCAAGACAAGAAAGAGGATTTCAATCCATTCTTTCAATCTTCAACCTTGGGCTTATAAAATTGAGCTTGGATATTGGATTTTTTCTATAATTAATGAAAAGGAATTTGAATTTACCTATGGGTATACTTTCTTCTTCCTTTAGCATGAGTGGCTAAGTTTCCTTGTCTAGGGATGTGTTGATGATGGGTACTTAATAAAAGAGTATGGGTCTTACTTATTTGTGTTTATAATTGCTAATATGATATGGGTCTAGTGATTTCACCATATTTTAACTCTAAAATTGATGGTTGCAAATATTGATTTACTTTACTCGGTTGTGTTCTTTCTTGAGAAAGGGATTTACAATTTTGGATGTGAAATTGCTAGTGGGTACTTGGGATTCCACTTAGATTGAGACTAGAAATAGTTTAATTTGCCAGAAACACCCATTTAAGGGTCTAAACTAGAAGTAGTGTGACCTCCATAAGCATATGTTTGCTGGTTTATGCCTAAACGATAGTGTTTGAACAAAAACTGTTGGAAAAATGATTGTTTGATCGAGAGATTAACAAGCATGCGTAAAACCAATGCTACCTATGCTAGTTAGCAAGAGTTTATGCAAATGATAAAGTACCTTGACCCATATTCAAGTCCCATTAGAACCACATCCCTAGTCTTCCTCTCTCTATTGTTTACACCTTACACTTTTACTTATTGCTTTGTTTGGAATTTGAATTGTGATGGATTTTGAATTCCCCCTTTTAAAATTATTTGTTGTTTGGACAATCTACTCTCGTTGTGAATTCTTTTCTACAATCTCTTTGTCTAAGCTCCAATTCTTTGTGGGATTGACCCCGACTCGCATCGGGTAATATAAAGTATATTTTTCTTAACAATCGTCGATACCTCCATCTTGGAGAGTACATTTGAGTATTATAAAAAATGGAGCTATTGCTGGGGAATTGTGTTTGAATAGCCTTTTTGATTGTGAATTGAAATCACCTTGTAGAGTGTTTGTTCTTTTTATTTGGTTTGTTATTTGTGATTGGCTGCAGGTAGACATTCCTCAAGCACCTATGCCCAATACTTCTCACTCAACCCATGTGCACTTAAGAATGAGATATTATTAGACATGAGTTGGATATTTGGGGAGCCGAGGGAGCAATGGGTCCGACCTCTGCTAAAGGGATTGACGATTGGGTTAAGAGTGGTGCGGGAAGGGATAGAGAGGTATCAATCGCCACCACACTTCTTGAATTCATGGCAATGAGCATAGTGAATCACCATCTTGAAATAGTCAATACCATTGGTGTTGTTGGGGTCGTGAGGCTAGTGGAAGAAGTAGATGGTTCTAATGAAGAAAGAGAAAGGGAATCCTCGGCAGACCACGAGATAGGTTCCCATGGAAATCCCCAAAGTGTGGGGAGACAATATCATAGGAGTCAAGGCTAGAACAAACAAAATAGTTGCTCTAGAATTGAAAGTATGCTCGTGAGGGTGTTGGAAAAGGTAAAGTCCACTGACGGAGTCGTAAGTAAGCTGAGATATGATCTTGGGAGCCTTTCCCAAACTGTACAATCACACTCCATTGCCATTGAACTTCTTGAAGAGAGAATGGTTTGGCTCACCTCTCAATTCAACTCTATGCAAGTGGAGAGAGGTAAAGGAAATGAAAATATAAGGGACTCAACCGATCCTATTGAAGTTGCGATACCAAATATGAGTAAGCCTAGAAACAAGAGGGCTTAGAGAAAAAGGGTTGTCCCAACCTACACATCACAAGAAAAAGGTGCCTAAAGTTTGCAAATGTTTTCCTAAATGTCCACCACCTTTTCCCCAGCGTTTAATGCAAGACAAAGAGAATGAGCACGCGAGAGAGTTTAACCCTATGGTGGAAAGGATCATTGTCAACATTTCATCAAGTAGTGCTCTCAACATAATGCCCAAGTATGCCAAGTTTGTAAAATAAATGTGCACGACATATAACTTTGGAAGATGGTGGGATGTCCCCTGAAAGTAGTGCAATAATATCGGGCAACTTTGCTAATGATGGGGTGACGATGGGTGTATGCACTTTCTGTGATGCAAAGGGAATGCACAAATCCACAAAAGTGGTGTGTGATGAATATTCAAAGGTAAATCTAACATCAATGACCACCTTTTGGAAATTGCAACTTGGGCAACCCACCATCACAGATATGAGACTTTTTATTGTGGATCGATCAGTAAAGCACCCCGTGGGGGTTGGTTACAATATTTTGGTGAAGGTGGGTCAGTTTGTGTACCCTATGGATTTTGTTGTGCTGGATTGTAATGGGGGCTTTGAGATACCAATTATTTTGGGGCAACCAAGTCTAAAAACAGGGCGCATTTTAAATGAAATAAGTTTGAGTGAGTTCAAATTCTCCGTGAATGAGGAAGAAACAATGTTTGACCTCTGTAGGACCATGAAACAATTGAATGACCTTCAAATGGCTTTTGGAATTAACAAGATTGAGGAAAGTGTTGACCTACACAAGAAAGAGGGGTTTGTAGATGAAGCATTCGAAGCGGTGTAATTAAATTATGATCGTGAGGGGGTAGAAGAATATGATGAGATTTGTTGTGCATTAGTGGGAATGGTTCCTACTCCTACCCCCCAAAGAAGCTTGATCTTTATTTGAAAAATAGGCAAATACCTTTTTCTAAACCTTCAATTATTGAACCACCCACATTGGAGCTCAAGCCGCTACCATCTCACTTGAAGTATGCTTACTTGGGTGCTAATAAAACCTTGCCAGTTATGATCTCTAACAAGTTGAGTGACAAACAAGTGGAGGCATTGCTCGGAGTGTTAAAGAAATGCATTCGTGCCATTGGGTGGACTATTGTCGATATAATTGGCATACCCCAGGGGATATGCACGCACATGATAAATCTCTCAGAGAAAATCACCCCTTTCATTGAGCACCAATGAAGGCTAGAACCCACCTATCCAAGAGGTGGTGAAGAAGGAAATTATTAAGTGGTTAGATGCTGGAGTGGTCTTCCCTATCTCTGATAGTACTTAGGTAAGTCCAATGCAATGTGTGCCAAAGAAGGGTCGTATCACTGTTGTACTGAATGGAGGGTGTGTATGGATTACCAGAAATTGAACTCATGGACGAAGAAGGATCACTTCCCTCTACCGTTCATGGATCAAATGCTAGGTAGGCTGGCTGACCGTGGTTTTTATTGCTTTCTTGATGGTTATTCCGGCTACAACCAGATCTCAATCACCCTGGAAGATCAAGAAAAGACAACCTTTACATGCCCTTATGGAACTTTTGCATTCAAAAGAATGCCCTTTGGACTTTGCAACGCCCCGTCTACCTTCAAATGGTGCATGATGTCTATATTCTCAGATATGGTCAAAGATACTATGGACATCTTCATGGATGACTTCTCAGTAATTGGGGATGAGTTTGTGATTGTTTAGAACACTTAGAAGAAGTGCTTAAATAATGCGAGGAAACAAACCTCGTGTTAAATTAGGAGAAATGCCATTTTATGGTAAACAAAGGGATAGTTTTGGGACACAAAATATACGAAAAATGGTTTGAGGTTGACCAAGCTATAATTAAAGTCATATCAAGCTCCGTCCTTTGAATCCTATAAAAGGGATAAGGAGATTTCTTAGTCATGCCAGGTTCTATAGGCGCTTCATCAAATACTTCTCGAAAGTGGCTTATCCTTTGTATAAGTTGCACAAAAAAACCATGTTCGACTTTGATAGTAGTTGCATGAAGGCCTTCCTTACTTTTAAAAAGAACTTAACTTCAACCCCCATCATCATTGCACTGAATTGGACAAAACTATTCAAACTTATGTTCAATGCTAGTGGTGTAGTGTTAGTGTACGTGGTTATGCAAGTAATAAAGTGACTCTTGCGAGCCGAATATCGATCCCATAGGGACTTTGTGTTTAGCAAACAATCCAATCTTAATTAATATTATTAAAGTTGAACAAATGCTCTTCATAATCAAGAGTTGAACTTTATTTTATAACTACAGACTAGAATTAACGACGATATGAATATAGGATTGAAAAAAATATATGGAGAGTTCCAGGGTTGAGGCATTCACTACCCAATCATGCTTAACTATGATTTATAGCCAGTGTTGGTGTTTATCATGATTTTTGATTTACGGGGTTGATATTATAACCCGAGAATGGTCATCCTCTAATTCATCTACCCAAAATAATTTCACAACTACATCATTAAGCGGAGATGTGAGTATCTACTTTCGATGCATTCAACTATCTTCCCGTTTTATTAATCAAGTGGGGCGATTAGGTATATCTCTATTCTAACCGCAAATCATTCTTTACAATTGCTAACTAACAACACAAGATATGATCCACACCTCTTACATTCTTCATTCCGTCTCTTAACTTCTATGTTCAATTTGTTTTGAGACTTAGATGTATCCTAAAGTTCATAATGCTTTAGAATACTTAAAACAAGAAGGTAAGAACAACCACAAGACATGCTAAACATTTAAGCGAACTATAAAACAATAATCAAGCAATCATATTATAGCCTCAACCCAAGAAAGAGGGTGTATATCCACTCATAGTCATACAACAAATCTCCATAAATGAGTTCATCAATTAGAAGTACAAGAAAGAAAAGTTAAAGAACAAAGAACCCTAGTTTGAGCTCCTTGATGTCTTGTCTTCTCTCCAATTCCTGTGTACTTCCAAGGATATGTGTAAATGTGGCTAAGTACTCCTTATATAGTGTTTTAGGTCGTCCATAGTCTTCCCCATAAGGAACATATGCATTTACAACTTTGCCCCCAAATCAAACCAAGTTAAAACCTGATTTTGGACGTTTTAGGGGGGAGGGGTCGCGTCGCGTGGCTGGCCACGTGGCCAAAACAGTGGAACTCCGCGATGGGGTGTGCGAGGATGAGCCTCCACCTCAGCCTTGAGGGGTACGGCGCATGGCCCTCTCCAAACTGGAAGGTTCATCCTCCTTTCGCTCTCTTCTTCTCGTGCACTTGTTCCTTGATTCCCCACTTATTGTGGCTTGTTTGTAGGATTTATTTAGCTTCCATATATCCTCCAATGGTCTCCTACATCAATTCATAACACACAGTAGTCCATACAACACAATAGAGCTCATCAGAGTACACTAGAATACGCATAGCTCAAGCTAGGAAGACTAGTTTCTCGTCTAAACTCTATTTGATAATTTTGACTATTGACTTGTTTCAAATGCATCTTAAACATTTTAAACATGTACTTTATCAACCAAATACACAAATACACAATATATACCTCAATAACACATCAAGTTATCCTCAAAACTAAGCTAAACGCACGTAGATAATGACACTTAGGTGCATAAATACGCCTAAGATCACCACCCCGCACTTAAAACCTTGTTTGTCCTAGAACAACTCTTTACATTAATCACAATGAAGGAAGACTCAAACATCCCTATTAAAACTAAGAAACTCAAGCTAGAACTATAATGACCACATGAATAGCAAGTTCTACATTCGGCATGCCATATTACAACTAGAATCACATGACTACTACTTCAAAATATCATAGCCTCAAGAATTGACTCTTATCAGTTGAAACATTCATGCATAATACTCAACAAAGAGATCATATAAGACACCTATCTATCATCAAACAAGCACCCTCACCACAATAGCGTTACCCATATTTAGTCACACATATGCAAGTTATCACAAGAATGGGTGTAAGAATCAAATTTTGCTCACTCTCACATAGATTTCACATGTCACATAAGATAAACCATATGCTTTCCCATAGTGTAGTACTCCACTAATGTCAGAATGTCAAAGCTCAAGATCAAGTAGAACTTTAAGGGTTGGAATGTAGGCTAAGGGACGAGTAGGAACTATTTGTTCAAAAATAGTGACTATCTTCCGTAAGCGCTTTAATACACCACAGTTTCCATCAAACTTATCTACCACCAACCTATTTTAAACCATTATTATCTTCCCGACTTTCTTTTGTTTTCCCCCATCTTTTTAAGCTAGCTTACACATCATTAATAGGGAGTATTTGCTATCAACACATGATTTAATTTTTCTTTCATTCCATTACTCCCTACCAACCAACACATAAATATTTTCACACACCAAAAGCTATTTCCTTAGGGCTTCACTTTCACTTTTCCCTTCCTCAATCTTACACTTCTTAACATCTTAATTTTTCAACTAAAGCGCTTAGGACTTTTTGATCAAATTGTGGGCAATTGAAAGAAAAGGAATAAGATATACATGAGGCTATCACAGAATAGACTAAAGGCTCAACGGTGCTAGCTAAGGACATGCACAAAGGGTAGATAAAGAGGGTATAAGGCATGGCTATCAAAGAAATGCCTATAGCATCTCCTAAACTCAACATTCTTTATTTCACTTTGCAAACACACGAGGCAAGTTCTAGACACCACAATGTAACATGGAATAACAAAAACCTCACTCACACATGGCACATGTTCAAATCAAGTAGGCTACCTATAGACTCTCAACCAAGCAATCACATGAATTCACATTTAAGCCAACATCACACAAGAGTTAAATAAAAGAGCCTAGGTGTCTTATAGTAGTCGTTCAATCTTTCGAATCATGCCATAGAATTCAACACCAACTTGTAACAAGTAATCATGTGCCGAACCTAGCAAGAGCATATCTAATTACTCCTAAAAATAAAAAATAAAAAAATTTACTCATAAAAATCAAAAAGGATACTAGGTTCAAATGGCTTCCCCCAGGAAAAGAACCGAAAAGAAAAACTGCGGGTGGGTGAAGTGTGCTTCTACTAAAACAACAAAGATAACATATTTTTGTAATTTTTTTCAATTTAATCAAAAACATGCAAATAAATAAAAGTAGACACCCTATAGCGCATTTCACCTTAAGCCAATCGGAAGATTTCCCAACCCCACACTAAGAACCATACATTGTCTCCAAAGTATAAATTAAACGTAAAGTTGGAAATACTCCATGAGGCCTCTAGGCCTAGCTAGTAGCATCATGTCAATAATTGGGGTCCGGAGGACCCCACATTTAGTGTGTTCTATGCTCCTTAACTAAGATCTCTGGTACTTAAACTTTCCTTCAACCTGTTGACACAACACAAAAACAACACCAAAAGTGATAATAAAGAAAAACTAAAAAGAATAAAAATCCTACCTTATCTTGGGTTGCCTCCCAAGAAGTGCCTGATTTACCATCGCAGCACGACTCAGATTACCACTTTCATATCCATTCTCTCATCTTCTTCCTCCTTCTCAGGGCCCATCTTTTCCTTCTTTTCAGACATCTCTTGTGCTCACACTCTAGGTCTAAGGCCTTCCTTACATTTACCTTCTCAAAATTTTGTTCAGGTCTCTCAGGTTCATGCTCTTTTGGCAATTTGGGCATCTTAATGGGAGAGTCCGAAGAGGTAAGTACAGGTACGCTCTTCTCTACCCCACACTCATCCACTTCCATAGCTGTGATTATGCATAGATCCTTGTAGTGTGAGGGTGTGTTGAGTGATGTGTACACTCTAAAGACCACTTATTCATCATTTAGTCTCATATTGAGTGTTCCTTCTCTCACATCAATCAGTTCTCCACCGGTAGCTAAGAATGGACGTCCCCATATGATTGGTCCCCTTTCATCTACATCATAATCAAAAACAATAAAGTCAGCACTAATAATGAACTTACCAACCTTGATTATAACATCCTAAATGATTCCTTTGGGGATCACTCTGGTTCTGTCCGCCATCTGTAGTACAACTAAGAAAGGTCTCAGCTTCCCCAACCCAAGAGTCTTAAACAATGAAAGGGGCATCAGATTTATGCTCGCCCCCAAGTCACTCAAGGCTTGAACAACATCACTTTCACAAATTTGTATGGGGAGGGTGAAGCTCCCAGGATCCTTGATCTTTTTGGGAATATTGCTCTTCACCATAGAACTACACTCTTCAACAAGTACCACAGTCTCAATGTCTGCAAAACTTCTTTTATTTGCCACCATATCCTTCAAGTATTTAGCATACTTAGACATTCCCTGCAAAATATCTAACAAAAGAAGGTTAATGTGAAGTTCTCTGAACATGTCAAAGAACTTCTTAAAACATACATCCTCTTTGGATTTCTTCAGCTTTTGTGGAAATGGTGGTGGCGGTCCATTTTGAGGCTGCTCAAGTGTCTTCTTATTAGGATACTCAGACTTCCCCTTTGTGCCAGCTTCTTTAGCTTCAGCCTACTTTCCTGTCTGGTTGGAAGTGGTTAACTCCCCTAGCACCTCATGATTTTTCTTTAGGGTTACATCATTCAAATCTCTACTACTCCTCAAGGTGATTGTTATAACTTGCTTTGGCTTTTCTATATCATTAGGCAAACCCCCTTGAGGTCTTGTATTTTGAGACTGAGCTAGCTGTCCCATTTGAACTTTTAATGCTTCATGGCTAATTGCTTATTTTTTATGTCAGTCACCATATTTGCTTGCTCCACAGCAATCTATTCCTGATTAGCCATGATCTTCTTCAACATTTCCTCAATATTGCTGGCCTGAGTGTTGTTCTGTGCAACTTGCTGCAGTTGAGCCTGATTACTGCACCAAGAGTAGTTGGGCTGACCCTGCTAATTTTGGTTGTAGGCATTACTATATTTTAGATTTCTTTTCTGTGCATTACCTTTAAAGTTTACCGACTCCGGATTTACTCCACATAAGTCTACCGAATGACCACTCAAACCACAAGTTTTGCACCAAGTCTGAACTTTTTGCACTGTATAAACATGCGCTTGAGGTTGAGTCGCACTCAACTTATTGAACTGAGCCATCATCTAGGTCTAAAAACTGGCCAACTGCAACGCTTATGCTGTGACACTATCTAATTCAATCATACATGACGACTTCTTTACTGTATTTTTGTACATGTCACCATTCCACTCTGGATTACCTTGTGCGATACGGTTGAGGAGAGTATATAGCTCATCATAGGGTTTCGCCAATGCTTGATCACCTCCCGCTGAATCTAGAAAAAGTTTCATATTATGGTCAAGACTTTCTACAAAAGTGTGAGCTAATACCTCATTCGTCTGCTGGTGATGTGGGTAATCCCTAAGAAGAGACTTGAATCTCTCCCATGCATGATAGATATTCTCGTTTGATTTCTGCTTGAAGCTTAGAATCTCACTCCTCAACTTTGCAATTTTGCCTGAGGGAAAGAATATGATGAGGAACTTCTTTGCTAAATTATCCCATGCTGTGATCAAATTTGAAGGTTCTGCCTTCAACCATTTCTTTGCTTCTCCAAACAGTGAGAATGGGAAAAGTGTGAGTCTCAGGTAGTCTATGGAGACTCCTTCAGGAATGAATGTGTCACTGACCTCCAAAAAATTCTATAGATAAACCTGTGGATCCTCATGTGACAAGCCTGTAAACTGTCCACTTGTGTGCAACAATTGCACCATATTCTACTTCAGTTCAAATTTGCCTCATGTTGTTGGCTTTTGAATGCAGGAGGTGACATTGGTTGCGAGTGGGATTGCCACTTCGCACACTATCCTATGAGATGGTGGTGGTTCCCCTGCCATAACTGCATGAATAGTCTCTGCCGGTTGAACTTGTTGGTTTTGATTGAGATGTGTTGCTTCTCTCAATGCTTCGTGCAAGTGTTGCTCAGGTTCAGGAAGTGGGTCAACCAGTTCCTCTTCCCTTGCCAACTTGCTCAAGATTAGAACCTGTACCTGCAAGTTGAGTATCTAAGATCAAGTTGTTAGCACTTATAAAACAAAATAGTAAAAACTAATATAGACATTTGCTAATTTTCAAGTCCCCGGCAACGGCGCCAAAAACTTGTTTGCTCCCTGGCACACACACAAGTGTACGTGGTCGTGCAAGTAAGAAAGTGGCTCTTGCGAGCAGAATATCGATCCTACATGGACTTGGTGTTTAGCAAATGATCAAATCTTAATTAATACTATTGAAGTTGAACAAATGCGATTCGTAACCAAGAGTTGAACTTTATTTTATAACGACAGACTAGAATTAACGACGATATGAAGAAAGAATTGAAAACAATATATGGAGAGTTTCAGGGTTAAGGCATTCACTACATAATCATGCCTAACTCTAGTTTATAGTCGGTGTTGGTGTTTATCGCGATTGTTTATTTACGGGGTTGATATTATAACCCGAGAATGGTCATCCTCTAAGTCATCTACCCAAAATAATCTCACAACTACATCATTGAGCGGGGATGTGAGTCTTTGCTTCATATGTATTCAACTATCTTCCCATTTTACTAACCTAGTGGGACGATTAGGTATATATCTATCCTAACCGCAAATCATTCTTTACAATTGCTAACTAACAAAACAAGATATGATCCACACCTCCTATATTTATCATTCCGTCTCTTAACTTCTATGGTCAATTCATTTTGAGACTTAGATGTATCCTACAGTTCATGATGCTTTAGAATAGTTAAAACAAGAATGTAAGAACAACCACAAGACTTGATAAGTAATTAAGCCAACTATAAAACCATAATCAAGCAATCATGTTGTATCCTCAACCCTAGAAAGAGGGTTTTTATCCATTCATATTCATAGAACAAATCTCCATAAATGAGTTCATCAATCAAAAGTACAAGAAAGAAAAGTTAAAGAATAAAGAACCCTAGTTTGAGCTCCTTGATGTCTTGTCTGCTCTCCAATTCGTGTGTACTTCCAAAGATGTGTGAAAATTTGGCTAATTACTCCTTATATAGTGTTTTAGGTCGTCCACATGCTTCCCCATACGAAACATATGCATTTACAACTTTTCCACCAACTCAAACAAAGTTAAGACCCAATTTTGGACGTTTTGGTGGGGGGGAAGGGTCGCGTTGCATGGCCAAAACAGTGGACCTACACGATGGGGGGGTGACAGTATGAGACTCCACATCAGACTTATCGGTCGCGAGTCATGGCATCCACCTTAGCCTTGAGGGGTGCGGCGCATGGCCCTCTCCAAATATGAAGGTTCATCCGCTTTTCGCTCTCTTCTCTTCGTGCACTTGTTCCTTGATTCCCCACTTCTTGTGTCTTGTTTTTAGGCTTCATTTGGATTCCATATATCCTACAATGGTCTCCTACATCAATTCATAACACACATTAGTTGATACGACGTAATAGAGCTGATCAGAGAACACTAGAATAAGCATAGCTCAAGCTAGCAAGGCTAGTTTTCTCGTCTAAGCTCTATTTGATCATTTTGACTCTTGAGTTGTTTCAAATTCACCTTAAACACTTTAAAAATGTACTTTATCAACCAAATACACACATACACAATATATACCTCAATAACATATCAAGTTATCCTTAAAACTAAGCTAAACGCGCATAGATAATGATGCTTAGGTGCATAAATACGTCTTATACATGTAGCTTTAGGGGATGTACTTAGTAAACAAAGAGAGAAACTCTTTCACCCAATCTACTATGCGAGAAAAACATTGAATATGTCTCAAACAAATTACACCGTGATGGAACAAAGTTGTTGGCTGTAGTCTTTGCCTTTGAAAAGTTCTTGGCATATCTTTTGGGGACCAAAGTGGTAGTTCACACTGACCATGAGGAAATACGATACTTGATGACTAATAAACATGCAAAGCCTCAGCTAATTCATTGGGTGTTACTCCTCCAAGAGTTTGATTTTGAAGTAAAAGATCGGAGGGGATGTGAGAATCAAGTGGTTGACCATGTATCAAGACTAGAAGCAGAGGGAAGGCCCATAGGGGAACTTGAGATAAAAGACTCATTCCCCCACGAGCACATTTTGGCTGCTTTGCTTGATCTTACACCATGGTTTGCGGATTTTGCTAACTTTTTAGCGAGTGATTTGCTTTCAGATGGTTTGAATTCACACTAGAAAAAAAAGTTCTTTCATGATGCCCAGAAGTACTATTGGGATGAGACTTACCTATTTAAGATTTGTGCCGATGGAATGATTCAGTGTGCATCCTTGAAATTGAGATGATGTCGATTCTTGAGGCATGCCACTCTTCACCTGTTGATGGTCACCATGAGGGTATGTGCACGGCTTCAAATATGTTACAATATGGATTTTATTGGCGACTCTCTTTTAAGAAGCTCATGATGTGGTGAAGGTATGTGACAGATGTCAACGTGAAGAGGGCGTATCTTTGTGCCATGAACTCCCATTAACACCAATCCTTGAAGTGGAATTATTTAACGTGTATGGTATTGATTTCATGGGTCCATTTGTAAGTTCGTATGGAAATACCTTCATCCTTGTGGCTGTGGACTACATCTCCAAATGGGTTGAAACTATGGCATTACCAAACAATGAGGGAAAAAGCATCACAACTTTTCTAAAGAAGCATATATTCACCCGATTTGGCACCCCCCATGCCATCATTAGTTATGGGGGAAAACATTTCTGCAACAAGTTGTTTAGCGCTCTCCTAGAGAAGTATGGATTCAAGCATTAAGTTGCCACCCCCTACCACCCACAAACAAGCGAACAAGTTGAGGTATCCAATAGGGAGATCAAGTCTATTCTTACAAAGTTGGTAAACGTCCATCAAATGGATTGGTCCCAAAAGTTGGATGATGCCCTATGGGCCTACAGAACTGCATACAAGACCCCAATTGGTAAGTCCCCCAATCAAATGGTCTTTGGAAAAGCTTCCCATCTCCCAGTAGAATTTGAGCATAAATCTATGTGGGCTTTGAAGAGGCTAAACTTAGATTTGGAAAAGGCTGCCCATGCTAGAGCTGAGGGCCTCAACGAAATGGATGAGTTTCGAATGAGGGCATATAAGGGTGCGTCAATTTATTAAGCATGCATGAAGCGCTATCACGATCAGCAAATGCTCAAGCGAGAATTTGTTCCCTGGAGATTGGGTCCTTTTGTTCAACTCTAGACTCCGAATCTTTCCAGGGAAGTTGAAGTCCAAATGATCTGGACCTTTCAAAGTGTATCAAGTATTTTAATTGGTGCAATAGAGCTTGAAGCTGAGAACGGTTAAACTTTTAAAGTGAATGGGCAGAGAGTGAAGAAGTACTTGGGCATACCAGAGGAAGTCACACTCCTCAAAGCCATTACCTTGATGAGACTTAAAGGAAAGGTACCATCATCGAGCCATGACATTAAACCAAGCGCTTCTTGGGAGGCAACCCAATCTTTCACCTTTACTTTCTGTATTTTTTCTTTTTGGTGTTATTTGGTGTGTTGTTTTTGTTGGCTTCGTAGTTAGAAACCAAGCAAAAGATGTTAGAGAAATCTTTTGGACGTGCACTGCACTATGCGATCGCATGTCACACTGTGCGTATCACATAAAACTTCGCATGGGGAGATAGATCACTAGTGGAATTTTATAAAGATGAAACCTTGGTATGCGCCTGGCGTGCAGACTGTATTTCCAAATGTGCACGTCGCGCACTGGTTCCACACCACCAACCAGAATGCTTGTAGTTTCACCAAAAGAAATGAGCCCTCTATATGACTGTTGGGGCGATCTCACATCACAAAGTGCATATCGCATATCCTTCGCACAGTAGCAGCCAGAACACTGGCACCAAAATCCCATATGCTCGTGCATCCACTGATGCAGTTTGCCCCATAGCGTGTACGTTTCGCACAAGGTTCCAGAGAGTGCCCTCTTCCTTAACACTCTAATTTCATTGAGTAAAATGCCCCATTTGTGTTTGGGGGTTCTTTAAATTTGGTAATAACCTTGTTAATGGTAGTTTAGAAATAAACTCCGAGGGTTTTCTTAATACCACAGTTCTTTCTCAAGGAGGAAATATTTTCCTTCTTTTTTTTCTTTTGTTGTTTTTGTGTCGAACCGGGTTGGTGTTTTCCTATGATAGATTGAGAGGCAACTTTCTTAAGGTAAAATGCCAAGTTTTAGTTTTAATTTGAGTCCGTGCTTTGCTTGTCTCGAAATGGACCCACCAAAAAACAATTCTAGGCAAGACGTTTTTGAAAAGAAAAGGAAAGAGGGAAAATGATTTTTTTAGGAAAGTATTCTCTTGTCAGGACTTGCACACTCACAGTTTGTCTTGATCAATTCACAAAAGAGTGTGTAATGAACTTGAAATAGCTTGTCAAAAGTCATTTGTCCTAATTGATTTTGAGACTAATGTGAAGAAGTCTTGTGGCATGATGCCTTGTGTGGTGAGGCTTTACCTTGATTTTCGTGCAAGTGTGTCATCTAAAACTTGCCCGAAATATAATTCAAGGCAAAATTCTAGATGTGACCGAGCTTGAAAGATTATCTTAAGCCCTTTTTAAATAGCTACTTTGCCCAAATGACTTTCCTTGACATCAATCCTAATGAACCCTTTTGATCTTATGACCGTCCTTTGGCACCTAATTTGACACCTTGGCCTTTTTGGAACCTCAATCTTGGCACCCATCGTCCCTAATGACTTGAAAGTGAAATGTAGGATAAAATCCTAAGTTTGGGGGGGAATTAAAATGACAACATAGGCCAAAGCCTAAGTTTGGGGGTGTATATGCTTAATGTGGAGAAGAAAAGGAATGCACCTCAAGTTCAAAGTAGCACCTTATGTTGAATTGAGAATTGCTCCAAGAGTTCAAATCCTATGAGAAAAATGAAAAGAAAAGAATGGGTGCTACCAAATAAAGGTGTTACAAGGAGGTTGAATGATAGAAATTGAAAGGGAAAAGCTTGGGTTGTGTGAGGGAGAAATAAGGTGAAGTCAAAATTCAAAGATGTGAGCGGTGTTCAAAATGAAATGAAAGAGCGTTAGGGAGGTTTAGTCACTTGAGCCAAATGCAATTCTCACCATAACCCTTGCCAATATTGTAACTCCCAAGTCCTTAGTGATTCCGAGCTTAGCCACTCTATATTAGTGGCAATTTACATGAAGGGCAAGCCTATGGTTCAACATGTGTGAACTTGAACTTCCTTGAGAGAGTGAGAATCTTTTTGGTTCTCTTATAATCCCTTGTACTGTGAAATTGCATGATTGTGAGTGGGATTCTCTATTGTGGTGAGTGGCATCATGCACTCGAATTGAAACACGAAGTCTCTATTTCAATTGAGAGGAATAAATGAGCCAAGTTGTGTGGAGAATCTCGAGGCAACCCTTGATCATCTATGCCAATGACTTGAGAAGCTTAATATCTTGTTTTGAATGACAAATTCCCTTGATTTTGAATGAGAAATGAAATCCTTTTGAAAAGGTTTTGAATTGACAAATTTCCTTGATTTTTTGTGGTAGTTCAAATTGAGATGAGCATGGTAATTGAGTCTTTTATTTAGTTTTTAGAATAGATTAGTCTTTTGTACCTTGATTGAGTTTTAGAACATAATTCATCCTTACCTTAAGAGTATCTTGCTTGAGGACAAGCAATAGTTCAAGTTTGGGGATTTGATGAGTCGGTAATCTACCAACTCATTTAGCCTTAAATCATGAATTATTGCCATGTTTTGATAAGATTTAGAGGTTCTTATGGCCTTTATTTATATGAATGTAGGTACCTTTGTTCTAGAGAAGAAAATAAGGAAATGGACCCAAAAGAGCTAAAAGGAGTTGAAGTGTGAAGTCGATTGGAAGAGACGAAGGTTCTGTGGTGAGATGCGGACCTCATGCGACACGCACAACACGAGGTGCAGTCTGCACCATCCTCTTCATGAAGCTTAGAAGAGAAGAGAAGGATCTGCTAAGGGGTGCGGCCGCCGTGTGACACACACAAGGCATGGTGCGAACCGCACCCCACTTTGCACGATGACTGAAGTGCAACCGAGTTTCAGGTCCACTTTTGCAGAGCTGTGCAATGCACACAATGTGACGTGCAAACCACACATCACTCCACATGGCTCCCGAAGGGCATATTTGTGCAACTTTGTATGACAATTTGGGAACCTTCTAAAACCATTTCAGGCATAATTTTCTATAGTTTTGAATAGTTTTTAGTTTTTTTAAGCAAGTTTCTCTCCCAAGGCAAGAAAGAGGGTTTCAATCCATTCTCTCAATCTTCAACCTTGGGCTTGTAAATTTGAGCTTGAATATTTGATTCTTGCTACAATTAATGAAAAGGAATTTGAATTTTCCTATGGGTATACTTTCTTCTTCCTTTAGCATGAGTGGCTAAGTTTCCTTGTCTAGGGATGTGTTGATAATGGTTACTTGATAAAAGGGTATGGGTCTTACTTATTTGTATTTATAATTGCTAATATGACATGGGTCTAGTGATTTCACCATATTTTAACTCTAAAATTGATGGTTGCAAACATTGATTTACTTTACTTGGTTGTGTTCTTGCTAGAGAAAGGGGTTTACAATTTTGGATGTGAAATTTCTAGTGGGTATTTGGGATTCCACTTAGATTGAGACTTAAAATAGTTCAATTCACCGAAAACACTCATTTAAGGGTCTAAGCTAGAAATAGTGTGACCTCCCCAAGCATATGTTAGTTGGTTTATGCCTAAACAATGGTGTTTGAACAAAAATCGTTGGATAAATGATTTTTTGATCGAGAGATTAACAAGAATGCCTAAAATCAATGCTACTTATGTTGGTTAGTAAGAGTTTATGCAAATGAGCAAGTACCTTGACCCGTATTCAAGTCTCATCGGAACCACATCCCTAGTCTTCCTCTCTCTATTGTTTAGACCTTGCACTTTTACTTATTGCTTTGTTTGGAATTTGAATTGTGACAAATTCTGAATTCCCCCTTTACATTATTTATTGTTTGGACAATCTACTCTCGTTGTGAAGTCTTTTGTACAATCTCTTTGTCTAAGCTCCAATCTCTTTGTCTAAGCTCCAATTCCCTGTGGGATCGACCCCGACTCCTATCGGGTAATATAAATTGTATTTTGCTTAACAATTGTTGATACCTCCATCTTGGAGAGTACATTTGAGCGTTATTAAGTAGCTAAATTCCTTGCTATGGGTATGTGCATGATGGGTATTTAAATTTGGGTATGGGTATTGATTATTTGTACTTATAATTGATAAATTAGTATAGGTCTATTGAATTCTTCATAATTTAATCATAAAATTGATTGTTGCAAACATTGATTGAGTTTACTTAATTGTGTTCATGCTTGAAAGAGGAGTTCATAATTCGGATAGGAATTCAATAGTGGGAATTTGGGATTTCCACCTTAGATTGAGGCTATAAATAGCTTAATCAAAGGAAATTCCCATCTATGAATCTAAGCTAGAATTAGTGTGATTCCCCCAAGGATTGAATTGATTGGTTTAAGGTATATCTATGGTGCTTGATCAAAGACCATAACATATATATTTGGATGGTCGAAAGACTACCAAATATAGCTTGAACCAATGCTACATGTACCTTTTATCGAGAGTTTGTATAATTAATCAAGTTCCTAACCCATTGTAAAATCCCATCAAAAGCATACCCCTAGTATTCCTTCTCATCGATAAGCAAGTCGTGTTTACATTACTCGTGCGTTGAAATTGATACGTTAATTCCCATTTCTTTTCCCCCCAATTTTTACTTTTCATTGTTTGAACATTGACTCGCCTTAGTGATTACTATTTGACAATTTCTTAGCAAATCATCACTCTATTCTCCGTGGATACGACCCCGAGATATTTTGGGTATATTTATTATCTTGTACGACGATCGTTACCACCTCCTATGGGAGAGTGATTTTGAATGTTATAAAAAATAATGCCGTTGCCGGGTAATGGTTCTTGATTTGCCATTTTATTGTCGTTTAGTTTAATTTTGTTGCATATTTGTTCTCTTTTACTTCTTTGTTACTTGTGATCTTGCACAGGAAGTATAGATCCCTCAAGCACAACATCTAGTACTTACCATTCAAGTCCATACACACTTGAGAAGGTGACTATAGTAGGTCAAGATTTGGAAACTTTTGGAGCCGAGGGGAAAATGGGTGCTACCTCCGCTAAAACATTAGATGAATGGAAGAAAAATAGTGCACGAAGGGATAAAGAGTTAGCAATCATTAAAACTCTCCTTGAATTCATGACTAAGAGCATGGTAAATCAAACATTCGAGAGTGTTAATGCTATTGGTGCTGTTGGAGCTGTAAAGTTGGTAGATGATGGGTATTACACTTATGAGGATAGTAAAGTAGCATCAGTTAAAAGCCACGAGATGGGTTCCCATGCTAGTCCTCAATGTTCGGTGAGACAATAGAATGAGAATCAAGGTTGGAACTAAGGGATTGATGACTTGAGAGTCGAGGTCATGCTTGAGAGGGTCCTAGAAAAAGTGGAATCCACTGATGAGGGCGTTCGGGAGTTAAGATGTGAAATTGGAAGCCTTTCTCAAATGGTACACTCACATTCTGTCGCTATCAAACTTCTCGAAGAGAAAATACAATAGCTAGCCTCCTAGTTTGAGTTTGAGAAGATGAAAAGAGATGAGGAAGTCGATGTTAAAAGAGAACAACCAAGTTTCGTAGAAAGTGCAAATCCATATAAAGGCAAGCCTAGCAACAAAAGGGCTATTGGAAATGGTAGCGCAGAAAATAAAGATCACATGAGTAAGGTATTCAAAGTTTGCAAGCCCTTCCCTAAATTTCCACCTCCGTTCCCTCAATGATCATTGCAAGCAAATGAAAAAGAGCAACCTAGAGAGTTTGAATCTATATTGAAGAAAATCACCATCAACGTTCCATCGAGTAGTTCCATTACCCAAATGAACGAGTATGCTAAATTTGTGAAAGAAATGTGCACTATGAACAACTTCATGGAGTATAGGGTCATCCACATGTCACCTCAAAGTAGAGTTATAGTATCGGGCAAGTTTGTTAATGAAGAGGACACTATGGGTGTTTTCACCATTTCTGGTGCACATGGGTTGCATAAATCAACAAGGATTGTATGTGATGAAAGTGCTAGTGTAAATTTTATGTCTCTTGTGACTTTAAAAGTATTGGAACTCAGCCAGCCCACCATTACAAAGATGAAATTGCTTATGAAACACCATTCAATGAAATTTATTGGAATTTTCTATGACATGCTAGTGAAAGTGGATCGGTTTGTATATCCGATGGATTTTGTGATACTTGATTGCACTGGTAGTTTTGAAATACCAATTGTATTGGAGCATCCAAGTTTAAAGATGGGGCGCACGTTAAATGTGGCAAAGTTGGGGGAACTTAAATTCTCAATGAATGAGGAAGAGATAACTTTCGATATTTGTAGATCCATGAAGCAACCCAACAACCTCCAAACGATCTTTACAATCAGTAAAATTAAGGAGAGTGTCGAGCTACATTCGAAATAGAGATTCGTGGATGAAGCATTGGAAGCCATTTTGTTGAACTCTGATTGTAAAGGAATAGAGAGTATGATGAAATATGTAGTGCTTTGGTAGGAATGGGATGTTATTTCTACCCGCCGAAGAAACTTGATCTCAATTTGAAGAACCAACAAACTCTTCCATCCAAACATTCCATTGTTGAACCCCCGGTGTTGGAGCTCAAACCCTTGCCATCACACTTGAAATATGCATATTTAGGTGCCAATGAGACATTACTGGTAGTCATCTCCAACAAATTGGATGAAGAACAAATGCGAGCATTACATAAGGTTTTGAAGAAGCATATTTGAGCTCTTGGTTGTACCATTGCCTACATAATTGGAATACCTCTATGGATATGCACACATAAAATCAACTTTCAAGAAGATTGCATTCCTTTAATTGAGCATCAGATAAGGTTGAATCTGCCTATGCAAAAAGTGGTTAAGAAATAAATCATCAAGTGGTTAGATGCAGGGGTTGTCTTCCCAATATCTGATAGTACAAGGGTCAGTCCAGTCCAACATGTACCCAAGTAAGGTGGGATCATGGTCGTACCAAACAAAAAGGATGAAATGATATCTCTCAGGCTGGTGAATGGATAGAGAGTGTGCATGGACTATAGGAAGCTAAATTCATGGACGGTAAAAGACCATTTTCCTCTCCTATTCATGGATCAGATTCTCCATCGATTGATAGGGCATGGTTACTATAACAAAATCTCTATTGCTGCAAAGAACTACGAGAAAACAACTTTCACTTATCCCTATGGGACCTTTGCATTCAAGAGAATTCCATTTGGACTATGCAACACTCCAACCACTTTTTAAAGGTGCATGATGTCTATATTTTCAGACATAGTAGAAGACACCATGGAAATCTTCATGGATGACTTCTCTATTGTTGGGGATGCCTTTGAAGATTGTTTATCCAATTTGGAGGATGTGTGCTAAAAAGGTGCGAGGAAACTAACTTGGTCCTAAATTGGGAGAAATATCAATTTATGGTGAAGGAAGGGATTATGTTAGGACACAAAATATCTGAGAAAGGCATCAAACTTTACCAAGCTAAAATCTACATCCTTCAAAGACTGTCAAAGGAGTACGAAGCTTCTTGGGTCATGCCAAATTCTATAGGCGATTAATCAAAGATTTTTCCAAGGTGGACTATTCTTTGTGTAAATTTCTTGAGAAAGAGGCTAAATTCAATTTAGATGATTGTTGTATGACAACCTTTCTCAAATCGAAGGAGAAGCTAACATCAGCCCCCATCATTATCGCACCCGACTGGTCAAAACTATTTGAGCTAATGTACGATGCAAGTGGGGTAGCCTTAGGGGAAGTGTTTGGTCAACAAAGGGAGATGCTTTTTCACCCGATCTATTATGCTAGCGAAACCTTGAATGTAGCCCAAACAAACTACACTATGACAAGAATTGCTTTCCGTAGTATTGACTTTTGAAAAATTTAAAACATACCTATTGGGGACCAAAGTAGTTGTGCACACGAATCATGTTGCGATTAGGTATTTTATTTCTAAGAAAGATGCCAAGCCAATGCTTATTCGATGGGTCTTTCTGCTCCAAGAGTTTGACTTTGAGGTGAAAGACCAAAGAGGATGTGAAAATCAAGTTGCTGACCATTTGTCTAGATTTGAAGAAGAAGGACGACCTGTGGGGGAACTTGAAATAAATGATGCATTCCCCGACGAACATATATTCGCTGCTTCTCATTATTTGATACCTTGGTTCGCTGATTTTGCTGACTGCTTAGCATGTGATCTATTGCTGGAAGGTCTAACTTTCCATCAGGAAAAAAAATTCCTTCATGACGCTCGAAAGTTCTATTGGGATGAGACCTATATCTTTTGGATTTGCGCTGATGGTATGATCCGAAAGTGCATTCCCGAAATTAAGATGATGCCCATTTTTGAAGCTTTCCATTCTTCACCAGTCGGTGGTCACCATGGTGGGATGCAAACATCCTCAAAGGTGTTGCAAAGAGATTCTATTATCCAACACTCTACCAAGATGTACATGATCTAGTGAAACAATGTGACCAATACGAACATGAGGGGGGAGTGTCTCGTTGCCATAAGCTTTTATTGACACCGATCCTAGAGGTTGAATTATTTGATGTTTGGGGTATAGAATTCATGGGGCTATTTATAAGCTCCTTTGGAAACACTTACATCCTCGTGGTTGTGGACTATATATTTAAATGGGTAGAAGTGGTAGCTTTGCCAAACAACTAGGGGATGAGTATCATAGCGTTTGTCAAAAAGCACATATTCTCTCGTTTTGGCACCCCTCGTGCCATCATTAGTGATGGAGGATCACACTTTTGCAACTGGTTGCTTAGTTCTTTACTTGAGAAATACAAAGTCAAGCATAAAGTTTCCACCCCTTACCATCCACAAATAATTGGCCAAGTTGAAGTATCCAATAGGGAGATTCAATCCATTCTCACTAAAACAGTGAATGCCAATTGAACAGATTGGGCACGAAAATTGGATGATGCATTATGAGCCTACAAGAAAGCATATCCTATTGGTATGTCCCCCTACTAAATGGTTTTCGAAAAATCTTTCCATCTTCCGGTGAAGTTAGAACATAAAGCCATGTGGGCTTTGAAAAGGCTGAATTTGAATTGGAAAAAAGCTGCTCATGGTAGGGTTGAAGATCTCAATGAGACATATGAGTTTTGGATGTGAGCCTATGAGAATGCCTCACTCTACAAAGCCCGAATGAAGCATTACCATAATCAGAAAATCCTACAGCAAGAATTTTTTCCCGGCGATTGGGTGCTCTTGTTCAATTTTAGACTCTGGCTTTTCCCAGGTAAACTAAAGTCAAAATTGTATGGCCCCTTCAAGGTATTCAAAGTTTTTTCAAATGGAGCAATTGAGTTGGAAGCCAAAAATAGCTTAACATTTAAAGTCAATGGGCAATGAGTCAAGAAGTATTTGGGTATTTCAAAAGATGTCGCACTTCTAGAAGTGATTTAACTCGGTGAAAAATAATTGAGAGGTATCATCATCAAGCTATGACATCATACCAAGCGCTTCTTGGTAGGCAACCCAAGCATCCACCTTTATTTCAGTATTTTTCTCTTTGTGTTGTTTTTGTTGAAGTTTGTAGGTAGGAAACAAGCTAAGAGGGTTGGAATGTTTGGAAGACATCAAGCTATTACTGCTCAAGTAACAAGAAAAATGCACTTTGAGAAGTGCGCTTCGCACAACTATCGCGCATCAAAATAGATTCTCACTCCAACTTTCCAACCCATATGTGTTGAGTCATGCGAACACACACCATGTTGTGCGTATCGCACCCTATTTCACATGCATAGAGGGAGATAACTAGTAATCTCAATAAGGTTGTGGGACAAAAGATGCAACCCAGGGTACGAATTGCACTTTCTATTATGCGTGTTGCACTCTGGTTTGCACCTTTAATCAGATCACTGGCATTCCAACCACTTTTTCAGCATGATCTGTGATGTCTAGGGCATTTCACCCATTATTATGTGCATCATACACCATTTTGCACGTCGGTAGGTAGATCACTGGAAACACTTTCATTTTAATCCACACATACGTCAGCTAGGTCATTTTGCCCCTGTCCTTATACGCATCACACCCTACTCTAGGGAGTACTCCTCATCTAAACATTTATTTCTTTGGGGACAATATTCCATTTAAGTTTGTTGGTTGCTGAGCCCTCCGTGTGGAATGTGTTTTAAGTGGAAAAATAATATCTTGCATGGCTTTAATTTTGGTTGCCTTCTTAATAGTAGAGTAGTGAATAAACTCCAAAGGTTTTCTTCATACCACGGTTCTTTCCCAAGGTGCAAATCATTTCTTTTGTTTTATTTCTTTTGTATAATTTTGTGTCAAACCGGGTTGGTGTTTCCCTATGATAGATTGAGAGGTGATTTTCTTAAGGGAAAATTCTAAGTTTTAGAGTTAAATTTTGTCCGTGTTGTGCTTGTCCCGAAATGGACCCACCTTAAAAAAATTCTTGGCAAGAAGTTTTTGGCAAATTGAAGAAAAGAGGGAAATGATTTTGAGTAAAGAATTTTGTTATCATGACTTGCACATTCCCCATTTGGCTTGATTAATTCACAAACGATTGTGTAAAAGAACTCGGAATAGCTTGTCACAAAACATTTGTCCCAATTGATTGCGAGACTAATTGTGAAATTCTTGTGTGGTAAGGCTGTACTTCATTCTTGTGTGTATGTGTTTTCTAGAACTTGCCCTGAATGTGATTTATGGAGAAATCCTAGATGTCATCGAGCTTGAAAGATGACCTTAGGCCCTTTTTGAATAGCCATTTCACCCAAATTGACTTCCCTTGACATTGATCCTGGTAAGCCCCTCTGAATTTGTGACCTTACTTTGGCACATTGTTATACACCTTGACCCTTTGTGGAACCTCAATTTTTGCATCCATCCTCCCTAATGGCTTGAAAGTGATATGAAGGATAAAAGCCTAAGTTTGGGGGTGTATGTACTTATGTGGTGAAGAAAAGGGATGCATTTTAATACAAGGTAGCACTATATGGATAAAATGAATATTGCTTCCAAATGTTCAATGAAATTAGAAAATTGAAAAAAAAGGAAGGAATTGGTGCTATCAAGTGAAGGTGATAAAAGGATGTTGAATGATCAAGTTGAAGAGAAACTCTGGGTTTTGAGAGGGAGAAATAAGGCAAAGTTATTGTTCAAAAATGTGAGTGGTGTTTTGAATGATCACAAAGAGCGTTAGAGAGGTTTAGTCACTTGAGCCAAATGCAATCCTTACCTTAACCCTAGCCAACATCGTAATGCACAAGTCCTTAGTGATTCCGAGCTTTGTAACTCTATATTAGTGGTGAATTACATAAAAGGAAAGCCTATGGTTCAATGCATGTGCACTCAAAATTTCTTTGAGAGACTGAGAGTCTCTTTGGTTCTCTTATAATCCCTCTTTAATATGAATTGTTTGATTTTGAGTGGAATTTTCTCTTGTGGTGAGTGGCATCTCACACTTGAAATGAATGTTGAAGTCACTATTTCAATTGAGAGTAATCAATGAGACAAGTCGTTTGGTGAATCTCAAGGAAAACCTTGAAGGTCGATGCCAATGACTTACGAAGATTAAATATCTTATTTTGAATGACAAATTCCCTTGCTTTTGAATGAGCAATGAAGTCCTTTTGATAAACGTTCTGAAATCAGCACTTGCCTTGAGGATATGGTGATAACAATTGAGATGAGCATTGTAGTTGACTCATTTTGTTTGAGTCTTTTGTTTTTTATTTTCTTAGTTTTTACAGTTTAGATTAATATTGTGTGCACCCTTTGTGTTTTAGAACCTAATTCATTCCTTATGTTGTGAGTATCTTGCTTGAGGACAAGTAATAGTTCATGTTTGGGGGTTTGGTAAGTTGGTAATCTACCAACTTATTGAGCCTTTATTCATAAATTATTGCCATGTTTTGATAAGAATTAGAGGTAATTATTGCCTTTATTGATGAAAATGCAGGTAATCTTAGTCTAGAGAAGAAAACGAAGGAATTGAACCCAAAGAGCTCAAAAAGAAGTTGAAGTGTGAAGGTGATCAAAAAAGAGGAAGAAACTGCTAAGGGATGCGAGCCGCACAATGCGGCATGCGAACTGCACCCCCATCGTACCTCACCGCACAAGCAACTATCATCACTTGTTGGAGAAACAAGCAACATGCAAAGCACATAACCAAGGGTGCAATCGCATGTCGCATTGCACGTTAATCACACTAGCCCACAGGGGAATTTTTGTCCAAAGCTATTTGACATATTGGGAAGCTTCTAAAACCCATTTTGGGGTGTGTAGCTGATATAGAATTTTAGTTTTACTTTTCCGAAGGAAGTTATTAAGAGTACACTATCCTCTTTTCATCTTCTCCAGTTGAAGTCACCATTTTGTAAGGATTTGGGCTTGGATTTGGAGATTAGCTTTCATTATGAATGGAATTATGGGTAACCCATTTGGTATATCCTCTTATTTCCTTAATATGACTAGCTAAATTCCTTGTCTAGGGGTATGTGCATGATGGATATTTGAATTTAGGTAAGGGTATTGATTAATTGTGATTATAATTGATAAATTAGTATGAGTATATTGAATTCTTCATAATTTAATCATAAAATTGATGGTTGCAAATATTGATTGAGTTTACTTAATTGTGTTCTTTCTTGAAAGAGGAGTTCATAATTCAAATAGAAATTCAATTGTGTGAATTTGGGATTTCCACCTTAGATTGAGGCTAGAAATAGCTTAGTCAAAGAAAATACCCATCTAAGAATCTAAGCTAGAAATAGTGTGATTCCCCCAAGCATTGAATTGGTTAGTTTAAGTTAAAGCTATGGTGCTTGAGAAAAGACCATAGCATTTATATTTGGAGGGTCAAAATACTACCAAATATAGCTCGAACCAATGCAAACCTTACCTTTTATCGAGAGTTTACATAATAATCAAGTCCCTAACCCATTGTAGAATCCCATTGGAAGCATACCCCTAGTCTTATTTCCTATTGATAAACAAGTCGTGTTTACATTACTCAATTGATACGCTAATTCCCATTGCTTTTCCCACAATTTTTACTTTTGGTTTTTTGAACATTGACTCACCTTAGTGATTATTATTCGATGATTTCTTAGTGAATCATCACTCCATTGTCTATGGATACGACCCCGACATCCATTGGGTATATTTATTTTTTTGTACTGCGATCATTACCACCTCCTATGGGAGAGTGATTTTGAACATCATCAGGGAGCATACCAATACGATTGGCACAGCCCAATGCCAAGAAATGGAAGTGCTTCTTTAAGATATTCATTGCATTCTCTTATTGCTGAGTTGGAAACACCATAGACTCGGGCACCTCCTTCATCACAAACTCACCATGGTCTTCAACCAACTTACCCTCGGAATTGATCACAGATACAACTCTAAATTTGTCTGTTGGTCTAGTAGGTTGGCATATATTAAATGTAACTTCCTCGTTCTCCATATGGAACTTGAGCTCTCCAAGTTCCACATCAACCAATAGCCAAAAGTCGGCA
Organism: Jaltomata sinuosa; assembly: GCA_003996215.1. Classification (NCBI taxonomy): domain Eukaryota; kingdom Viridiplantae; phylum Streptophyta; class Magnoliopsida; order Solanales; family Solanaceae; genus Jaltomata; species Jaltomata sinuosa. The sequence continues at coordinate 177,444 of QJPP01000229.1, read as the reverse complement.
CCCAAAAATAATGGGCACCTCAAGATCCACATCGCAATCCAAGACCATAACATTGGCTGGCAGGATGAACTTGTATACCTTTACCAACACATTGAGAAAAATCCCCATCGTGCATTTGATTGAACGATTAGCCATTAGCAATCTTATTGGTGTAGGCTTAGGAGTACCTAAGTCAAATTTTTTGAAAATTACAAGGGGCATCAAGTTGATCCTTTCCCCGAGATCACATAAGGCATTTAGAAACAAAAACACCCTAATAGTACAAAGGATGATAAAAGCTCCTAGATCTTCTTGTTTAGGGGCTATATTGCTCATCACCACAACACTAAAACTATGGGATACTTCCAGCATCCCCTTACTGATCAATCGCTTCTTCTTTAGCAACTCCTTCATGAACTTGGCATAACCTGGCATTTGCATAAGAGAATCAACCAAACAAATATTGATGGCTAGATTGTTGAACATGTCGACAAACGTTTTGAATTGAACATCTTTCTTTTTCTTAGCTAACCTCTAAGGATATAGAGGGGGCCCTTTTGGAAATGGCTTTGGCACACTTGGATCATCCTTCTAAATCTGAATAGCAATTTGTGAAGGAAAATCGGTCTCATCCTTCTATTTATATGAGTCTTTATCATTTTCAATCACATTGGGTGCACTAGGCTTCACCCCAATATTCAGAATCTCATCAACTTTGTTCTAAATCACGACATCCTTTTCTATCTTGTCCTCATGCTCCATAACAACCTCATTAGTTAGCTTCCTTACCCCGCTAAACATCCTTCCACTCCGAGTGACTATTGCCATCACATGGCCATTATTCTTCAGGTTCATAAGTGTGTCATTAGGAAGGGTGACTTTCAAATTTGAGAGGAGAGGTTGTTTATTTGGGCCTCTAAGTGCTTGATAGATTCATAATAGGAGCTCACCATTTGATAAAAAGTGAATACCTTTTTTTAAATCTTTCACCTTGCTATCCATTGATTCAACTCTTTTTCAATACTTAAGACAACATATCTTCCATCATGGCATGTCTGGAGTTACTCACCATTTGTTGTAGGGAGACACATCAGCGTTTGGAGGAGGCATATAAGGGTTAGCACTACGGTGATTTTAACGATCACCTTCACTCTCACGTTCTCTCTATGGACATTCACGGTCTCTACCCTACTTCCTATCTCTCTATTGATTTCCCTTGTCTCTGTTCCAACCTTGGTTCTTGTCTCTCAGATACCAAAGACCTTGGTTGGTACCCTAGTATCCATGTCGAGAACCCACCACTAGAAAAAATAGCTCTTCATCTCCCGATGCATGAGTACCAACTCTATCATGATCATTCAACCCATAGGCACCCACATCATTGACACTTTTGGGCCGGCTCCCATCATATGTTTGGCCAATAGTTTGATTTGCGTCAATATTTTAGCCATGGTCTCATATCTTTTCTCCTCTTTTATTTTCATGTCACTTGTCATAATATATAAAGTAACACCCGGTGAGACATTGTATTCTCTAGTATGACATGCCCTATTTGTTTTGATCATATGATCTAAGAGGGCTGTAGCGAGATCATAGGTTTGGTCCATAAGTGTCCCACCCGCGTTGTTATTGATAAAGCTCAAATTACACCTCAAATTAAGAAGCGTAAGCGGTCGTCGTCAAATATAGAACCCAACTGAGGTTGGGGTCAATCCCACATGGAATAAGGTGCAAATTAAGTCGTTAGTGAATTATATGACTGATAATCAATAGTTTCCGATAAATTGGGGGGTTTGTGTGATAAATATTTGATCAATGCAAATAATAATTTACGAGTTTTAACGAATAATAATCAATATGAGAATGAACTAGGGAAGTGTTCACCATGGCATCGTAACAATTTCAACTCAAAGCTTAACCGAGTTCTTTCTATATGTATATCACGATGTGATTGAATTAATGGTATCATCTAAACGTTTCTCAACCAAATAGACGAATTTCCTTTTCAATTCTCTCGAACTTGAAAAGGTGAAATTTCTTATTTCAATCCTAAACATCAATTAGATTAATCTAGTAACAGCATTAATCATAAAACGAGAGTTGGTAGTCTCGAATCCTCGTAGTTAATCATATTTCTCGATTTTAATCTCTTTGCTCAAGCAAATTAAACCTAGGCATGTCCTAATGTTTGCAACCACTAGAAAACATTAATAATGAATGATTAACAACGTGACAACATATAGATTGAACCCAATGCTACCCGGAATCTATATTTCTACTTTTGCCATGGCTCCCACAACCCTAGTTGTGGGAGTTTTAGCCACTCATGCTTGCAAAATGAAAGAATGAAGTAATATCATTCATAATAATAAGAAAAGGTTCTTACAAAATAGATGAACACAAGCTTCAAGCTTTCCAAGAACAATAAGCCAAAATCCCAAGAATAATCGAAGAAGAAGAACAAAACGTGTTTGTGTCGTGTTTTCTCCTCTCCAAAAGTCATTCAAAACGTCTGAAAAATTATTAGTTAATGAATAATAAAATAAACCTAACACAGGGTATTTATAGTAGTCCAGGAAATAAAGTCCAAAAATAGAATTTTCGAAATCTCGCGTCGCGTTGACGGGTCGCCTGACGGGCCGTCAAGCATGTGACTGGCCGTCAAGTGAACCGTCACTCTTAGGCAGTGGCTGAACTTCTACTGTCAAAGCTTGATGGCTTCCCTGATGGTCCATCAGGTCTGTGAAGAGCCGTCAAGCCATCCGTCGCCACTATCCAGTGAATTTTTTCTGGTAAGTCGTTGGGCCTGTGACGACTTGCTGTAAAATTCTGGTAAGTCGTCCGCCCAGTGACGACTTGCCAGTAAATTAACTGTTTAGCTTGACGGTTGGTGTGACGACTCATCAAAACCTTGACGATTCATCAAGTGAGTCGTCACACTAACCAGTAGAGCCCTTTAGTGTCAAAAAACTATCTTTTTCAGTTTTGGTTCACGTTCCTGCAAGTTAAACATAAAACCCATCAAAAACAACAACGGTTGCTTGAAAACTTATGATTATTCTTATTTAAAGGAGTCAAATATGTCGTAGAATGCCGACACATCAGTTATTCACCACAAATTTGTTCATAGAGTCAAGAGATCTATAGAAGCTTCGAAGGAGAACATTGTCCGGCAACCTATGGTTTTTTCATAATAGAAGCTTTTTCTTGAATCTTAGCCATGTTTCATGCAATGGCTTATCTAGTAGTTGGAAGAAGTTAGTGATATCATCCCTTAGTTGCATCATTCGAGAAGAAGGAAAGAATCTCACCAAGAAGGCTTCCATAAGTCCGTTCTATATTATAATAGAGCCCTCCAAGAGCTCCTCAAGCCATGTCGTCACTTCCCCCATAAGGGAGAAAGGGAATAATTGAAGTCGGATTAACATGAGAATGAACTAGGGAAGTGTTCACCATGGCATCATAACAATTTCGACTCAAAGCTTAACTGGGTTCTTTCTATATGTATATCACGATGTGATTGAATTAATGGTATCATCTAAACATTTCTCAACCTAATAGACAAATTTCCTTTTTAATTCTCTCGAACTTGAAAAGGTGAAATTTCTTATTTAAATCCTAAATGTCAAGTAGATTAATCTAGTTACAGCATTAATCATAAGACGAGAGTTGGTAGTCTCGAATCCTCGTTGTTAATTAAATTTCCCGGTTTTAATCTCTTTGCTCAAGCAAATTAAACCTAGGCATGTCCTAATGTTTGCAACCACTAGAAAATGTTAATAATGAATGATTAACAACGTGACAACATATAGATTGAACCCAATGCTACCCGGAATCTATATTTCTACTTTTGCCATGGCTCCCACAACCCTAGTTGTGGGAGTCTTAGCCACTCATGCTTGCAAAACGAAAGAATGAAGTAATAGCATTCATAATAATAAGAAAAGGTTCTTAAAAAATAAATGAACACAAGCTTCAAGCTTTCCAAGAACAATAAGCCAAAATCCCAAGAACAATCGAAGAAGAAGAAGAAAACGTGTTTGTGTCGTGTTTTCTCCTCTCCAAAAGTCGTTCAAAACATCTGACAAAGTATTAGTTAATGAATAGTAAAATAACCCTAACACAGGGTATTTATAGTAGTCCAGGAAATAAAGTCCAAAATTAGAATTTTCAAAATCCCGTGTCGCGTTGACGGGTCACCTGACGGGCCGTCAAGCATGTGACTGGCCGTCAAGTAAACCGTCACTCTTAGGCAGTGGCTGAACTTCGACTGTTAAAGCTTGACGGCTTCCTTGACGGTCCGTCAGGTCTGTGACGAGTCGTCAAGCCATCCATCGCCACTATCCAGTGAATATTTCTGGTAAGTCGTTGGGCCTGTGACGACTTGCTGGAAAATTCTGGTAAGTCCTCCGCCCAGTGACCACTTGCCAGTAAATTGATTGTTTAGCTTGACGGTTGGTGTGATGACTCATCAAAACCTTGACGATTCATCAAGTGAGTCGTCACACTAACCAGTAGAGCCCTTTAGTGTCAAAAATCCATCTTTTTCAGTTTTGGTTCACGTTCCTGCAAGTTAAACATATAACCCATCAAAAACAACAACGGTTGCTTGAAAACTCACGATTATTCTTAGTTAAAGGAGTCAAATATGTCGTAGAATGCTGACACATCAGTTATTCACCACAAATTTGTTCATAGAGTCAAGAGATCTATAGAAGCTTCGAAGGAGAACACTGTCCGGCAACCTATGGTTTTGTCATAATAGAAGCTTTTTCTTGAATCTTAGCCATGTTTCATGCAATGGCTTATCTAGTAGTTGGAAGAAGTTAGTGATATCATCCCTTAGTTGCATCATTCGAGAAGAAGGAAAGAATCTCACCAAGAAGGCTTCCATAAGTCCGTTCTATATTATAATAGAGCCCTCCAAGAGCTCCTCAAGCCATGTCGTCACTTCCCCCATAAGGGAGAAAGGGAATAATTGAAGTCGGATTAACTCTTGAGATATATTGTTAATGTTGAAAGGCTGGCATATTTTGAAAATATTTTGAATATATTAGTTTGAATCTTTATGCGCCATCCCTCCAAAGAGCCCTTTTGTTTGTATCAAATGATGTACCATACTAATGATATGAAACACGACTTTTTCAACTATTGGGGGTAGGCAGATTGAACCCACAACAACTTAGACAATGGGTCCATTGTCCGCATCCATATATCCGTTGACACTTTCTTGGTCACCTGCTTGACTCATGAGTAACCTGTTCAAACAACACAGACAACAAATAAGTAAAGGAGAACAAACACTCAACAAAAGTGAATTAAACGACAATCAAATGGCAAATCAAGAACCATTCCCCGACAATGGTACCATTTTTGATAATGTTCAAAAGCACTCTCCCGTAGAAGGTGATAACGATCATTGTACAAAACAATAATTATACCCAACATATATCAGGGTTGTTTACACGGAGAATAGAGTGATGATTCGCTAAGAAATTATCAAATAGTAATCACTAAGGTGAGTCAATGTTCAAACAATCAATAGTAAAAATTAGGGGAAAAAGAAACGGGAATTAACATATCAATTTCAACACACGAGTAATGTAAACACTACTTGTTTAACAATGAGAAGGAAGACTAGGGGTATGCTTCTGATGGGGTTCTACAAAGGGTTAGGGACTTGATTAATTATGCAAACTCTTGATTAAAGGTACGGGTAGCCTCTATTTGAGCTATATTTGGTAGTCTTTCGACCATCAAAATATATGTACTATGGCCTTTGATCAAGCACCATAGCTTTACCTTAAACCAACCAATTCAATGCTCAAGGGAATCACACTATTTCTAGCTTAGATTCTTAGATGGGTATTTCCTTCGATTATGCTATTTTTAGCCTTAATCTAAGGTGAAAATCTGAAATTCTCACTATTGAATTCCTATCCGGATTAGTAACTCCTCTTTCAAGCAAGAACACATTTAATTAAACCCGATCAATTTTTGCAACCATCAATTTTATGATTAAATTATGAAGAATTCAATAGACCCATACTAATTTATCAATTATAAGCACAATTGATCAATACCCACAACCAAATATAAATATCCATCATGCATATACCCCTAGACAAGGAATTTAGCTTATCATATTAAGGAAATAAGAGGAAGATGAAGAGAGAAGAATGTACTCTCAATATCTTCCTTGGGGAAAGTAAACCTAAAAATTCTCTATCAGGTACACACCCCAAAATGGGTTTTAGAAGCTTCCTAATATGTCACATGGCTTTGGACAAAAATACCCCTTGGAGCTGGTACGATCGACATGTGCCACAACGTGTAATCACACCCTTAATTTTGCGGCTCGTATGTTGCTCATTTAGTTCCTTTGCTTTCTTCTATAGACAAAGAGTACCTGCATTTTCATCAATAAAGCAATAAGTACCTCTACTTCTCATCAAAACAAGGCAATAATTCATGAATAAGGGCTCAATAAGTTAGTAAATTACCAACTTATTAGAGAGATAAGATTAGAAATAAGGTTATCCAAGATAAAGTGGGAGTGACTTCAGTGGAAGTAAAGATACATGAAATAAGGTTGAGATGGTTCAGGCATGTAATGCGAGGAGCATGAATGCCCTAGTACGGAGGCGTGAGAGACTAGCTATGGATGGATTAATGAGAGGTAGAGGTAGACCAAAAAAGTATTGGTAAGAGGTGATTAGACATGACATGAAGCAATTATAGCTTACCGAGGACATGACCTAGATAGAAATGTGTGGAAGACGTGAATTAGGGTCGAAGGTTAGTAGAACAGAGTGGTTTGTTTGTTGTCCGTGCTCATGGTCGTAGTGCTATGCTTGTAGTATTTTATTCTTGGAGTTTTAATGAAGTTTGTTATCTCGGGTTGATCGTTTGTAGTATTATTTTGTGGTAGTCTTGTGTTTGTTAGTATTTGTTTTTTTTTTAGTTCCTATTGTTTCTTAGTCTTGAGATGGGTTCTATTAGAAATAGTCTCTCTACCTCACTTCTGAGGTAGTGGTATGGACTGCGTACACTTGACCCTCCCCAGACCCCACTTTATAGGAATATATTGGGTATGTTGTTGTTGTTGTTTTTCTCTTGATTCTTGGGGATGATTTGGGATTGAAATTGGAGGTTGATCATGCTAAAATTTTGAGCATATGATCCTTGTCCCCAGAGGGACATAATAACATGTTTTATTTTTGAATTTTGTAAGTGGGCCCCGTAGGTGATTTTTTCACCTAATTTCCAACCCAAATTGTAATTTACAATATGGGTATTGTCCTTCATATTTTAATATGGAGACCTCTATTTTGATAGCATGGCAATAGTCGAAGGCTTCCCAGAAAGGTAAATCTCTAGTCTAGTGGGTATGTGCGTGTGTGTTCGTCTCTCAAGTAGGCTATGGCTTACCTACTCTTTAATGTTTGCTCATATGATAATTTTAAGGTATTATTCTAATTGTTGGTAGGACATCATGGTTTGGATATGGTGAACTAGGTGATTTTGATCCTTTTAGTCAGTTTAGGTGCTTTACCATAGAATTAGGGTTGGGGTTCTTAGTTTAGATATTCTTTATTCCTTCAAAGAAGTGACATAGTTGGGGTAGTATCTCTAGGATTATAATGGTTTCACTCCTTTAGTACAGAGCTAGCGTTAGACTTGTGGTTAAATAGTCGCTTGCCATTTGATTTGTATTTACCATTTTATTTCATATTTATTTCTGTATGTTGAGTAATTGTGGGCTTGAGGGTGTGAACATTAGATTGGCAGACTCCAAGTCAGTTTGACTTGTACTCAACTTATTTCCATTTGTTGGTTGCCTTAGCTTAGATTGCGATATTGATTTACCTTAGCTTGGATTAGGATAGTCCTGGCCTTATCCTGATGGGTTAGTTACTTGCCTTGGACGGGTTTCTCTTGGGAGTTGATGCTTAATTTAGCTTCTCTTAGTACTTTCTTGAGAATTGTAACCTTTCATGAGTCCGTAAACCTTAGTTTCTCGTTGTGCAGTTTGATTAGGCTTGTTAGTAACAGTGACATGAATATTCATCTATGTTCATGTATTATTGTTGTTTTCTGCATGGCATATGAAAAAAATTGTTTAAAACACTGCTTTCGGTTTCAGAGATGGATTTTGGGAATACTAGATATTTTTGGCTTTCTTATGGAAAGCATGACATATTTTTGAAATATTTATTTGAGATGAATACGCATGCCCGAGGAAAAGTGTTTCAGGTGATTTTACTTGTATTTTTAAAATTGCATACCTGAGGAGACACGTGTGCTGGGTGGTTTTTCTGATACTCATCATGGCATACATATTGAGATATGGTTTGGAATCGGTATACAGATTTCACGAGTCCCTCATGGGTCCTGCCTTTGCCAGATACGACTGGAGAAGGAGTATATGATACTGTTGAGGCACTTCACACATGCCATGTTGCATATCATGGCATGTTCTCACATGCATTCCCCCATCAGGTAGATTGTTAGCTATTACTGCTTGGTGTTTGTACCCTCTGGACTTATGGGGGGCTCGACTGGGTCTATTGTTTGTTGTTTGTACCTTCCGGGCTTATGGAGGCCCGATTAGGTTATTCTTTGATTTTTTTACCTTATGTACTTATGGGGGTTCAGTTAGGTTATACCTAGCTAGGTCGCTTTAATTTTCTTTGCTCTACTTACTTTATGTTATTACAAGTTACTTACCTTTACTTCATAGTATTATCTAGTTATGTCATGTTATTTATTTTCTAACTTCTCTTTCTTACCCATTTAGTATATTTGCATTTTATTGTACTTTTACATTATTTAAGCTTAGTCAGCCTATGATGCCTACTGAGACTGCATGTTTTGGTACTCATGCTATACTCCTGCATCATTTCTCTGATACAGACCCTAGCATGAGTTCTCGATGCTGATGTTGTCCTTCTGTCGAGTTACAGATCCAGAGATTTAGAGTGAGCATTTTGCGTCCAGAGTTGATCCATCTCCATCTACCTTGGGATTAGTCTTCTTTTGTACTTCAGAGACTATTTGTATATATATTTGTAATGTCCCTTTAGCTCATTTCTTTTGATTTTGTGCATTTTCTGTGTTTTGAGATTTTGCACAGGTGCTGTAGGTCATTTATGACTTTCCGAGACACACGGTTTGGTTCCCGAGTAGTTCATTTGTGTTTTAAGCCCATTTCCATGTTTGGAAACTCTTAAGGCTGAAAGGGTTAATTTTGGTCAACATTTTGAGAATATGGACTCGGATGGAAATTATGTTAGCACATTTAGCTCCATAACATTGACTTTGGGCTAGCGGGACTTTTGGTTTGGGTCCTGAGGCTTTTAGACTCATTTTGGGCTATCGGGTTACTTTTGGCTAAACGTTGGTTTTAGGTGTGAGTCCCATTTTTTGTCAAAATGATCTCCATTGGGAATTTCGTTGATTTTGGAATATTATTTTTGGTAGGGAAGCATAGTTTATTTGTGTATGCGGGACCCCGGATGAATCTCGTAGGCCTATTCAAGTGTTTTTGGAGTTGTTGGCTTTTCTGGTTTTTGTTGTAGGTGGTACAACAGAACCCAACTTTTAAACTACGCGAGGGTTGGTCGCCTACGTGAGGCTACCTACGCGGTGGCCCTATCACATTTGCAATGAAGGGGCACCTGGCCCTACTTCCTCTCCTCTTTGCATATGTGAGGGTCAGGCCGTGTACGCGAGGCCATGTACGAGGTGGCCTCTCTGCGTTCGCGAACGCCAATCACCTGTCAGCATTTAAGTTGTTTCCTCTTTATTTTAAATTATTTGCAACCTGAAATTCCATTATTGTTGAGAGCTTAGGAGCTCAAAATCTGTGTGCAATCATAAAAGAGTGTCGGGGGTGGTAAATTCCTCATCCATGATCTTTCTTTCGCCTTTAAATTGTAAGTTTCCGCTGTTAATCTCGTTAAGTTATCTGTTTCAATTCTTGTTTTTCTCTTTATTTTGGGGCTGATTTGGGTCATGAATTTGGGATGGATCAAGCTCAAATTTGGGCATGTAATCCTTGTCCCCTGAGGGACATGTTCCCCATTTTTATTTTTAAAATTCACATGCGGGCCCCATGGGTGATTTTCACCTAATTTTTAGCCTGAATTGTGAAATTACAATATGGGTATCCTTGTTCATCTTTTAATGGGTAGATTACTATTGTGATAGCATGGAAGCAGTCGGAGGCTTTCTGGATAGGAAACACTTCAGTTTTGTGGGTGTGAGTGCATGTGTTCGGCTTTCAGGTAGGTTACGGCTTGCCTACTTCTAGACTAGCTCATTTAAGGTACTTGTATGGTATTGTGCCAATTATTGGTGGGAATTCTGTGGTTGAATACTATTATTTAGGCAATTAAAAATCCTTGTAGCCAATTTAGATGGTGTAGAGTAGAATTGAAGATTTTGGATCCTTAGCTCATGTATCGGGTAGCTGTTTGCATTAGGTGGGGGTTAGGGAGACTTGGTCCTAGCCTAGCACTTCTCGCTTTATATGTCTTGTAGTTTGGTGCTGTTTTTACCATTGAATCTTGGACCGTTACTGCTTGATCTTGTTAGTATTGTAATGGTTATAAGTTTAGCTCCACTTTGTTATTTGGGTTATTATTTGATTAACTTCGGTCATGCTGGTAAATTTAGCTTAAAAATATGATTTTCGACAAAAAGTGAGAACTTAGTCTAATGGAATGATTAGGGTCTTCTTAAAGGAAGCATGGGTGAGCTTAGTCCCGGTTCAAGTGTAGACTCTCATAATTGCATATTTTATCTGGTTTAAGTTCAGTAATTCATCTGTTGTCATAATATATCCGATTCGAGTCTGACATTCTATTTACTCATTACATTATTCGGTACCCAGTAGGCATCATAGGTCGACTGAGTGCATATAAGATACAAGAGCAATAATATAGCATAAGAGAAACAAATTGTCACAAAAATAACAAATAGGTACACGAAAGATATCACGGAAAGAATACAAGGAGAAAAAAAACATGCTCGTCTAGCCACTAGAAATAAACATCACAGAACAAAGGTGAAGAAAGAAGAATGCACCTGGGGTCTTTGCAATAACAATATATATAAGGAGAGTTTAAGATGAAGACGGTATATCGATAACCTCAAGTAAAAATGGAAGGAAGGAAAGCAAGTAAACGAACTCATCCTTGAAATCCAATTTTAACAACTAAGTCATGCCAATAATCCAAGTGTAACCATGAAGTATATACAACACAATCTCCCAAATGTAAATCATCAAGTAAGAACTCAAATCTAACCATAATATGAACAATAATAATGATAGGATAATCATAAGTCTACCCAGAGTCCTAATGGGTGCCCATACACTCGAGGAATGCATACAAGTGAAGACAAACCCTCTGGCCTCCCATACTACCAGAGCTACACTCAGCAAATATCAAACAAGGGTGGAATCTCACACAATGAATGATATGATGCAATAATGAAAACTAGGTGAAATGGTAACCCTGTATGTACCTTCTTCAATGCATATAGGCCCAGCAGGTAGGATCCATGGAAGGACACGACCTGTATACCTTAACTACATCATATACCCCTCCTCTAGCATACTCTGCACATATCCCCTTGTACGGATTGACAAGGTCCATGGAGGTCCTCGACCACTAACTAAATCTCAAGTCTCAATATAATAGTCCGGAGTGTGTCTGGATCCAAACTAGTAACCAAATCTCAAAAATACATGCCCGCAGTCTATCCGGGTCTAAATCAATGAATTAAGTCTCAAAATCCCCAACAAGGGTGCCCGGACATAACCGAATCTAAAACAGTGGTAAAATAAGTTTGACGCTTAGACTGTTCGAGTCTAGTATCATCTCAAACCAATAGTAAAGCATTTCTAGCACTATGGCTCAATCGAGTCTAGTATAAGTATGAAAACTATGATAAAATCATCTTTTTAACTCTTTTACCCTAAGAAGATCCATGAAAATCAGTTTCAAACCTTTTATAACCATTTTTAATAAAAAGCGGCCTTTCGGGGCCATGCAAGGTTTAGAAATCCATTTAAAGGAGGCCCAAAGCCAAAACTGTAGTAAAACATGTAGAAAATCTCTTTATATGCATGATAATGGCATGCCCAAATATAAACAGTAGCCCAACCGCCCACAATCAACCTATTGGCCCTGCACAGACTCCAATCGCTCTACAACATATATAACAAGCTCAATAGTTGTATATTGATGTACGAAACTCATGAACATTCCCAAATAACCCACATCTATGGTCCAGAGACAAATAAAAGGCCACACAAGACCACAAGGGTGATACTATCAACTACAACAAATATTATAATCATCAGAGTGAAAATAAGACAGACATAAAGAAGCGGACAATGCCTAGGGTACCAAGCTAATAAACCCAACCCAAGGATGCTAATTAGTACAATTATAGCCTATATACACAAAGTCTAGAAGACTTAAATCATAACTTACCTATCGTTGGATGACAAACTGCTAGAACGATGATGTCCAAGCACGAACCACTCCGAGAAGCTCCGAACAAAAATCAAACTATCATAAACATAAATTACACATTAAAAAAAACCATAGATACCCATAACGCTATAATTATAGTCGGGTCGAAATTTGGATCCAAAGCAGGCCTATGGGCCCACACCCCAATATTAGAAACGGAAAGCCACATGATGATCACAACGATATTAAGAGTGCATGCTCAAAATTTGAGCAAATTTGGCCAAGAAAAAGGGCTCAAAAGATCCCTCTCAATTACGGGATTAAAGAGGGAAATTCAAAGAAAAGACCAAAAATTAAAGTAAGAATCTACTTACCACGATAAGAGAAATAAGCTTACAGAGAGAAATCCTCACAATTACGAACGACCAAAGCCAATTGGGTAGCTACAATCAAAGGACAACCAATCTTGAGAAGAACTCAACAATAGAGGTTTTTAACTTAAGAAGAACTTTGGGGAAGAAGAAAACATACCAATTGAAGAGGGAAGCAAGAATTTAGCGCCAATTGGAGATTTCCCTGGCCAAGAAATGATTTGGGAACACTTTGTACGAGAGGAGAAGAGTTTAGAGTGAGAAGGACAAGAGAGAAATGGCTAAAAAATCATAAGGAAGGAAACTTATAGCCCTGGCCGTAGACCAGCACCATCAACGTTGGAGGAGCACTATAGCGCTGAAAGCAGGCAGGCACCAAGGCGCCATCACACTAGAAGGGCGCCATCATGCTGCAGGGTGGCCGAGCGCGCATGCACAATTGCGTAACATAGGTGCTATTATGCTAGAGCGCCATTGGCATTGGCTGGGCGCCATCGGCGCTAAAGGCCACAAGTTGTAGAAAATCCAACTAAGCTAAAAACTTCTATGAGGTATTTCGGGCATAATCGGAACCTGATACTCACAAAATAAACATGCAATTAGAGTTGAAATGGTATTTCAGACTCAACAGAGTTGACACACCTTCCATACGAGGTTATTTTGGAGGAATGTTGACCCAAGTCAACACTAACCAAAACCAACCAAACACCTGAAATGAGCCCGGCTCACTCGGGACCCAAACCAACTACCTACCTAACCCAAACAAAATATTTCGGAGCTAATGGAATTGTCGAATTTCTAATCTGACGCTCCAATCATCAAAAGCTGACCCAAGTCAAACTTTCAACTCCAAATGGCCTGAAAATAGAAAAAGCAACAAAAAACCACAACGAGAGTTCTTAGGCCTCGACTAAAGGTCTAGCTAGACCAAAGTACACATTCTAGAGCTAACAGACTGTTAGAATTTGATTTCGAGCACGTTAGCTAAGAATATTGACTAAAGTCAATGATTTCCTAAGTTAAAGCTCTAAAACTAGGAAACGACCATAAAGACCAAACAAACGGCCAGGGCACTGAACCACCGGTCCCAGTAAGTGATAAGTCGGTAATATACCAACCTATTGAGCCTAAATCCATGAATTATTGCTATGTTTTGAATAGATTTAGAGGTTCTTATGGCCTTTATGGATGTCTATTCATGTACTTTTGATAAATGATGAGAAACAAGGATATGGACCCAAAGAGAGTTCAAAAGGAGTAAAGTGTGACGTGTTTCAAAAAGCTGGAGATTCTAACCTGAGATGCGTTGGCCGTGCAACACACACAAGCCGAGGTGCGAATCACACCTCCTTCGCATAAAGTTGCAAAAGCCACTAAAGAATCTGTTAAGAAGTGTGGTCGTTGTGCGACACGCACATCCCAAGGTGCGAACCGCACCACCTTCACACAAAGCTCCCAAAGTCAGTTGAAGTCACTAGTCCAATCGAAGAGGATGTGCGACATACACATCATGACGTGCGAACCCCACATCATGCCGTAGAACACCCAAAGGGGTAATTTTGTCCTAAATTTTAGTAATGTTTTGGGAAGCTATAAAAGGCTCATTTAGGCTCATTTGTAAACATTATACTTTATAGTCTTAAATATTTGAGAAAGCTTTTTGCCTTAAGAAAAAGTTTTCCTCTCCAAAGAGAAGAGGCTTCGAATCCATTCTCTTGGTTAACCATTTGTGTACTCAAATTGAGCTTGGAACTTGAGATTTAGCTCTAATGAAGAGGATTTTGACTTACCCATTTGGTATATCTTTCTCCTTTGCTAAGAGTGGCTAATTTCTCTTGTCTAGGGGTGTGTTGATGATGGGTGCTTAACAAATGGGTGTGGGTGTTGTTAATTCATCTTTATAATTGCTTATTTGACATGGATCTAGTAGTTTCACCAAGTTTTAATCCTAAAATTGGTGGTTGCTAATATTAATATTCATTACTTAACTATGTGATTGCTTGAATGAGGATTTCATGGTTTCGGATGTGAAATTGCTAGTGGGAACTTGGGTCTCCATCTAGATTTGAGGCTAGAAATAGCTCTTATCAAAGGAATCACCCATTTAAGGGTCTAAGCTAGAGATAGCGTGACCTTCCCAAGCTTAGGTTAGTTGTTTGTCGATCAAATTGATGATGCTCTAACCAAGATCATCGGATATATGATTGTTGATCGAAAGATGACAATCCATACCCATGAGCAACGCTACTTATGTCAATAAGAAAGAACAAATGTGAATTAATAATCACCCTAGCCCATGATTAGAGCCCCATCAGATACACATCCCTAGTCGCCTACTCTATTTGATACACCCATTTTTGTTTATTTGTTTTTAATTGAATTGTGATTGTAGTGACAACATCCCAATTCCCCCAATCTTTTACTTTTCTTGTTTAAGAACTTACTCTCACCTTGAAGTCAATTCTACACAATCTTAAATTTGTTAGATCCAAGTCCCTTGGGTATGACCCTGACACTCGTTGGGAATTATAAATTTTGTTTTTATGCACGATCGTCGTGACATCCAACTTGGGGAGCATGATTTGAGCATTCATCAAAAATGGCGTCGTTGCCAGGGATTTGAGTTGATAGTTGTTTTTGATTGTAGATTTGAAATCACCTTGTAGAGTGCTTGTTATTTTTTTTTATTTTAACAGGTTATATCTAGGAATACCAAATACTTATCACTCGACCCATATGTACTTATTGAGGTGAATATAGTAGACCATAGGTTGTTGATGTGGGGAAAGGCAGGAGCAATGGGTGCTACCTCTGCTAAAGAAATTGATGAATGGAGGAAGAATGGTGCGCGAAGGGATAGAAACTATCAATCACTAAAACACTCCTTGAATTCATAACCATGAGTGTAATGAACAACACAGGTAAGATGGTTAACACCATTGGTGTTGTTCGGGATGTGGGATTAGTAGAAGAAGTAGACGGTTCTCGTGAATATAGTAAGGAAACATTGGCTTCAAATCATGAGATGGGTTCCCATGAAGGTCTCAAAAAACCAAGCCCATGTCCGGGGAGACAAGATCACGGGAATCAAGGTTGGAACGCGCAGAATGATGGTTCTAGAGTTGAGAGTATGCTTGCGAGAGTGCTAGAAAAGGTAGAGTCCACTAACGAAGGTGTCAGGAGTTGGAGGTACGATCTTAGAAGTCTAACTCAAATCGTGCATTCACACTCCGTTTCTATAAAACAACTTAAAGAAAGAATGTTTTGGCTCACCTCCCAATTCGAATCTAAGCAATTAAAGAGAGATGAAGGAATAGATTGTGAGAGGGAAGGTGAACAGAATAATCACCAGAGCTCTAATACTTATGTATCTCCACCTAAGGATGATGCCCATACATATCAGCCCACTGTGAGCAACCCCAGACATTCAAAAATCAAAGATCTGTTGTCTCTAGTTTTAAAAAAGGTCGAGTCAATCGATAAAGGGGTGAAGGATGTAAAGAGCAAAGTGTCAACTCTTCACCAAATAGTGAGCTCACACTCAACTTCTATTAAGCATCTTGAGGCAAAAATGAATCACTTATCTTCACAAATGAGTCCTCGGATTAAGGGGACACTTCCAAGTGACACTACAATGAACCGAAAGAACGATGGCCATATTATGGCAATTGTCACTAGGAGTGAACGAATGTGTAGTTGGGTGAAGAAGCCATATGATGAGGTTTTTGTAGAGCCAAATGGTGAAGTGGATGAAAATTCAATGGTTGGGGTGAAGCCTAGTGCACCGAACATGAGTTCTAATAATGGTCACATGAATGAAGAGAAGGATGAGGCTAATCCTCCTTCTCAAGTTGCTATTGATATCGAGGAGGATCTTCCTAGTAAAATGAATGTACCACATCCTATGCCGAAAGGACCCCTCTCCTTATCCAAAAATATTGACCAAGAAGAAGGAGGAGAATCAATTCAAGAAATTTGCAGACATGGTTAACAAGTTGTCCATCAACATTCCTTTGGTCGATGCATTACTGTAAATGCCCGGGTATGCAAAGTTCTTGAAGGAGCTTCTCAAGAAAAAGTGAGTCAAGAAGTATTTGGGCCTACTGGAATATGTTGCATTCTTAGGAGAAATTTACCTTGGCAAACCTTGAATGGGAGGTACGATCGTTGAGCCGTGACGTTAAACCAAGCGCTTCTTGGGAGAAAACCCAAGCATGCACCTTTACTTTCCACATTTTTTCTTTTCATTGTTATTTTGTGTGTTGTTTTTGTTGTCTTTGTAGTTAGGAACCAAGCTAAGGGTGTTGGAGAAAATATCAAGAGGTGTGCCGCACTATGCGATCGCATGACACACTATGCGCGTCGCATACTGCTTTCGCACCACCAACCAGAACATTAGCAATTCCATCAAAAAAAATTAGCCCTTCATGCGATGGTTGGGGCAATCGCACATCATGATATGTGTTTCACATGTCTTTTGCACAGCAGTAGCCAGAACACTGGCACCAAAATCCCATACGGTCGTGCACCTACTGATGCAGTTTGCCCCATAGCATTTGCATTTCGCACAAGGTTCCAGGGAATACCTTCTTCCTTGAACACTCTAATTTCATTGAAGACAATGCCTCATTATGGTTTGAGGGTGCTCTAAGCTTGGTAATTGCCTTGTTAATAGTAGTTTAGAAATAAACTCTGAGGATTTTCTTAATACTACGGTTCTTTCCCAAGGATCAAAAGTTTTGATTATTTTCTTTTTCTTTTCTTTTGTTTTTGAGTCAAACCGGGTTGGTGTTTCCCTATAATAGATTGAGAGGCGACTTTCTTTAGGGAACATTCCAAGTTTTAGTTGAGAATTGAGTCCGTAGTTGCTTTTCTCAAAATGGTCCCACCAAAAACTTTCTCTTGGCAATTTGTTTTGAAAATAAAAGGAAGAAGGAAAATGAAATTTTGAGGAAAAACATTTTCTTATCATGACTTGCACACTCTCGCTTTGGCTTGATTGACTCACAAAAAAGTGTGTAATGAACACAGAATAGCTTGTTGAAAATCACTTGTCCCAATTGACTTTGAGACTAATGAAACAAATCTTGTGCCATGATGCCTTGTGTGGTGAGGCTTTGCCTTGATTCTTGTGCATAAGTGTCATCTAGAACTTGCCCCGAATGTGATTCAAGGAAAAATTCTAGGTGTGACCAAGCTTGGAAGATGACCTTTGGCCCTTTTTGATAACCACTTCGCCCAAATGACTTCCCATGACTTCAACCCTAGTGAAACTCTTTGAGCTTGCAACCGTTCTTTGGCACCTTATTAACACCTTGACCTTTTTGGAACCTCTATCTTGGCACCCATCTTCCCTAATTGCTTGGAAATGAAATGTAGGCTAAAATCCTAAGTTTAGGGGGGAAATGAAGGATAACATAGGCAAATGCCTAAGTTTCGGGGTGCATGTAATCAAATGAAGAGAAGAAAAGAAGTGCACTCAAAGTGCAAGGTAGCACCTTCGGTTTGAATTGAAAATTTGCTCTAAAAATACAATCCAATGAGAAAAATGAAAAGAAAAAATAGGTGCTACCAAACAAAGGTGATACAAGGAGTTTGAATGATCATGAGTAAAAAGGAGAAATCTTGGGATTGTGTGAGGGAGAAATAAGGTGAAATTAAAATTTTAAAATATGAGCAGTGATTCGAAATGAGAACAAAGAGAGTTAGGGAGGTGTAACCCTTTTAACCAAATGAAATCCTCACCTTAGCCCTAGCCAACATCATAACTCGTAAGTCCTTGGTGATTCCGAGCTTGGCTACCCCACATTAGTGGCGATCTACATGAAGGGCAAGCCTATGGTTCTACGCGTGTGCACTTAAATTTCCTTGAGAGCATGAGAGTCTTTTTGGTTCTCCTATAATCCTTATTGTTTGTGAATTGAATGATTGTAAGTGGGATTTTCTTTTGTGGTGAGTGGCATCATACACTCGAATTGAAACATGAGGTCTCTATTTCAATTGAGGGGAATGAATGAGACAAGTTGTGTGGTGAATCTCGAGGAAAACCTTGACGGTCTATGCCAATGACTTGAGAAGCTTAAATGTCTTGTTTTAAACGACAACATTCCCTTGATTTTGAATGAGAAATGAGGTCCTTTTGGAAAAAGTTTTGACATAGCCAAATGCCTCGAGTTTGTGGGGGTCCAAATTGAGATAAGCATCGTAGTTGAGTCTTTTGTTCAATCTTTTTCTTATTTTTTTTAGGGTAGATTAGTCTCTTATGCCTAATTGAGTCTAAAGCATAATTCGTCTCTTGCCTTGTGAGTATCTTGCATGAGGACATGAAATAGTTCGAATTTGGGGGTTTAATAAGTCGGTAATCTTCCAACTTATTGAGCCTAAATCCATGAATTATTTCTATATTTTGAATAGATTTAGAGGTTCTTATAGCGTTTATTTATGTTTATGTAGGTACTTTTGATAAATGATGAGAAACAAGGAAATGGACCCAAAAAGAGTTCAAAAGGAGTGAAGTGTGAAGTGTTTCTAAAAGCTAGATAATCTGACCTGAGATGCGGCGGCCATGTGACACACACAAGCCGAGGTGCGAACCACACCTCCTCCGCATGAAGTTGCAAAAGCCAGTAAAGAATCTGTTAAGAAGTGCGGTCGTTGTGCGACATGCACATCCCAAGGTGAGAACTGCACCACCTTCGCACGAAGCTCCCAAAGTCAATTGAATTCACTGGTACAATCGAATAGGATGTGCGACGCGCACATCATGAAATGTGAACTGCATGTCGCGCCGCATACCACCTGAAGGGGTAATTTTTTCCTAAATTTTAGTGATTTCTTGGGAAGCTATAAAAGGCTAATTTAGGCTCATTTGTAAACATTCTGCTTCATTCCTGAATATTTGATAAATCTTTTTGCCTTAAGAATAAGTTTTCCTCTCCAAAGAGAAGAGGGTTTGAATCCATTCTCTTGGTTAACCATTTGTGTAGTCAAATTGAGCTTGGAACTTGAGATTTAGCTCTAATGAAGAGGATTTTGACTTACCCATTTGGTATATCTTTCTCCTTTGCTATGAGTGGCTAATTTCTCTTGTCTAGGGGTGTGTTGATAATGGGTTCTTGACAAATGGGTGTGGGTGTTGTTAATTCATCTTTATAATTGCTTATTTGACATGGGTCTAGTAGTTTCACCAAGTTTTAATCCTAAAATTGGTGGTTGCTAATATTAATTTTCGTTACTTAACTATGTGATTGCTTGAAAGAGGATTTTATGGTTTCGGGTGTGAAATTGCTAGTGGAAACTTGGGACACCATTTAGATTTGAGGCTAGAAATAGCTCTTATAGAAGGAATCACTAATTTAAGAGTCTAACCTAGAGATAGTGTGACCTCCCCAAGCTTAGGTTGGTTGTTTGTCGATCAAACCGATGATGCTCTAACCAAGATCATCGGATATATGGTAGTTGATCGAAATATAACAATTTATACCCATGACCAACGCCTACTCTATTCGATACACCCGCTTTTGTTTATTTGCTTTTAATTAAATTATGATGTAGTGACAACATTCCAATTCTCTCAATCTTTTACTTTTCTTGTTTAAGCACTTACGCACACCTTGAACTCAATTCGACACAATCTTAATTTAGTTAGCTCCAAGTCCCTTGGGTACGACCCCGACACTCGTTGGGAATTATAAATTTTGTTTTGTTGTATGATCACCGTGACGTCCAACTTGGGGAGCACAATTTAAGCGTTTATCCGCAAGTCATAAATGTTTTGGGGCCTCTACAGGAAAGTTCTAATAGTACAAAGAAAGCATAAATGCGAGAATGATCGAAAAGGTCATTACATCATCCACTTCTAAAAAGGATTTTCATCCTCGAAAGTCAAAAGCAAGAGATTATATGAAGTCTCAAACAACTGCGGATATTAAGCCCGCATCTCTCTCCCGGTCTCCCAGGTAGCTAACTAAAATGGACGGTGCCTCCACTGAACCTTAACAATCAAAATCTCTTTAGATCTCAACCTCATGACATCTCTGGCTAGAATAGCTACCGGCTCCTCAACAAAGGCTAAACTCTCATCCAATTGAACCGAATCCCATTGCAACACATCAGACTCATCTAGAACATACCATCGCAACATTTATACATGGAAAACTGGGTGCAAAGCTGAAAACATCAGAGGCAAAGCTAACATGTAAGCAACACTACCAACCTCTAAAGAATCTCAAATGGCCCAATGTAACTGGGGCTAAGCTTGCCCGCCTACCGAATCTCATCACGCCATTTATGGGTGATACATAGAGGAATACTAAGTCACCAACACTAAACTCTAAGGAACAAAGTCTATGATCAACGTAGCTCTTCTGCCTACTCTGAGCTACTTGAAATCTGTCCTGAATCACTCGGACTCTGTCTAAGGAATTGCGAACCTAGTCTTCATTCTGTGGCCTAGACTCCAAACCATCAAACTAACCCACTAACGATCAGCAATGCCTACCATACAATTCCTCAAAAGGTGCTATGTCAATAATTGAATGGAAACTATTATTATAATCAAACTCGTCCAAAGGCACAAACTGATCCCACGAACCTCCAAAGTCAAGTACATAGGATCGAAGCATGTTCTACAGAACCATGATAGTCCTCTTGGATTGGCCATCTATCTGAGAGTGGAATGCGGTACTAAGCTGAATATATGTACCCAAATCTTGCTGAATATCCCTTCAGAACTGAGATGTGAACTGAGTGCCACGGTCTAAAATGATAGAAGTTGGGACCTGGTGCAATCGAATAATCTCACAAAGGTAAATTTGAGCCAACCTCTCTGCACTTTAGGTAGTTTGGATTTGAAAGAAGTGCGATGACTAATTCATCCTATCAACAATGACCCAAATGGATTCAAACCCCCAAAAAGTGTAGGGTAATCCAACTACGAAGTCCATAGTAATCTCTTTCCACTTCCACTCAGGAATGGGAAGTCACTGCATCAATCCACCAGGTCTTATGTGCTTACACTTAACCTGCTGATAGTTCAAGCACCGAGATACAAACCCTGCTATGTCCTGCTTCATACCACTCAACTAGTAAAGTTATCTCAAATATATATATATCTTGGCTGCGCCAAGATGGATGGAATATATAGAACAATGCGCCTCACGGAGGATCGACTTACTCAAGTTACCAACTCTCTGAACACAAAGACGACTATCAAACCTCAGGACACAATCTGAATCTAGAGTAGCTCGGCTGGCTTCACCCTAAACAACCTGATCACGAAGGTCACATAACTACTGATCCTTAAACTGATGACTCTGAACCTAATCAACCAAGGTAGAACGAACCTCAATACTAGCGAGAACTCTGTTTGGATCAGACAAGTCAAGCTTAACCAAACAGTTAGCCAAGGACTGGATGTCCAAGGCCAATGGTCGCTCTGAAACTAAAAGTGAAGCTAGGCTACCCATACTCACTATTTTTCAACTCAAGGCATCCGTTACAATGTTTGCCTTGCCCGGATGATACAAAATAGTGAAATCATAGTCCTTCAGTAACTCAATCCATCTCCGCTACCTGGAGTTCAGATCTTGCTAACTCGTAATATACTAAAGACTACGGTGATTGGTGAAGATCTCGAATTGAACCCCTTATAAGTAGTGCCTCCAAATATTGAGCACGAAGACTACCGCCTCCAACTCTAAGTCATGAGTGGGTAGTTACGCTCGTGAACCTTCAGCTTCCTTGACACATATGTTATCACTCGACCCTGCTGCATCAGTATACACCCAAGACCAAACCCTAAACCATCATAATATACCGAGAAACTTTGACCCTCAACTGGAAAAGTCAACACTGGAGCTGAAGTCAATAAGGCCTTAAGCCTCTGAAAGCTATCCTCGCACTGATCCAACCACTGGAATGGGACATCCTTCCTAGTCATCCTGTTCAAAGGTGTTGTTATGGAAGAAAACCCCTCAACAAACCTTCTATAGTACCCTGCTAACCTAACAAAGCTGCGAACCTCAGTAGGAGTAGTCGGTCTCGGCCAATCAGGAATGGCTGAAATCTTCCCCGGGTCCACTCTAATCCTATTCTTAGAGACCACGTGTCCTAGGAATGCAACTGACTCGAGCCAAAACTCCCACTTTGAGAACTTGGGATAAAGTTGATGATCTCTCAAAGTCTGAAGTATAATCCTCAAGTGATGCTCATGCTCATCTCTACTCCACGAGTATATCCAGATGTCGTCTATGAAAACTATCACAAATGAGTCCAAGTACAGGCTAAGCACCCTATGCATCAAGTCCATGAAAGTTGCAGGGGCATTAGTCAACCTAAAAGACATTAAAGGAACTCATAGTGGCCATAACATGTCCTGAATACTGACTTAGGGATGTCCTCCGTCCTAATCCTCAACTGGTGCTAACTTGACCTCAAATCTATCTTCGAAAACACAGTTGAACCCTGAAGCTGATCAAACAAGTTATCTATACGCGGCATCGGATACCTATTTTTCACAGTCAGCTTATTGAGCTACATATCATCAATACACATCCGCATAGACCCATCTTTCTTCTTCACAAACAGAACTGGAGCACCCCAAGGCGACACACTCGGCCTAATGAAACCCTTAGCTAACAAATCCTGGAGATGCTCCTTAAGCTCCCTCAACTCAACTGGAGCCATATGGTAAGGAGAAATAGAAATGGGCTTGATGCCTAGCTCTAACTCAATAGCGAAATCAATATCTATCTCAGGTGGAAGGCCTGGCATGTCGGTAGGGAACACATCTAGGAAATATCTAACCACAAGAACTGATTCAGGGGAAAATGGGTTATCACCAGTATCTTAGAAATATGCTAGATAAGCCAAGTACCTACTAGAAATGAACTTCCTAGCTCGAATACAAGAGATCATCCCAGATGGTGTGTGACTAAAAGAACCTTGCCACATAACTGGGGATATGCCGGGAACGGTTATGGTAATGTTCTTGGCATAAAAATCAAAAATTGCTCGATATAGGGATAACCAGTCCATTCCTAGAATCATATCAAAGTCTAACATATCAAGAATCATCAAATCACCCCAAGTCTCAATATCTCCAACAAAAATCATACAGGATCTCACAATATGATCCACTACTAAAGAATCTCTTACTGGGGTCAAAACAGATACAGTCATAGATAACGACTCACTAGCCAACCCCAAAAAAGGCAAATAGTAGGCAAAAACAAACATACAAGTAGATTCAGGATCAAATAAAGCCAAAGATGACTAACGGTATATAAAAAGCATACATATGATTACAGCATCCGAGGCCTCTACCTTTGGTCTCCCAGGGACCACATAAAACTGACAACGACCATGACCTGACCAACCACCATCCTTACCACTTGTCCTACCATGTGGGTCACCACCGCTAGCATGAACACCACCTCCTTTAGCCGATGGCTGAACTGCATGGATAGCCTGAGTTGGCTGAGTGGTTGGCTGAACTGTACCCTGTTGGGAGAAATCTCTAGCATAGTTTCGAATAACTCTGCACTCATAACAAGGCCTTAGCGACCTACCCTACCTAGAGAACTAGTTGTACTGATGTGGCCACCACAGCCTGATGCCCCAGAAGATGTACCCCTTGGAGTCTGACCACTATAACTCTACTGGCTACTCTGACCCTGCTCAAACTGAGAACTACCAGAAGCCTGAAGCAAAGCCTAAATAAATCAACTAGATTGACCCTGGTGTTGCTATGGCGGATAACCTCGGCCCCACTGGCCTGAACCTCTACCACCATAACGGGAACAATTGTAGATGCGCTGATATTGAGGCCTCTTATCTCTAGACCCTAGATCATGGTAGTGCAATTTCTCCATAGTACAAACATGATCCACAATATCTTGAAAGGACCGACCACTAGCAACTAACACCTTAGCTGTCTATCTGAACTATAATTTCAAACCCAAAAAAAATCTATAACTCTGTCGGGTTCGGTAGGGATAATTATGGCTCCAAATGGATCAAGTTGATGGAAGCAAGTCTTATACTCAGACGATCATAGAACCCTTCATATGTCTAGTGAACTGCTCCCTACGATGCTCTTTACTGCTCTGAGGTAAGAACTTGGACATAAAGGCTTCATAGAACTTTGAAAAAGGTAAAGGAGGAGATGAAGATGGTCTGAAAGAAACCTGGACCCTCCACCATAACTTAGTTGGGCCCTCCAGCTTATAGGTAGTGTATTCAACACCCTGAATATCCAACAAACCCAAATAGTGTAGTATCTTCTCACAAGTAGGGATAAAATCATATAGAGCCTGACCAGGTGTACCAGAAAATCTAGGTGGAGCCAATTTAAAACATCTACCCAACGCCTTTTGCTCTATCTTTGTCATAGCTGGGAGAGAAGCAAGAGGTTGTGTAACAGATGGTAGTGGAATAACCTCAGCACAGGGAGCCATATTAGCAGGCTGCGCTCCTGAATTTCGTACACCCAGGGCTTCCCTCTGAGCGGATGTCTGTGCAACATTTGAAGGTTGTCCATCTATCATACTCAACAACTGAAGAAGTAAATCTCAAATGTCTGACGAAGGAGCTGGGGCTGAAGCTGGCAGAGTAACTGGTACTGGCACTGGTGGTACCTGGGCTGTCCCTCGGTCCACGTGCTGCTACTCTAGAACAAACTTGAGCTTGTACTCGGTCTCCAACATGACCCTAGGATCTCTAATTGGTGTTGTTGCTCAGGAATGTCCCCTAGCTCTACCTCTGTGACCTCTTCGACCCCTAGCTAGAGTTGGGGGTGCTAGAGTCAAAGGCTCGCCCTTGCCTGATATTGATGACCTTGTAGGAACCATCTGCGGGAGAATGAACTAGAATAAGTGAGATTTTAGGATACCATCAAGGATACAACGCATGATATAGAACCAAGAAGAGAGTCATATTTCCTAAGATTCCACTGTAACATCCCAAAGATTGAGTATGAATATCTCCACCCCAATCTGCAGGACTCTACTAGGCATTGTCTTCTATACCGATGACACAAGTGAACCTAGGGTCTGATACCAAGCTATAATGACCTGATTTCTCGGTCATAATGGAACCTATAAGCCCCTTATAGGCATACCAATTCTCGTAGCCCATAACGATTAGTAATGAGCTACTATCTAACAAGAAAATGGAAGAACGATATAATAAAAGAAGCAAAAAAAGAAATAAGTGAGGAAATAAGCAACATGAATATATATAAATGGAAGCTAAACCAAACACAAAATCTTGCATCATAGTATAAGAGTCGATACAAAATATGCAGAGTACAAAGTATCCAAAAGAAGAGATACACATCTATCTCTGAATAGCAAAAAGAGTATAAGAAACAAAAGATGAGCTAAAAGCTAAGCTCCGATTGCCAAAAGCTCACCCTCAGCCTCGGATAGTCTAAGATCAGCCCACACGAGTCTTCACAAATCAGCAGTGATGGCCCACACTAGTATCTGCATCAGGAAGATGCAGAGTGTAGTCTGAGCACCAATTGCTAAGCAATGGGTACCCAGTAGGCATCATAGGCCGAGTGAGTGCATATAAGATATAAGAGCAATAATATAGCAAAAAAAAACAAATGGTCACAGAAACAACGAATAGGTACACGAAAGATAGCACAGAAAGAATACAATGAGAAAACAGACATGCTCGGCTAGCCACTAGAAATATACATCACAAAAAACATGTGAAGGAAGAAGAACACACCTGGGGTCCTTGCAATAACAATATATATAAGGAGAGTTTAATAAGAAGGTAGTATACCAGTAACCTCAAGTAAAAAGGGAAGGAAGGAAAGCAAGTAAATGAACTCATGCTTGAAGTCCAATTCTAACAACTAAGTCATGCCAATAATCCAAATGTAACCATGAATTATATACAACATAATCTCCCAAATGTAAATCATCAAGTAAGAACCTGAATGTAACCATAATCAGAACCAGAATCGTGAAAGGATAATCATAAGTCTACCTACAGTCCCAAATGTTCTTTCCACTACCGCTATAGCTGGGTAATGTCAGCCCAAATTATTTCTAAAATCAGAAATTTTCCACTACATCACCCTACTTAAACAAATGTACTTTAAATTAGCTTTCCAAATAATTTGACTTTGCAATTATTAAAGTAACGACGGGTCCTGTTGTTACAACAGATTCCAATTTACCCATCGTTCATCCCTGAACGATCCCGGAATAATTACAAGATGAGGGAGACTAGCACGGGACTTTCACCATCCCGAGTGAACGCATAATTAATGAACCTACGCAAGTTGCCAAACCTTCCCTTAATTAGCATAACCGACAAGAGGGAAAAATTTAATATCTTCCCATTCTGATGAGGAATTTACGAGCCTCTCAAGGAAAATTACATGTTCCCATTTTGAGCACCCAAGAAATTCGGGTCTTCGTGTCATATTGGGAAGGATAAATTTGAAAAGACCCGGGAGAACTTTTCATTACTAAAAACTAATTTTCCACCCGCTATAGCGGATAATATACCGTTATTGCAGACTGCTAACCACTATAGCGGTTGACTGCAGAATGAAATAGGGGAGAAACGGGCTTCACTCCCCATTCTCCCCACATTCCCTTCAAAAATACTATATTCTCTCCCGATCACTCTGCTCCCGACGTCGAAATTCTTAGGTAATAATCACAACAACTCACTTCTTTACTTTCTTGCATGGTTATGGTAGAAAACTAGAAACTTTGGTGTATATTGAAGTGGGTTTTTGAACTTGAGCTTTTGGTTGGATTTTTTTGAATTTCCAAATCATAGATTCTTCCCGTACGTTTACAGTGCCTCCAAGGCATTCAGGGCATAAGGATTACGCTATTATTGGCCAAAAATGAGTTAAAATGGGTGGAAGGTGAAGGGTTGTTCTTGAACAAAAGTTGTGATTTGGATGATTTATAGGGGTTATAATGCCCAATTTTTTGTAGAAAATAGTAATGGTGGACTTTGGGTAGGTACATCTGAACTTGGAATGTCAAAAACAGAAGTTTAGACCAAGGGGCGCAATTGTTGCACCTCTTGAAACTTTGGGGATGATGAATACCGCTATGGAGGTTGGGCTCTGCTATAGAGGTTCCGCTACAGCAGATATTTTTTTTGCTATAGAGGTTCCACTATGGCAGATGATCGTTCTCTATAGCAGATGATCATCCGCTATAGCGGAAGGCCGCGAACTAGTAGCTTCCCAAGCTGACTCTTAGAAATTTTTTCCCTATTTTTCTAAATCCCTTATGCCTTATCGAGTTCTAATCCAGTTTTCTTGCTATATTACAGGTTATACTCCCGATGGCTGAAGGAGGATAATTGACCATGTACGATTATGACTATTTTCCTGATAAAGATAGTCGGGAGCGGTTCCTGGAATACTGTAGACTGGGAATTTGTTACGAGAGAGGTTGCAAGATGACCGGGGTTGATGGGAAGGCAGCCACTTTCCACCACAAAGTTCGAGAGTTTAGTTGGGAGTCCTTGCTAATAGCTCCTCCTCTCGCACAGACGGGCTGGGTAGGGGAGTTCTATGCCATTCTCCCTACAGTCCGTTGGGATGAGCCCAACCCCACAATCTGCATCCGATGAATGGACATTCCAGTGGATGCTCAAACTGTCAATGAGGTGCTTAGAGTACCTCATGTCTCCAATGAGGCCTACTAGGCTAAGTTCCGGCTCTGGGACATGACTTAGTTGAGGGACACTCTGGTGAATGAGACGTGCAGGGATAAAGTCTACTGGGTTAGCCCCGAGGGCATCACCAGTACTTACTTTTCTGCAAAGGCTAGGATGTGGCTCAACTTGGTGTCTCGGAGGATCCGCCCATCGGGTAACAAGACCGACGTGACCTATGCTCAGGCTATGGTGATTGCTTGTGCCATGCAAGGCATTATCATGAATGTGTGGGAGGAAATTATCTCCGAGTGGAAGGAATTCTGCTGGGGTCACAGGAAGGGCCCCTATCTTCCGAGTTTGGTGTTCGAGTTATGCAGGCGAGTTGGAGTGCCTGAGGACCATACTGACTTAGAGGTGGCTATGGACGACCCCTTTGACTCTGTCCGGGTGAAGTTGGTCTCTAAGAAGAAGAGGAATATGGATGAAGCGGGGAGCAGTCAGCCAGTTGAGGAGGCCGACGACGATGATGATAATGATGAAGCCCCTGCCCCTTCCCAGCCCCAACCCGCGGTCACTAGCACCCAGCTAGAGGAGAACTTGGCTACTGTCAGGAGATTCATGCAAGGCACTGCTGCCGCTTAAGGTGCAGCCTCGCCCCCACTGCTCAGGACCTTGCTGCACTTCGAAGGGAGTTAGAAGAAGAGAAGAAGAAGAGGCGCTCCCGAGATCGTATGTTTGCCCTGATGTGGAAG
Source organism: Jaltomata sinuosa (assembly GCA_003996215.1). NCBI lineage: Eukaryota > Viridiplantae > Streptophyta > Magnoliopsida > Solanales > Solanaceae > Jaltomata > Jaltomata sinuosa. The sequence continues at coordinate 148,203 of QJPP01000229.1, read as the reverse complement.
ACCATCAAGGTCATGTTCTTATGTGTTGCCCCGGGTCAAGAGCTTCCCACACTCGAGCCTGAGGATAGGCATGAGTTTCCCTTCCTTAGCGATGATGAGGCTTAGGACCTCCCCTCCCCATTTTACTAGATACTCCTTATTGCTTTCGGTTGCCCCCATTTGGGGCTTGTTAGAAAATATTTCCCCTTTCCCTTACCCCCTTTTATTATCGCACATGGATTCTTGTTTTAGACAATTTCCCTTCTATGCACCCTACGTTAATTATACATGCTTTCCTTGATTTATACCATGATTCGTAACTTAATACTTGGGAAGGAATGAAAACAGGGGAAAACAGAGCAGGTTTTCTGCCTCACGTATCTCCTCTATGGCGGATGCCACTCCACAATAGTGGATATGCTATAGCAGAGAAAAATCCGCTATAGCGGGAGCGCCATAGCAGTGTCATCCTCTATGGCGGTCCCGATGGTAAACAGTACAGAAATTTGATTTTCAGCTAAATGCACTCAACCCCCTTCCCAGTTACCACTGTCCAAACCTGTAAATCCCTCCATGGTCTTAAATCATCCTCAAGACCATTCCTAGCATCGAATGTATCACAATAAGGCATAACACACTATCAATTACAATAAATCACAATAACTATTGTTTTCTAACAATACCTTCCCGCCATTACACTAATGACTCATTTGTTCCCATGGTTCCCAACCAAATCCCGACTGTCCTGAAATCGAAGCTTCCCTACAGTCATAGTTCTCAATCCCTTATAATCTTAGCCAATGATAAGCCCTTTTCAAAATGTAGTACTACTCTTTTAAATAAAAACATTTAACAGCTTACCACAGCCTTAGGTACATAAAGTTTTCCACTTACTGACCCTCTGCAGACTCTACATGCACGGCAGATAACAATTCACATCAAGGTAACCAAATACACAAAATTTCAAGTAGGTTCTAAAACTCAGTAATGCACAACATTTCACTTCAGGTCACAGCAAGAATCAAGTCACATAAATTCACCTTCTATTCGTCCCATGGATGGCCATTAGCCGATCATCCATGTCTTACCGCAGCCTCTCAGGCCAGATACCAATTGAAACCTTCTCGATTCCAATTTCTCTTGCTTGTCTTATCGCAACCAGAGTACAAAGACCTCCTTCACTTCGTCGAGATACCAATTGGAATCGAGAGATAACAATTGGACTCAACCCATACAAGCAAGTAAACAACCGAACGAAAGAATGAAATAAGGGAGATGTTTCCTAGAGTGCTTCATAGCTTTCCAAAGATTTGATGTGGAAGTCAACACACTAATCTGTAGAACTCTATTCGACACTTTGCTCTTGTACTAGGAGACCAATAACCTAGGCTCTGATACCATCTATCAGGACCAAACCCATCAGGCCGTGCAGGCGCCTACTCTAACCACCTAGATAGACAAACCCTCACTACCCATCTGACAGGTGACATGCGGAAAATAGAAAGTAGCAAAATAACCTTCCTTTTATTATGAAAACCTCGTTATTACAACATTTGAAAATAGAAAACAGTTCTGAAATATAAATTACCCTCCCTAGGACCTAGTCTAAACAGGTACAAGAGCTACTATAAGATTTACACAAGAAGGAAAAGTCAATGAGACACAACTTCCATCATGGAGGAAGGACAGAAGCTGTTACAGATCACCATCGCCATGTACCTATGAAACATCACCAGCCTTGCAACCAGACTATACCAAAAAGGTATAGCAAGAGTAGAGTCAGTACAACCACACATACTGGTAGCCATCATCGGTCGACCCGAATCCACTCCTACCATCACATAAGAAGAATAGGGAAAAACATGAAACTAAACAATATAACTCCATTCTTTACCGCTTTCCCTTACCCGACCCGATCTCAACCGATCATCTACTCGTACCACTTACCTCAACCCTTTCTTTCCTTCCACTGCTAACTCCCTCTCTCTCAGGTCTTCTGAGTCATGCTAATCTTAAACTTCCCAAGTCACACTAACCTTACACTTCCCAATTCCCACGACCTTAGACTTCCCAAGTCATACGACCTTAGACTTCCCAAGTCGCACTAACCTTAGACTTCCCAAGTCGCACTAACCTTAGACCAACTGCTAAATCCAACTCTGACTGCCTCACCATTAACCTAGTCAACTCCCATGACTATGCATCCAGAACATCCCCGACCCTGTCATTCCAGACCCACTACACCTAGAGCACTACATATAATACACGAGCCCGCCACGGATCCCTAGACAATTCCTCCCAGGATATCACCAACTAGTCACACCATGTAAGACTCCCAGCCATTCCCCTAGTTTATCAACCACATGTAAACCACCTTTATAACTATGATCAATAATCAACAACATAACCAACAACAACCCTTGTCGTATAGCCCAGACCCATCCTAGGATCCCCTCTAAATAACACCTAAGTATTAAACAAACAACCCGGCCTAAACCAAGACCAACACAGCAGATATAACAGGATTCCCAATCATTCAAGGACCACTAACCAATATCACAATTGAATAAAGTAACCCAGTCCACTCACAAAACCAATAACAGTCAATGCAATGCAACAATATCAATGCAATGATACAGTAAAATAAACCCGTACCAGGCGTGGTACCCGAGCCAACTATTAGTATTCCATACCAGGCGTGGTACTCGAGCCAACTATTTGTTATACCCGTACCAGACGTGGTACCCGTGCCAACCATTAGTATACCCGTACCAAGCGTGGTACCCAAGCCAACCGAATGTCAACAATCCACAATCAAATAATGAACAAATAACTTGTAAACCAACAAGTAACACACCGTTCAATTCACAGACTGTAAAACATGACCCTTAGACATTCTACACAATTCCTCTAAGCCATGCAATTCATACAAACACTTAGATAAGAGTACAAAATATACAACATTCAAAGGAATTGTAACCCATCACCTAACCTCTCTCTCGTGGATATAACTTAATCTCGACCTTCGATCAAAGACTAAACACACTCACCCTTTATTTACATATAAAGAAAGGTTTCCCCTTTTTATCATAATTTAACAACCCCATTGATTTTGGATCTTACATAGATAATAACAACACGATTTACCACCCTTATCCCATAGAAAAACAATGACTACTTATCATGCCTTCCACATTCTCAAAACCTCACCTAGGAGTTTCTCACTTTCATACCCTTTTAGTTGTCCTTGGAATTCATGGTTCCCCAAACCTTCCCAACATCCTAGTCCCTGAGTCCTATGATTTTACATACCAAGACAACATAAACAGCCCAAAATAACTACAATCAATCCACAGTTCAATCCAACCAATACTTAGCTCACTCATAGCTAATACTAAATGCACAAGACTCCGTGCCCGGAGGCCTAAAATGTGAAATCTCCATCCCGCTATACGATGAATACAGAATGTAAACATGTCTAACTACTTATGAAAACCTAGCCTTCCTGGATGGCAAGCAGCTGCAACTGTGCATTTCTAGCTCTGTGAAGGAATTCTCGGTTGAACGATGGTACTGGAATCCGATGTTCCACGTCCCTCCAGCTATGACCCCTCCTCCTCATGATTTCTTAGCCTTGGAGCAGCTTGGGAGGGTTTTTGGAGAAACCCTCAAATGTTTTCCAATTGAGGAGGAGAGCATTTTTTTATTAAATCCCGTCCTGAGGCTTCTGCCTCCCGTCACTCTGCTATGGCGGTTAACCCTCCGCTATGGTATGTAACACCCCGTACCTTTCAAAACCTATATGACTATGTTAATATCGATGAAGGTACTTGAGCTCGAGATTGATAAGGGGTACTTTGGCCAAGAATTTGAAATGGTCAAATGTATATAAGTGTTATGTTAGAGTATAAGGATGAGGGTTTTGAAAATGAGATAAAACAAATTAGGTACTTGCTCGACTTATCTAAGATATTAGGTGACAAGTAGGTGCATCACCTACCTACGCTAACGAACTAAGTTCCGAGGGCCGATTATGAGCAGAAACACCATGGATTATTAGACCTAATGGTAGCCCAAATGAAGCTAAAAGTTGACCCATCAAAGTACAACAAAATCTAGCCTAAACAACTATAAAGGGTAGCCAGCAATGTTGACCACATTTTGTCCCAAGAGAAGCCTAAAATCAGCCACAAAACTTAACCCTTTTGAGGCCCAAGCAAAGGATAATTTTGGCCCAAATATACTCAAAAAAAATTGGCCAAAAAGGTCCCTTTATACAAACATTTTGTTGATCAATATTGATCACAAAAAGCTAGAAAATTCTCTCTTATCTTCTTTCATCTTGGAAGCCCCTCTCTCCCGTTAGGGTTCTAAGAAGATCATGATTCATTCAAGCTTAACGTGAGTTAAACAACTTATTATCTTGGTAATAATCTACTACATATAGCTAGGATATCCTATGGTAAGAAAGATATGAACTATGGCAGCCCTTCTCTTAAGGTTGGACACTTAGAAATTGTGTAACAATTAAGAGATTTCTTCTTCTCTTGTTGGTGTATGTGTAGGGGGTACTTAACCTTTTCAAGGCATCAATAAAAAGAGGATAAAAACACCCCTTAAAGTTTTGTAAGTACTCTTCCCATAACCATCTTTTTGGATTGAAGCTCGGATGGACAAATGTTGTTGAATTGTTGTTAAGAACTCAGGGGACGGTGATCGGAAGCCGTGAGTTCAATATATTGCTATTGTATTTTGCTATGGTGAGTTGTGTAAGGGCTGTTTGATGTGTTTTTTATTGTTTGAGGCAGAAGGTTGGTGTGTGTGGGATGTGTATTTAAATGGGGGAGAAAGGCGTGATGTTACACCCTTTAATTAATGCCCAATACGTAAATCTGCCCGGGAAATGTTTAGCTACTTTTTTGGCAAAGTTGCATCAGGTTTAAGAGATAATATTAGCTTCATTATACCCTTGCGTTGTAGATTAACTTAATACAGGAAAGTCCAAGTTGTGGTAAGCACAATCTTCGGAAGAAATGAGGTATGTTAAGGCTTCCTTATTCCTTATCGGCATGAATCTAGAAATGGAATTTTAAATCTCCGAAAGAAGGAAGTTGAGTATTTTGTTGTAAGATAGCTGATTCGGTAACTTAACAAGTCTTAAGGAACTAAGTGTTACATTATGGTGATTTAAGTTGCCTTATAAAAGTCTGATACCTTTATGTTTGCATGAAACGTACGTTATCCTTTTGTCGAGCTTTTTCTTTGTATTGTGATCCCTAATCAAGCTTAAGAAAGTATAAAGGCAGGTTAGCAAGTCAAATCCCCATTCACATGTGTTTGGTAAGTTTAGTCCAACATCTAGTAAGTCAAGGCTAAAGAAGTTATCTAAATGAACCTCTATAAATAACAAGAGTAGCTTTGAAGGTCAATCTAGTAATACATTTATTATGCGTGGATTGCGTATTAGTCTGTGCCTAGGCGCTACTGCCATATTGAGGCTATTATATACATAGTGTGTGCCGAGGCTCTACTTCCATATTGAGTCTATTATATACATAGTGTGCACCGAGGTGCTACTGTCATATTGAGTCCATTATATACATAGTGTGCGCCGAGGCGCTACTGCCATATTGAGGCTATTATATATAAGGTGCACCAGGGTGCTATTGTGGTTTAGCGTGTGTTATAAAGGGTGAGTTGCGGTGTGAGTTAATGCATGTGTTGTGTTCTAAAAGGACTAAAGGAGAAAAGAGCTTAACGAGTCTTACTGATTATAGTTTACAGGTTTCACATTATATCTTGTACAAATTTACTACTTGCAACTTACTATTATGTTTCTACCTTACATGCCAGTACATTATTATCGTACTGACGTCCCCATTGTGTGGGGGCACTGCATTCATGCCTGCAGGTCTAGATAGACCTCTTCGGTAGGAGTTGTAGAGTTCAGCCATTTTGGTAAGCTCCATTCTTCCTCGAGCTGACGAGTCAGAGGTCTAGCTTATATTTTGACCGGGTTATGTATATATACAGTTTATGGGTAGTCCAGGGCCCTGTCCTGGATATAAGATGTTTTACTTACTCTTAAAGGCTTGTAGACGTGTATTTTTGTATATCAGTGTTGGGTATGGCCTTGTCGGACTTGTTATTAGCTATCTACTATTATATTGTCATTGTCGGCCTCGAGTTGTTTACCTACTGTTGAGCTATCAGTGTTTCTAATTTCTATACTTAGAGATCTTGTCGGTCTCAGACCCCAACAGGTTCAATAGAGATACACTCAATTTTGCCACTCTCGGCCTTTTGGGGATCTGGGTGCCGGTCCTGCCTCCCCTGTTTTTGGGTGTGACATGGCGGTCCTGCTATAGCAAAATAATTACCGCTATAGCAGGGTGACATCAGCCCGGATCATTTATAAAATCAAAAAATTTCTACTACGTCACCCTACTTAAACAAACGTACTTTAAATTAGTTCCCCAAGTAATTCGACTTCGCGATTCTTAAAGTAATGTTGGGTCTGGTCATTACAAGGAAGTTCAAGTGTATACGAGTCGAACCATAGGCTTGCCCTTCATGTATATTGCCACTAATGTAGGGTAGCCAAGCCCGGAAATACCAAGGACTTGCGGGTTATGATGTTGGCTAGGGTCAAGGCGATGATATCATTTGGATCAAGTGACTACACCTCCCTAATGCTCTTTGTTCTCATTTCGAACACCTATCACATTTTCAATTTCAACTTCACCTTATTCCTCCCTCACACAACCCAAGATTTCTCCTTTTAACTCATGATCATTCAAACTCCTTATACCACCTTCACTTGGTAGCACCTATTTTTGCTTTTCAATTTTCTCATTGGATTGATCTTGTGGAACAATTTTCAATTCGAAATTAAGGTGCTACCTTGCACTTGAAGTGCACTTTCTTTCTTCTCCCTATTTTATCACATGCGCCCCCAAACTTAGGCATTCGCCTATGTTGTATTTCGTTTCCCCCCAAACTTAGCCTTTTAGCCTACATTTCATTTTCAAGCAATTAGGGAGCATGGCTGCCAAAATAGAGGTTCCAAAAAGGTAAAGGTGTTACAAGGTGCCAAAGAACAGACATAAGCTCAAAAGGGGTTCCCTAGGATTTGATGTCGTGGGAGGTCATTTGGGTGAAGTGGCTACAAGAAGGGCCTAAGGTCATCTTCCAAGCCCGGCCACACCAATAATTTTGCCTTGAATAACATTGGGGGCAAGTTCTAGATGACAATTATGCACAAGAATCAAGGTAAAGTCTCACCACATAGACATCATGCCACAAGACTTCTTTCATTAGTCTCACAATCAATTGGGGCAAATTATTTTTGACAAGCTATTCCGAGTTCATTACACACTCATTTGTGAATCCATCAAGCCAAAGCGAGAGAGTACAAGTTATGACAACAAAATGCTTTTCCTCAAAAATTCATTTCCTTTCTTCCTTTTATTTTCAAAACAATTTGCCACGAGATTTTTTTTTTCGACGGGCCCATTTCGAGACAAGCAACTACGGACTCAATTCTAAACTAAAACTTAGCATTTTCCCTTAAGAAAGTTGCCTCTCAATCTATCATAGGTAAACACCAACCCGGTTCGACACAAAAACAAAAGAGAAGAAAAAGAAAATAATCAAAACTCTTGCTCCTTGGGAAAGAACCGTGGTATTAAGAAAACCCTCAGAGTTTATTTCTAAGCTACTATTAACAAGTCGAAATCCGAATTTCGCACTTATGATTCATTTTAAAACAAGCCTCCGCGTAGAATGTCTGTAGCAAGACAATGGAGCATGTAAGACTAACCCAGCAACAAAATCTCAATCAACAAAAATCAGGCCCGGCAGGGGCACAAATAAGCTCAAGGTAAACAAAACATAAACTAAAACATAATCTAAAGGAACATCACAATCATCAAAATATACCCGACAAGGGCCAAATAATCTAAAAGAATAGAATGTCAACAGAGCCCGATAAGGGCAATAAAAGCAATAAAATGCCCGACAATGGCAATAAAATATTTCAAGCACACTCACGGGCGCTAACACAAGCAAGTAAAGCCACCCCTTCCCATAAAAGGAGCTTTGCCCTAAATGCTCATAGTGCAATGGGAAAAAGGGTGAAACTCCCTGGAGGACAAGTCCACATCATCAACATCGGCAGCTGCTTCCTCATAAGATGCTCTCTCACTCGGGCCAGCACCACCATTTTGGGAGTGCACGGAAAGTGTGGAGGCATGGAGGGCCCTCTGAAAATCCATATCATGATCATCGCTCAACTCTTGATCATCATTGCCAAGCAACTCCACATCCTCATAGGCTCCAAACAAGCTATCCAAGGGACTGGGAATGGAACGAGGTGGAGGTAAGATGGTCAAATCTGCTTCTACCACCAGAGCTTTACCTTTCCCTTTCCCAACATCTTCCAGCAATGTCTTGATTGACCCCTCAATGATATCGACCCTCTTGTATAGTGAGTTCAAGCTATCCACCATCCCCTTGACTGCACTCTTGACAACCTTGTTTATCATTACGGGTAGTTTGGAAGCTAGGTCATCAAGTTGCTTCTCATGGTTATGAGTTTCGTCAACCATGTCCTGAAGACTACTTTTGGTCATTGAGGGGGCTGGGGCATATGTACGTGCCTCGGAAGTAGACCTGGAGGGTAAGGGATGAAGTATCTGCCCTAGCACCAAGCTTATCACTGTCAACTTCACTAAATTGCTCAACCTTTGCTTCTTAAACCTGGGGGAGTCCCTGTCTGTTTTTCTATAAAGTGGTCCCAATAGCATGAGTGAATTTGTCGCAACTGAGGGTAGAGACATCAGCCTTGGCACAAAGTTTAGTGATCAGCACCGGGAAGGGGAAGGAGTCATTTCCTTAACGATCTTTTCTCCTTATCACCATAGCCGCTATTTCCCCAAAGTTCACATGCTCTCCCGGCATAATGACAACAATTAAAATGTCCCCCTCTTAGGTTATCTTCTGATCATTTTGGGAAGGCAAGAAACGGTTGCGAATAAGATCATACCAAAGATGAGCCTCTAAGATTAAGGATCTCCTTGGTATATCTCCCCCCATAGTGGACTAGAGGGGAACATCTTGAGAAATGACGGGGGTTGTCTCCTGGTATTTCTTTGAGTCAGCCATCAACTTGGCCATAAGGGTTGGTGCAAAATCAATTGGGTGTCCCTAAAAGACAACATTGATGGTAGCAGGGGTGATGCTAAGTTTCTTGCCTCTGACTATGACTGAGTCCAGGTTGGGAAATTTCTCAATAGGCCCTCTGCATCCTTTGGAGTCATGTGTATCCTAATAAGCTGCAAAGAATTTTTGCACAATTTCCTCATAGTACCCATCGGGTACATCCTGAAAGAGATGCCATCGTCGTTCAACAAAGTATTAGTGCATGTTAGGTAGCTCATCCCCAACCTCGCCCAAATTAAAACTTTGCTCCTCATTGAATCCCTCTACCTTTGTCACACTTGTAGAAGTCTTCATACCCTCTACTCCAAAATGGAGCCTCGCTTCTTCAGCAGCAAACCTTTGCCTAGGTTGGCTTCCAGTGTTTTGCCTATTTGAAGACATATTCTGCATACAGAGATTGTGAGCTAAAAATAGAAACAAAACCTAAAAGAAGTTAGCAAACTACAAAGAATGGAATGCAAAGGATTGGAAAAACAAAGTAGGTGAATGTTGGCTTGTGTGGACCACGTGCAAAATGCAACAGAGAGAGTGCGTGTCGCATGTGCTATTGCACAAGCAGACAGAATCCTACAGGGATTTTCCATCGAGGTGCAAAGCTGGTGCCATTCATACCATCAGAAGTGTGTTTCGCCCCTCAGACCGGTGACCTGCTTTGTATTTTCAATATGGTGTAGTGCCTCATGCGACCCGCACATCAAGATCTATACATCTCATGTGAAGTGCACAATGTCACAATTGGAATTTTTGGTTCCTTGTGTGCTTGTGAGTTCCGCATATGACCTATAGAGCAAGATGTGCATAGATACTGGGCACCCCGCAATAACCCAATCATCATTAAATAAGGGGGGCAAGGGGTATCATGACCATAACTTTTGGGTACTCAGACTTCCCCAGATTCTTATTGACACAATAGCAAGCAATAATGGAACTCAATGACTTCCCATAAGATGGACGTTACCCCTTCTATCATTGGGAACATCAATCCCTCACTTGCACCACAAATATCCACAATTTCAGCAATAATTAACCCCCTCCCTGCACAAGATCATATACCTCAAAAATAATGCTAAACAAAAACCATGGGTATACACTCAACGAAATTCAGCCTCAAGAGTCAATTTTTAATCAAAACCTTATGACAACGATGATTTACACTTATGAACGACGTCACCCAAGCTATCATCGGGCCAAATCATTCGTTCATCACAAGTGGGTTACTCAGACTTCACCCCAACACATAATTAAAGGCTAAAAATCACTACCAATCAACATGCATTACTAAAATTAAAGTTCTATCAAGTTGATACATAGAAATATCATCAATACAACTTGGGTTTGGGGACCAGAACTTTTTGGATCTCACCCAATATCAACATGGCAATTCTACTAAGCATGCTTCACAATATGAGCTCCCAACCTTCATAGAAACATGTATTTAATGTCGGAGAACTTATCACAAGTGAAGATTATGAATAGAGGAGTGAAAATTGAAGCTTTTTATTCTTCGATAATGGTGACCAACAAAATCTTCTCGGAGAGATGACTACGGCAGTGGTGATGGAATGGTGGGGATTGTGGCTGAGATGAGGATATGATTTTTGGAGAGACTTGAGGGATTTAGAGAGAGTTTTGGGAGAAATTTTTTTGAGGTTTTGAGGAAAAAGATGGTGGAAGAAGAAGAAAGGCCGGCCGGGTTTTCTCTAGATTGAGTCAGTCAATGGGTTAGGTAAATTAAAATTTAAACTTACCATTGGTATGCCGCGACATGCGATTCTCACCAGACAAGGTGCGGATCGCATGGAATTTTGCACATGCCCCTTTTTCTCCCCTGGGTTTGCCCAGGCATCTGTTTCACAATGCGATGGAGATACGACGCATATTCTGGCTCATGCAATCTGCACGGCCAACCGCACGTTGCCTACAAATTTTCAATTTTCCTTCATTATCTATTTCACTATGTGATAGGCTGTGCGACACACACAATTACTTGTGTGGTGTGCACAGTCCACCGTACGACCCCTTTTTGCCTTCCTTTTCCTTGTTCAATTTTTCCATCCATGCATTCCCTACAAAAACATCAAAAACAACAAAAGATAACCAAAAACAAATAAAGAAACTTGGGTTGCCTCCCAAGCAGCACTTGATTTAACATCACGGCATGATGATACTACCTCAATCCTCATTCATTCTTTGGGTTGGCAATGGTATCGCTAGGAAATGTCCCTTTCATCCTCGGGTTCATTTGGCTTGAGAGGTGGTTCATTTGGGCCTCAAGGTGCTTTATTGAGGCTGAGTGGGAGCTCACAGTTTGGTGAAGTGTTGAGACCACACTCTTTAGCTTACTCACTTAAGTATTTATGGTGTCCACCTTCTTATGAACCAAGGACAACATGTCCTCCAACTTGTAATGGCTGGGGTTGCTTGTGCCCGATTGGTAGAGAGAATCCACCTTGTTTGGAGGGATATAGGGATTAAAACTCCGGTGATTGAAACAATCACCATACTAATCTCTATCCCACCAATTTCCGTCTCTTTCTTTGTCTCGAATCAAACCTTGGATCTCTTCCCTCGGGAAATCTTACCCGGGATGAGAACCCCCCCACACAAAACATAGATTTCCATCAACCACAGTCATAAGCTCATCATCACTAGCTTTGATTTATGGTGTACTCACTACATTCACTGACTTAGCACTGCTAGCTCCCATCACATGCTTGGCCATTAAGTCAATTTGTGTCATTATTTTGGCTATTGTCTCATCTCTCTCTTCCTCCTTTTTCCTTGTTTCATTGATCAAGATGGATGAGGGTCCTCCTGAATTTGGCACATCCATTTCTCTTGTGTGCCAAGCTTGATTGGTCTTTGTCATTTACTTTAACAAAGTCGAGGCTATGGGACACTCTACGAGTCACTCTACTGTTAGGTGTGGTGACTCACTTGACGAGTCACCACGAGTGTGACAAACCACCAAGTGAGCAACCAAAGTAAAGCAGCACACAAGAGCCCATTGTTTAGGCATGACAACTCCCATGAATATTCTCCAAGTTCATGGGGAGTCATCACAACAAGCCACCACACCAAGGCAGAAACTCCAGCTCACTGTATAGCCTTAAAGACTGCCATGACGAGTCGTCAAAGCCATGATGACTCATCACAGTAAATAGTCAAGATGAGATAGAATTCATACATAAAACGCATTTTCTAAATGCGATTTACACCCAAAGTCATCAACTTGAAGCAGAAGTGGCAGCAACACTGGTTCCTTGTGACGACTCACTGGATGAGTCATCACAAGGTTGACGAATCCCCAGGTCAATCGTTAACTTAAAGCAGGATTCTGAAATTCTATTTTTGGAACTTTAATTCCTGACTACTATAAATACCCAGTGTTAGGGTTATTTTATTATTCATTACTGAATATTTTTATACACGTTTTGGACGAGTTTGGGAGGAGAAAACATGACACAACACATTTTCTTCTTCTTCATTCATTATTCTTGGGATTTTGGCTTAGTGTTCTTGGATAATTGAAGCTTGTGTTCATATATTGTAAGAATCCTTTCTTTATATCATGAATACTCTTATCTTCTCGTTCTCTAATTGTATGAGTAGCCAACTTCTCACAACTAGGGTTGTAGGAGCCATGGCATAGCAATGATCTAAGGGTTCGGGTGATATTGGGTTCAATATATACTGCATAGTACATGTTAATCTTATGTTTTTATCATTTTCTAATGGTTGCAAACATTCGGACAAGTCTAGGTTTGATTTGCTTGAACAAAGGATTTAAAACCCAAAAAATTTGATTAACAACAAGGATTCAGGACTACTAACTCCTGTCTAATGATTGAATCTCTAGCGAGGTTAGTCTACTTGGGGTATAAATTGAGTTTAGTAATTGTAATCTTTCCAAGTTTTAAAGAATTGAAAATATAATGCATCTATTTGGTTGAAAAACTTTTAGACGTAAGAAATATTTCAATTACTTCGTATTAAGCATATGAAAAGAACCCCATTGAACTCTAGCCCGAGGTTGTTGATTGAGCCAGGGTGAACACATCCCTAGTTCACTTCTTCTACTAAATTTTACCCGTCGAAACTTTTCCATTCTTATTTGGAACAAACAAGAAACAATCAAAGATTGATCAATACAAACTCCCCCCCCCAATTTACCGGAAGCTATTGATTATTAGTCATCTAAGTCACTAACGATTTAATTTGCACCTTATTCCCTGTGGGATCGACCCCAACCTTGGTTGGGTTTTATATTTGAAAATGACCGCTTACTCTTCTTAATTGTGGTGTAATTTGGGCATATCAAATTTTGGTACCGTTGCCGGGGAATACGATGGTTTATTAAGTCCGGTGTGTTTATTTGACTCTTAGTCATATTTTCCTAATTTACTTTTATTTGTTGTTTTTGATTTTTTACAGGGTACAAATTCATTCATGCCAAGTACCCGATGCTTGGGTGAACCAATATTACCCTACGACTTCGAGCTTGCGAGAACTCTAAGGAAAAACATGAATGCAGAACAAGAAGCAGCAAGACTCGTTGCAGCTCAGCAGGCCCAGCAGCACTTGAATGCTGATGATATTGAGGATGATGCTGTATTGGGTGATGAGGCTATGGTAGGTGATAGTATAGCAGAGGATAATATCGGCAATGTTGCCTCTGCAGATCAAAGGCCACAAGCTAGAGGTAGAGGTCAACAACAACTAAGGCAAGTTGTTTTGGATGATGATGATGACCTTGACTTACATGGAGTTGGTGCTACGGGCGCCATTGTTCTTCCTCCATTACCACTGGGCATTAAGTTTAATATCACCAGCACAATTATCTAGTTGTTAAATCCAAAGGTGCTGCTTAGAGGTGTAGCTGGTAATGACCCCAACAGGCATCTGATGAATTTTGTGGGGATTTGCAAATTGTTTGAACTATCGGGTGTGAGTCAAACAACTATCAGGCTTAGGTTGTTCCCGTTATCTCTGTCTGATAAGGCAACACTATGGTTGACAGAGCTAACTCTGAATTCTATAACAACCTGGGGTGAGTTGAAAGGAGATTTCCTAGAAAGGTTCTTTCCTCCCTCAAGAATGTTATAGTTAAGGGACGAGATTAGTAATTTATGACAGCAACCGCACAAGGCCTTGCATGAAACCTGGTTGAGGTTTAAAAAGAAGTTGACCCAGTTCCCAGACCATCAGCTGACAGATAGGTTTTTGATGCAAACATTTTATAGATCACTGAATTCAGCTACCAAGCCGATGCTTGATAATGCAGCAGGAGGAGCATTCATGGGGTTCACTTTCATTGAGGCCACTAATATTCTGGACCATCTCACCAAATCAAATAGAGCCTAGCACACCCAAGATTCAGAAGTGGCCGCTAGTACTTATACTATGGGTATGTCAGCTGAGCAGCATCGAAAAGAGAAAGAGTGGGATCAAGATATGTCCCACTTGAAGACAAAGATGGACTTGTGAATGAAAGATTTTTTAACAGGTGGAAATGAGAAGGTAAAAGTTGTAGGTGCATATGGTTGAGAAACTGAGGAAGAATCTAATTACATGGGGGGTTTTCAGGCTTATGGCCAAGGAAACTAAGGTCGGAAAAATTACTATGAAAACCCGAGTTATAAGAATAGAGATCAAGGTGATTGGAGGAGCAAGGATGATAGAGGTGGATTGTATGTACCACCTGGGAATCATGATAGAGCTAGCAGCAGTGCGGGGACTTCCAATATGGAAACCATGTTGGCTAAAGTGTTGGTGAAGGTGGAATCTACCGATGCTAGGGTACAAGAGATCAAGAGGTATCTATCTTCATTGAGTCAGCTGGTGGATTCACACTCTAGGTCCATTTAATAGTTGGAGCACCAGATGGGGCAACTATCCACCACTCTTTCGAACCTTGCCTAATGATACCATACAAAATCCTAAGAAGGACAAAAGTTGTATGGCTATATATAAAAGGAGTGCCAAAGTCTTGTCTGACCCACACCCATTGGTTCAGGTGCAAGAAAAAAGTGCAGAAGATGAGAATGAGATGGTAGATGATGACTTGGGCACTAATGATGCTCCGAAAGTAGGTGCTGAAAAATCTACTGTGGAAAAATATTTTGAACTTGTGCTTGAAGAAAAAGGCAAGGAAGTTGAAAAACATCTAAATACGATACCTAGGCCTCCTCCTCCTTTCCCACAGTGGTTGAAGAAAAAAGTAGAAGATGGCAAGTTCCACAAGTTCATGACCATGCTCAAGCAGATATCAGTGAACATCCCACTGGTGAACGCTCTTGAACAAATGCCCGGATACGCCAAGTTCATGAAGGACTTGATTTGCAAGAAGAGGTCAGTGATATTTGAGTGAGAAGATATCCTCCACCACTGTAGTGCAATTTCTTTGAGATTGTTAGTGCAAAAGAAGGAAGATCCAGGTGCTTTTACTGTTTCTTGTACAATTAGGAAATTCAATTTCGAAAAAGCCTTATGTGATCTTGGTGCTAGCATCAACTTGATGACGCTAGCAATCTATAAACATTTGGGCTTGGGAGCTCCCAAACCAACTACCATGAGGGTATTAATGGCTGACCATTCAGTAAAATGACCAGTGAGAATATTGTATGGCGTACTACTAAAGATTGGCAAGTTTATATTCCCAGCTGACTTTGTGATCTTGGATTGCAAAGTGGACTTTGAAGTTCCCATAATTTTGGGATGGCCATTGCTAGCTATTGTAAGAGTGTTGGTCAACATGGAGAGAAATTAATTGACATTTAGACTGAACAATAAATTAGTTAAGTTCGATGTGTGTAAAGCAATGAAGCCACCGAAAGACATAAGGGTGGTCTCGGTTATCAATATTATTGATGAAGCCCCTATGGATGTGCATATTAAGAAAAAGGGTATTTTTGAGACCCTATCTGTTATGAGGATGATGTTGGAATCATAGGAAGAGAAACCTGTAGAAGAAGGTAGTGAGAACAAATCAAGGAAAAGAAAACACTTCAAGAGAACCAACAAAGAAAAGGATTTAGGAAGAGTGAGAAAGCTATCTTGAATAGCTGGGGAGCCAATAAAAGAGAAAGTTAGAGCTCAACTAGCTGATGTTGCTTGCACTTGTTCAAGAGACTGCTCCTACCTCGGAGACCTCGACGGTCTCCAACATCGTACCAGACTCTAAGACCTAAGTGCTTCACATGTATTCCTTTCTCTCACAGTTTTAGCTTTCACATGTATGCATTGGGGACAATGCAAGATTGTAATTTGAGGGTGTTGGGATACTTGTGAGTCTATCACCACCAAAGGTTTTAGTTGGCGTGTTTCTTTTCCCTTTGTGTGCTATCTAGTAGAACCGGCATGTTTAGGTTGTCGTTTAAATTTTGTTTTGTGTTGTGGTGTGGTGTCTATAGCAAGCATGGTATTTTGCAAGTTGAAATAAAAAGAACCCCCCTCTAAAAAATATTGATTTTGTACTGATGTTTGAAATGATTAACTGTTTTGGATCCCTAAATGGCATTGGGTGTATGTAATTAGAAAATTTTTGCTTAAGCCAAACTGTTGTTTTGATAGTTGGTAGTGGTATGGTTTCTTGGTGCCAAGTGTGTGTGATCTTATTGTTATAAACTCTTACTCTGTGCATACATCTAGAACTTTCCTGACCTATTTTGTTAAGTTTAAAGTTGGCTGCTTAGGAAAGGATCACAGGCCTTTTTTGTGTGCAGTTCACTTAGCCTAAAAGACCTTCCAAATGTAAATAATCCCTTTGAGCCCTGTTCGAGCCAAAGTTGACTTTGTTCTTTCGATAACCTCTTACCATTCTCATTTAACTTTGAATCTCTATTTTGGCCCTGGTTCCTCCTTGGACATCGTTCACCTTAACTCAAGAAATTAGCCTAAGTTGAGGGTGGCTACTGTAGAGGTACATGATAAGAAAAATGGGGTTGTGCATAATTGGTTGTTGCTGGGATAGAAAGTACAGGTGTGTGCCAAATGAAAAAAACAGAAAAAGAACTGAAAAACAAGTGAAAAAGAAAGAAAAAGAGTTATCAAGTTAAAAAGGTTACACCTATAGCAAGAAATAAGGAAATCAAAATTGATCAAGAGTAGATAGAATAAGTTTGAGTGAAAATAATAGGCCGATGATTACAGGGAGGG
Organism: Jaltomata sinuosa; assembly: GCA_003996215.1. Taxonomy (NCBI): domain Eukaryota; kingdom Viridiplantae; phylum Streptophyta; class Magnoliopsida; order Solanales; family Solanaceae; genus Jaltomata; species Jaltomata sinuosa. Next base: position 130,845 of record QJPP01000229.1, on the reverse strand, counting down.
TTTAGTCACTATTCCCCAAATGTATCCTACCTGTACCCGAAGCCTCATTACAAGCCAAAACAAGTCCTGTAGTGATCCTGAGTGGCTTTCTTAAAAACTGAAATAGAATAACAAGGGCAAGCTTATGGCATTGTATGTTCACCATTTGAAATCGTTTGTGAGTGTGAGCGTCCTACTTAGTCTCGAATCTAGTGTGTGGGACTTTTTTGTGGTGAGGGCACCGGGATTGTAGTATTATCTACTGATTGTTGGGATAACTGCTTTGTGTGTATGCAAAATATTCTATCATATTGGAATGACATGCTTGGATCCTTACAAGTTAATTTTTTGAACACTTGAGGAGTACCGGGGGGCTTGATTTAAATTGATTAAACTGTTCAATGACCATGGCTTGCTAGAGACATGTTAGTTGTATTCTTAGTTAAGTCGTCTCTTTGTTTTTGTTGTCTTATTGCTTGAGTACAAGCGAACATTCTAAGTTGAGGGTGTTGATATGCAGGCACCTTACGACACATTTGTCTCCTTTAACTAAGAATAATTGTGAGTTTTCAAGTAACCATTATTATTTTTGATGGTATTTGTGTTGTAATTGCAGGAACTTGAACGAAAATGGAATGAATGGAGATTTTGAACTTGAAATGGGCGTACTGTTAGGTGTGGTGATTCACCTGACGAGTCACCACGAGTGTGACGAACCACCAAGTGAGTCACCAAAGTAAAGCAGCCCACAAGAGCCCACTATTTAGGCATGACAACTCCCATGATGATTCTCCAAGTCCATGGGGAGTCATCACAATAAGCCACCACACAAAGGCAGAAGCTCCATCTCACTGTTTATCCATATGGACTGCCATGATGAGTCGTCAAAGCCATGATGACTCATCACAGTAAACCTTCAAGACGAGATAGAATTTGTACATAAAACACATTTTCCAAATGCGATTTACGCCAAGAGTCATCAACTTGAAGCAGAACTGGCAGCAACACTAGTTCCTTGTGAAGACTCACTTGATGAGTCATCACAAGGTTCATGAATCCCCAGGTCAACCGTTAACTTAAAGCGGGATTCTGAAATTCTATTTTTGGAACTTTAATTCCTAGACTACTATAAATACCCAGTGTTACGGTTATTTTATTATTCATTACTGAATATTTTTATACACGTTTTGGACGAGTTTGGGTGGAGAAAACAAGACACAACACATTTTCTTCTTCTTTATTCATTATTCTTGGGATTTTGGCTTAGTGTTCTTCGATAATTGAAGCTTGTGTTCATATATTGTAAGAATCCTTTCTTTATATCATGAATACTCTTATTTTCTCATTCTATAATAGCATGAGTAGCTAACTTCCCACAACTACGATTGTGGGAGCCATGGCATAGCAATGATCTAAGGGTTCGGGTGATATTGGGTTCAATATATACTGCATAGTATGTTGTTAGTCTTATGTTTTTATCGTTTTCTAATGGTTTCAAACATTAGGACAAGTCTAGGTTTGATTTGCTTGAACAAAGGAATTAAAACGCAGAAAATTTGATTAACAACAAGGATTCGGGACTACTAACTCATGTCTAATGATTGACTCTCTAGCGAGGTTATTCTACTTGGGGTATAAATTGAGTTTAGTAATTGTAATCTTCTCAAGTTTTAAAGAATTGAAAATATAATGCATCTATTTGGTTGAAAAACTTTTAGACGTAAGAACTATTTCAATTACTTCGTATTAAGCATATGAAAAGAAACCCATTGAACTCTAGCCCGAGGTTGTTGATTGAGCCAGGGTGAACACATCCCTAGTTCACTTCTTCTACTAAATTTTACCCGTCGAAACTTTTCCATTGTTATTTGGAACAAAGAAGAAACAATCAAAGATTGATCAATACAAACCCCCCCCCCCCATTTACCGGAAGCTATTGATTATTAGTCATCTAAGTCACTAACGACTTAATTTGCACCTTATTCCCTATGGGATCGACCCTAACCTTAGTTGGGTTCTATATTTGACAATGACCGCTTACTCTTCTTAAATGAGGTGTAATTTGGGCATATCATGGCGATAGTGGCGGAGCGGTGAAGATGGTTGGGTTAGAGGAGGAGAAGATTTTTGGGGAAAGTTTGAGGGATTTAGAGAGAGAAATTGAGAAGTTAGAGAGAAAATATGGTGAAGGTGGTGAAGGAGGCGGTTTGAAGAAGAAAAAAGAAAAAGAAAAGTCGGCTGGGTCATCTCTTGGTCAGGTCGGTCAATAGGTTAGGTCAATTCAAATTCAATTTTACCTGTTATGTATCATGACCTGCGATTCGCACCATCCTTGGTGCGGACCGCATGGCATTTCACACATCCTCTTTTTTCTCCCCTTGGTTTGCCCATGCTTTTGGTTTGCCATGCAATAGAGGTGCGATGCACACTTGGGCTCGTGCAGACCGCACGGCCTAGCGCACGTCACCTCCAATTTTTCAACTTCCTTCCAAGCACTTTGTTTTGGTATGCGGCGCGCTGTGTGACATGCACAATTGCTTGTGCGTTCCACATAGTCCTCCACACAGCCCATGTTTCCACTTGTCCATGTTTCTACTCCCTACATTCCCTACGAACACACCAAAAACAACAAAAGATAACCAAAAACAAAGTAAAGAAACTTGGGTTTCCTCCCAAGCATCGCTTGATTTAACATCGCGGCTCGACGATGCTACCTTAAATCACTTGTTCTTTCGGTTGGTTATGGTATCACTGGTTAGTGTCCCCTTAATCCTCTGGTTCATTTTGCTTGAGAGGTGGTTCATTTGGGACTCAAGATGCCTGATCAAGGCTGAGTGAGAGCTCACAGTTTGATGAAGTGTTGAAACTTCACTCTTTAGCTCACTCACTCCAGTATTTGTTGTATCCACCTTCTTGAGAACCAAGGACAACATGTCCTCTATCTTGGAATGACCATGATTGTTTATACCCGGTTGGTAAAGAGAGTCCGCTTTGTTTAGAGGAACCTAAGTGTTTGAGCTTCGGTGATTGAAGCGATCATCATCTTTGTCTCTATCTCTCCAATTGCCATATCTTTTCTTATCTCTATTCCAACCTTGATTCTCTTCCCTTGGATGATAATACCCGAGATGAGAACCCGCTGACACAAAGCACAGTTTACCATCGACAATTGTCATCAGCTCATCGTTACTCTCTTTGTTTTCTAGTGTACACATAACATTCACCGTCTTAGCACCACCAGCTCCCATTACATGCTTATCCATCAAATCAATTTGTGTCATCATTTTTTCCATTGACTCATCCTGCTCCTCATCTCTCTTTCTCATTTTATTTGTCAATATGGATTAGGGCATTCTCGAAGTTGGCACATTCGCTTCTCTCGTATGCCAAGCTTGGTTGGTTTTGGTCATTCACTCCAATAAGGTAGAGGCAATGGGAAATTCTAGATCCATGAAGGTGCCACCTCCAAGGTTGTCAGCCACTGACTTATTCATAGAGTTCAACGACCGATAGAAGATTTGTAGCAATACATTATTCGACAACTCATGTTTTGGACAGAAAAGAAGCTTTTTTTTTAACCTTAACCAAACTTTATGTAGAGGCTCATCCGAGAGTTGCCTAAAGTTTGTAATCTCATCTCTTAGCTTCATCATTCAAGATGAAGGAAAGAACCTCGATGTAAATGCCTCAACCAACTCGGCCCAAGATGTGATAGAGTCATCCGATAACTCTTCCAACCACGTTGTGGCTTCCCCCGTCAAGGAAAAAAGGAATATGCGTAATCGGATGGACTCTTGGGAGATATGTTAAAAAATGAATGGTTGGCAAATCTCCACAAAATTCCGAATATGCTGGTTGGCATCTTCATATGCTGCTCCACCAAATAGGACCTTCATTTGGATTAAGTGGAGCATGGTGCTAGTCACATGAAATAAATCATTTCCTACCGTGGGGGGTAGGCAGATTGTACCCACACCCCCTTGCATTATAGGCTCAGCCTCATCGGCTTCCATGAAGCCGTCAACGCTTTTGTTGTCTTTGGCCTCGTTCATAAGCTAGCCTGCTTAATCAAAACACAAACAACAAACAAAAGTAAAAGAAACAATCACTCTCAAAGTGACTTCAAATCAACAATCAAAAATAGCTATCAATTCAAGTCTCCGACAACTATGCTATTTTTGATAAATGCTCAAATTGTACTCCCCAAGTATGGAGGCACGACGATCATCAAGTAAAACACATTTATAAGTACCCAACAGGTGTCGGGGTCGTACCCATGGAGACCTAATGCTAGCTATATGAAGATTGTATCAAAATGAGTTCATTAGGAGAGTAATTATTTAAAAACACGAAAGTAAAGGATTGGGGGGAATTGGGAATTCTGTCACAAAAATCCAATTCGAATTTAAAGCAAGTAAGTAAAACAGATATACCAACTTGAGTAGGAGACTAGGGATGTGTATACAATGGGTCTTTAATGTGGGATAGGGTGATTATCAATTCACACTCATTCTCGCTTATTAACACAAGTAGCATTGGTCATGGGTATGATTGTTTATCTCTCAATCAACAACCATATATCTGATGATCTCGGTTAAAGAATTATACGTTCAATCAACAAGCAACCAATATCCATCTTGGGGAGGTCACACTATATCTCGCTTAGACCCTTAAGTGGGTGATTTCGTCAGTATGAGCTATTTTTAGCCTCAAATCTGAATGGAGTCCCAAGTTCCCACTAGTAATCTCACATCCAAAACCATGAAATTCTCTTTCAAACAACAACATAGCCAAGTAGTGAAAATTAATATTTGCAACCACTAATTTTAGGATTAAAACTTGGTGAAACTACTAGACCCATGTCAAATAAGCAATTATAAGCAAGAATTAACAACACCCACACCTATTTGTCAAGCACCCATTATCAATACATCCCTAGACAAATGAAATAAGCCACTTATAATAAAGGAGAGAGATATACCAAATAGGTAAGTCACAATCCTCTTCATTAAAGCTTAATCTCAAGTTCTAAGCTCAATTTGAGTACACAAATGGTTAACCAAGATTTGGAAGAAAGAATAGATTGAGACCTTCTTCTTCTTGGAGAGGAAAACTTGTTCTCAAAGTAAAAATCTCTTCAGAATATTCAGGACTGAAGAATGTTATTTACAATTGTGCCTAAATTGGCCTTTTATACATTCCCAAAACGTCACTAATTTTTTGGACAAAATTCCCCTTCGAGTGGTGTGCAGATCAATATGTGGTTCACACATTGTGATGTGCGACACCTTCTTCATTTAAACCAGTGACTCGGCTGACTTGGGAGACATCATGCAAAGTGAGTGTGGTTCACACCATGTTATGTGCGCATCGCACGACGACTGCACCCTGTGATAGATCCTTCAAGAAATACCAAGCTTCATGCGGTAGAAGGTGCGGAATGCACCATGGCTTGTTCATTTCGCACAAGCACCGCATCTCAGGGCATATTCTTCATCCTTTTGTGATCACTTCACACTTCACTCCTTTTAAGCTCTTTTTGGGTCCATTTCCTTGTTTTCTATCTTTGAACACAAGTACCTGCATAGACATCAATAAAGGCCATAAGAACCTCTAAATCTATTCAAAACATAGCAATAATTCATGGATTAAGGCTCAATAAGTTGGTAGATTACCGACTTATCAATTTCTAGTGCCATCGAAGGTCTCAAACTTTGGGATTTTGAATCCTTGAGGCAGTTGCAAATCTGGGTAGATGCAAAGATTATCATAGTTGAATCTCGCTTTGTCGAGCGAACTGTGCAATTTCTTATTCTTGGAAATCTCTTCTTTCAGTAACATCATGTCCTTATCATGTTTATCTTCCATGACCTTACATTCCTTCTCCATTTCATCATAATGATCAAGCTCGAGATATTTGGAAAAAGTGAGATAAGGTTTAAGTGTAGCAGCATGGAGGGTGGCGGATGGCCTATTTTGGGTAGGTGGTAGGTGTGCGATATTTAGAGTAGAGTTTTGGTATGTAGAGGTAATATTTTATGGGTTTATGAAATTTGGATTATTATTCTGGTATGTAAGAGGAATATAGTCATTTGGAGGGTTGTTTTGAAAGTGAAAATGGACGTTTTGAGGATTGTAGGTGCTTGGATTGTCGCTTCGATTAGCATGTTGGATAAGAGGAGGAAGAATTTGATGTGAGGTGTTGGCAGAAAATGGATTTAGAGCGGCTAAATTAATGGTGGGTGGTATAGAAATTGAGGGGGCGGGTGCATTGGAGCGGGTAGGAAAACGTTCAAATTCTTGGGAACTTAAAGAAGGAAGATCGAGCGGAGGCCTCATTTCTCTTAGAACGGCAACATTTGAAGTACTGGTCATCCTGGTTAATTCTCTGTTCTTTCATATTTCTTCTTTTATCTCATCAATTTTTTGCATTAACTGCACAATGAGCTCACTCTGCTCTACTAGGATTGGCTCTTGTATAGCCACATTGGTCAACCTAGTTTCCTTAGTATTATCAGTCATTTTCCTTTTCTTTTTATCAAGCTACGATCAGGGGAGGATCTCCTTTTTCTACTTTATCTTCTGAAGTAAGGATGTTCAGCTAGCTTTTCAATACAGATCAATTTTTGTACCTATTACCTGATGCAGAAAAATAACTCAAAAGATAACCATGTTAGATTTTGTTCATGATAGATAATGCGAGATATTTGAACAGAAATAAACACACAAGAATTGCTTTAAACACAAAAAAGTTACCTTTTATCAAGGCAAATTGATCCACGGGTATTTATTGACTCAAAGATTTCAATGGGCAGGACTTTGTCTATTCATTTTGGATAAGTTGGTTTTATGAGGAGGCTTGACTTGACGAATCTTCGTTTCCTGGCATTTATGCTTTTCACACTTCTGGAAAAAAAATACACCTTTGTTAAAGTGGGAAAATGAAATTTTCTTAAAGATAGAGGCTGAGCCTTGAAGGCTGCCTACGTATCTCACAAAGGAGAATCCAGGCCCTACGTAGTTCGGATAGATAAATGACAAGTTTTCATTTCATTTCATTCATTCACTATTGATGTGCCGCCATTTTACGGCACTTTCGACTCCTTTTAACTAAGAACAATCGTACGTTTTCAAGCAACCATCATCGTTTTTGATGTGTTTATGGTGTATTTTCAGGAAATAGGAACAAACATGGAAACGGAAGGAAATACGAGCAAAAAGACGTTCTGGATAAGAGTGACGGTCCGAGTGACGGACCGTCAAGCGAGTGACGGACCGTCAAGCCCAAGCCGTCAAGATGGGGCAGCACCACTGCCTAGTGGTGACGGCCACCGTGACGGGCCGTCAAGGTGGTGACGGTCTGTCACCCAAACCGTCACGTCAAAGCAGTAGCGCACCAAGGCAGCCCGCGATTAGGATTCCTACCGTGTTTGGGATTTAGTTTCTTGGATTCCTAATGCGTTTGGGATTGTGTTTCTTGGACGCACCAAGGCAGCCCGCGATTAGGATTCCTACCGTGTTTGGGATTTGGTTTCTTGGATTCCTAATGCGTTTGGGATTGTGTTTCTTGGACGCACCAAGGCAGCCCGCGATTAGGATTCCTACCGTGTTTGGGATTTGGTTTCTTCGATTCCTAATGCATTTGGGATTGTGTTTCTTGGACTCCTATAAATACCCTATGTTAGGTTTATTTTATTATTATGCAAATCACGTTTTTACAATAATTTTAGGAGAGATTTGAGCGAAACTTTGAGAGCAAGAAACACGTTTTTCTCTTCTTGAATTCGTGTTCTTGAATTGTTCTTGGGATCTTGGTTTTTCGTGTTCTTGGATTATTGAAGATTGTTCTCATTATATTGTAAGAATCCCTTCTCTTTATTATGAATACAATTCTCTTCTCTTTTCTTTATAGCATGATTAACTAAACTCCCACAACTAGGGTTGTGGGAGCCATGGCAAACGTAGCAAGATAGATTCCGGGTAGCGTCGGGTTCAATATATATGTTGTCACGTTGTTAATCATACATTGTGTAACGTTTTCTAGTGGTTGCAAATATTAGAACATGCCTAGGTTTAATTTGCTTGAGTAAAGAGATTAAAACCGGGAAACTTGATTAACGACGAGGATTCGAGACTACCAACTCTCGTCTTATGATTAATGATGTAACTAGATTAATCTACTTGATGTTTAGGATTGAAATATAAAAGCACACCTTTTTGAGATCGAGAAAAGATAAAAGGAAATTCGTCTATTTGGTTGAGAAACGTTTAGACGATACCATTAATTCAATCACATCGTGACACGCATATAAAAAGAACCCGATTAAGCCTAGAATCGACATTGTTACCAACGCCATGGTAAACACTTCCCTAGTTCATTCTCCTACTGATTATTTCTCATACATTATTGCTTGTTTTGTTTACAATTTGATCACACAAAACCCCCCCTTTTTACCGGAAACTATTGACGACTAGTCACTTAATTCACTAAAGACTTAATTCTCACCATATTCTCTGTGGGATTCGACCCCAACCTAGTTGGGTTCTATATTTGACTACGACCGCTTACGCTTCATTAATTTGAGGTGTAGTTTGGGCGTTATCAAAAAGTGGCGCCATTGCCGGGGAATACGGTTGTTTGTTAAGTCCGGTGTGTTTATTTGACTCTTAGTCATACTTTCCTGCTTTTACTTTTATTTGTTGTTTTTGTTTATTATAGGGTATATAGTTGTGCATACGGTTGTTTATTAAGTCTGGGGTATCTTGATGAAGTCTGAGTAATCAAGACACCCGCGTCGTGCCGCGACGTTAAATCAGGCGTTGTATGGGAGGCAACCCATAAATTGTTGTTGTACTATAGTCTAATTAATTCGTGGGGAAACCTGTGAGTCACCACCGAGGGTTTTTGTTGCCGTGTTTCTTTTCCCTCCGGTGTGCTATCTAGTAGAACCGACATGTTTAGGTTGTTATTTTAAATTTTTTAGTGTCTATAGTGATGAGCATGGCGTTTTTGTTAACTAAAAACGAGGCCCCTTTAAAAATTTTCTGGTTTTGTACTTATGTTGAAACGATTGACTGTCTGGATCTTTGAATGTCATTTTGTGATTATGATTAGAATGAGTATGCTTAAGCCGAGCGGTTGTTTGATAGTTGGTAGTGATATAGTTTCTTGGTGCCAAGTGTGTGTGAGATTATTGTTATAAATTCGTACTCTGTGCATGCATCTAGAACTTGCCTGGTCTATTTTGTTAAGTTTGAAGTTGGTTGCTTAGGAAAGGATCACAGGCCCTTTTTGTGTGCAGTCCACTTAACCTATAAGACCGTCCAAATGCAAATAGTCCCTTTGATCCCTGTTTGAGCCATAATTGACCTTGTTCTTTCAATAACCTGTCACCGTTCCTGTTTAACTTTGAATCCCTATTTTGGCCCTGGTCCTTCCTTGGACATCGTGCACCTCAACTCAGGCAATCAGCCTAAGTTGAGGGTGGCTACTATAGAGGTAAACCCTGTTTTGGCCCTGGTCCTCCTAGGACATCGTGCACCTCAACTCAGGCAATCAGCCTAAGTTGAGGGTGGCTACTATAGAGGTGAATGATAAGAAAAAGAGGACGGAAGAGATTGGTTGTGAGTAGAGTGAAAATGCGGGTGTGTGCCTAAGAAAAGAAAGAAAAAAGAGAAAAAAAAAAGATCGAAAAAAGAAATAAAAAGAATTGTCAAAACAAAGAGGCCGCATCTGTAGCTAGAAACGAGGAAATAAAAAAGGTGAATAAGGATGGACAAAGTAAAGTTGTGTGGTAATATGATGTCAATGGTTCCAAGGAGGGCTTAGTCACTAACCCCTAAATGTATCCTACCTGCACCTGAAGCCTCATTACAAGCCAAAACAAGTCCTGTAGTGATCTTGAGCGGCTTTCTGAAGAACTGAAATAGAATAGTAAGGGCAAGCCTATGGTATCGCATGTGCATTGTTTGAAATCGTTTGTGAGTGTGAGCGCTTACCTAGTCCCAAATCGTGTATGTGGGATTTCTTTGTGGTGAGGGCACCAAGATTTCTGTATTGTCTATTGATTGTTAGGATAGTTGCGCGTGTGTATGTAGAATGTTCTATCATATCGGAATGACATGTTTGGATCCTTGCAAGTTAGTGTTTCATACATTCGTGTGCTACGAGGGAGCTTGATTTAATTGAATAAGTTTTGAATGACCATGAGTTGCTAGAGACATGAGTTTGTGTTCTTAGTTGAGTCGTCTTATTGTTTTTTTTATGTCATGTTGCTTGAGGACAAGCGAACGTTTTAAGTTGAGGGTGTTGATGAGCCGCCATTTTACGGCACTTTCGACTCCTTTTAACTAAGAACAATCGTACGTTTTCAAGCAACCGTCGTCGTTTTTGATGTGTTTATGGTGTATTTTCAGGAAATAGGAACAAACATGGAAACGGAAGGAAATACGAGCAAAAAGACGTTCTGGATAAGAGTGACGGTCCGAGTGACGGACCGTCAAGCGAGTGACGGACCGTCAAGCCCAAGCCATCAAGATGGGGCAGCACCACTGCCTAGTAGTGACGGCCACCGTGACGGGCCGTCAAGGTGGTGACGGTCCGTCACCCAAACCGTCACGTCAAAGCAGTAGCGCACCAAGGCAGCCCATGATTAGGATTCCTACCGTGTTTGGGATTTAGTTTCTTGGATTCCTAATACGTTTGGGATTGTGTTTCTTGGATGCACCAAGGCAGCCCGCGATTAGGATTCCTACCGTGTTTGGGATTTGGTTTCTTGGATTCCTAATGCGTTTGGGATTGTGTTTCTTGGACGCACCAAAGCAGCCCGCGATTAGGATTCCTACCGTGTTTGGGATTTGGTTTCTTAGATTCCTAATGCGTTTGGGATTGTATTTCTTGGACTCCTATAAATACCCTATGTTAGGTTTATTTTATTATTATGCAAATCACATTTTTACAATAATTTTAGGAGAGATTTGAGCGAAACTTTGAGAGCAAGAAACACGTTTTTCTCTTCTTGAATTCGTGTTCTTGAATTGTTCTTGGGATCTTGGTTTTTCGTGTTCTTGGATTATTGAAGATTGTTCTCATTATATTGTAAGAATCCCTTCTCTTTATTATGAATACAATTCTCTTCTCTCTTTTCTTTATAGCATGATTAACTAAACTCCCACAACTAGGGTTGTGGGAGCCATGGCAAACGTAGCAAGATAGATTCCGGGTAGCGTCGGGTTCAATATATATGTTGTCACGTTGTTAATCATACATTGTGTAACGTTTTCTAGTGGTTGCAAACATTAGAACATGCCTAGGTTTAATTTGCTTGAGTAAAGAGATTAAAACCGGGAAACTTGATTAACGACGAGGATTCGAGACTACCAACTCTCGTCTTATGATTAATGCTATAACTAGATTAATCTACTTGATGTTTAGGATTGAAATCTAAAAGCACACCTTTTTGAGATCGAGAGAAGATAAAAGGAAATTCGTCTATTTGGTTGAGAAACGTTTAGACGATACCATTAATTCAATCACATCGTGACACGCATATAAAAAGAACCTGATTAAGCCTAGAATCGACATTGTTACCAACGCCATGGTAAACACTTCCCTAGTTCATTCTCCTACTGATTATTTCTCATACATTATTGCTTGTTTTGTTTACAATTTGATCACAAAAAACCCCCCCTTTTTACCGGAAACTATTGACGACTAGTCACTTAATTCACTAAAGACTTAATTCTCACCATATTCTCTGTGGGATTTGACCCTAACCTAGTTGGGTTCTATATTTGACTACGACCGCTTACGCTTCATTAATTTGAGGTGTAGTTTGGGCGTTATCAACTATCTTTAATTACAAGGGAAATGTAAAAACATAAACATAACAACTTAAAGAAAAACTCTGCTACTTTTAAAGCTTGATTTTGGACAGTGGTAGGTCTTTTGGTCAGACTTTTGAATTCGTGAGCTTATATTTTTGCCTAGGGTGTTCTAGAAATTTTTTGAAATAGGGAGGATCAATTCACCTTTGATTTAATCAATGCACATAAAAGAGTTATATTACGTAACAGTTTATAGCGCGTCCTATACCTACACAAATATGTGACCTTTTTACGTCAAAGGTAGGCCTAGCAAATTGAAGGATATGTATGTCATTTATTAGACGTTTCACTTCCCCAAAAATATTTTATATACAAACTTTATGAATGAATCGAATGGGGATACAAAATAAGAGAAAGGGATGTACAATAAATATTAGTCCCACGCAGGGGTACATTCCTAAACTAGCCGCCATGGAAGGTCCTTCAATCTTGAACTTTTTGGACTTCTTGAAATTTGTGAATGCCTTTCGGACGAAGATATTCTTTTTATTACAATGAGAGAAACCACCTAAATTCCCAACCTCAAGATACAATGGTTCATACAATCCAACATCACATCCTTCAATTAAACACATAAGGGATGCTCATATCTTATTGACTCGTGGCCAATAGATGTAAGGTGGTCTTTCTAATGGGCCCAATACCCCTTGGGTTTTAGGTTGTCCTAGGCTAATGCCAAAAACATTAGGTTTGGGGTTCGCTCTAACCTAAGTGTCTAGAGTGGATTTCTTCAAAATAGATCGGGTTCCAAGTGGACAACTTGAGTTGAAAATATAATAACCATTTGATGCATGACGTACTCGTAAACTATCATATTTTTGAGAAAGTGTTATTGGCGAGAGGCCACGGGATCGTGAGACTCTCTTAAACAAAAGTAAAATCGCGTGCCATGTGGTGGAGGATGCCATAAAATACAATGACAATATATTTTACGATAAATAAACACATAAGCGCAATAATTGAGCATTTGAAATAGTTAGTCATACAAGGTTAATCAAAAAAATACAATTTTTGGTTAGAACCTAAATAAATCCCCAGCGGAGTCGCCATTTTGGTTTTATCCCTTTTAGGAATTTGATTTTAAAGAAAAATAAAATGGTTTTTGACACTTTAAAATCATTTCAAACTTAAAAGAAAATTTTGAAATAATTTTGAAAAAAACAAAGTCGCCACTTAATTTTTGTAAAGAAATTAAGAAAACTTCAAAAGAATTTTAAAGACTTAAAAATAGAAATAAATCTTCAAAATTAGAGAAAATGGAAAAAGATTCAAGTAACGTCTTAAGAAGGGTTTTAAGGCATTTAAAAACGTCCGTTTTAAAAACGGTTGACCAAAGAACAATTTTGACTAACTTGATAAAATGTCTAACTTTGAAAGAGTTGATTCTTTTGTAAAAATGGTAAGAATATTAAAGACTTGAAAAGATATCAACTTCAAACCTATTTTAACCAAGTAAAAAAGGGGAAAAACTTATTTAAAGGAAATGAAATAAATTTTAAAGACTTTACCAAGCTATTTATAAAAATTGTAAGAAAATAAGTAATTCTCATGAAAAAGGAAGACATTTGAAAAAGATGTGATTTTATTTTTTATCAAAATGGAAAGTGATTTGAAGATAAGGATTTTTTAGAGAAGTTATTAACTTAAATTAGTAAGGAAAGCTAAGGAAATATTTTCAACTAATCTTATGGAAGGTTTAAAAAATTTTAACGGAACCAAATTGAAGGAAAATATTTTTTTCATATCAAAGAAATCCCTTTGCGCTTAGATAGGACTAATTAGCACATGAATGATAAAATATAACCATTTTCGTACAAAATTTCTTTAAGAGAAATTGGCGCAAAATTCATTATTATTCTGTTTTTGACAAGGCAATTCAATTGAAAAAATCCAAATAAGTGAAATACGTGAAAGCAAAGATAAAATTAAAATGGCAATTCTAGAAAATTTATTTAGATTAATTTAAAGTTAGAATTAATTACAAACATGTAGCATAAATTGAATTACAAATGAATAAGAGAAAGAGTAGAGATTTGGGCCCCTTTTTGGCCCATTTTGAAGAATGTCCAGATTTGAACTTCACAATTAATGAACTTTATGTTCATTTTCCTCTGTATATCAGCTGTGTATACCGGCTGTATATCAGCTGTATACCTCGTACTTTGGCCCCCAAAACCTGTATATCATCTTCCTTTTCTTTATTTGTTACATATACCACTGAACATCGGTTGTATATCCAACTAATTTAGGTTGGATTCGAGGCTTGACTCAAGGGATTGTGCTTAGCCCAATGGAGATGCAAAGGAGAATGAATGAAGTCTAATGAGGACTCATACGGAGGAGTTCATGCAAAGAAAATATAAGAAATAAAGATTAGTATGGTTATTTATTACTGTAGGTTTGAAATATTGAAATCAATACGTGGCAATGACCAACTTAATGAATTCGTTTTAATATACTAATGCAAAACACCATCATTTTGGCTACTGAAACATTCTTGGTATCACATTTTAAGCAAATAATCCGAGAATAAACATAACAAAAGATGAGTCAAGAGTTATGAAAGATACCCCTTGAAAAAAATACCAAAGGGAACAATCACTCGTTCAATTATCTTACACAAAATCCTAGACCACAAAACACATGCTAAGCAGCCTAGAAACAAGGAAAATGTAAAATTAAATCCTCTATTTTAGTTACCAAATACCATGAGATCAAGATTAGACCATTCCAATGATTGTCCTATATTAGTAACTCAAAAATATGCTCTCCGAGAAACACATGATGAAATATGGGAGAGTGTTTTCGGGAAAAAATGGTTTATGTTTCGACTATTGAAAAATTCATTTCGAAAACCAAGTTAAAGTTTTAAAACGTTTTTCAAATAAAGAAGAGTCGTCACTTAGTTTTAATAAAAGGAAAAGCAAGAAAAACTTGTAAAATTTCTAAAGTTAAAAACAGATAATAACTTTAAAAATCAGAGATTTAGGGTAAGAGGTTCCTATTAATATTTTGAAAAGGGTTTAAAGGCATTCGAAACATCTACTAATTCGCGGTTATCCGGACTTGTTTAAAACATAACTTATTTTGACTAACATTTCAAAAAGATCTTGTATTTTGATTACTTTTTAGAAGAACATCTTGTTTTCAAATTGGTTTAGGAAACATAGTAAATGAAACTTGATGAAAGAATATTGATACAAATATTTTAAGAAGTGAAAATACATAAAAGTTTATTTTTAAACAAGAAAGGAAAACATGCTTATTTTTTTGACAATTTAAAGCATAATATTTCTAACTATTTTTTACATGAAGAAACAGTAAATGATTTAAAGAAATTTAAACAAGAGAGGTTTACTCGTTTGGGGTAATTCACTAGGTTAAAATGTTAGTTCAAATTAATTACAAGTAATAATCTAAACTACACAATAAAGAGTTGAAGGAAGAAGAACTAATCAAGCCTTTGGGCTTAATCATAAATTTGATTTCATACAATTTAAAACCCTGTCCTAGAACTATTATTTGGGCTTTCAAAGCCCATTTGCCACTATACTTCAGACTTTTTGTCCATTTGGACTGCAACTGTTTTATTTGTTTGAACTTTGGCCCAAACATTTCGACCCCATTACTCCCTCCACCTGTATACTAGCTTCCTAGGTGATTATTTGTTCAACTTGCACGCTGCTTGTTGGAGTAGGAATAGCTTAATAAATATGCAAAGGGTATCTCGAGTCCATTGGAATCATGGCGATTCATGCTTAAGAAGTAAAGAGGAAAAGATTAGTAAAGGGGAATTATCGTCAGTATTACACCACTGCAAATTATGTGCTTTAGAAGAGGCGAGCAATAATGCATAGAAACCAAGAGGGGTTTGAAACTCTTAAGGGTAATTTTATAAACATATATGAATTAGGGATGGATACACTATATTTGATGTTATTACTTCAAACTTATGGCTATTCAGGAAATATTGAGTACACACTTTTAAGAATGCGGTGGATCTCAACTATAATCAAGCGATGAGCCAATATTGGAATATTTCAAACACGAAAAGGGAGGTTGATTATTTATCAACTGGCATTTACAACATAAGGAAGGCAACATATATTTTTTAAGAGCAGGCAAGGAAGATACCACACACACATAAGAAAACCACTTCTTAGTAATGAACAGAAGGTCGAAACATGCTGAATTTAGGTACTTATGCAAAGATGAAATCTTCAGCTACTTGGATTTTCACGAATGATTCCTTTGAAACACATAGGAACTCAAGTTATCGACCTCAAATGTTGCAGGAGGGATAAGGGAAAGGGGTGAAGAACTTAAGGACATAATAGAGACTCTTTGCTGGAAAATCATAAGAAATCAATACATGATTATCAAGACGAGACTAGCCTATTATTATTCGTAGTTCATGCAACACAGAGAGCCTAAAATCTTCAACGATTACTAAAAAAATAGTGAGAAATGGTCATGTTTGGACAGGTTTTGAGCACATGAGAAGCACATATTTACACCATAGAAAACAGAACCAATGAATTAAACAGAGGGCGAACAAGATAATCTAACGACCTTATTTATGCTTAATAAATTAGTTTTTTGAATAAAAATCCTTACACAACCACAAAGCAACATTACATGAGTACATAAATGATCATGAAACTGTGAGCAATGTCAATTGAGATTTCCAGAATTTAAACTTGACTACAGCTCCAAAATTTAAAGAATAAACTTAGTATCTCCTTTATATGTTCTTTCTACAATAACGAAATAATTTTGAAATCCCTCTAAATAGTGAAGCAAATAGCATATCAACACTCACACAGAAAGCAGTTCTTATGATGAGAAGAAACAGAGGAAAAGAGAAAAATAAAAATGGAAAAAACACAAGAACTTTAATACTTGACCACAATTTCAAATAAATAGATTTTAAGCATTCATTCGCGATTTCTCTACACCACCTCACATACATCAAATACAAATAGCCCAACCAGTATAAACAAAATAAACTAAACCTAACGCCAAAGAAAGAAGGAATACGAGAAAAAGGAAAAGGTTTACCTTCTTTTGAGCAGCGACTGAAACCACGAGCCTTGTAAGAATGCTTCACCCCATCGGAAAATAAACTTCGAATCCGAGTTCTTCAACCTTGAAAACATATGAAAATAACTCGAATTCTTTGCTAAGAAATCCATAAGCTTTCTCAAGCTTTTTGGGTTCTATTTTGCTCTGAAACATTACCCCCACGGAGAACAGTGGGTGTTTATATAG
Source organism: Jaltomata sinuosa (assembly GCA_003996215.1). Taxonomy (NCBI): domain Eukaryota; kingdom Viridiplantae; phylum Streptophyta; class Magnoliopsida; order Solanales; family Solanaceae; genus Jaltomata; species Jaltomata sinuosa. The sequence continues at coordinate 113,709 of QJPP01000229.1, read as the reverse complement.
GAGGGGGATTTGGGGAATTTTGGGACTATTTTTTCAACATGGGAGAGAGAATTTTGAGGGGTTTCTGGGGATTTCCCTTGAAGGATTTCGAATTTGAAAAGGGATAAGGCTCTAACTAGAAAATTGAACTATTTAGGTACAAATCTTGGGAGGGATTTCACCACAAGGATGAAGAAGGCACAGATTCTCTCCACGTAGCTCCTTCCAGAATCTTCTGAGAATGTTCTCTTGTGCTAGGCACGTGTTTCGACACGAATTTGAGAGGGAATTTGCAGTTGACGTTGAGGCGGTGATTAGGGTTTATGGGAGTTTGTTGTTTTAGAGAAGAAGCAGAAGGTTTAGGCATCATTTGGTTATGTCTGTGTGAGGAAAAGAGATAGAAGGGTATAAGGGAGTGATGGGTAGGCTAGCCGAGTAAAGGGTTGTAGTGGGCTGAAGAGAATTTTGTTGTGAATTGTTTTTGAGCCCAAATTCATTAGCTAAAACAAAGGCTTGTAAGGGTGATTTAAGATATGCAAATGTGGCCACTTTAGGTTTAGGAGATAGCCAAATTGATAGAAATTAGGAAAATCCGGCTAAGATTTAAACGATTTTAGGGATTTAGGCTAGAATAGAAATAAAGAATCAATCACAATTAATCATCCGAGCTTCTTTAACTTTAAACAAATTGAAATAATTATTGTGTTTAAAGCATAATTACCTCATTTTAAGAATTATGAAATTAATTATTCAATTAACCTCTAATTTAATCAATTCGGAGGAAAATCATGTGCTTTCAGTTTTAAAAGGATATGAAATTAAACTTTAAAATAGTTTCTTAAGTAAACTTACATAAATTTCACATAATTAGCATGAAAAAATATAAATTATTACTCAAAACTATTATAAAGTTGATTTGGAAAATATTTTATCCCCTTTTTTACAAAATAATTATTTCAAAAAATTATTTACAAAATTAAAAAGGCTCAAGATTAATTTGTAATGTGGAGGATAAAAATTGGGTGTCAACAACTACCCCTCCCTTTGGGTAGGGTGGATGTAAGGAACCCTGGGCAAAAGGAATTGACGTTCCCAATTTTATCCGACCACAGATTCATCTTCGGAAAGCGGTTGGTTTAGCATGAATTTCAAGAAATTATGGTCGAACCCTGGTATCGAGTTTCCTACATATCTCAGGTTACATGAGAATTCAGGTCACTTATAGTTTAAGATGCTTGATTTTACGCACGATTTTTAAAGAATTCCAAACTATTCTAGTTTCAGAGTACAGAGAGACCGAAAAGATGGGGAGTAAGAGGATTTGGGGGTTTGGAATGTAGTCGAGTTTTCAACATAGAGCCCGCCTACATATCCCAAGACTCAGGAAATCAGACTTCTTGTAGTTTGACTCAATCAGTAGAAAAGGTAATCTTTATGTTAAGATAACCTTTGGCTCGGGATGGGTGACGAATAATTTGAGCTATAGAAAAGAGGCTTGCAACATCTCAACTACGAATATGGAGCTCTTCACATCCATAAATAAGATTTTACCTGGACATAATTTCCAAAGCTCGAGGTGTATCATCACTCGGATTTGAAAAGAAGGAATATTGCTTCCAGCGTGAGTTCAGAAAGTACTCTAGAGGCAAAACAAAGACCCAAAGACAGGAAATACCCACATGCCTTCTGATAGGGGTGTGGTTTGATGGCGGTGAAAGTTGTTCCTTTGCTCATGTCCAAAGAGTTTGATATCCCTCTTTGGACTACATCCCAGTTTGCTGCTAAGAAAAAGTTTCACGTTGTGATGCGTCCTTTTTGTTGTAGTCTGCACCTGTGGTTTTACTTTGAGAATTTCATCCTTCTCAGATGCTCTAGACAACATCTCAAAATAAAATTGTTAGTGGTAAAGTAATTCCATTTGGAGAGGTAGTTTCTTTGCCATACCTTATCCCTTGGGTTACGTTCGAACCCCGTGTTGTGATGTCTTTTTGATGCATTTTGTACCTGTTATTCTGGTTTGAGATTTTCATCCTCTCATATGTTCTCGACAATATTTTGAAACAAGATTGTTAGTAGTAAAGTAGCTCAATAAATAAAGGATAGCTTTTGTACCTCATTTTCAAATATGTTGATTTCTGAAGAAGATGTCATCCTTTCTTGTCCCTGTTTTAGGAAATAATGACTTTAATGACATATAGACATGATAGCCTTCATAGCCATCAAACAGGATTGCATTTGTGGTAGGTGATCATGACGATCTTTGAATATGAAGACTACTGTAGCCCTTTGCAATGTAACGATCCTCGTAACCATTTGTAGTGACTTAGCAGTGTTGTACTTGGTGTGCATTCCCGTTGTTGTGACTTGAACACTTTGCACATTCCCATTGTTGTGGCTTGAAAACTTTGCTCATTCTCGTTGTTATGGATTAGAAGTATTAGATTTGCGTATTCCCGTTGTTGCAACTTGAACATTTTATGTATTTCCATTGTTGCGGCTTAGAAGTGTTAGATAATCCAACTCTATGGTGGTTGAATGTGGTGATCTTTGAGTTTGATGATCCTCATGGTTGTTTGATGTGATGTTCCTCATAACCGTTTAAGAGGACGGTCTTCATAACCGTTTGCGACATTCTCTTGAATGTGATAGCCTTCGCAGCTATTGGTAGTAGTATTTGCATATAACTCTGAGGCAAGGCTTGCGCATTATATGTATCGACGCGATTAACTCACATCCCTGAATTGTCAGTCTTTGGGTAATCTAGCACATCATCTGACTTTAGATTGAGGTGGCTTACAGATGGCCTTTAATTTGTCAGTTTTTGAGTGATCTTGCACATCATGCGACTTTGGATAGAGGCGACTTACAGATGTCCTTCGAATTGCCAGTTTTTTGGATAATCCTGCACTTTTATTCGATCTTAGATGTAACCGCGACTTACAGATTCCCCTTGAATTGCTAACCTTTGGGTAGCCCTGCACAATATCAATGTGGATATGTCGTGGCTTATAGATAACTCTTGGACTATAAATTTTTGGTAGTCTTGCACTTTTATCCAATTTTGGATATTATTACGACTTGTGCATTACCCTTGAACTGTCAATTTTTTGGGCGATCTTGCCCACTATCCGATTTTAGATATCACTGCGTCTTATAGATAACTCTTAGTCTGTCAATTTTGGGCAATCTAGCACACTATCCGGTTTCAGGCATCGTTGTGGCTTACAACGACCTTTGGCCTTCCAATTTTGGGAGATCTAGTTCATCGTCCGATTTGGATGGCGTCTTACAGACATCCTTCAGACTATATGCTTTTGACCTTGATGGCAAGCATTATTTGATCATCGGGGTGACAAGGCATATGCCACACGATCAAATATAGTTGCATCTTCTGGCGGTTGACACTCTTGAATGTGTAAACATTCTTCAGTGCGAGACTTCGTTGTATCCATGGGATAATAAATAAGGTTTCACAAATATCCTCGATGTCAGACTCCACCTATCTTGCACAATATCAGATATAAATATGCTCAATGCCAGACTCCATCATCTCGACATGATAATAATAAGAAATCTAAGATATCCTAAACGTCAGACTCCACCATCTCACGTGATATCGGATATAAATATGCTAAATGCCAGACTCTATTGTCTTGGCATAATAATAAAGCAAAGATATTCTCAATGTCACACTCTGCCATCGTACGCGATATCAGATATAAATATGTTGAATGCAAGACTCCATTGTCTTGGCATAATAATAAAGCAAAGATATCCTCAATGTCAGACTTCGTTGTCTTAAGAGATATCGGATATAAATATGCTGAATACCAGACTCTGTTGTCTTGGCATAATAATAAAGCAAAGATATCCTCAATGTCATACTCCACCATATTATGCGACATCGGATATAAACATGCTGAATGCCAAACTCTGTTGTCTTGGCATAATAATAAGGATGCCAGACTTGGCATAATAATGATGAAGTAAATAAACCCTCAACGTCAGACTCCACCATCTTACGCGATGTTGGATATAAATATGTTGAATGCCAGACTTGGCATAATAATGATGAAGCAAAAATATCCTAAACGTCAGACTCTACCGTCTCACGCAATATCAAATATAAATGCTTTTGGGTCGATCCTGCGCAACAAGTGTGACTTAGGGACGCCTCTGAATGTCATCCTCTTCGACACCGGCTGGTAGAGGGAAATGGTCTTCGCAGCAAATGTATCTGCAGTATCAATGATGATGGTCCTCGTGACATGGTCCATGTGACATGGTCCTCATGACATGGTCCTTGTGACATGGTCCTCGTGACATGGTCCTCGTGACATGGTCCTTGTGACATGTCCTCGTGACATGGTCTTTGTGACATGGTCCTCATGACATGGTCATCGTGACATGGTCTTTGTGACATGAAAATATGATAATAATATGGATGATTGTGCAATGGCATGCGCAGCAGTTGCAGAAAATATCACCTTTGGTTTTTATGTTGACCTGTTGACTCCTTTGTTTGTACATGTACTCAACGCAAATATTTAGTAGACACAACATCGCCCTTACTAGCGACCACAGTGACACTTGAAAAACTTTAAAGACAATGTCTATGAAGCTAATCAAAACAACTTTTATTTCAAATGTGAATGAAATGGTCGTGCCCATTTCTGGGGACAACCACAAGTATCATTTTTGAACATCGTCTGTTCGTGGTGATTTATGAATCGCTGGGGATTGGCGGAGGACGTCATTGATCTCTCATTTGGTGTCCTAATTTTAAAGTTGACCCAAAATATCCTGATCTTCTTGGGGACTCGAGGACACTGACGATCTCTCTTTAATTAGTAGCTCTTGCAAACTACAAGAAGATTTGCCCGTTCTAGGGACTTTTGCCTCTTTGGATCCTTTCCACCATTTTGTCTTTTATCGTAAAATTTAGGGCATCTGGTCTTGTTGCATTTCTTTTAATGTGTTGGATAACGAGGGGCTTTCACCGATTTCTAACATACTTTTTAGGACAACCTGCATCCACAAAAAAATGTTAGTTTTTGGTGAAACTGATCTGTGTTGATCTTCTTTGATCTTCTGCTCCTTGCTTTGTCTTTTCTAGGTGCTTTCCACTCTAGGGTACTCATCGTCCTCGACTCCCTGGGTCATGGTATACATAAGACAAAGTCAAATTATAAAGGAGTAAAACTAATACGTTATAAAGATATTTCAAACAAGTTCTTCGGAAAACAAAGAATTTTGAAAAAGGATAGTTTGAAAAGGTCTTTGCTCATCATGTCATGTGCTAGCTCAACGAATATCCTTTATTCGAGGCCTTGGCATTTCTGACATACTGCTGGTAGACTTTGAAGATCCTTTGTCATCCTAGCTGGGGAGTTCAGAAATGTTCTTCGAGAAATCTATCACAGTTGGGGATTAATCCACCTCGGACTAGGGATTTTGAAGTTAGACTCTAATTTCTTGGTGTTTGGTAATTCTTCAGAGTTTTTTTCTGAACTCTTGAAGTTTTGGTGGAAATTTTGAGGTCCTCCTCAAAAATATTTCCCCAGTTAAAGGTTTCATGATGAATCTTATTCTTATTATAAGAGGTTTGAGACTCTGTGGGGCATTATAAGATTCTTTCTAAAGATTCACTTTAGTTGCTCTTCAGCATATTCTGTATTCTGACTTGCTTGGAGGTGATATTCGCCTTCTGAATTTTCGAGATTCCTTTCTCAAAAATTTTGCCCCAATTTTCATTTCCTAGGTGATATGGCTGAATTGTTGTGCTACCTACGTATCCCATTGAGACAGAAATCAGGTCAATTATAGTTCCCACACATGAAGTGGGAGAAGGTTGGAGATAAATAAAAGGGTAACCAAGGCTAACAAAGGCCTCCTACGTATCTCATTCTTGAGAATTTAGGTCGAACGTAGTTCAAGATAGGAAGGGGAAAGATAGATTTTTCCTAAGGGGTTGATCGAAGCTGACACAGGCCGTCTACGTATCCTATTCTTGAGAATTCAGTTCATACGTGGTTCGTACAAAGAGGATAGGGAATTTTAAGCAATTACAAAGCATAGAAATGATTACAATCAGAAAATACGATTACAGGGGAAGAAGTGAAAAGGAAAACCATCTTCAAGAATAGTATCTCTTCACGGCATCGGAGTTGATTGGCTTGGGCCACACTTGGCCATCCATCTAGGATAAAATTAAAGCTCCTCCAGATAACACTTTTTGGATGACATACGGTCCTTTCCAATTAGGTGCAAACTTTCCCTAGTCTCGTGGTAGGGAAAGATTAACTGTCCATTCCCTGGATTGATCAATAAATTTTGAGAGATGTTGTTTGTGCTCATTCTCATCCTATTATTGCAGGACCAGTCAAAGATGTCAATGTATGGCTTGAGCAGACTGATAAGTTCTTTCTTTTGTGCCTTTGACAAACAAACACCGATGGTGATTTCTTTGATTGAACGTCGTCTCCCAGATTAACTACCTCAATCTCTTCTAGATAGGAACTTTCCTGGTTCTCAAAATCCTGTGACTCTTTGGTTAGTCGTTCAAGGACCATAGTTTCGTCATCACATTCTTTGCTTCCAATACTATTTATCTTGATTTGTTCATTCAACTTTTGACATGACATGACATTGGCAGGTTTTCAACTATTATTACCAAACAAATAGAGAGTCATTAGAGGAGTAGCGTCCCAGTTCTGTAACTTTTTTCCAGGTCTCACATCCCTGATCATGGTTGCTTCGGGGATTCCTTTTGTTATAGCATCGTATTCCTCAAACCGATCTCCTGTTCCATCCTTTAACCCGTCGCTTGGTAAAAGACTAGATAGCTGAGTCAAAGGCAATTTTTGATCATCATCTTTATTAAGAATAGTTCTTGTATACCATTTGTCATCAGTTTCGTCTATATTTATGGTTACGCTTCCATGTTTAGGTGAAGGATTGCTACTAGGGAAGGTCATTTGGAGAATGATGACTCTTTGATCGATTAGGTTCTGAATTTCGTGGTTTAGATTGAGGCAATCTTCAGTGGTATGTACATCACTTCCTGAATGATATGCGCAATGTCGATCAGGTTTGAAGAATTTAGATGCTGGATTAGCAGACTTTAGTTCGATAGGTTGAATTAGTGCAGTTGCTTTCAGTCTCTCAAAGAGTTGCATTTGGCTTTCAGCTTATGGTGTAAAGACTCGAGGAGGTTGCGACACAATTTATTTTGGTATGTCAGGGTAGATACTTCGTGGTATGTTTATGGATTTGAACAGAAAGTAATTTGTACTTGAAAACTTGATTGAAAGTTTTGGTATGTCTGTGGAGGCAAGTTGGTAATTTGGAGGTGGAGCTTGGTACTTTGGGGATGGATATTTAGCTTGGGCATAAAAAAAAGGATAGCAGTTTTGCGAGGTTGAAGTGCAGACTTTTGATGGCGAAGGCTTTATCGAGTTGTTTGTGCTCCAGTTATAAGAAGATGCAAATTCATCGTTGGAAGAGTGCCCAGCTACCGCCATGTTCAGGGAAGGGACATGGAGTAGAGACCTCCATTCACTTGGAGTGAGAAATTTTGCATCAATGATCAGACTTCTTATCTCTCGTATCTCATCTCTCATATTACTGACTTGTTGTGCCAGTAGCACAACCAACTCATTTTGCTTAGATATGAGAGTAGTCATCTTAGTTAAAGCAATGTTCTCAGTATCCCCAGTCATTATTCTTTTCCCTAAGTTACAATCAGGAGAGGAAACTTTGTTTTCTCTTAATTTTGTGAGGTAAGAGTATTCTGACATCTTTCTCAACACAGATCAGTTTCTATTACCTGTTGAAGTAAAACAACTCAAAAGGCAGAATATGTTAGATTCCATAAGTGGTAAGCAACACAAGATATCTGACTGAAAATAAATACATAAAGTTGCTTTTTGTCAAGGAAAAATTATCCACGAGTAATTGACTCTAGGGTTCGATGGACAGGAATTTGCCCATCGATTTCGGGTAGGTAGATTTTATCAGAAAGTTGACTTGTCGAGTCTTTATCTTCTGATACTTATCTTGTCGCACTTGTTGTGCCTTCTGAATTCTTTGGCATTTCCATCGAAGTGGAGAAATGTAAATTTCTTAAAGTTCGGGGACGGGCCCTGAAAGGATGTAGTTTGTATAGGGTAAGTTCATTTTCTGAAGAAGTAGAGCAAGACTTAAAAGGGATTTTAAGAAGTCTTTGAATTTTTCTGGGCAAATTTGAAGAACTCCAAGAGCGATTTTGGTCGGACTTTTCATGGTGGGCTTTTATCCTGCCTATGGGTTCAAAAAATATTCAAATAGGAGTAGATCAATTCACCTTTTATTTTAGCAATGCACGTAAGACAATTATATCACATAACAGTTTATAGCACGTCCTGTACGAATATGTGCCCTTTTATGCCAAAGGTAGACCGAACGAATTGAAGGATATGCATGTAATTTGTAAATGTTACATTGCCCCAAAATATCATTTACAAACCGATTAAATGGGGATACAAGATAAGGAAAAAAGGAATGTACATCAAAAAATTAATCCCACGCAGGGGTACAATTCTAAACTAGGCCGCCATGGCGGGTCCTTCGTTCTCGAAATCCTTGTACTTCTTGGAATTCAGAACGCCTTTCGAATTGCAATCTTCCCTTGATAATGAAGAACTATCTAAAAATTCCCATCCCCGGGGGACAATAATTCATACAATCAGACATCACATCCTTCAATTAACCACATATGGGATAATTGTTCTTTCAGGTCGTGGGCCCTTTCGAACACAAGGTGGTCTTACTAATGGACTTAACATCCCTCGAATATTAAGATATCTTAGGCCAATGCCTATTTCGGGATTTAGTTTTGCTCCAACTTGATTTTACTAGAATATGTTTTGAAATTGACCGGGAACTCAGGTGGACAACCACGGGCTAAAACAACAAGTGACCGTTAACTGACCGCGGGTCAACTACTTCACTCGTCTGTTTTAAAAAATTTATTTTTTGTTAAGAACGACCGCAAATACTTGTGTAATCACCTTTTTACCCCTAATGCAATCTAATGTCTTGCCAAGAGAGACGAAAGATGCCATGAATAGTTATTATTTGCGAGAAAATAAACAAGTAAGGAAAGCAATAAAGTTACTAATTATTACAATTCAAATAGTTAGTCAAATAAGTTAGTTGTAAACAATAAGGTTAGAACCTAATTGAATTATCCCCGGCAGAGTCGCCAATTTTATTTTCAGGAAAAAAATGATTTATGTTTCGACTATTGAAAAATTCATTTTGAAAACCAAATTAAAGTTTCAAAACGTTTATCAATTAAAGAAGAGTCGCCACATTGTTTTATAAAAGGAAAATCAAGAAAAACTTGTAAAGTTTCTAAAGTTAAAAACAAATAATAACTTTAAAAATTAGAGATTTAGGGAAAGAGGTTCCTATTACTATTTCGAGAAGGGTTTAAAGGCATTTGAAACATCCGCTAACTCGCGGTTATCCTGACTTGTTTAAAACATAACTTATTTTGACTAACATTTGAAAAAGATCTTGTATTTTGATTATTTTTAAGAAGAACATCTTGTTTTCAAATTGGTTTAGGAAACATAGTTAATGAAACTTGATAAAAGAAGATTGATTCACATATATTTAGAAGTGAAAATACATAAAGAGTTTGTTTTTAAACGAAAAAGGGAAACATGCTTGTTTTTTTGACAATTTAAAGTATAATATTTCCAACTATTTTTTACATGAAGAAACAATAAATTATTTAAAGAAATTTAAACAAGAAAGGTTTACTCATTTGGGGTAATTCACTAGGTTAAAATGTTAGTTTAATTAATTACAAATAATAATCTAAACTTCACAATAAAGAGTTGAAGGAAGAAGAGTTAATCAAGCCTTTGGGCTTAATCATAAATTGGATTTCATCCAATTTAAAACTCTTTCTTAGAACTATTATTTAGGCTTTCGAAGCCCATCTGGCACTATACTTCGGACTTTTTGTCCATTTGGACTGCTGCTACTACTTTATTTGTTTGAACTTTGGCCCAAATATTTCGACCCCATTACTCGCTCCACCTGTATACTAGCTTCCTGGGTGATTATTTGTTCAACTTGCACGCTGCTTGTTGGAGTAGGAATAACTCAATGAATATGCAAGGGTATCTCGAGTCCATTGGACTCATGGCGATTCATGCATAAGAAGTAGAGTGGAAAGGATTAGTAAAGGGGAATTATCGTTAGTATTACACATCACTGCAAATTATGTGCTTTAGAAGAGGCGAGCAATAATGCATAGAAACTAGGAGGGGTTTGAACCTCTTAAGGGTAATTTTAAAAACATATATGAATTGGGGATGGATACACTATATTTGATGTTATTACTTCAAACTTATGGCTATTCAGGAAATATGGAGTACACACTTTTAAGAATGCGGTGGATCTCAACTATAATCAAGCGATTAGCCAATATTGGAATATTTCAAACACGAAAAGCGGGGTTGATTATTTATCAACTAGCATTTACAACATAAGGAAGGCAACATATATTTTTTAAGAGCATGAAAGCAAGATAGCACACACACATAAGAAAAACACTTCTTAGTAATGAACAGAAGGTCGAAACATGCTGAATTTAGGTACTTATGCAAAGATGAAATCTTCAGCTACTTGGATTTTCACGAATGATTCCTTTGAAACACATAGGAACTCAAGTTATAGACCTCAAATGTTGCATGAGGGATAAGGGAAAGGGGTGAAGAGCTTAAGGACATAATGGAGACTCTTTGCTGGAAAATCATAAGAAATCAATACATGATTATCCAGACGAGACCAGCCTATTATTATTCGTAGTTCATGCAACACAGAGAGCCTAAAATCTTCAACGATTACTAAAAAAAATTAGTGAGAAATGGTCATGTTTGGACAGGTTTTGAGCACATGAGAAGCACATATTTACACCATAGAAAACAGAACCAATGAATTAAACAGAGGGCGAACAAGATTATCCAACGACCTTATTTATGCTTAATAAATTAGTTTTTTGAATAAAAATCCTTACACAACCACAAAGCAACATTACATGAGTACATAAACGATCATGAAACTGTGAGCAATATCAATTGAGATTTCCAGAATTTAAACTTGACTACAACTCCAAAATTGAAAGAATAAACTTAGTATCTCCTTTATATGTTCTTTCTACAATAACGAAATAATTTTGAAATCTCTCTAAATAGTGAAGCAAATAGCATATCAACACTTACACAGAAAGCAGTTCTTATGATGAGAAGAAACAGAGAAAAAGAGCAAAATAAAAATGGAAAAAACACCAAAACTTTAATACTTGACCACAATTTCAAATAAACAGATTTTAAGCATTCATTCACAATTTCTCAACACCACCTCACATACATTAAATAAAAATAGCCCAACAAGTATAAATAGAATAATCTAAACCTAACGCTAAAGAAGGCAGGAATACGAGAAAAATGAAAAGGTTTACCTTCTTCGGAGCAGCGACTGAAACCATGAGCCTTGTCGGAACGTTTCACCCCGCCAAAAAAATGAACTTCGAATCTGAGTTCTTCAACCTTGAAAATGTATGAAAAGAACTCGAATTCTTTGCTAATAAATCCCCGAGCTTTATCAAACTTTTTGGGTTCTCTATAGCTCTGGAACCTTACCCCCACACTGAGAACATTGGGGGTTTATATAGGAGAGGGATTTGGGGAATTTTGGGACTATTTTTTCGATATAGGAGAGAGGATTTTGAGGAGTTTCTGGGGATTTCCCTTGTAGGATTTTAAATTTGAAAAGGGATAAGGCTCCAGCTGGAAGATTGTACCATTTGGGTACGAATCTTGGGCGGGATTTCACCATAAGGATGAAAGAGGCACGGATTCGCTCCACGTAGCTCCTTCCAGAAGTTTTTGGGATTGTTCTCTCATGCTAGGCACGCGTTTGGTCACGAATTTGAGAGGAAATTTGCAGTTGACATTGAGGCGACGATTAGGGTTTATGGGCGTTCGTCATTTTGGAGAAGAGGCAGAAGGTTTAGGCATCATTTGGTTATTTCTGTGTGAGGGAAAAAGAGAGAAGTGTATAAGAGTGTGATGGGTGGGCTGGCCGGGTCAACGGTTGTAGTGGGCTGGAGCGGATTTTGTTGTGAATTATTTTTGAGCCCATATTCGTTGGCTGAAACAAAGGGTTGTAAGGGTGATTTAAGATATGGCCACATTTGCAAAATGTGGCCACTCTAAGTTTAGGAGATAGCCAATTTTATAGGAATTAGGAAAAATCCAGCTAAGATTTAAACAATTTTAGGGATTTAGGCTAGAATAGGAATAAAGAATCAATCATAATTAATCGTCCGAGCTTCTTTAACTTTAAAGAATTGAAATAGTTATTGTGTTTAAAGCATAATTACCTCGTTTTAAGAATTATGAAATTAATTATTCAATTAACCTCTAATTTAATCAATTCGGAGGAAAATCAAGCGCTTTCAGTTTTAAAAGGATTTTCTTACGAAATTAAACTTTAAAATAGTTTCTTAAGTAAACTTATATAAATTCCACATAATTAAACATGAAAAAAATATAAATTATTACTCAAAACTATTATAAAGTTGATTTGGAAAATATTATATCCCTTTTTTTACAAAATAATTATTTCAAAAAATTGTTTAAAAAATTAAAAAGGCTCAAGATTAATTTGTAATATGGAGGGTAAAAATTGGGTGTCAACAGAGAGCATATCAGGAACTTAAAGACATTCAAATAGCAAACTGGTAGACAAACTATGTCCAAATATTTTAAAATATTCCAAACACAACAACTATACCATGACTGTCTTCCTCCTATAGTGAAGACGCAAACACGGTCTTAAGCTAAATTTAGAGAAAAAGAAACGAACATATAACCACTAGGAAGCATGAGAAAGCATTTTAGACTTTGAAAATTTCATAACGTGTGATCCTCCCACGAAAAAAGCAAATAGTCTTAGCCTCGGATCAGAACAAGTAAAAATATTTTCCTTCACACAATATCCTAGAAATATATCTAACATATTAGCTCGAGTTGCCAAACATACAAAATTGATCATGGAAAGATTCAATACTCTCTCAATGGACCAAAATTTAAGGAAGACGCTTCACGTTTTTCTTTCATCATGTAAGAAACAACATACCAATCACATATAAAAACTAAAACAACAAAGGAAATTAACATGGAATGCAAAATAAAGCCACTTTTGAGCAAAGAAGCTTGACACTATTGAAGAGAGTGATTTTTGAAGACTAACCAAATTTATGTAATGACCCTTCCGGTCATTTACGCGTGTTTGCCTTTATCGTACTGTTAGAGCTTGCCTCTAGTAGCTCCAACTCATTTATTGCTTGCTGGGACCGGTAGTCCGGTGCTCGAGCCGTCCATTTGGTCTTTTTTGCCATTCCTTGTTTTTGATCTTAATCTTTTGAAATGGTTGACTTCGGTCAGCATTCTTGGTGAACGTGCTCAGAATCAAATTCTGACAGTTCCTTAGCTCCGGAGCGTGGACTTTAGTCTAGTGGGACCTTTGGTCGGGATCCGAGATCTTTTCAGCTTGGAATTGTCTCTCGTTCTGTGTTTTCAAGCCAGTTGGGCTTGCTTAGTTGACTTTGGTCAACATTCAGAGAAGATAGCCTCGGATGGAAATTCCATCAGCGTTGTTAGCTTCAAAATGGCGAGTTTGTGTTAGATAGTTGGTTGGTTCGGGTTCTCGGTGACCCGGAATCATTTTGGGTGTTTAGTTGGCATTAGCTAGTGTTGACTTGGGTCAACATTTTTCCAAAACGACCTCATATGGAAGTTTTGTCGATTCTTTTGAGTCTGGAACATCATTTTCACTCTAATAACACTATTGGTTTTTGAGTATCGGGTTTTGATTGTGCTCGGAATGCCCCGTAAGAGTTTTAAGTTTTGCTAGTTTTTGTTTCAGGCCGGGCCTTCAGTGCCAATAGATCCCAGGCAGCTTGATCGCGCTAGCTTGTGCGTGCCATCAACGTCGATGGCGCCATGCCAGCACGATAGCGCCCACCCGCATACCAGAGTGATGTCACCCTATTGACGCGATGGCGCCTGGCCCTCCTCTTGCGCGATGGGATGTTTTAGCGTTGTTGGCGCTGACCAACGTGCCAGCAGTTATATTCTTGGGTCTTCAATTTTCCAGCTCTGTTTCTCATTTATTCCCAACTCCAAATACAAAATCCCCTCTACCAAAGTACTCCTTTCAATCTTAGCTTGGAGAATCCATCAATTTGGTTGGCAAGCCTCGCTTCCTTGTCCATTGCATAAACCTTCATTGTTGCTATTTCTCAAAGCTTGGAAATTCCGTGTAGACTCTATTTCTTGGGCTTGCATGTTCGTGGGATCGGAGTTTTCACTTACTTAGCTTGTTCCTCTCGTTGTGGTAAGTATCTTTTGATTAATTTCTGGATTTCATTCTTGAATCTTCCCTCTCTTTTTTTTCCTTTTTAGCGGGCTATTTTGTGCCATTTTCCTTATCCAAATTCACTCAAATTTTGAGCATGCACTCCCGGGATTGTAAGGAACACATGGGTGTTTTTCATTTTTTGTTTTAGGTTGCGGGGCCCATGAGCTCGTTTGTGGCCCAAATTTTGATCCGATTATGTTTATGGAATTGTGGGTATCGTTAGTCTTGTATTAATGTGTAGATTATTGTATTGATAGTAGTTTCGCAATTTGGAGTTCCCCGGTGTAGTTTGAGCCTGGAGGATGTCATCCTCGTAGCTATTCGTCGGACGACAGGTAGGTTATGGCTTTCCCTACCTAGACTATGCGTATATAGGCTATAACTGCATTAATTAGCATCCTTGGATGGGTTGTTATAGGTTGTTACCCCAGACCTTGTCTGCCTTTTCTGTTCATTTATTTCGTACGTTGATTGTAGCATTCGTATCAGTATTGTATATTACCCTTGTGGTCCTGTGTGGCCTTATATTGACTCTGGAACATATATGGTGTGTTATTTGGGAATGTTCACGAGTCTCGGACACAAAGAATCCTTCTAGGCTGGTTATGACTGTAATTATTGTGAGCCATTTTGGAGTTAGTTTGACTTAGTGCCAGTGAGTCCTCATCATTTGAGAACATAGTTTATGCTGTTTTTTCATTAGTCATTTAGTTTTCAGTATTTTGGAGTTAGTTGGGGGCTTGTCCCAGAAACTGATCAGTAGTAGAGGCTTTCAGACATAGAGTTAGATTTTAGCTTATTCAGTTATATTATATGTCAGACTCATAGATTCATTTATTCAGAGATTTTCAGTCTATATTTCTGAACTTTTAAATTAGATTTAGTATAGCTTCTGCCTAGATATTTATGTTAATTAGAATGCTTAGTTTATGCTAGATCAAGGGTTAGCTTGGGGTCACTTGTGGCTCTAAGCATCGTGTTACGTCTAGGGCATAGCCTCGGGGCGTGACACTTTTTCTCGATGATTTTGGGAATTTAGTCTCATTGTATTCATTTGAATACGTTGGACAAATGAGGGACTTTCACTGATCCCTGATACTTCTTAGGATAACCTGCATTCAGAGAAAAAATATTAGTTTCTGGTGAAACTGATCTGTGTCGACCTCCTTCGATCTCTTGCTCCTTGCTTTATCATCTCTGGGTATTTTCCATCCTCGGTTGTTTGTTGTCCTCGACTCCTCGGTCACAGTAGATATAAGACAAAGTCAAATTTATAAAGGAGCAAATTGGTTTGTAAAGAATTTTTTCAAAAAATAGTTTTTCAAAAAAGGATAATTTTGAAAAATCTCTGCCAATCTTTTCATGTCATGTACTAGCTCAATGAATGTCTTTCACTCTAGGATTTGAAATATCTGACACACTGCTTGGGAATTCTAGAGATGCTTCATCATCCTAGCTGGGGAGTTTGAAAATGGTCTTTTGAGAAAGCTCTTGTAGTTGGGGGTTAGTCTACCTCGGACTTGTTGTAGTTGGGGATTTCTATAATAGACTCTGATCTTCTGGTGCTAGAGAATTCTTCTGCCATGACCCAACTACCGGACCGTGCGGGCATTTACTCTAATCCAACTAGATAGGAGAACTCTTACAACCCGAACCAACAGGCAATGCGGAAAGGAAAATAAACCATTAAATAAGTCTCTTAATACATGAGAAATCCTTTTACAAAATATTTGGAAAATCTTTATACAACAACGTTCGAAATTACACAACCTTTAGAAATTACGGAAATTTACTAACAATATAAAAAACCTCCCCAGAACCTAGTCTATGCCGGTACAAGAGCTTCTACAAGATGAACTTGTAACATAAGATGGACAAAACTCCCACCATAGAAGGAACTAGGAGCTGATGGAAGATCACCTCAATCCTGAATCTGTGAAACATCACCAACCCTGTAGCAAGACTATACCTAAAAAGATATAGCAAGAGTAGAATCAGTACAAACACACGTACTGATAGGCATCATCGGCTGACCCAAATTCACTCCTACCATCATATAAAAATCAAGACAAAATGCACAAGGTAAATGTTTCACCCCTTTCAACATCGCTTTTATCAATCCCCTCTTTCGGAACCGACCTTCCTAACCTTTCGCTGCCAACTCCACCACCCTAGTATTGACCCTGACATCTAGGACTTCCCAAGTCTCACTCACAACTAGACTTCTCAAAATTTCCTTGTCACCCAGACTTCCCAAGTCACATTGACACCTAGACTTCTCAAGTCACCTTGACACCTAGACTTCCCAAGTCACCTTTAACCTTTACCCCAGTCAACTACCTTTACCAAATATCCAGACTAAATTCGGCCAACTGCCCAACCAAACCACTTATACCCAAAGTATTACCTACTATTGTCTGGACTTTCCTGGACCTCTAGGACAGCTTTACCACCTTGTTATATTAAGCAATAACCACACACAAACTCTCAGTCTTCCTCTATATTTACCAACCACATGCAATTCACCAACAACCATTGACACCTTCAATGACCACCATAGAGCTACATCTGAATCTCTTCTTAGATCACATAACCCTGACCCTCCAAGGATCCTCCATCCACACCTAAATGTTCAACAAACTACCCCGGTCTACACCAAGACTCACCCTTGGCTTATTAACCACGATAATTCATCACCGCCAATTAGTACACTTAATGACATCAATCTATAAGCATATAACTTCTTTTAAATAGTCCGGACCCACCCGGATCTCCCTAACACATCTAGGTGTTAACATGACAAACCCGGTCTACACCAAGACCAACTAATAACCAACATAATAAACCTGGCCTACACCCAGACCAACTAATAATTAACATAATAACCCAATCTACACTAAGACCAAACTAATAACCAACATAATAACCCGGTCTACACCTAGACCAACTAATAATTAACATATGAACCTGGTCTACACCAAGACCAAACTAATAACCAACATAATAAACCGGTCTACACAAAGACCAACTAATACCATAATATAACAACTCGGCCTACACCAAGACCAAACTCACAATATAATGTGACAACCCGGCCTACACCAAGACAAAACTCACAATATAATATAACAATCCAGCCTACACCAAGACCAAACTCACAATATAATAACCCGACCAACACCAAGACCAAAATGCAATATCATAATTTATAAACACAGCCCGCTCCACTTATGGAACCAAATTAGTTACATGATGCAATGTAATAAGTAAACCCGTACAAGGCATGGTACCCAATCCAACCAGTTAGTATCTCATACTAGGCATGGTACCTGAGCCAACCATTTGTTATACCCATACCAGGCGTGGTACTCGAGCCAACCGTTAGTAATTTTCGTACCAGGCATGGTACCCAAGCCAATCGTTAGTAATTTTTATACCAGGCGTGGTAACCGAGCCAACCGAATATCACACAGAAATCCAACAGTCATAAAAAATGAACAAATAATACTTGTAAACCAGCAAGCAAATACACCAAGTTCATCACAAGACTAATAACCTGACTCTTAGACATTCCTAGTCATTCCCTAAGCATGCAACACATACAATACTTAGACCAAAGTACAAAAAACATATAATGCATACGGAAATCAACACATCACCTACCCCATTCTGGGTACACTATGAATCGTCAAATCTCGTCCGAAGACTAACCTCGGTTTGCCTCTTTAAACATGAAATTAATTACATTTATTCCTAACCCTCTTCCTCGGATAAAATACAACCTGGGAAAACATTTCCCAACCTTGGTAATTACTGGGTCCGTCATTACAAATAGTTCAATTATGCCAAGTTTTAGAGTTAGAAAACTCTGGATTTGGGGTTTCGAAATTCTGGGCTAGGCTAGTCTCAGCCGGTTTAGGGGTGAGGTATGGTCTAGGGAAATATGGGTAAGTATTGGGTTGTACAACTTGTGTTGATCTAGTTTTCCTCGTATCTAATTCATAGAGTAGTCCAGAGGACTTTCCGGAATCGAATTCGGGTAAGTAGAACTCCCAGAATTAGGATTTACGTGAAGGGGTTGTTTCTGATCGTCGAGGGAAGCAAGTGTGTTGTAAAATGGCAAAATTTTGGAGATTTTTGAACTTTCTATATGTGACGAGAGCAACGGCTCTGCCATAGCAACCTTCTCTGTAGCGGAGAAATTATCGCTACAGCGGAAGTCAACGTTGATCAGCATCTGCCATAGCGGACGACTCTGCTACGGCAGTACCGCTATAGCAGAGCGGACTGCTATAGGAGAGCATGATGGGATTTAATGCATAAACATTCCCCAAAACATTCAGTTTTCACAATTTCATTTTGGGAGAAGGGCAAGGCGATTCCAGGCAATTTTCCCCCATTTTCCATTATTTTTCTTCCCTATGGTAAGGTTTCTACTCCCCAATCTTCGTACTACTTTTCCTACGTGGTAGAATTTCTAGGAGGAAACTTGGGGAAAGATTAGAATAACCTAGGGATGGTAGAATCTGTGGAAGAAGGGGGATTCTAAGCATGAAAGTTCTTGGATAATGTTAAAAGTAAGGTTTTATGATCGTGTGTTGTTAAATTCTCTATTTTTGTCCGTGAAAATGACAGAACTAGGGAAATTAATGGCAAAAAACCTGGGAAAAAGGGTAGAATGATCATGGTTGGTCTGGGGTTTGGGATTTGGTGTAATCCGGGTAATACGCATGCCTTATTTGTTAATTCAAGTACTTGTATGTTTTTTTACACCAAAAATGAGAAAGGAATCCGGAACACGGGAAAGCTCCGGTTGAGTAGAGCTTGGATTATTTTGAGGTAGGTGATGGCTTTCGATTCCTATGAATGTTATATATTTTGTACTCTTATCTAAGTGTTTGTATGAATTGCATGACTTAGAAAAATTGTGTAGAATGTCTAAAGGTCCTGTTTTACAGTCTGTGAATTGAATGGTGTGTTGCTTATTGGTTTACAAGTTGTTTGTTCATTATTGTGACTATGGATTGTTGACATTCGGTTGGCTCGGCTACCACGCCTGGTACGGGTATACTAATAGTTGGCTCGGGTACCACACCAAGTACGGGTATAACAAATGGTTGTTTCAGGTACCATGCCTGGTATGAAATACTAATAGTTGACTCGAGTACCACGCCTGGTACGGGTTTATTTACTGCATCATTGTATTGGTATTGTTGCATTGCATTGATATTGTTGCATTGCTTTGGCTATTATTGGTTCTGTTAGTGGACCGGGCTATTTTTATTGAATTGTGATATTCATTGGTGGTCTTTCAGTGACCGAGAATCCTATTATATCTGTGTAGTTGGTTCTGGATTATGCTGGGTTATCTGTTTAACACTTAGGTGTTGTTTAGAAGGGATCCTAGGGTGGGACTGAGCTAGGAAATAAGGATGATTTAATGAATTCTGTGATTGTGGCTTAGAGTTATAAGAAGTGGATTTCATGTGAAATGAGTTAGGTAGAGACTTGTAGTCTAGGGGAGCCTATTGACTTGTTGCATATTTTCCGTACTTGTACTTGATTTGTTGTACTGAATTATACATTGTTTATTTAGAACTGGCTGATGATCCTACCAGTACACAGTGGTGGTGTACTGATACTGCACTTGCTTTTCTTTCTTGTGAGTATAGGAAATCTTCCAGTGACTGAGACGCGACCTCATCTATAGTACCAGCGTTTCAATTCTTTAAAGGTGAGCCACTTCGATCGAGCTGCCTTGAAACTATCATTAGAGTTGTAGCCCATTTGTTTCGGGATTAGACTACTTCTGTTATTTTGGGGTTGCATTCCCGTGCTCTAGATGTTGGTAGGTGTTTGGTACTGTGACTTTCAGTTTCTAGGGGGTAATTTCTGCAGGTTTATATTAACGAAGCTGTTTTATTATTATTGAATTGTTATTTTACTTTTATGCACTGGTTTTGAGCTGCTAGAATGATTAAGTTTGGGGAAGTGATGGTTCCTTCACCCGGGGGTTGGGTGAGTGCCACTAACGACGGTCTTGGTTGTGACAAAGATGGTATCAGAGCCCTAGGTTCATTGATCTTATCGTACCAAACAGGTCTAGTAGAGTCTTGCGGAATGGAGAGGAGACGTCCGTAGATGGTGATACAAATTGGTATCTAATCTCTTTCAATCTTTTGTCCGTAGATTGTTAACACAAGGAACAACGGAGCTAGAGCAGCGGTCCCATCAGTGGGACCGGCTGTTCGTGGTAGAGGTAGGGGAAGGGGCAGAGGATGAGGTAGAGCCGCACCCACAAGGGGTGGAGCTCGGGCTGCTACTGATGCGCGTTAGGCGACCTCTCCCCCACCTCAAGAACATGTTGGTGAAGACGTAGAAGTTATGGCTGAAGATGGTGAGGCGCAGGAGGAAGTGGCACCGGTTGGGGGTGCAGGCCTCCCTACTATGACAACAGAAGCCTTTCAGTAGGCTTGGAATATTTTGAGTGGGTTGGTGGGTACTGGAGCCATACCTGCAGGTTTTGCAAACCAGGCCTTGGACCCTCAGCCAACAGCTACTACAACACCTAGGATGGATGCAACTTTATACCCGAATGATTTCTTCAGGCCAATGCTAGGCCTAGTGATGACAGGAAATGAGTATGAGATGCTGACCAAGTTTCTCAAGCTGAAACCTCCTACTTTTCAGGGTACTGATAGGGAGGATGCTTACGAGTTTATCTTGGATTTCTATAACAGGTTGCACAAGTTAGGTATTGTACATCATCATGGGGTTGAGTTTGTTACATTTCAGCTACATGGTGATGCCAAGCAGTGGTGGAGGTCTCATCTGGAGTGTCGGTCTTCTTTTCTACCCTCAGTGACTTGGGAGTAGTTCCATGCTTTGTTTTTAGAGAAGTACGTACCCTATAGTTTGAGGGACTGGAAGAAGGATGAGTTCTTGAACTTGGATCAGGGTAGCATGTTAGTCTCTTCTTACGACGCTAAATTCTATGCCTTGTCTCATTTTGCCACACAGCTATTGGGTTCCGAGGAGGAACGGGTTTGGTTTTTTGTGAAAGGTTTGAATACTGAGCTACAGGTACTGTCAGTACATATGGCTTCTTCAGTAAAGGGCTTTAATGATGTGGTGGATTATGTGAAGAAACTTGGGGGAGTTAGGCAGACAGGGCAGGCTAAGGCATTAGCCAAGACTCCCCAGAATGAGGGAAATTATTGTGGCTTGCATTCCAGGGGTCATAATCAGCAGGTACACTCAGCCCGTCCTATTCAGTCAGCTCTGCCAGCTGCTATAGGTGGTCGTCATGGAGCTCATAACCAGTCTTCAACTCCTAGAGGCCAAGAAGCATCTTATACGTCAGCTAGCAGGCCTACACTTGACCATGGTTACTTTCATTAGGGTGATTTGGGCCACTTTAAGAGGGAGTGACCACTCAGGCAGATAGGTAATCAGGGTCTGCAGCAGCCCAAAATGGTGGTCCCAGAAGGTAGAGGCGGTAATGCTAGAGGTCGTCCACCGGGTGGGCAAGAAAACTTTCAGGGAGGCCATGTTGACAGAGGGAACGACGACGCGAGTAGGGGTGCGGCACACCCGGCCCGGGAAGTTTCTCGGATAGATGATCGGGCTCATTGCTATGCTTTTCCAGGGAGGACCAAGGCAGAAGCATCAGATGCGATGATCACAGGTACCATTCTTGTCTACGATAAAATGGCTTCGGTATTATTTGACCAGGTTTTACATATTCTTATGTGTCGGTGAGTTTTGCATTGGGTCTGTAATTGACTTGTGATATCCTTGATTCCACTATTCATGTTTCTACCCTGGTTGGAGAGTCTGTGATTGTAACTAATATTTATCATGACTGTTCTGTTGTGTTTGTGGGGTTGCATACTTGGCTAGACTTAGTAATCCTGGGTATGGCTGATTTTGATATTATCTTGGGCATGAACTAGTTGTCCCCTTATCATGTTGTGTTGAACTGTAACACTAAGACTGTGTCTCTAGAGATTCCGGGCAAGGATAAACTACAGTGGAAGGGTGTGTACAGGCCTAAGCCAGTTAAGGTCATATCATTTTTTTTTGCTAGAAAGCTAGTGGGAAGGGGGTGTCTAGCCTTCTTGGCTCATCTCTGGGATGATAGTGTGGAGTCCCCATCTATTGAGTCAGTTCTGGTGGTTTCTGAGTTCCTAGAGGTGTTTCCAGTGGATTTGCCTGGCATGCCTTTGGATAGGGATATAGACTTTTGTATTGATTTGGAGCCAGGAACTCATCCCATTTCTATTCCTCCATATTGTATGACTCCGGTAGAGTTAAAGGAACTTAAGACTCAGCTGCAGGAACTCCTAGATAAGGTATTTATCCATCCCAGTGCTTCTCCTTGGGGTGCTCATGTGTTGTTTGTAAAGAAAAAGGATGGTAGTATGCGGATGTGCATAGATTATAGGTAGTTGAACAAGGTGACCATTCGGAATAAGTACCCTCTACCCCGCATTGATGATTTGTTTGACCAACTTCAGGGTGCATCAGTGTTTTCAAAAATTGACTTGAGGTTGGGGTACCATCAGTTGAGAATTAGACCTGAGGACATTCCTAAGACTTCTTTTCGGACTCGGTATGGGCATTACGAGTTCCTAGTAATGTTATTTGGTTTGACCAATGCACCAACAATATTCATGAGTTTGATAAATGGGGTATTTAAGTTGTATCTGGATTCTTTCATGATTGTGTTTATCGATGATATTTTGATCTACTCAAAGAGTAGGGAGGAGCATGATATTCATCTCCGTATTGTGTTGGACATCTTGAGACGCCAGAGGCTTTATGCAAAGTTCTCCAAGTGTGAATTTTGGTTGACTTCAGTTGCATTCTTGGGGCATGTAGTGTCAGAAAAGGGGGTGATGGTAGATCCCCAGATAATTGAAGCGGTCAAGAGTTGGGTCCAGCCTAGCTTTGTGACTGAGGTGAGGAGTTTTTTTGGACTCGCAGGGTACTACCAGAGGTTTGTTAAGGATTTTGCGTCTATTGCTACTCACCTGACCAGGCTGGCATAGAAATATGTACCATTTGTGTGGTCCGACAAGTGCGAGGAGAGCTTCCAAAAGCTTAAGACACTTCTGACCACGGCTCCTGTATTGTCATTGCCGGTTGATGGTAAGGATTTTATTATTTACTGTGATGCTTCATATTCTGGTTTGGGTGCTGTGGTTTTGCAGGACAGGAATGTGATAGCCTATGCATCTAGGCAGTTGAAGGCACATGAGAGGAACTATCCTACTCATGACTTAGAATTGGTAGCAGTGGTCTTTGCACTCAAGATTTGGAGGCACTATCTCTATGGTGTCAAGTGTGAAGTGTTCACTGATCATCATACTCTGCAGAATGTCTTCACTTAGAAGGATTTGAATTTGAGGCAAAGAAGGTGGATGGAGTTATTGAAGGACTATGATGTGACCATTCAATATCATCCGGGTAAGGCTAATATGGTGGCAGACGCATTGAGCCGTAAAACAATTAGAATGGGTAGTTTGGCTTATTTGGGGGTGTCCAAATGACCACTAGCAAGGGAAATTCGAGCCTTAGAGGCTGAGTTCATGCACTTGGGTGTTTCAGAACACGGTGAATGAAAAAGGACATAGTTGACTTTGTGTCCAAGTGTCAGAATTGCCAGCAAGTAAAGTATGAGTACCAGAGACCTGTAGGACTACTTCAGAGGATGCCCATTCCAGAGTGGAAGTGGAAAAGCATAGCCATAGACTTTGTGGTGTGTCTTTCCAAGACATTGGGGAAGTATGACTCAATTTGGGTCATTGTTGATAGGCTGACCAAGCCCGCTCATTTTATTCCGGTCAGGGTAGATTTCAATTCACAGTAATTGGCTAAGATCTACGTGAAGAGGAGATTGTGAGATTGCATGGGGTACAACTGTCCATCATTTCAGATAGGGGTACGTAGTTCACCTCTAAATTTTGGGGCAAGATATATGAAGAGTTAGGTAGGCAACTCACTTTTAGCACTGCCTTCCATCCTCAGACTGATGGTCAGTCAAAGAGGACGATCCAGGTGTTGGAGGACATGCTGAGAGCATGTGTGATGGACTTCGGGGGTCATTGGGACAAATTTCTACCATTGTGCGAGTTCTCATACAAATATAGCTATCACTCCAGCATTGACATGGCACCTTTCAAAGCATTGTATGGGAGGAGTTGTAGATCACAGGTTGGGTGGTTTGAGGAAGGCGATGTATAGCCTATGGGAGTGGAATTGGTAAAGGAAGCATAAGAAAAGGTAAGGGGCATTCAAGCCAAGTTGTTGGCTGCCCAAAGCAGGCAGAAGAAGTATGTAGATCACAAGGTCCGGGATATGGAATTTCAATTTAGTGAACATGTATTGTTGAAAGTGTAACTAATGAAGGGAGTTATATGGTTTGGTAAGAATGGCAAGCTTAGCCCTTGGTTCATCGGTCCATTTGAGGTTCTATAGATTATGGGGCCAGTGGCTTACAAGTTAGCACTGCCGCCCAGTTTGTTGGGTGTCCATCCGGTGTTCCATCTTTCCATGATTAAGCGATACCATGGGGATGGAGACTACATCATCAAGTGGGATGAGGTGCTTTTCGATAAGGATCTTTGTTATGAAGAGAAACCAATCTTGATTCTTGCTCGAGATGTATGAAGGTTAAGGACAAAGGTGATTGATATGGTAAAGGTTCAGTGGAAGCATCGTCCGATTGAGGAAGCCACTTGGCAAATCGAGAAGGACATGCGGAACAAGTACCCTCAATTGTTTGAGAATTCAGGTACTACACTTTTTTTCCTTTATTTTCCATAATTTTGGGTTTGATCGTTTGGAGATGAATGATGGGTAAATTCGTATCTGTTGTAATGATCGGGTGCATCTTATGGGTAGTCCGATCGTTCCAAGGTTTAGAGTTAGAAAAGTCTGGATTTAAGGGTTTGAAATTCTGGGCTAGGCTAGTCTCAACTGGTTTAGGGGCGAGGTATGGTCTAGGATAATCCAAGTAAGTATTGGGTTAGATGTCTTGTGTTGAGCTAGTTTTCCTCATAGCTAATGCATAGAGAAGTCCGGGAGACTTTTCACAATCGAATTCGGGTAAGTAGAACTCCTGAAATTGGGATTTGCGTGAAGGGCTTGTTTCTGATCGTTGGGGGAAGCAAGTTTGTTGTAAAATGGGTAAATTGTGGAGATTTCTAAACTTTCTATCCATGATGAGCGCAATGGATCTGCCATAGCAACCTACGCTATAACAGAGAAATTATTGCTACAGCAGAAGTCGACGTCGGTTAGCCTCTGCCATAGCGGATGACTGCGCTACGGTGGTATCGCTCTAGCGGAGCGGACCCCTATAGAGGGGCATGATGGGATTTAATGCCGAAACATTCCCCAAAACATTCAGTTTTCACAATTCCATTTTGGGAGAAGGGCAAGGCGATTCCAGGCAATTTTCCTCCATTTTCCATTGTTTTTCTTCCCTAAGGTAAGGGTTCTACTCCCCAATCTTCGTACTACTTTTCCTACGCATTAGAATTACTAGGAGGGAACTTGGGGAGAGATTAGAATAACCTAGGGATGGTAGAATCAAGGGAAGCAAGAGGATTCTAGGCATGAATGTTCTTGGATAATGTTAACAGTAAGGTTTTATGATTGTATGTTGTTAAATTCTCTATTTTTATCTGTGGAAATGACAGAACTAGGGAAATTAATGGCGGAAAACCCGAGAAAAAAGGTAGAATGATCATGGTTGGTCTGGAGTTTGGGATTTGGTGTAATCCGGGTAATATGCATGCCTTGTTTGTTAATTCAAGTACTTTTATATTGTTTTAGACCAAGAACGAGAAAGGAATCTGGAACACGGGATAGCTCGGGTTGAGTAGAGCTTGGATACTTTTGAGGTAGGTGATCGCTTACGATTCTTGTGAATGTTGTATATTTTGTAATCTTATCTAAGTGTTTGTATGAATTGCATGACTTAGAAGAATTGTGTCGAATATCTAAGGGTCATGTTTTACAGTCTATGAATTGAACGGTGTGTTGCTTGTTGGTTTACAAGTTATTTGTTCATTATTGTGACTGTGGATTGTTGACATTCGGTTGTCTCAGGTACCACGCCTGGTATGGGTATATTAATGGTTGGCTCGGGTACCACGCCTGGTACGGGTATAACAAATGGTTGGCTTGGGTACAATGCCTGGTACAAAATACTAATGGTTGGCTCGAGTATCACGCCTGGTACGGGTTTATTTACTGCATGATTGCATTGGTATTATTGCATTGCATTGATATTGTTGCATTGCTTTGGCTATTATTGGTTCCGTGAGTAGACTGAGCTATTTTTATTGAATTGTGATATTCATTGGTGGTCCTTGAGTGATCGGGAATCCTATTATATCTGTGTAGTTGGTCTTGGATTAGGCTGGGTTGTCTATTTAACACTTAGGTGTTGTTTAGAAGGGATCCCAGGGTGGGACCGGGCTAGGCAATAAGGATGATTTAATGAATTTTGTGATTCTGGATTTTAGTTATAAGAAGTGGATTTCATGTGAAATGAGCTAGGTAGAGACTTGTAATCCATGAGAGCCTATTGACTTGTTGCATGTTTTCTGTACTTGAACTTGATTTATTGTACTGAATTATACACTATTTATTTGGAACTAGCTGATGATCCTACCAGTACACAGTGGTGGTGTACTGATACTGCACTTTCTTTTCTTTCTTGTGAGTACAGGAAATCTTCCAGCGGCTGAGACGCGACCTTATCTGTTGTACCAGCGTTTCCAGTCTTCAAGGGTGACCCACTTTGATCGAGCTACCTTGAAACTATCATTAGAGTTGTAGCCCATTTGTTTCGGGCTTAGACTACTTATATTATTTTGGGGTTGCATCCCCGTGCTCTAGATATTGGTAGGTGTTTGGTACTGTGACTTTCAGTTTCTAGGGGTAATTTCTGCAGGTTTATATTAATGAAGTTGTTTTATTATTATTGAATTGCTAGTTTACTTTTATGCACTGGTTTTGAGCTGCTAGAACGATTAAGTTCGGGGAAGCCCCCGGGGGGTGGGTGAGTGCCACTCACAGCGGTCTGGGTCGTGACAGCCTTAGAACACAGCCAACAAATATCCTAATTATACCAATTAGTTTCCGAAACTTCCATTCCTTGCACATTAGTTAATAACTAACCCTTTTCCGGTTCCCCGAACCTTCTTATATTCTAGTTCCTGCATTTATTAGAAAAATCACACAAATTAAGCAATTCCTAGAATATCACAACACACTATCCCAATTCTACTATTTCCAACTAATCAAACAAATCAACAATTTCCTCCAGACTCCATGCCCGAAGGCCTAACCATGGATTCTCCCTTTCATTCTACACAATAATAAGAAAATGAAAGCGGTCAATATACTCTTTGGAAGAAACCTAGCCTACCTGGATGCCAAGCAACTGTTCCATTCCCTTTCTGGCTCCGTGAAGGCGTTCCCTATCGATTCTACAGGCCTGAATCCATGGTTTTCGCATCCCTTTAGCCAGAATCCCTCATCCCCATGGCTCCCAAGCTTTGGAGCAGCCTTGGAGGGTTTTTTGAGCAACCCTCATCTATTTTTGACTAAAGAAGGGAGAATGGGATTATAAAACCCATTTCTGGGCTTTCTGGTTCCGTCATTCCGCTATAGCGGATGGCCAACTGCTATGGCGGTACCGCTATAGCGACCTAAATCTCGCTATGGCGGACTCAACATTTCAGCACGGATAGTCTTCTAGTAAAACAGTCATAACTTTTTACCCGGGAAGCGAATTAACAAACGATAGGTGACGTTGGAAAGAGGACTCAAAGATCTTTAATTTGGTGGGTATTGGTACCCCTAACGCATTATATTCTACAAGAAATGAACGTTTGAATTTGACCCTAGTTTGAACTTAGCTCGAAACTAAATCGGCAAGGAAGCTTTCAACTTAACTTTCTCCTAGGATATTGTATGACCATAGTACATACCAAATGTACTCTCATACTAAAGAATTAATCCTAACTCTTATTACGAGTGAGAGGCACCTGCCTTGATTGCAGATTTTTTCAGTAACGACGGAATAGGTCATTACAACAGATACCAATCTACCCATCGTTCATCCCCGAACGATCTCTAAGGTAGAAGGAAAAGAATGAACCAGTTCTTAGAAACTTAATTCTCTACTATGAAAGCGTAGAAATAGCCTTACGTGAACCACCGAACTCTCAAATCCCCTGGGTGTACCCCAGTTCAATCAAAATTTAATTCGATTCCGCCCTGTCAAGGAATTTATTCCTTTGAGCTATACGATACCAGTTAGATTACTCCTCCTTGAGTGCCCAAGAAATATGGGGCCTCGTTGAAATACCGGAGCAAAATAATTTCAAACATTATGGATCAAAACTTAATTCCCACGCTACTGTACTGACCGTCATTGACTTCCGCTATAGCGGTAATTTCTCTGCTATAGCGGAGGTCGCAAAAGCGATGTGTCAACCGCTATATAGCGGTTGACATGGGACAGAATGTCATAAATTTCCCTAAAAAGTGCCCATTTTACAACACACTTAATTTCCTGACATTCCGGAATAACCCTTTCACGTCAACCCACATACCGAGAGTTCTACTTACCCGAATTTGATTCTAAAAAGTCCTCTGGACTCCTTAAGGTCTTCGCTAATAGAAAAACTAGCTCGACTGAATATATAACACCCAATATATACCCGGATTTCCCTAGACCTTACTTTGCTCTGAATAAATCCGAGACTAGGCTAGCCCGAGATTTCTAACTCCTCAACCGGAAGTTTTCTAACCTGAACTCCATCCCAAAAGCTTCCTTTAGGTACTAATCCCCTCACATATCATAGTATCATCTTACCCTTTCAACACTATGCCTCGAGACACCACGTATCTCTAAACCACGCAACAACAAAAATTTCATTGGAACTCATCCTAGCTTGAGGTTTTTGTCAACTTTTGTCTTAGGGAGAATTTCTACCCGGGTACTAACACCCTAACCGATGCTATGGAGAACATACCCTCAACACTCAATGAGTAGTAATACCGGTATTATCATAACCGACCAGAGGGATGACAATGTTCAAGACTCCATTAAATAACCCTACTCCCTCAACTAACCCTACCACTAAGGATCATCAATAATAAACAAGCCAAATCACCCTCATGACATAAGCCTATGAGCAATGTCCAACACTACTCAGTAAATTATGTGTCATTTTGCCAAAGTCTACATAGGTTACTATTCCCACCAGAGGTAAATCAAATGTCCACCAATACCTCGGGCTATCATATCTATCCTTTCCTCTTATTGCACATGGATGCTAAATAATTCCTGCAATAGCTCGCAGCTCAAATAGTGATTTAAAATGACCCGGAAATGAAAGACCGGGGAAAAATAGGACAGGGATTATTCCCTGCCCATCCCACTATAGCAACTTGCACACTACTATGCAACCCCCAAAAGTAGTAGCCCAGAAAATTTACCATTCTCTGGAAAAACAATTCTCTCATTCCCCTTCCCTGTTAACATTGTTTAATCCCGTTAATCTTGCCATGGTCTTAAACAATCCTCAAGACCATTCTCGGCACTACACAGACTGAAACTTAGCATCAATTATCACAAATCAATAAGAGGATTATGCAAGAAATTATTCTTAACAATACACTTCCGCTATCAAGCATGAATAATCCCCTAGTTCCCTTGGTTCCTAACCAAGTCCTGATTGTCCTGAAACCAAAGTTTCCCTACAGTCATAATCATTTTTCCCTCACCATCTTAACCAATGATGAGCCCTTTCCTTGAAAACTTTACATGTAGTTCTAACTCCAAGCACACTCAATACTTAATCATACTCAATCATATACGAATCAGTAAATCATTCCAGCATTGTAATACACAAAAACATCAGTTTCAAGCTACACAAAAATTACACCACAATAATTACTCTATATTCGTTTTATGTATGACCCTTAGCCAATCACCCATGCCTTACCACAACCTCTCAATCAAGATACCAATTGGAACCTTCCCGGTTCCAATCCTTCTTGCTTGTTTGTCGTACCCGGAGTCTAATAACATCCTTCACCTTGTTGAGATACCAATTGGAATTAAGAGATACCAATTGGACTCAGCCTATACAATCAAGTAATGAAACCACACGAAAAGGAATGAAAGAAGAGAAGTGTTTTCTAGAATGCTTCATAGCTTCCCTAGGATTAGATGTGGATGTCAACATACAAATCTGCAGGACTCTATTTGACATTTTGCTCTTGTAGTGGGAGACCGGTAACCTGGGCTCTGATACCATTTGTCACGATCCAACTACCGGGCCATGCGGTCACCTACTCTAATCCACCTACATAGGAGAACCCTTACCACCCGAACCAACATGCAATGCGGAAAGGAAAATAAACCATTAAATAAGTCACTTAATACATGAGAAATCCTTTTACAAAATATTTGGAAAATCTTTATACAACAACTTTCGAAATTACACAACCTTTAGAACTTGAAAAAATTTACTAACAATATAAAAAACCTCTCAGAACCTAGTCTAAGCCGGTATAAGAGCTTCTACAAGATGAGCTTATAACATAAGATGGACACAACTCCCACCATAGAAGGAAGTAGGAGTTGATGGAAGATCACTGCAATCCTGAACCTATCAAACATCACCAACCCTGCAACCAGACTATACCCAAAAAGGTATAGCAAGAGAAGAATCATTACAAACATACGTACTGGTAGGCATCATCGGCTGACCCGAATTCACTCCTACCATCATATAAAAATCAAGATAAAATGCACAAGGTAAATGCTTCACCCTTTTCAACATCGCTTTTATCAATTCCCTCTTTCTGAACCGACCTTCCTAACCTTTCGCTGCCAACTCCACCACCCTAGTCTTGACCCTGATATCTAGGACTTCCCAAGTCTCACTCATAACTAGACTTCTCAAAAGTTCCTTGTCACCCAGACTTCCCAAATCACCTTGACACCTAGACTTCCCAAGTCACCTTGACATCTAGACTTCCCAAGTCACCTTTAACCTTTACCCCAGTCAACTACCTTGACCAAATATCCAGACTAAATTTGGCCAACTGCCCAACCAAACCACTTATACCCAAAGTATTACCTACTATTGTCCGGACTTTCCAGGACCTCTAGGACAACTTTACCACCTGGTTATATTAACCAATAACCACACCCAGACTCTCAGTCTTCTTCTATATTTACCAACAACATGCAATTCACCAACAACCATTGACACCTTCAATGACCACCATAGAGCTACATCTAAATCCCTTCTTAGATCAAATTACCCTGACCTTCCAAGGATCCTCCATCCACACCTAAGTGTTCAACAGACTACCCTGGTCTACACCAAGACCAACCCTTGGCTTATTAACCACGAAAATTCATGACCGCCATTAGTACACTTAATGACATCAATTTATGAGCACATAACCTCTTTTAAATAGTCCGAACCCACCTGGATCCCCCTAACACATCTAGATATTAACATGACAAACTCGGTCTACACCAAGACCAACTAATAATCAACATAATAAACCTTACCTACACCCATACCAACTAATAATTAACATAATAACCTGGTCTACACCAAGACCAAACTAATAACTAACATAATAACTCGGTCTAC
This sequence comes from Jaltomata sinuosa, assembly GCA_003996215.1. Classification (NCBI taxonomy): domain Eukaryota; kingdom Viridiplantae; phylum Streptophyta; class Magnoliopsida; order Solanales; family Solanaceae; genus Jaltomata; species Jaltomata sinuosa. The sequence continues at coordinate 81,538 of QJPP01000229.1, read as the reverse complement.
ACCAAGACGAACTAATAATTAACATAATAACCCGGTTTACACCAAGACCAAACTAATAACTAACATAATAATCCGGTCTACACCAAGACCAATTAATAATATAATATAACAACCCGACCTACACCAAGACCAAACTCACAATATAATAACGCGACTTACACCAAGACCAAAATACAATATCACAATATATAAACACAGCCCGCTCCACTCTTGGAACCAAATCAGTTAGACAATGCAATGCAATAAGTAAACCCATACCAGGCGTGGTACCCGAGCAAACCAGTTAGTATCCCGTACAAGGCGTGGTACCCAAGCTAACCATTTTTTATACTCATACCAGGCGTGGTACCCAAGCCAACCGACTGGGCACATATAAAGTAAAAGAGAAATAGTATACAGAGTAGGAACAAACAGTCACAGAATTCAATGATAAGCACACAGGAGCTAGCCCATAGGAAAGACAGTAGAAACAACATATAAGGCTATAGAATATATACATGCAACAGGCACATGTGAAAGTAAGGACAACGCACCTGGAATCCTTGCAAAAATAGTATATATAAGAATAAGTTCTAGAAATGGGCGATATACCGGTACCCTAAAGTATAAGGAAAATGGGAGAGAAGAATAAAGGTAGACATGCTCGACATAGAGGAATTAATACCCAATCAAGTCATACGAAACTCAATCCAGGAACTCACCACCTCACATTAATCATGCTCATACTCAACCGTAACAGGGAAAAATATTAGAATAAGGTAATAAGAGTCTACCTATAGTCTCTCGACCGCCTATACAACCGAAGAATGCAATCAAATGAAAACAAACCCTCCGGCATCCCATAATACCAGCGCGTACAATCAACAAACATCAAACAAGGGTGGTATCTCAAATAATGGATGATATGATTCATGAAAACCTCAGGTGAAATAGAACCTCTGTATGTACCTCCTTCGATGCCGATCAGGTCCAGCAGGCAGGTTTCATGAAAGGACACAACTCGTATACCTCTACTCCACCGTATACCCTTCCCCTGGCACATGAAGCCAAAAGCCCCAGGCCCAGAGCGGAAAGGTCCATGGAGGTCCCAGACCTCATACTAAAACTCAGAATCAAAACGTGTCCTCCGGAATCGAGTACGGGTTCAAGCCAGTGGCTAAATCTCAAATATGCATGCCTAGACCCCGTCTAGGACTAAAACAGTGAAAAAGATCTCTCAAAAACCCTTCCAAGGGTGCCCGGGAACAACAGGGTCTAAAACAGTAGTAAAAATATCTCAGATGCTCGACCAAGCCGAGCCTGATATCATTTCAAATCAGTAAGAAAACTCAGCTAGCACTCCGACCCGGTCGAGTCTAGAAATAATGGTAAATCATGATAAGACCATATTCTTAACCTTCTTTTACCCCAAGAAGATCCACGTATCAAGTCAAATCATTTCCAAATCCAATTTCATCTAAAATGGGCCCCCTGGGCCATGCAAGGTTTAGAAAATCAGTTTCCGTAGGCCGGAAGCCAAAAACTATAATAAAACATGGAAAAACCTCTTTATATTCATGTAAATGATATGATCAACCCAAATAGCTGCCCGGCAGCTCACAACCAACCTAACAGCCTTGAACAGGCTCCGAAGCTACTCAGCAAGCATAACCAGCCTAGAAGGATATTTCTATGTCTGGGACTCACATACATTCTCAATAATCCCACCTTCTATGTTCCAGAGTCAACATGACCTCACGGGGTCACAAGGGTAATAAATATAACAACTAATAGGAATACTACACACAATAGAGGAAAGAAATAGGACGAATCATGGAAAAGCGGTCAAGGTATGTGGTACCAACCTAATAACCCAACCCAAGGATGCCAACTAGTACAATATTACCCGATATATGTTAAGTCTAGGGAGTTAAGTCGTAACCTACCTATCATCCGACGACAAGCTGCGGGAACAATGATAGCCGAGGCTGAGATGCTCTGAAAAGCTCCGAACGAGAATCAAACTATAAAATTCATGAATAAAATGTTAAGTCGAGTCTAACGATACACATATTGCTACAATTAAAGCCGGGTCGATATCCGGGTCAAAAGCGGGCCCGCAGGGCGCATAACCCAAAATCTAAAACGAAAAGAACCACGATGACCCCAACAATGCTAAGAAGGCATGCTCCAAATTTGAGCACAATTGGACAAGGGAAGGGCATCAAAATTGTCCGCCCAAGTTGGGGATTAAAGAATGGAAATTTCGAAAATAAAATCGGAAATTGGGCAAGAATTACGTACCAAAACGATTGAAAATCAGCCTAAGAGGGATAAAAATTTATACCCATGAACATGCACAAGCTTAGGAGGTAGAATCTATCACAAAATCCAAGCTTTGGATGAGCATCAATGGAGGAATTAAGAGAAAAATCAAAGAATGCAAGTTGGGGAAGATGACTTACCAAGAGGCGAAAAACTACGAATAATCGACGAACAAATAATTCCCCAAGGTTTAGAACTGAATTGGAGCAAAATAGTAGAGAGAATTTGGAGTTTTAGAGTGAAAAAAGTGAGGAGAAGGGCTGGAAAAAATGAAATGACAACAATAAATAGCTGTTGTCCGCAACTGATTTTCTAAACTTTTTAGAAAACTCGACGGGGAATTCCGGGCACAATCGAAAACCGATATTCAAAAACCAATACTTCTAACAGAGTGGAAATGACGTTCCAGACACAACAGAATCAACTAAACTTCCATATGAGGTTGTTTCAGAGAAATGTTGACCCAAGAAAACACTAACGAAAAGGAACTTAAAGGCTCGAAATGAGTCCGACTCACCCGGAACCCAAACCAACCATATTCCTAGCCCAAACTCAACATATCAGAGCTGATGGAATCGTCGGATGTCTAATCCAACACTCCAATCATCGAAATTCACCCGTTGTTACACTTTCAACTTTAAATGGCCAGAAAACTAAGAAAACCACACAAGACCCATACCGAAAGTTCTCAGGCCTTAACTAAAGGTCCAAATAGACCAAATTCATCGCTTCAGAGCTAACGAAACTGTCAGAATTCAATTCCGAGCACCTTAGCTAAGAATGTTGACTAAAGTCAATGATATTCCAAGTTAAAAGCTCTAAAATAGGCAAACGACTAAAACAACCAAATGAACAACCAGGGTACCAAACTATCGGTCCCAGCAAGACATAAATGACTTAGGGCTGCTACAGGAAGGCTTTAACAGTAAAATGAATGCGTAAATGTGAAGATGACCGGAAAGGTCATCACAACATCCACTACTAAAAAGACTTTCGTCCTCGAAAGTCAAGAAGAAGGGAGTAATTGAAGGCTCGAACAACGATGGATATTGAGCACACAACTCACTCTCGGTCTCCCAAGTAGCCTCCTCGATCGGATGATATCTCCACTGAACTTTCACAACCGGAATGTCACACCCCTAGGATACCCCCTGGACGCGATACGGTGCTCAGTGTCACGAGTGACCCCAAGCCAACCCATGGCATGGTATATCTAAGAAAAACCAGTTTAAAGATATATATTCTGCAGAAAACTAAAGCAATTAAGTATCTAAAAGTGGGAAGAACCTAAATGAAATCTGAATATTTAAGAATCTAGTTTAGTACTGACTGAATAACAATACTAAAGATGCTGAATCTAGTCTATGTATGAAAGCCATCTAACTGAATAGGAGTTGTTGGGACATGCCCCCAGCTAACTCTAGCTAAATTGAAAACGGAAGATAAATACTGAAATGAAGGCATGTCTATTGTCCCCGAACTATTAAGGACTCACCACTAAGCTACTGAGTATAGATCGGAGGTCGAATTAGGTGCAATCTGCATGCTGAGTGCCTGAACCTACATCATGAAATGATGTAGCACAAAAGTATGCATCAGTACTTTGAATGTACTAAGCATGTAGGATACAAACTGGGCTGCACAATATATATATTTACACATAATTAAAGGTAAGAGTAAATATGCTGAACTGTAACTAAGATTTGTAATGAATGCAATGACCAAGTATAAATCATGAAATAAAATGTTGATCTGAATACTTAACATGAGTACTGAATACAAGGTCAATACATATGAATCTGACTATGGGAGATACTACTAACCGATATACCCCAAGCTGAGCTAACTGTGGGGCCAACCTGTAACCCTGTATGGAAGGGCGTTCATACCTTGCCAAGGGTACAAATGAGTCTGACGTGGATCCATTGCTGATGTCCACAAGGTACAAGGAGGTACAACCTAGTCTGATAGCTGACTCCTTCAAACCTACGGTGGCGCCGTAGTTCTAGGACTTGGGGATTGCTACTAAGGGTCATAACCTAAGCTGACAACTAAGCCCTCATCCCTAGTCCACTTGGTACTAAGTCTACTCCCAACTGAATATAAGCTAGCATGCAACTATAACACTCGATAGCTCAAAATACTGATATAATCTGAGAATTCACATAACCATGTTGTAGGATATGACATTCAAATTTCTGAAATCTGATTATCTGACTGAGTCTGCCTAACAAGTATAATCTATGAAGTACTGAAAATTATAACAAGTTAGGGTTCTAAATTCTGTACATGAACTACACTGATTCTCCAAGAAACATGGACTAAGCATTATATAATTCCATAACATTTGAATAGCAAGAAATCACTAAGGTCTATGAACCCTAGGTTTAAGCATTCATGGAGAACTGAAAGAATTTGACTAGGTGATAGGGACCTAATGGGTGACAGGAACCCACTAGTGAAATACCACATACCTGAATGAAGATTCTACGGTTGAACCTTTGGATTCTGAGAGAAACTTGGAAGAGAACCCTCTTTGCCTTGTTCTTGAGAGAGAGCATTCTATTTCTTGAGATATTTGCTAAGTACGGATAATTTAGGAGTAATGAGGGAAAATATCGTTAGAGACCCTTTAATTACTCCCAAAATGACTTAGGGGCTAAAATAAAATAACTGGGAAAAGACTGGACTACCCTCACTTAAAGCTAAAATTTCTGGGAAATCTCATCGCTAGATGAGCTGCCCGATGGGCGTCGAAACTGTGATGGCCCGTCGTCCCTGGTGTCAAAAAAGGGCAGGTGGGGCTGGTCCCTTGGGCGTTTTCTTCGAGCATCTCCCATGTCCCATCGCCTCGGCGATGCTCGTGGAGCTAGCTCATCGGGGCAAGGGAGTCTAGGTCAGGGCAACTGACCCTCTCACATGGGATACCCGACGGCCCATCGGACTTCCAACACCCATCAAACTTTCGATTCCCATCGGGTCCCCCATAGGATTGGAGCCAGCTGGGAAGGGCTCTTGGTCGCCTCTCACAGGCACCCTGATGGGCCGTCGGACCTTCGACGCCCGTGGGTCAGCCCGTGGTGCTTGCCTAGGATGAGATTTTTCTGAGTTTTTCCTAAGTTCTAAGTTTTAGAAGCTGGTTTAAATTCTAGGGTGTTACAATATCTCCCCCTTGAGATTATTCATCCTCGAATGAAGACTGGGTAAGCTGATTTCGGAAGGGAAGAGCTGCAATCCCTACTAACTTAGTACTGGAAACTGATACGTGACTGAACTGAGTTCCCTGAACATGCACATAAGCTGAAATGGAAGGTAAACTGATGGAACAAGGTGCTGAAACTGAATTACACAAGAGTAAACTGAGGGACTGAAGAGGAACTTTTACCTCAAGCTGAAGTTGAGTTGGAGGGAAAGAGGTGAGGGTACTTGGACATCATGGCTGCTTCTGCTTCCCAAGTAGCTCCCTCTACGGATTGATTCCTCCACAAAACTTTGACTGAAGCTACTTCCTTATTTCTCAACCTACGAACCTGACGGTCAAGAATCTCAACTGGAACCTCATCATAGGTGAGGCTATCCTTCACAGCCACACTTTCTAAGGGGACAATCGATGTCGGATCACCCACACACTTCTTCAGGAAGGAAATGTGAAAGACTGGGTGAACTGCTGCTAATTCTTTTGGCAACTCTAACTCATAAGCCACATTACCAACCCTTTTCAGGATCTTGTAAGGGCCTACATACCTGGGACTGAGCTTCTCTTTCTTGCCGAATCTCATCACACCATTCATGGGTGACACTTTTAGGAAAACCCAATCATCACTTTCAAACTCTAAGTCTCTTCTCCTAACATTTGCATAGGATTTTTGATGAATCTGAGCTATCTTAAGCCTTTCTCTGATGAGCTGAACTTTTTCCATAGCCTCATGAATCGAATCTAGTCCAATCAAGGCTGCTTCACCTACTTCAAAACAAACCAATAGGTGATCTACATATGTGCCCATATAGAGCCTCGTATGGGGCCATCTGAATGCTGGAATGGTAGCTGTTATTGTAGGCGAACACAATGAGAGGTAGGTGATCATCCCAACTAACCTTGAAATCGATCACGCAAGCTCTCAATATATCCTCTAAAGTCTAAATGGTACGCTCTACCTGATCATCCATCTGCGGATGAAATGCTGTGCTGAGCTTTACCTGAGTACCAAGACCTTTCTAGAATGACTACCAGAAGTGAGATGTAAACTGAGGGCCTCTATCTGAGATGATATACAAAGGAACCCTATGCAACCTGACTATCTCACTGATGTAGAGTTTGTCATAGTGCTCCGCGAAATCTGTAGTCTTAACTGCCAGGAAGTGAGCTGACTTGGTAATTTTTTCCGCTATTACCCAAATGGAATCGTGCTGCCTGCGAGTACGGGGTAGACCCGTTATGAAATCCATGTTAACCACCTCCCACTTCCAAGTAGGAATGCTAATCTCCTGAGTCACACCTCCTAGTTTCTGATGTTCTACCTTTACCTGTTGACAATTGGGACACTTAGCCATAAAATCTGCGATGTCACTCTTCATGCCATTGCACCAATAGACTTCCCGTAGATCACGATACATCTTAGTGGCACCTGGATGAATGGAATACCTGGAACTATAGGCTTATGTAAGGATATGATGCCTTAACTCACCCACATTTGGAACACACAAGCGACCCTGGTAGCGAAGTACACCATCCCCCCTTGGGAGAAAACCTCTACTCTCTGCTGATGAACTGCACCCTTCAACTGAAGCAATATAGGGTCACTATCTTATTTCTCCTTAACCTCTGCTGCTAACGAAGATTCTGCTCCATTTTGAACTATCACACTACCTTCTAACGTGTCCATAAGGCAAACTCCTAAGCAAGACAGGAAATGAACATCTATGGCTATTTCTCTCTTTTCTTTCTCCACAAGAGATGCACTACTCATAGACAGTCTGCTGAGAGCATCGGCCACTACATTGGCCTTACCCGGATGGTAGAGCACATTCATGTCATAATCCTTGAGGAACTCAAGCCATCTCTTATGACAAAGGTTCAACTCCCTCTGGATGAACACATACTGGAGGATCTTATGATCTGTGAATACGTCAACATGCACACCATCCAAATAGTTCCTCCAAATCTTTAGGGCAAACACCACCATTGCAAGCTCGAGGTCATGAGTCGGGTAATTCTTCTCATGGACCTTAAGCTATCTAGAAGCATAAGCTATGACCTTACCCTACTTCATTAAGACATAGTCCAGGCTGACTCTAAACACATCGCAATAAACCACATAACCATCTCAACCCTCTGGTAGAGTCAAGACAGGAGTTGTAGTCAACCTGGTCTTCAGTTCTAAGAAACTCTTCTCACACTCATCTGACCACTGAAACTTGACCTTTTTCTGAGTCAACTTGGTCAATGGGGCAGCTATGGATGAAAATCCTTCGACGAATCTTCAGTAGTAACCAACCAAGAAACTTTTGATGTCGGTCGGAGAGGTGGGTCTGGGCCAGTGCTTTACTGCCTCGATTTTCTGGGAATCAACACATATCCTTTATTTGGATACCACATGACCAAGGAAAGCGACAGACTATAACCAGAATTCACACTTGCTGAACTTAGCGAATAGCTGGCGATCCTTAAGAGTTTGCAGAACAACCCTCAGATGGGTCGCATGATCTCCCTTTTTCTGAGAGTAAACAAGGATATCATCAATAAAGATGATGACGAATACGTCCAAATACTATTTGAACACCCTGTTCATTAAATCCATGAAAGCTACAGGAGCATTGGTTGTCCAAAAGACATAACAACAAATTCATAGTGACCATACCGAGTTCTGAAAGCTGTCTTTGGGATGTCACTATCTCTGACTCTAAGCTGATGATAGCCAGAGCTGAGGTCTATCTTAGATAAATAACTGGCACCCTGGAGTTGGTCGAATAAGTCATCAATCCTGGGGATAGAATATTTGTTCTTGATTGTGACTTTGTTCAACTGGAGGTAGTCTATACACATTCTGAGAGAACCGTCTTTCTTATGCACGAACAACACTGGGGAACCCCATGGTGAGATGCTAGGTCTGATGAAGCCTTTATCCAAAAGGTCCTTCAACTGATCTTTCAGTTCCTTAAGCTCAGATGGAGCCATTCTGTAAGGAGGAATTGAAATAGGCTGGGTATCTAGAAGGAGATCAATTCCAAAGTCGATTTCCCTTTCTGGAGGAACTCCGGGAAGATCTTCTGGGAATACCTCTGGAAACTCACTGACTACTAGAACTGACTCAAGAGTTAGGGTTTCAGAGTTTGAGTCCTTAACCCGAACTAGATGATAGATACACCCTTTGGAAATCATCTTTCTGGCCTTAAGGTAGGAAATGAAACGACTACAAGTACTGAATTACTACCCTTCCACTCTAGGACTTTCTCGTTAGGAAACTGAAACCGAACGATCCTAGTTCTGCAATTGACTGAGGCATAATAGGAATGTAACCAATCCATGCCTAGAATGATATCAAAGTCTACCATTTCTAACTCTACAAGATCTGCTGAGGTGACTTTTTGGGAAACTGTGACTGGGCAATTTCTGTATACCCGTCTAGCTATAACTGGGTCACAATTGGTGTAGATACTGAGAAGGGTTCTAGGAGAGTTTCTGGACTGACAACAAAGTTTACTTCTATATATGGAGTTATAAAGGGAAAGTGTAGCTCCCGGGTATAACAATGCAAAAACATCAGTATTAAAGACTGTTAACGTACCCGTGACCAAATCGGGAGAATCTTTCTGGTCCTGACGACCTTGAAGTGCATACAACCTGTTATGGCATAGACCATCACCCATACTAGATGAGGCACCCTGCTGATTAGGGAGACCTGCTAGAGGTGCTGTAGAACCGGTCTGAGTCTGAGGGCGAACATCCTTACCCTTTTAAGAAGCTGTGGGACAATCCCTCATCATGTGGCCTGGCTTACCACATCCAAAGCAATTTCCGCTGCCTTCCATGCACTCACCTTGGTGGTTCTTACCACACTTCTTACACATCGGATTAGTACGCCCATTAGTAAACGAACCTTGGGACTTGGAGCCAGATGCTCTACCCTATCGGTCCTTCCTGAACTTAGGAACTGGGGCACTAGAAGAAGATGGAGCTAGTGCTGAACTTTTCTGTTGATACTGAGAGCGATTTCCACCCTCTGACCTCTGCTAAAAGTGGCTATACTCATCTGTCCTAGCCCTTATAGCAACACTTCCCCTTTCCTTGATCTTCTCCTCCTCAATTTGTTGAGCATAAGTAACTAACCTGGAGAAGTCCATTTACTTCGTAAGCATGTCCGTCTTGCATTCCTTGACCACATCATTGGACACACCTGACACAAACTTGCTCATGTAAGATCGTGAGTCAGCTACTATTGTTGGAGCATACTTGGATAACTGTGTGAACTTCAGAGTGTAGTCCTGTACACTCAAGTCATCCTGCCTCAAGTTGATGAACTCCTGAACCTTAGCTTCCCTGAGCTCCAGTGGAAAGAACCTGTCTAGAAAAGCAGTCCTAAACATATCCCAAGTCACTGGTCCTGCATTGGTACAACGGGATTCCTTCCACTGCTGGTACCAAGTGTAGGCCACTCCCTTCAGCTGATAAGCGGCCAAGTCTACACCCTCCACTGGAGTGACACCCATAATGTCAGTGACCTTCTGAATATTCTCAAGGAACTCTTAGGGATCCTCTTCTGACTGGGACCCATGAAACTCTGGAGGGTTCATCCGAGTGAAGTTCCAGATTCTGGCAGCAGTAGTATTGACCTGAGGTGGAGCTGGTACAGCAGCTTACTGGTTGACCTTAGCGGTCATGGCTTGAGAAAGCACTTAGAAGGCAGCCCTGAATTCGGCATGCGTAACCTGCTCATTCAAGGGGTCTGATGGGGCTGCTGGCTGGTTTCTAGCGTTAGCTCTTCTTGGAGGCAGTTTTATGAAATGCAAAGAGCATGAGTTAGAATAGAGAGAGATCAAATAAGGTTCACACTCAATAGCATGAGCTGGAAAAGAAAGAAGGGAAGTTATTCCTAATAACGTCTCATAGTCCCTCCTTCATAAGTGTGGCGCGCTTCACACCCATGAAGAAGACTCTACTTGACGCGACTTTCAGACATCCTAGGAAACTTGAACCTTATGCTCTGATACCAAGTTTGTCATGCCTCGAGGCTACCCCTGGACATGATACGGTGCTCAGTGTCACGAGTTTCCCCAAGCCAACCCATGGAATGACATATCTAATTAAAACCAGTTTAAAGATATATAATGTGCGGAAAACTAAAGCAATTAAATATCTGAAAGTGGGAAAAACCCAAATGAAATCTGAATATTTAAGAATCTGGTATAGTACTGACTGAATAACAATACTAAAGATGCTGAATCTAGTCTATGTCTAAAAGTCATCTAACTGAATAGGATTTGCTGGGACATTCCCCCAGCTAACTCTAGCAAAACTGAAAACTGAAGATAAATACTGAAATGAAGGCATGTCTATTGTCCTCGAACTATTGAGGACTCACCACTGAGCTGATGAGTACGGATCGGAGGTCGAATTAGGCGCGATCTGGATACTGAGTGCCTAAACCTACATCATGAAATGATGTAGCACAAAAGTATGTGTCAGTACTTTGAATGTACTGAGCATGCAGGATACAAACTGGGATGAACAATATATATATTTACACATAACTGAAGGTAAGAGTAAATTAGTTGAACTGTACCTGAGAGTTGTACTGAATGCAATGACTAAGTATAAATCATGAAATAACATATTGATCTGAATACTGAACATGAGTACTAAATACAAGGTCAATGCACACAAATCGGACTGTGAGAGATACTACTAACCGACATACCCCAAGCTGAGCTAACTATAGGGCCAACCTGTAACCCTAAATTGAAGGGCATTCATACCTTTCCAAGGGTACAAACGAGTCTGACGTGGATCCACTGCTGATGTCCACAAGTGACAAGGAGTTACAACCTAGTCTGACAGCTGACTCATTCAAACCTACAGTGGCGTCGTAGTTCTGGGAATTAGGGATTGCTACTAAGGTCAAAGCCTAAGCTGACAGCTAAGCCCTCATCCCTAGTACGCTCAGTACAAAGTGTACTCCCAACTGAATATAATCTAGCACGCAACTATAACACTGGATAGCTCAAAATACTGATATAATCTGAGAATTCACATAACCATGCTGTAGGATATCACATTCAAATTTCTGTAATTTGATCATCTGACTGAGTCTGCCTAACAAGTATAATCTATGGAGTACTAAAAATTATAACAAGTTAGGGTTTTGAATTCTGTACATGAACTACACTGATTCTCCAAGAAACATGGACTAAGCATTATATAATTCCATAACATTTGAATAGCAAGAAATCTCTAAGGTCTATGAACCCTAGGTTTAAGCATTCATGGAGAACTGAAAGAATTTGACTAGGTGATAGGGACCTAATGGATGACAGGAACCCACTAGTGAAATCCCACATACTTGAATGAAGATTCTACGATTGAACCTTTGGATTCTGAGAGAAACTTGGAAGAGAACCCTCTTTGCCTTGTTCTTGAGAGAGAGCGTTCTATTTCTTGAGATATTTGCTAAGTACGGATAATTTAGGAGTAATGAGGGAAAATAGAGTTAGGGACCCTTTAATTACTCCCAAAATGACTTAGGGGCTGAAATAAAATAACTGGGAAAAGACTGGACTACCCCCACTTAAAGCTAAAATTTCTGGGAAATCTCGCCGCCAGACGGGCCGCCCGATGGGCGTCAGACCTGCGATGGCCCATCGGCCCTGCCGTCGAAAAGGGGCAGATGGGGCTAGTCCTCTGGACGTTTCCCATGAGCAGCTCCCATGGCTCATGACATCGGCGATGCCCTTGGCGCTAGCCTATCTATGCAAAGGAGGCTGGGTCAGGGAGATTGGCCCTCTCACATAGGTTGCTCGATGGCCCATCAGACTTTCGATGCCCATCGGACTTTCGATGCCCATCAGGTCCCCCATCAGATTAGAGCCGGCTAGGAAGGGCTCCTGGTCGCTTCTCACGGGCACCCTGACGGGCCGTCAGATCTCTGACGCCCATGGGTCAGCCCGTGGTGCTTGCCTAGGATGAGATTTTTCTGAGTTTTTCCTATGTTCTGAGTTTTAGAAGCTGGTTTAAATTATGGGGTGTTACACGAAATCTCCCTAGATGTAAATCTCTTGATATCTCTGACTAGAAGAGCTATCGGCTCCTCAACAAATGATAACCTCTTATCCAACTGAACTGAATCCCAATGCCACACATGAGACTCATCTGGCACATACTCACGCATCATCGAGACATGGAAGACTGGGTGAACTGCTGAAAACATCGGAAGCAAGGCTAACATGTAGGCAACACTACCAATCCGCTGTAGAATCTCAAACGGCCCAATAAACCTGGAGCTAAGCTTGCCCCGCTGACCAAATCTCATCACGCCCTTCAGGGGCGATACTCGGAGGAAAACCCGGTCACCAACACTGAACTCCAAGGCACGAGCGTACGATCGGCATAGCTCTTCTGCCTACTCTGGGCCGCTCTAAGTCTATACTGAATCAAACAGACTCAGTCTAAGGAATCTCTAAGTAAGTCTGTACTCTGCGGTCTAGACTCTAACCCATCAAACCAACCTATCGGCGATCTGTAATGCCTACCATATAAAGCCTTGAAAGGTGCCATGCCAATGCTCGAATGAAAGCTATTATTATACGCGAACTCGGCCAATGGCATGAACTAATCCCATGAACCTCCAAAGTCAAGTACACAGGCCCGAAGCATGTCCTCCAGGACCTGAATAGTCCTCTCGGACTGGCAATCTGTCTGAGGGTGGAAAGCCGTACTAAGTTGAACCTACGTACCCAAATCCCTCTGTATAGCTCTCTAGAACTGAGTGCTGCAGTCTGAAATGATAGAAGCTGGGACCCCATGCAACCGTACAATCTCACAAATGTAGATCTGAGCTAGCCTCTCTGCCCCATAGGAAGTCTAAACCGGCAAGAAATGCTCTGACTTAGTCAGCCTATCAACGATCACCCAAATGGAATCAAACTTCTGAGTAGTACGAGGCAAACAAACAACAAAGTCTATAGAAATACCTTCCCACTTCCACTCAGGAATGGAAAGTCACTGCATCAAGACACCCAGTCTCATGTTCTCAAACTTAAACTGCTGACAGTTCAAGCACCGAGATACAAACTCTGCCACATCTCACTTCATACACTCCACTAGTAGAGTTGTCTCAAATTTCTGTACATCTTTGTTGTGCCAGGATGAATGGAGTATCTAAAACAATGTGCCTCACAGAGTATCAACTGTATCAAATCACCAACCCTCAGGACACAAAGTCGACCATCAAACCTTAGAATACCATAAGAACCCAAAGTAGCCCGGCTGGCCTCACCCTGAACTACCTAATCACGAAGGTCACACAAACTCTGATCCTTGAACTGTCGACTATAAATCTGATCAACTAGAGTAGAGCGAACCTCAACACTGGCAAAAACTCTGCTGGGATCCGATAAGTCAAGACTAACCAGACGGTTAGCCAAGGACTAGATGTCTATGGCCAACGGCCGCTCAGAAGCTAAAAGTGAAGCTAGGCTGCCCATACTCACCGCCTTCCGATTCAAGGCATCCACTATCACATTTTCCTTGCTCGGATGGTATAAAATAGTGAAATCATAGTCCTTCAGCAACTCAATCCACCTTCTCTGTCTTGAGTTCAGCTCGTGCTGACTCGTAATGTACTGAAGACTATGATGGTCGAAGAATATCTCACAATGAACTCCATATAGATAGTGCCTCTAGATCTTGAGCGCAAAGACTATTGCCGCCAACTCTAAGTCGTTAGTTCACATCTCAGTTCTTGAGGGCTATTCAGCGAGATTTGGGTACATAGGCTCAGCATAGTACTGCTTTCCACCCTCAGATAGATAGCTAGTCTGAGAGGACCATTCAAGTCTTGGAGCACATGCTTTGGGCCTGTGTTCTTGACTTTGGAGTTTCGTGGGATCAGTTTGTGCCTTTGGATGAGTTTGCTTAGAATAATAGTTTCCATTCGAGCATCGGCATGACACCTTTCAGGGTCTTGAATGGTAGGCGTTGCAGATCGCCGATTGGTTGGGTTAATAGTTTTGAGTCTAGGCCATAAAGCAAAGATTTACTTCGAGATTCCTTAGACTGAGTCAGAGTGATTCAGGATAGACTTTGGGCAGCCCAAAGTAGGCAGAAGAGCTAAGCTGATCGTAGACTTCGTTCCTTAGAGTTCAGTTTTGGTGATTTGGTATTTCTCCGTGTATCGCCCATCAAGGGTGTGATGAGATTTGGTAGGTGGGGCAAGCTTAGGCCCAGGTATATTGGACCATTCGAGATTCTCCAGAGGGTTGGTAGTGTTGCCTATCAGTTAGCTTTGCCTCTGATGTTTTTAGCTATGCACTCAGTTTTTCATGTATCGATGTTATAGAGGTATGTTCCAGATGAGTCTCATGTGTTGCAGTGGGATTCAGTTCAGTTGGATGAGAGTTTAGCCTTTGTTGAGGAGCCGGTAGCTATTTGAGCCTTCAGGTACTTCCTTGTTCTTGACTTTCGAAGATAAAAGTCTTTTTAGTAGTGGATGATTTAATGACCCTTCCGGTCATTTATACATTTTGGCCTTTCTTGTACCGTTAAAGCTTGCCTGTAGCGGCCCCAAGTCATTTAAGGCTTGTTGGGATCGGTAGTTTGGTGCCCGAGACATTTTTTTGGTCTTTATGGTCGTATGATAAGTTTTGAAGTCAAACAAGTCGGCAAAAGTTATCATAAGTCTCTTTAATAAATTTTCTGAACTTTGGGTCAAATGTCTCAGAGCTTTTCTCTCAATTTATAAAGAGTTAGAAGTCTCGCAACCTACCAAATCGAAGGTCTACGAGTCTAGTTTCCAACGCACAAACCTCACGTCAAACCAATATTAGAGTAAAAAGTTAAGACTGTTTTACCGCAGACTATCTAGCCAGAAACTGGGTCGCGAACCGGGTCGCTAACTAGGTCGGGCCAAAATTGATTTAAAGCCTCAAATTCACGTTTTAAAACTCCAAAATAGTTCTGAAACTGAGAGAAAACATAAAGGAGGGTTCCAAGAGAGTTCTTGAGTGAATAAGGTGCGTTTTTGGTGATTTATATCGCTAAAGTTTATCCCCGTGCCTAGAAACGCGATCTCTACGCGTGGGAATCATTTTTCCCTTTAATAAGACACGTTTGGAGCTGGCTTTAGAAGATAGGACTTGGTATTTCTTGGTGGTTCTTAAAGCTTTACACTTGGTTTGCTAAGGTAACCATCTCGGGGCTCTTTTATGATCATTTTTATGAAGTTGTATGGACGTTTCATCAAGTTATGATCCTTTTGGGAAATCTGCGAATTTAAGCTTAATTATGCATTGTTTATAGGTGAGTATAATCTACATATATATAGTGTTTGCGAAGATTAGGACGTAAGGAATAATTTCCGTGAAGGAACTACGGGCATTCGGATGTTCGTTGGAAGGTATTTTTGTGATTCGGAGCTTCCCGGAGCAATTCGAGCCTGGACGACGCCATTCCCGCAGCTAGTCATTAGATGATAGGTAGGTTAAGGTTTATTTTCTCTAGACTCCTTATATATAGGATAAAAATATATTAATGGGCATCCTTGGGTTGGGTTTATTAGGTTGGTACCACAGACCTTGATCGCTTTATTCATGTCCGCCTACTGTTGTTTCTCTGATGCTTGTAGTACTTGCCGATACGTTTTATTTACCCTTGTGGTCCTGTGAAGCCCTGTTGACTCTGGAACATAGAAGGTGGGTTATAGGGAATGTTCGCGAGTCCCGGATATAGAAATATCCTTCTAAGCTGGTTATGCTTGCTGAGTAGTTGTGGGCCTGTGCAGGGTCGATAGGTTGATTGTGAGCTGCTGGGAAGCTATTGTGTTTGATCATACCATTTTCATGCATATAAAGAGGTTTTATCCATGTTTTACTATGGTTTTGGCTTTGGGACTACTGGAATTGTTTTTTAAACTTTGTATGGCCCTGGGGACCCATTTTCGATGGGAATGAATTGGGAAATAGTTTGATTTAACTGGTGGATTTTCTTGGGGTAAAGAAAGTTAAATTTTGATTTCTATCACCAGTTTTACTATTAGTGCTAGACTCAGTAGGGGCGGGGTGCTAGTTGAGTTTTCTTACTACTTGATATGATTTTAGTCTCAGTCGGACCCAGCACTTGAGATGACTTTCTACTATTTAGACCCGGTTACGCCTGGGCACCCTTGGAGGGGTTTTTGAGGAATTTTCTACTACTTTAGTCCTGGACAGGGTCTGGGCATGAATATTCGATACTGGGTCTCTATCTTGAACCCAAACTTGCTTCCGGATGACATGTCTTGATACTAAGTTTTAGTATGGGGTCTGGGACCTCCATGATACCTTGCCATCTGGGCCTGGGGATTTGGGCTGCGTATGCTGGAGGAAGGGTATACGGCAGAGTAGAGGTATACGGGCAGTGTCCTTCCATGGAACCTACCTGTTGGGCCTGATCGGCACCGCATGAGGTACATATAGAGATACCATTTCACTTGAGATCATCATGCATCATATCATTCATTGTTTGAGGTTCCACCCTTGTTTGCTATATGTTGATTGTACGCTCCGATAGTATGGGACGTTGGAGGGTTTATTTTCACTTATTTGTTGTCTTCGATTGTACGGGCGGCCGGGGGACTGTTGGTAGACTCTTGTTATTTACTTATGGAATTATTCCCTATTACAGTTAAGTATGAAATTGGTTACTGCTAGGCTGTTAGTTCCTGGATTTGAGAATTGATATGATTAGTTGAGTTTGATTCCTGTCTCTGAGCATGCCTATCATTACTCTTTCCCTCTTCCTCTTACACTTGAGGTTACCGGTATATCGTCTATTTCGTAAATTTATTATGTATATACTATTATTGCAAGGACCCCAGGTGCGTTGTTTCTTACTTTCACCTGTGCCTATGGTGTATATATTCTGCTTGCTGGCCTCACATGTTGTTCTGTTGACTTCCCTCTGGGATAGTTCATGTGTACCTTTTGTCGATTTCTGTGACTACCTGCTTCTACTTTGTATGTTACTATGCTTTTATCTTATATGTGCCCAGTCGGCCTATGATACCTACTGGGTACCTTATGCTTCGTATTTGGTACTCACCCTACCCCCCTGCATATTTTGGTGCAAATCCTAGCATGGGCCATCGCCACTAGATCGTTGTGATTCGTGCTCAGAGATCTTTTGGGGACTACTTCAGACTGAGGGTGAGCTCTTAGCGACCGGAGCTTAGCTTTAGTTTATCTTTTGCTTTATGTACTCTATTAACATTCGAAGACATCTGTATATATTATCTTGTATCATTTGCACTCCATGTATGTAGTTCTAGCTCTATACCATGAGACCAGGTTTTCGGGTTTGATTTAGCTTCCGCATGTGTATATATATATTCCTATTATCTATTCTCTTCTTCTTATTCTCTTACTTTTGCTTATTAAATTGTTCTTCCACTTATTTGTTAGGTAGTAGCCCATTACTAACTATTCTGGGATACGGGGATTGGTTCGCCCACTGGGGGGTTGTAGGTGTCATCATGACCACGAAATCGGGTCGTGACAGTATCAATAACTTATTGGCTAATATTACAAGTGTTTAATCACCTGAAATAAGATTGTGTATTTTTAAAGTGCAAGTGTGGTTGTATTATCTAATATTATGATTGTACATGTTGTGACATGAGTTGATATTGTAAGATGAAATCGTAAAGTTCATCATCACAATATTGGTGGAACTCAGGGAGTATAAGGGTGGAGACATTGGAATAAGACATTGGAATAAGGGTAGTATACCACTTGTTTGGGATAAGGGTGGCAGACACTAGATGTCTGGGTTATTTGGTACATGGATTAAGCTCGCCCCCTGCAGGTCATGGCTAGTGGGCATTTATAAGATCCATAGCATGTGTGTACATAGTATTGGTGAGTCTGATGGTTCCATGAGTTAACCAGGTTATATTATTGATTTTATTTTGGATCTATGAATGGTCCGAGCTATTAACGTACTTGAATTGTGTAATTATTGGTTGAAGTCCAATGAAAAGGTAATTGTGGCAGGGTTTAGTTAATTGTTATTAGTCATGGTATTGACTTGGTGGATTATTTGTACTTGTCTTATGCTTGTCTAATTTGCTTAGTTATTGTTGAGAACAGACTAAGTGAAGGTATGAATGCTAAGTGTTACATCATTGTACTTGTTTACAAATTATTGGTTATGTGTTCATATTTATTAAGTTGAGTTGGACGATGACCCTAGCAGTACATAGTGGTTTTGTACTGAAACTACATGTACTCTTCTTTTGTTGAGTGCAGAGCATATTTCAGTGGCTCCGATGAAACCTCAGTTGTAGCCAGTGACTATTTTTTACTCAAGGGTGAGCTTGATCTTCCGAGGATCCATGAGTCTTCACATGCTATACTATTGACCAATTGTTTCAGACACAGACACTTTAGTTAGTCTAGTTTTCTGGGTTGTACTCGCAGATTATCATGTTTAAGATGTTTTGGTACAATAACTTTTAGTTTTTGGGGGCATTGTCGATATTTGATTTATTCTGCATTGTTTGAACTATTAAAATTATTCAAATTATTGGTCAATAATGAAATGCTCATTTCAAATTTAAAAACTGTTAAGTTTGGTGTTGGGTATTTGGGGTTAGATAATTCTCCTATCGGAGAGTTAGTGAGGGTGCCAGTCGCGATGGGTTTGGGTAGTCACAAAGTTGGTATCAGAGCCCTAGGTTTGTTGATCTCATTCTACCAAAATGAGTCCAGTAGAGTCTTTTGGAATTATATGGAGACGTCTGTACTTTTCTTCAAGAGGCTATAGGACTTTAGAAAATTATGACTTCCTTTCTTCTTTCGTGCTATAACTTGATTCTAATTAATATCTGGCAATATCAATTGGTATCTGACCTCTTCACTCTATTGTTTTACAGATGTTGAATATGAGAGCTAATAAAGCTAGAGCAGCAGCTCTTGCACCAATAGTTCCAGTTGCATAACTCGCCACCAGAGGCAAAGGACGGGGTAGGGGAAGAGAAAGAGGTAGGGCAACACTCGCTAGAGGTGGAGCTCGAGCTGCAGCTAATCCAGCCTGATAGAGATCTAAGACACCTCCCCTACCCAAGGATTATCATGATGAGGTTATGAATGAGGAGGTTCTAGAATAAGAGGAGGCAGTGCTAATTTTGGGAGGTGCAGCTCCTCCCCAGATGTTGTCTAAATTAATTTAGCAGGTACTTAGTTTTCTAAGTAAGCTGACAGGTACTGGAGCCACACCTATAGTGCCTGCTTAGCAGTATCAGGGGGGTGCAACCTATCACAGCATTAGCTCTTAGGATGAATGAGTTTTCAGGGATGGAGGCTTTCTCTCATCCAGTTTTAGGTCCTGTTATGACCAAGACTGAGCATGATATATTGACTAAATTTCTGAAGATGAAACCTCCCACCTCTTTTGGTTTTGAGTCATTGGATGTTTTTGAGTTTATTGTTAATTGTTATGAGAGTCTACATAAGATGGGCATTGTGGAGTAGCATGGTGTGGAATTTGTCACCTTCCAACTGTAAGGTGATGCTAAGCAATAGTGAGGGCTTATTTGGAATGTCGGTCTCCAACTTTACCTCTATTGTCATGGACTCAGTTCCATAGTCTGTTCTTAGAGAAGTATGTGCCATGCATTCTACGTAATAAAAACAATGATAAGTTTCTGGCTCTTGAGTAGGGAAGTATGTCGGTTGCAGCCTACACGGCTAAATTTCATGCCTTGTCCAGATATGCTACTCAGTTGCTTGGTATTGAAAAGGAAAGGATGCACCTCTTTATGAAAGGTTTGAATACTGACTTGCATGTTATGGATTTGCAGATGACTTCTGTTGGGAAAACTTTTAATGATGTTTTTGACTTTGTAAAGAAAGTGGAAGGAGTCAAGAAGGTTGGTCAGGCGAAGATGGTAATATAGAAGGCCCGAAATGTGGGCAATTTTAAGGGATATTACTCTAGGGGTGATGGTCATCAGTCCTATCCAACTCGACCTATACAGTCAACTCTTGTATTATTTATAGATGGTCCATCAGGGAACACTCAACTGTCTTCAGTTGTGAGAAGCCAAGGGTCTTCGCATCCTTTTGCTAGCTAGCCCTAACTGGATCGAGGTTTTTTTACTAGTGGTGATGTTGGGCACTTCAAAAGGGATTGCCCTAATAGTAGGCAGGCTAGTTTTTAGGGTCAGTAGCAGTCCAGAGCTATGTTTCCAGCTGGTAGAGGTGGTAGAGGAAATGGTAGAGGTCATCCACATGGTGGGCATAGTAGTTATCGAGGTTGATGTACTAAAAATCAAGGTGGTGGTAATGTAGGAAGAGGTGGTGCTTAGACTGCTAGAGAGATTGCTCAGATTGATAATAGAGCTCATTGATATGCCTTTCCAGGAAAATCCAAGGTGGAGGCTTCTAATGCAATCATTATAGATACTATTCTCGTCTGTGACCAAATGGCTACAGACTTGTTTGATTCGGGTTCCACTTATTCAGATGTATCTATTAAATTTGCCTTGGGCTTAGACATTGTTTGTAATATGCTTGACTCACTTATGTATATATCTACTCCATTTGGAGACTCTATGGTAGTGACTCAAGTGTATCATGCTTGCTCTGTAATGTTTGTAGGATTCAGACTTGGGTAGATTTGGTGATTCTGGATATGCTTGATTTTGATATCATCTGGGCATTACTTGGTTATCCCTGTATCATGTTGTTCTGAATTGTAATGCAAAAACATTGACCTTAGATATGCCTGGGATAGATAGGTTAGAATAGAAAGGTGTTTATAAGTCTGGACCTGTGAAAATAATTTCCTTCATTCGTGCTAAGAAGCTAGTTGGGAAGGGGTGTTCGGCCTTTTTGGCACATCTTCTGAAAGTTAGTACAGTGGTCCCCTCTATTGATTCAGTTCTCGTAGTGTATGAATTTCATGATGTATTTCCCATTGACTTGCTTGGTATGCCTCAGGATCAAGAAATTGAGTTTTGCATTGATTTGGAGTCCGGAACTCACCCAATCTTTATCTCTCCCAATAGAATAGCTCCGACTAAGTTAAGAGAGCTCAAGACTCAGTTTGAGGAGTTACTTGATAAGGGATTCATTCATCCTAGTGCTTTGCCTTGGGGTGATCCAGTGTTGTTTGTTATGAAAAGAATGGTATCATGAGAATATGTATAGACTACCGATAGTTGAATAAGGTTACCATCACTAATAAGTACCCGTTACCCTGAATAGATGATTTATTTAACTAGTTGTATGATGCTTTATATTTTTCAAGATAGATTTGAGGTCAGGGTATCACCAGTTAAAGATTCAGCTTGAGGATAAACCCAAAATAGCTTTCAAGACTTGTTATAGACATTACAAATTCTTAGTGATGTCTTTTGGGTTGACTAATGCACCAGCAACATTCATGAGATTGATGAATGGTATTTCCAAATCTTTCTTGGATTCTGTTGTGATTGTATTTATTGATGTCATTTTGGTTTACTCCAAGAGTAAGGAGGAACATCCAGGTCACTTACGCACAGTCTTGGGTATTTTGAAGGGGAAGCAACTTTATGCTAAATTCTCTAAATGTGAGTTTTGGATGTCTTTTATGTCCCTTTTGGGGCATGTGGTTTCTTAAAAGGGGGATATGGTAGATCCTCGGAAGATTGAGGTTGTTAAGAGTTGGCTTCGGCCTAACTTAGTGACTAAAATTCAGAGCTTTATGGGTCTGGCTAGCTATTACCAAAGATTTATCAAGAACTTCGCCTCCATTACTACTCACTTGATAAGTCTGATACAAAAGGAGGTACGTTTGTTTTGTCTGACAAGTGTGAAGAGAGATTTCAAAAGCTTAAGTCTCTTTTGACCATAACTCCCATCCTTGCTTTGCCAGTTGAAGGTAAGGATTTCATTATATTTTGTGATGCTTCACATTTTGGCTTGGGTGATGTGTTGTGCAGGTCATGAATTGGATTGCCTATGCTTCAAGGCAATTGAAGCATCATGGGAGGAATTATCCAACTCATGACTTGGAGTTGGCAGTGGTGGTTTTTTCACTTAAGATATGGAGACACTACCTTTATGGCGTTAAATGTGAGGTATTCACAGACCATCACAGTTTACAACATGTTTTCACTCAAAGGGACTTGATTTGAGGCAGAGGTGGTGGATGGAGTTACTGAAAGATTATAATGTGATCATCCAATATCAACCGGGGAAGACCAATTTTGTGGCAGATGTATTTAGCTGAAAATTTGTAAGTATGGGAAGTTTGGCTAGTTTGAGAGTGACAAGGCAACCATTAGCTAGAGAGATCCAAACTCTAGCAACGTAGTTTATGCAGTTTGGAGTGTCTGAAAGGGGTGGAGTGTTGGCTAGTGTGGACGTAAGGTCAACATTTCTTGATAGAATAAAGGCTAAGCAATTTGAGGATGCAAAATTAAACAATATTTGAAACAAAGTGGTGTATGGTGAAGCTCAAGATGCCACACTCGATGTGTGTGGAGTGTTGAGGGTGCGAAGGAGCATGTACGCCTCGTATTGATGATGTAATTTCGAGATTACTTGTAGAAGCTTATGGTTCCCGATACTCAATACATCCTGGTGCAACCGAGATGTTTCATAATGTGAGACATCTCTATTGGTGGCCTTGGATGAAGAGAGATATAGTAAGTATGTCGCCAATTGTCATAACTGTCAGCAGGTGAAGTATGAACATCAAAGGCCCAAAGCTTTGCTTCAGAGGATGCCCATTTTCGAGTGAAAGTGGGAGAGGATTGCTATGGATTTCATAGTGGATCTTCCTAAGACCTTAGGACAACATGACTTAATTTGGGTCATAGTGGATAGGCTAACAAAGTCCGCTCATTTCCTTCCAGTTAAGGTGAATTACAACTTGGAGAAGTTAGCCAAGATTTATGTCAAGGAAGTCCTACGATTGCATGGGGTGCCAATATCTATCATATACGATAAAGGTACGCAGTTTACCTCCAAATTTTTACACCAGTTGCATGAGGAGTTGGGCACCAAGCTTGATCTTAGTACTGCTTTTCATCCCCAAAATGATAGGTAGTCTGAGAGAACCATTCAGGTAGTTGAGGATATGTTACGAGCATGTGTGGCTGATTTTAAGGGTCATTGGGATAAATTCCTACCATTGTAAGTTCTCATACAATAACAGTTATATGCTACGAGCATGTGTAGCTAATTTTAGGGGTCATTGGGTAGTCTGAGAGGACCATTTGGGTACTTGAGGCTATGCTACAAGCATGTATGGCTGATTTTGGGGGTCATTGGGATAAATTTCTACCATTGTGTGAGTTCTCATACAACAACAATTATCGCTCTAGTATCGACATGGCCCCATACAAAGCACTTTATGGGAGAAGGTGTAGATCACCCATAAGTTGGTTTGAGGTAGGTGATGTGAAGCCTTTGGGCACAGAACTGGTGAAGGAAGCCCAAGAGAAAGTGAGGTTCATTCAGGATAAGTTGTTGGCAGCCCAAAGTAGACAAAAGGAATATGTTTACCGCAAGTTAAGAGATATGTATTTCAAACTGGGTAAGCATGTATTGTTAAAGGTGTCTCCCATGAAGGGATTTATGCAATTTGATAAGAAGGGAAAGCTTAGCCCTAGGTATATCAGTCCGTTTGAGGTTCTTGATGATGTGGGTTCGGTAGCTTACAGGCTGGCATTGCCTCCAAGCCTGTCCGGAGTCCATCCGGTATTTCATGTTTCTATCTTAAGAAATACCATAGGGATGGAAACTACATAATTAAGTGGGACTCAGTTTTGCTTGACAAGAAAATTTCTTCTGAGGAGGAACCGATTGACCGAGATGTTCGAAAGTTGAGGAATAAGGAGATTAAATTAGTGAAAGTCCAGTGGAAGCACCATTCTATTTGAGGATTCAGGCACTTTCTTTCTTTGTTTTACTCGTTTTTCTTGATTTATCATTCGGGAATGAATTATGGGTAAATTGGTATCTATTGAAACAACCCTATCCATCGTTAAGATACAGTCAAGTGTGACAAAACTTGGGTTATGATTCTCCCCGAATAAAGTGTTAGAAATTTCAAGTTAGGCTAGTCTTGGATAAATTTCAAGTGTGGTATGGTCTAGATAAATCCGGTAATGGATAGGTTGGTGTTTATATGATTTGATACCATATTATGATATATAAGAGGTTAAGAAGTTCGTAGAAACTTTTGAAAGTGAATTCAAATAGTATAACTTTAGATATCGTATTTGACGTAAAGGGGTTAGTTTGGTTTATTAATATCTGGAAATATATTGCAAAATTGGCAAAAATATGGGATTGTCAAATTTTTTGTCTCATCTAGGCCACTATAGTGAGAGACAGGACACTACCACAGGCCCACTATAGTGGAAATATTCCCATTATAGCAGAAGTCAACTTTGGTTAATCCCGCCATAGCAGGTAGACCCCGCTAGAGCAATGCTGCTATAGCGAGAATCGGGCCGTTGTAGCGGGATACACGCTGATAAATGCAGTTTTAGACTTAAAAATGTTATTTTCATTCCACTTTCATTCTAGAACTGAGAAAGGTAATTTAGGGCAAAAACCATCAGTTTTCACCCAAAATCCTTCATTGAGGTAAGTTAATTCACTCGTTTAACTAGTTTTGTGATGATTAATCTTTAGAATCACTAGGTTTTAATTATGGGGGAGGATTTTACTTGGCCTGGACTGATTTTCTAGTGTAACTTAGGGAAAACAAGGTGTAATCCTTGGGTTTTGGTCAAGGGTGGATAATTTATGGTTGCCTGCTTAGAAATCATTCTTTGTAAACATGAATTTTGTAGAATTAAGTTAGAATGAATATAGAAAAAAACATAGAATAAGGGAATGAGCATGATTTTGGCCTTGTGATTATGGGGTTAGGTTAAAATCCTTGTAGTTGTTAGGTCATTGTTGAATGGTGATTACATTATTGTTTTTAGACCACAATCAAGCTAAAATTACAAGAAAGAGCAAGGCTCAAGTTCGTTAGAGCAGTGCAAGATTTTGATTGAGCTAGGTAATGGGTGAATTATAGTTAAGACTCAATTTATTTTATGTGTGCATATTAACTGCCTCTTTGTTTACTTGTTGCAATGCATGCTGTAAAGGTTAAATTGTTGGATAATATTACAAGTGTTTAATAACCTGAAATGAGATATCACAATCACTTCCCTCTCCAACTTGTTAGACCACAAAACTTCTTTTGCTTTTAGTAAAAAACAAAGAAGGACAAACAATTTTCTGCACAACTCCATAATTATTTTTATTTTTTTCTAAGCATACTAAACATGTTGGTAATGGCATCCTATAGAACACCTGATCATGCAAATGACATGTCATTTATTGTTAGCTTTAAAGTTCATGCCAATATCATGAATATGGCAAAGGAAATTAAAGAATCTTTCCATAAACCAACTAAGTCCACCTCTAATAAATTGAATCAGTAGAAACAGATTGTAGTTTGCTAATTTTTCAACAAAAACAAAAGCAAGCGCAGAAGATGGAAGCAACAACAATAACATACCCAGCGTAATCTCACATTTGGGATCTAGGAAGGGTTGAGCATACGGATACCTTACTCCTACCTCGTGGAGATAGAGAGATTGTTTTACGAAAGACCCTCAGCTCAAGTAACACATATCAAAGCTAGTATAAAAGAAAATTACAGAATCAAAGAGCACATAGAAATAATAAGAGAATCTTCTCTTAATAATGATGTTCTGGAAATACTTTCCGAAAACATTATAAAGACATACATTTAAGCGATGAACAAGAAACATAATTTCTAGACCAAATAGGATTTATTTTCAAAATTGCAGGGAATTGGAGACTCTAGTCTCCATGTTTGAATAACCAACAAACCGAATTGAGATTTTAAATTTTGAACTAACAGTTTTAATTTACAAAAGAGATGGACTATTGCAATAATTCAAATACTTCTACTTTTTTGGACATGAAACAAAAAAACTCCTAAACTAAAAGAAGTTGCAAGTGGTGGAAAAACAAATATACTCCTGATAGCACACTGATGCCTATCAAATTTAGTATCGTACTTAAGGTTGAGATCCCTTCCAATAATCAAATTTAGATGGTTGCCATCTACATAATTAAATTCTTAACATTGTTGATTTATTTTGCCCTACTCAAGGACGAAATTGTGTTGATTTATTTTACCCTACTCAAGGACTAACTATAGTTAAAGATAGGTTTAGATACTGTCGTTGCAATCCTTTAACATGGCCCGACACCCAATAGCTTTCCCTTTTTTAACTCTTAG
Source organism: Jaltomata sinuosa (assembly GCA_003996215.1). Classification (NCBI taxonomy): domain Eukaryota; kingdom Viridiplantae; phylum Streptophyta; class Magnoliopsida; order Solanales; family Solanaceae; genus Jaltomata; species Jaltomata sinuosa. Next base: position 54,720 of record QJPP01000229.1, on the reverse strand, counting down.
ATATGAATGTGAATTTATGCACCGTAAATATATTTTTGTAAGTTCACCAAACACTTTGTATTTAACACCCAATTAATGAATGAAAACAAAAGAATGAGAAGCACTTGATGATTGCAGGAAAAAAGACTCCTTTTTCACATTCATTCTCCATATACATTAAGGGTCTATTTGAAAAGCCACTTGGTAATTGGAGTTGGTGGTATTATAAGCCTAGTAATTACCAATGTAGTAATTACACAGCCTAGTAATTATGATGACCTGTTTATTTGTTAGAACATAATTACAGTGCAATTACAAGTGTATTATTTGGTTGCACAAGTATTTACCTAGTTAAATTACTTTAAAAATAAAATGTAATTATTAAAATTTTAAAGTTAATATTGAACAAATATGTGTGCCATTAAATAATGTAAAATTATGTATTTAAGATACATATTTGTCACGGCCCAATTTCTCGGTCACAATGGCACCTACAACCCCCCAGTAGGCGAATCAATCCCCGTAGCCCAGAATAATTAGTAAGGGGCTATATTTTAACAATTTAAGCAGAGGAATAGTTTAATAAGCTGAAGCAAGGGAACAAGATGAAGAAAATGGATAACAGGGATAAACATACATATGCGGGATATAAACCAAACCCAAAACCTGGTATCATAGTATAGATCCGGAACTACAAATAAGGAGTACAAAGCATCGAAAATAATATATACACACATGTCTTCGAGTAGTAATAGAGTACATAAAGAAAAAGATAAACTAAAAGCCAAGCTCTGATCGCCAAGAGCTCACCTTCAGTCTGGAATATTGCAAAAGCAGCTCCTCCCACGAGTTTCCAATGCGCTAACGGTGATGGCCCACACTAGCATCTGCACCAGAAGATGCAGAGTGTAGTATGAGCACCAAATGCGAAAAAAAAGGTACCCAGTAGGTATCATAGGCCGACTGGCATATATAAGATAAAATCTTAGTAACAAACAGAATAGAAACAAGTAGTCACAAAATTCTACGAAAAAGTCACACAAGAACTAGCCCAGATGGAAGGAAACAAAAACAACATATAAGGCTAGCAAGTAGAATGTACACGTAGCAGGCACAGGTGAAAGTAAGAAATGACGCACCTGGGATCCTTGCAATAACAGTATATACATAATAAGTTTTTGAAGTGGATGGTATACCGGTAACCTCAAGTACAAGGGAAGGAAGAGGAGAGTAAAGATAGACAGGCTCAGAAACAGGAATCAATAGCCAAACAAAATCATACCAATCTCAAATCCTGAAAGTAACAACTTAGCAGTGTAAAATCTTATAAGTATAACCGTAACAGGGGATAACACCGCGATAATGTTAGAAGAGGCTACCTACAGTCCCCCAATCGCCCATAAAACCGAGCAACACGAATAAGTGAAAACAAACCCTCTGGCCGCCCATACAATCGGAGCATACACTCAACAAATAGAAAACAAGGGTGGAGCCTCAAACAATGAATGAAATGATGCATGAAGATCTCAGGGTGAAATGGTAACTCTATATGTACCCCTCCGATGCTGATCCGGCCCAACGGGTGGGTTCCATGGAAGGACACTGCCCGTATACCTCTACTCCACCGTATACCCTACCTCTTGCACACACAACCCTAGGCCCCAGGTCCAGAATGACAAGGTCCATGGAGGTCTCATACCCCATACTAAAACTCAGTATCAAAAATGTCGTCCGGAGAAGGTCTGGGTTTAACCTATAGACCCATTCTCGAATATGCATGCCCAGACCCTGTCCAGGACTAAAGTAGTGGGAAATGTCTCAAAAACCTCTCCAAGGGTTCCCCAGCATGACCGGGTCTAAAATAGTAGAAAGTCATCTCAGGTGCTCGGTCCGACCGAGGCTAAAGCCATCTCAAATCAATAAGAAAACTCAACTAGAACCCCGGCTCTGCCGAGTCTAGCGTTAATAGTAAAACTAGTGATATAAATTATAATTTAACTCTCTTTTACCCCCAAGAAGTTCCATATTTTAAGTTAAAGCGTTTCCAATTCATTTCTGTCAAAAATTGGCCCCCTGGGCCATGCAAAGTTTAGAAAATCAGTTCCAGTAGGCCCAAAGCCAAAACCATAGTAAAATGTCAATAAAAACTCTTTATATGCATGGAAATGATATGATCAAACAAAAATAGCCTCCCAGCAGCTCAAAATCAACCTATCGGCCCTGCACAGGCTCCAATCGCTCTACAACACAAATAGCCAGCATAATACACGATAACGATGCCCAGGACTCATGGACACCCCCGAGTAACCCACCCTTTATGGTACAGAGTCAAAACACGGCCTCGCAGGACCATAAGGGTGATAACATCAACTACAAAGAATACTACATACAATGGAGGAAATAAACGAGGTGAATCATGAAAAAGCGGTCCAGGTTTGTGGTACCAACTTAATAACCCAACGTATGCCAACTTGTATAATTTTATTCGATATATGCTAAGTCTAGGGAGGTTAGACCGTAACCTACCTATCGTCCGATGACAAGCTGATGGGACAACAAAATCCAAGCCCAAACCACTCCGAGAAACCCTGAACGATGATCAAACTATCAAAAACATAAATAAAACATTAAAACGAGTCTAATGATACCTATATCACTACACTTGTAGTTGGGTCGAAATCCAGGTCAAAAGCAAGCCTGCGGGGCCCATAACCCAAAACCAAAAATAGAAAGAAGCACGACGGACACAACAATGCCAAGAAGACATGCTCCAAAATTGAGCACAATTGGCCAAGAGGAGGGCGTCAAAACAACCCGCTCAAGAGGAGGCTTTAAGTTGGAATTCTAAAACAAACTTTAAGGATTACTTACCACAAAGAAAGAAATGAAGACAAGACGGTGATTTCCTCGAACCCACGAACATGCAAGAGCAAGAATGCAGCCTCTACAACAATTCCCAAGTTTTTTGGAAATGAGCAACAATAGAGGATTTAGAAAAGAACAAAAGAAAGCAATTTGGGGAAGAAGACTTACCAAGAATTGAAGGATCACGAATTATTGTAGAACAATTGATTTCCCCAAGGCTACGACTGATATGCAGCAATTTGGTAGAGAGTATATGTGTTTTAGAGTTGGAAAATTTGAGGGAAATGGCTGGAAAAATGAACACTCAGAAATATATAGCTGCTGGAAAATGGCCAGCGCCAACGGCGCCATCACAGCGCAATCGCGCTGGCCAGCCAAAATGTGCTTGAGCGTGATCGCGCTAGGCCAATACCGATGGCGCTGAAGGCTTGGTCTACAATATTTTCTACAACTTTTTAAAAACTCCATGAGTTTTTCCAAGCAGAATCACAAATTGATATTCAAAAACCAATAATGCTAATAGAGTGGAAACGACGTTCTAGACTCAACGAAATCAACGAAACTTCCATACAAGGTCATTTCAGAGTAATGTTGACCCAAGTCAACACTAACTAATAAGAACCCAAAGGCTCGAGATGAGCCCTTCTCACCCAAAACCCAAACCAACTACCTACCTAACCCAAACTCAACATTCAAGAGTTGATGGAATTGTCGAATTTTGAATCTGACTCTCTGATCATCGAAAGCTAACACTTTGAACTCCAAATGGCATGAAAACAGAGAAAGCAACACAAAACCCACACCAAAAGTTCTCAGGCCTCAATTAAAGGTCCAACTAGACCAAACACAATGCTCCAGAGCTAACGAAACTATCAGAATTCAATTCCAAGCACGTTAGCTAAGAATGTTGACTAAAGTCAACAATATTATATGTTAAGGCTCTAGAATAGGCAAACAGCCAAAATAACTAAACGAATGACCAGGGCGCCGAACGACCAGTCCCAGCAAGCCATAAATGACATAGGATCGCTACATGAAAGCTCTAATAGTACAATAAATGCGTAAATGCGAAGATGACCAAAAGGGTCATCACTACATCCACTACTAAAAAGACTTTTGTCCTCAAAAGTCAAGAAAGAAGAAGTACTTGAAGGCTTGAACAATTGTGGATACTGAGCACGCAACTCACTCTCTGTCTCCCAAGTAGCCTTCTCGAACGGATGATGTCTCCACTGAACTTTCACAACCGAAATCTCTCTAGATCTCAATCTCCTGATATCTATGGCTTAAATAGTTATTGGCTCATCAACAAAAGATAAACTCTCATTTAACTGAATCAAATCCCAATGCAACACATGAGACTAATCTGGATCATACCAGCACAACATCGAGACATGGAAAATTGGGTGAATAGATAAAAATATCGGAGGGAAAGCTAATATGTAGGTAACACAGCCAACCCTCTGGAGAATCTCAAATGGTCTAATGAACCTGGGGCTTAGCTTGCCCCGCTGACCAAATCTCATCACGCCCTTCACGGGCAATACTCAAAGGAAAACCAAGTCACCAACACTGAACTCTAAGGCACGAAGTCTACTATCAACGTAGCTCTTCTGCCTACTCTGGGCTGCCCTAAGTCTATCCTGAATCAAACGGACTCGGTCCAAGGAATCTCTAAGCAAATTTGTACTCTGCGGTCTGGACTCTAACCCATCAAACCAAACAATTGGCGATCTGCAATACCTACCATACAAGACCTCGAAAGGTGCCATGCCGATGCTCGAATGGAAGCTATTATTATAAGAAAACTCGGCCAAAGGCATGAATTGATCCCAAGACCCTCCAAAGTCAAGTACAAAAGCACAAAGCATGTCCTCCAGGACCTGAATAGTCCTCTTGGACTATACATCTGTCTGAGGATGGAAAGCAGTACTAAGCTGAACCTCTGTACCCAAATCCCTCTTTATAGCTCTCTAGAACTGAGATGTGAACTGAGTGTCGCGGTCTGAAAAGACAGAAGTTGGGACCTCATGCAATTGAACAACCTCACGAATGTAAATTTGAGATAACCTCTCTGCACCATAGGAAGTATGAATCGGCAAGAAATGGGCCAACTTAGTCAGCCAATCCACAATCACCCAAATGAAATCAAGACCTCGAGAAGTATGAGTCAAACCAACAATGAAGTCCATAGTAATCCCTTCCCACTTCCACTCAGGAATGGGAAGTCACTGCATCAAACCACCCGGTCTCATGTGCTCGAACTTCACTTGTTGATAGTTCAACCACCGAGATACAAACTCCGCTATGTACCACTTCATACCGCTCCACCAGTAAAGCTATCTCAAATATTTATACATCTTCGCTGCGCCAGGATGAATGGAGTATCTAGCACAATGCGCCTCACAAAGTATCAACTGAAAAATCTCCAACCCTCAAAACACAAAGATGATTGTTGAACCTCAGAATACCATCAGAACCCAAAGTAGCCCAGCTGGCCTCACCCCAAACTACCTGATCACGAAGGTCACACAAACTTTGATCCTTGAACTATCAGCTCTGAATCTGATCAACTAGACTAGAACGAACCTCGACACTGGCAAGAACTCGATTAGGATCCGACAAATCAAGCCTAACTAAGAAGATAGCCAAGGACTGGATGTCGAAGGCCAATGGTTGCTCATAAACTAAAAGTGAAGTTAGGTTTCCCATACTCACTGCCTTTCAATTCAAGGCATCCGCTACCACGTTTGTCTTGCCCGAATGGTATAGAATAGTAAAATCATAGTTCTTCAGCAGCTCAATCCATCTCCTCTGCCTCGAGTTCAGCTCTTTCTTAATCGTAATGTACTAAAGACTACAGTGATCGGTGAATATCTCACAATAAACTCCATATAAGTAGTGCCTCCAGATCTTGAGCGCGAATATTATCGCTGCCAACTCTAAGTCATGAGTGGGGTAGTTGCGCTTATGAACCTTCAGCTGCCTTAATGCATATGCTATCACTCGACCCTACTGCATCAACACACAAGAAAGACCAACCCCAGAAGTATCACAATACACGGAGAAACTCCGACCCTCGACCGGCAAAGTCAAAACTAGAGTTGAAGTCAATAAGGCCTTAAGCCTTTGAAAGCTATCCTTACACTGATCTGACCACTGAAATGGAACATCCTTCCTAGTCAGCATAGTCATAAGTGCTGCTATGGAAGAAAATCCCTCAACGAACCATTTGTAGTACCCGGCTAAACCAACAAAGCTATGAACCTCGATAGTAGTAGTGGGTCTAGGCCAATCATGAACTGCTGAAATCTTGCCCGGATCAACTCTAATCCCATCCTTAGACACCACGTGCCCTAGGAATGCAACTGACTCAAGCCAAAACTAAAACTTTGAGAACTTGGCATAAAGCCGATGATCTCTCAAAGTCATAAGTACAGTCCTCAAGTGCTGCTCATACTCATCTCTACTCCTCGAGTATATCAGAATGTCATCAATGAAGACTATCATGAATATGTCCAAGTACGGGCTAAGCACCCTGTGCATCAAGTCCATAAAAGCTGCGGGGACATTAGTCAACCTAAAAGACATCACCAGGAACTCATAATGGTCATAACGTGTCCTGAATGCTGTCTTAGTGATGTCCTCCACCCTAATCCTCAAATAATGGTAGCCGGACCTCAAATCAATCTTCGAAAACACCACTGAACCCTGAAGCTGATCAAATAATTCATCAATCCTCGGCATCGAATACTTATTCTTCATTGTCACCTTATTCAATTGCCGGTAATCAATACACATCCGCATTGACCCATCCTTCTTCTTTACGAAAAGAACAGAAGCACCCCAAGGCGACACACTCGGTCTAATAAACCCCTTAGCTAAAAAATCTTGGAGCTACTCCTTAAGCTCCCTCAACTTAGCAGGAGCTATATGGTAAGGAGGAATAGAAATAGGCCTGGTGCCTGGCTCTAACTCAATGGCAAAGTCAACATCTCTCTCAGTTGGAAGGCCTAACAGGTCTGTAGGAAACAAAGCTAGGAAGTCTCTAACCACAACAACAGACTCAAGAGATGAAGGGTCAGCACTAGCATCTCGGATATATGCTAGATAAACTAGACACCCATGGGAAATCAACTTCCTAGCTCAAAGACAAGAGATGATCCCAGATGGTGTGCAGTTGAAAGAACCCTACACACAATCGGGGATACACCAGGCACAGCTATGGTAATGGTTTTGGAATAATAATCCCAAACTACGCGGTGAGGGGATAATTAGTCCATGCCCAGTATCACATCAAAATCTAACATATCAAGTATCATCAAGTTGCCCCAAGTCTCCAAATAACCCACATATATCATGCAAGATCTCACAATCCGATCCACTACTAAAGAATCTCCTATTGGGGTCGAAAAAGAAACAGGAATAGATAATGGCTCACTAGCCAACCCCAGACAAGGCAGAAAGTAGGCAGATACATATGAACAAGTTGATCCAGGATCAAATAAAGTAATAGCATACTGATGGCATACCGAAATCATACCTGTAATCACACCATCCGAGGCCTCTGCCTCCGGTCTCCCAGGGAACGCATAAAATTGACGACGACCTCCACTTGCCCGACCAAAATCCCTATCACCTGCTCTACCATGTGGAGCACCACCTCCACCCTGACCACTACCTCCTCGAGCCGGTGGCTGAACTGAGCGAATAGGTTGAGCCGACGGTGTGGCTGGCTGAACTGCACCCTGATGGGGGCAATCTCTAGCAAAATAACCAATAATACGGTTGATACCAAATTTTTACCCTCCACATTATGAATTAATCTTGAGCCTTTGAATTTTTAAACAATTTTTGAAATAATTATTTTTGTAAAAAAGGATAAATATTTTCCAAATCAGTTTTATAATAGTTCTGAGTAATAATTTATATCTTTCATATTTAATTATGTGGAATTTATATAAAGTTTACTTAAAGAGCTATTATAAAGTTAATTTCATAAGAAAATCCTTTTTAAAGATTAAACGTTTGATTTCCCCACTAAATTAATTCAAGCAAGAGATTAATTGAATAAAATAATTTCACAATTGTTAAAAGAGGTAATTCTACATTAAATACAATAATTATTTTGAATTTTTTTAATTTATTAAAGCTCAAGGTTATTCTTAATTGATTCATATTTATTTCTATTATAACCTAAATCCCTATAATTATTTAAATTTTAGCCGAATTTCCCTAAATACTTTTCAAGTTGGCTATCCCTTAAATAGAAAGTGGCCACATTTTGCAAAATGTGGCCACATTCTAAATAACCCTCACACTCCTTAGTGATTTTGGCCAGCAACCCGCCTGACCCGCTGGCCCATTCCCTTTCTAACCCGCCTAGCCCACCCCTCTTCTTCGCCTGACCCAGCCCAAACACTCTCACACCATATACTCTCCTTTCTTTCTCTAATCCAACACAGGCTCAAAACCAAACAAACCCTTATACCCCCCTCTCTCTCTTTTTCGTCTCAAACAGACGAACAACAACAACACCCAGTACTTACCTCCATCAAATCTGTCTCAAACGACAACCAAACTCTAACAAAATCCACCAAATAACACCCAAAATCGTTGGGTAATCGTTATCCCTCCGTTTATTTCCCCCTCAACTTCGTTTGAATGTACGAAGTGGTGAGCTGGTTGGTTCTAGAAGAACCAAGAAGCTTTAGGTGGCATCCCCAATGTTCCCCTCCCCTAGATATGCAGCGGATGATCCTCAAAACCATTGGCCGATGATCGATTTCGAACTGAAAGGTACAAACGTGGCTACATCAAGAGGTTTTTTGGATATTTTGATTTTAAAATCCCTAAATTCCTTATACAATTCCCACTCGTCCCCCCTCCCAAATTTCCACTCGTTTAACCGTAGAAATCTCCAATATAAACCCCCCTTCCTCATTGATTAGGGGTGGTTTTTCGGATAGCAAAAATCTTGGAGATTTTTTTTCTCTGATTTTTGGGGAAATCTGAAAATTCAAGTCAAAATGAAAGTAAAGCAAAAGCACTGTTCTCATTGAAACTTTCAAAGTTCTCATGGTGTTTTCTCATTACTGTGGGGAAAACTAAAGGAACTCTTAATTCGTCAGAAAGTCATCGGAAGAACTCAACTCGTCTCATCTCAGCTTTGCTGCCTGGAAAAAGGTAAACCCCCATTTCCCTTTACTTCACTTCTCTTCTTCTTATTGTAACTAGTCGGTTGATATGGTGGAAGAATGTTGTTTGGTTAGTTTAGCACTGTTTTGTATGATTGAACTATGTTTCTGGGATGTTCTCGTTTGTTTACTATGATGAGGAATGGAGGATGAAACTCAATCCCTTGCTCTATTCCCTTGTTCGTAGAATGATTTATTGTTAGCTCACCCTTATGTGAAATCCTACTTATAATCCGACTACTGTTTAGCACTGTTTGCTATTTGTCTAGTTGGTATCCATCTGTGTGATTGAGAAAAGTGATGGGTTGAGTCTTTTTTGGGAATAGTTGAGCTCATGATGAGCTTTGAACTTACCCGTTTGGCTCATCCCAAGAGCTCCTAAAGACTCGAAAACTCCCCAACTACCTTTGATGATTTGAGTAGTTAGTGTTGTGGTGTGATATAAGTTTTTTTAATGAATATGTTAAGCATGATATCGATAAACAAATGATAGATACATCATCAGTTTGTAATTCTTGAAACTTCTCTCGTTCCTTTCTATCTGAGCAGCTTATGTGTTCATTGTTCGTACACCTGATTAATTCATTAAGCGTCGATGTCGAGTCTAATTCATAAACATTGAAACTTCTTGATAGATTGTTGTTGTGTTTTGGTCGCACTGCCATGAAAGTTCTAGCTAAATTAGTCCTAGAAGGCATCTTGAATAAGAAAATATATTTAATACAAGTCCAAAGGTGATAAGAACTCATTTTATGGGAAAAAAAAATAGAAGCATAGTCATTAGTTTACTTATTATCAAACTTCTTCTTTCCTGTTCATTCTACTGTCCTTTGGTTTCTCTTTTTGGTGTTTAACTGAATTTGTGGCATCCTGTTGTGATGAGCTCTACCGCCAAATGGAATTTGAAATATACCTAAAGTGGTGAACTTTCTTTTGTCTTTGATTGTGGTGTATTAATATAATACTCTTGTCGTTGTGTTCCTTTCCTTATTCATGACTGTTGGGAGTTCTTTTGAAGCTTGTCTAATCTTCTGTTTTGAATCAACTAGCCTCCTATCAATCCTTAGCATATTGTGCTAGGAGTGAAGTGGATTTCTTTGAAGATTAACTACTGAAGTTTTGTCATTAGCAGTAGAGAGTCCTCAAAGGGGAATGAATTAATGCTTGGCTTAGGTTTGATTTTCTGTTAGGATGGATTGATACCTCAGCATTTCAAACTCATAATTATTGTGTCCTTGTGGGCAATTGGCATTCATTTTAGTTAGTTTTGATGGTATTCTATGATTGCATTTAAAAAACCAATGCTAAGATGTCTGTCTGATCTTTATCTTTCATGTGTTTCTCTTTGCATGAACACCCTTCATCCGAGTCTTTTGAGACTCTTGCCTTGCACCTTCTTCTAGAGTCAAACCGCAGCCAAGTCCAAAGAATAAACTAACAGGTTGATATACAGTGATATACACCTCAATGGAAGCTGATATATAGAAGGAAGTCAAAATGGAAGCTAATATACAAGTTTTGGAAGCTAATATATAGGAAAAGGGCTGGCATACAAGCTGATATACAAGGGTATATGCAACTGGTATACAGTCCAGGAAATGGCCCAAGTCCATTAAAAGTTCAAACTCCAAAAATTGGACAGATTTGGCAATGGGCCTGAAGGCCCAACTTCTCTACCCTCTCTTTATTTTACTTTGTATTTAATTAAGTTTGAATTATTTGCAATTAATTGTAACTAACTCTTTACATTAATCTAAATAGATCCCTTAAAGATGTGCCATTTAAATTTTATCTTGGTTTTATCTTCTTGTAAATTTGTTTCTTTCAAATTTCGACACTTAATTTAGTTGGATTAAAATGAGAAAGCTAGATTTTTGTCTTAATTTACCTAAAATGGATTCTCTTTGACATAGAAAGATGTTTCCTTTCAAAACTTGTAACCGGTCAAATTAGTCAAATTAGCCTCTCAACCTTTTCCTCGTTTGGTTAAAATATTATTACTTATTTTCTTGCAAATTGGGATTATTTGTGATCATGTCGGATTTATTCAAATTTCCAAAAAATGCCTTTTAAACAAAGTCTTCTTTTAACTGCTCGAAATAAGTTCTTTTTGAATAACTTTTTGCTTGAAATTTTAGTTGCTTTAAAGTTTCCCGAATTTGAATATTTTCATAAAGAATAAATTTTCTTTAATTGAAAAATATTATTTTGCTTTGAATGAAGTGATAGTTTTTCCTTAATTTTGCTTCATGAAAAAATCGAGTATTTTTTATATTTCAACTCTTTCAAAATTATTTCATTTTAAGTTAGTCAAAAATTGTTCTTTGGTCAACCGTTTCCTAAACTGACGTTCTTAAGTGCCTTAAAACCCTTCTTAAGACGTTATTTGAACCCTTGCTCATTTTATCTAATTTTAAATATTTATTTCTGTTTTTAAATCGTTGAAATTATTTTTAAGTTTTCTTAATTTCTTTATAAAAATTAAGTCGCGAATCTGTTTTGTTTTAGAATTGTTTTAAAACTTTCTTATAAGTTTGAAATGATTTTAAAAGTCAAAACCCATTTTGAACATCTCTTTTTAAAAGAATTTAAATTCGAAAAGGGATAAAATAGAAATGGCGACTCCGCTGGGGACCTTTTTAGGTTCTAACCAAAAAAAATTGAACTATTTTTGACTAACTTTATGTGACTAACTATTCGAAATATTGTAATAGTTAGTAAATTTTAATTATTATTTTCTTATGTATTTATATATCGCAAAATATATTGTCATTGCATCTCATAGCATATTCCGCCACATGACATGCAATTTTATTTATATTTTTAGGGAGGTTCACGATCCCGCAGCCTCTCGCTATAAATAACACTTTCTCAAAGATACGATAGTTTACGGGTACGTCATGCGTCCAATGACTATCATATTTTTAACCCAAGTTGTCCACTTGGGACCCGGTCTATTTCCAAGAATACCCACTCTAGACACCTAGCGTAGAGCTAAACTAAAATCCATTTTAGGCATTGTCCTAGGACGACCCAATACCTAAGGGGTATTGGGCCCATTAGAAAGACCACCTTACGTCTATTGACCACGAGTCAATTACAGACAATCATCCCTTATGTGTTTAATTGAAGGATGTGATGTCAGGTTGTACTAACCATTTTTCGCTGGGATCGAGAATTTTTAGATAGTACAAGAAGATTGCCATCCGAAAGGAGTTCGAAGTTCCAAGAAGTACAAGAAGTTAGAGAACGAAGGACCTTCCACGATGTTAGTCTAGGATTGTACCCCTGCGTGGAACTGATATTCATCGTACACCCCTTTCCTTTATTTTGTACCCCAATTAAATTTATTCAATTTATAAATATATTTTGGGGCAATGGAACATCTTACAAATGACATACACATCCTTCAATTCGTTAGGTCTACCTTCTTAGAACGACCAAATGGTCACCCATGATGGGGCCATTCTGGTAGCCTCAATCATGGTAGTGGACCATATGAACTTTGGTGAGATTGTTGCCTTAGTGATCAAGAGGAAGGCTCGCTGGGAGAATAATGTATTCCCTTTACCTATGCTTATTAGTAAGCATTGTGCAAATGCGGGCATTCCTTATTTCAATTGTGACACTCCTACCCCTGCCATTAGTGAATAAGGAAACCGACAGGGATGCACCTCATTTTAAAAGGCCTAGGATAGAGACATCGGTAGAGGTTGAAATTGATGACTCAGATGCCGAAGCAAATGATTCCTCTCCTTCTAAGGCCACATCAAAAGCACCTACAAGCACGTCACCAAGAGGGCCCTTGACTAAGAGTGGGCTCCAAGATATGGTAAAAAAACCCTATAATCATGAGAGACAGTTGAATGCGCTGGCAATCAAGTTACTCGGGTTGATTGAGGAGGTTATAAAAAGAGCCATTAAGGGAGTGGTTGAAAAGATTACCTCACTCGGAATAAGGGGAGACACTGTTGTAGAGATATGAAGGAACTCAAGAAGGATGTGGCCAAAGTAAAAGGGAAAGCTCCAGTTAAGGTGGAAGATTTAAGCTCCTTGCCTAAACCCCATCTAATGTGAGGTCCCATGGATGATTTGTTTGCATCCTATGAGGATGATGAGGCTGAGATACCTGGTGATGAGGATGGCTTGCTAGACAATGATCAGGACCCAGAGTTTCAGCATGTTTTCTAAGAATCCACAATGGATGTACACTCCTGAAAGAGTGGCACTGGTCCTAGTAGACATACGACAGATGATGAGGCATAGTCCTCCAGGGAGTGTTGCACCCCCTCTACCATTTCTTTAGCTTATAGCATTGAGGGTAATGCTTTTTTAGATGGGAGAGGGTGCACCTCATTATTATTGCTTTTAGTTGCCCATGTCGGGCTTGAGATATTTTTCCTGCTTTTTATTGCCCTTGCCGAGCCTGGTTGACATTCCTAGTTTCTCTTGCTAGAATTGGTTTGGCCATTTTTGGGCATAATTTGGATGATTGTGATATCACTTCCCTAGCTGGGCCTTTATGTTTATGTTTTTTAGCTTAATTATACCCTCGCCGGGCTTGATTTTTATTGTTGATGATTGTGTTGCCGGGTTAGTTTTACATACCCCATTGTCTCACTACCCGTGCTTTGCAAATGCTCTAAGGGTCTATACCGAGGCTTGTGTTTCAAATAATTCATGAGTGCGCGAATTTGGTTATCACCTTGTTAATAGTATCTTAGCAATAAACTCCGAGGGTTTTCTTAATACCACGGTTCTTTCCCAAGGAGCAAAATATTTTCTTTATTTTTCTTTTTCTTTTGTTTTTTGTTTAAACTGGGTTGGTGTTTCCCTATTATAGATTGAGAGGCAACTTTCTTAAGGTAAAATGCCAAGTTTTAGTTTTAATTTGAGTCCATAGTGTGTTTGTCTCGAAATGGACCCACCAAAAAAAAAATCTTGGCAAGATGTTATTGAAAATGAAAGAAAAGAGGCAAAATTAATTTTTGAGGAAAGAATTATCTTGTCATGACTTTCACACTCTTGTTTTGGTTTGATAGATTCACAAATGAGTGTGTAATGAACTCAGAATAGCTTGTCAAAAGTCATTTATCCCAATTGATCTTGAGACTAATGAAAGAAGTCTTATGGCATGATGCCTTGTGTAGTGAGTTTGTTTCTTTATTCTTGTGCATATGTGTCATCTAGAACTTGCCCCAAATGTGATTCAAGGGAAAATTCTAGGTGTGACCGAGATTGTAAAATGACCTTAGGCCCTTTTTGAATAGACAATTCACCCAAATGACTTCCCACAACGTCAATCCTATTGAACCCCTTTGAGCTTGTAACTGTTCTTTGGCACCTTGCTAACACCTTAATTTTTTTGGAACCCCTATTTTGGCACCAGGCCTCCCTAAGTGCTTTAAAATGAAAAGTAAGCTAAAATCCTATGTTTGGGAAGGGGGGATGAAAATACAACATAGACAAATACCTAAGTTTGGGGGTGTATGCGATCAATGAGGGGAAGAAAAAGGATGCACTCCAACTGCAAGGTAGCACCTTAAGTTTGCATTGAAAATTTTCTCCAAAAGTTCAATCCAATGAGAAAAATAAAAAGAAAGAATAGGTGCTACCAAACAAAGATGATTCAAGGAGTGAAGGATCATGATTAAAAAGGAGAACCATGGGTTGTGTGAGGGAGAAATAAGGTGAAGTCAAAGACAAAAATGTGAGCGGTATTTGAAATAATAACAAAGAGCATTAGGGAGGTGTAGTCCCTTGAGCCAAAATGAAATCCTTACCTTAACCCTAGCCAACATCAGAACCCGCAAGTCCTTAGTGATTTTGAGCTTGGCCACCTACATCAGTGGGGACTTACATAAAGGGAAAGCCTATGGTTCAACATGCGTGCACGTGAACTTCATTGAGAGAGTGAGAGTCTTCTTGGTTCTCTTATAATCCCTTTGTTATGTGAATTGCAAGATTGTGAGTAGGATTCGCTCTTGTGGTGAGTGGCATCATGCGCTCGAATTGTAACATGAAGTCTCTATTTCAATTGAGAGGAATGAATGAGACAATTTATGTGGCGAATCTCGGGGCAAACCTTGATGGTCCATGCCAATGACTTGAGAAGCTTTGTCTCTTGTTTTAAATGGCGAAATTCCCTTAATTTTATATGACAAATAAAGTCCTTCTTGAAAAGATTTTTAAATGAAAATTTCCTTGATAATGTGGTGGTTCAAATTGATATGAGCACAATAGTTGAGTCTTTTGTTTGAGGGTTTTTGTTGGTTATTTTTCTTAGTTTTGAGAAATGAGTAGTCTTTTGTGCCTTGATTGAGTCTAGAGCATAATTCATTTCTTACCTTATGAGTATTTTGCTTGAGAACAAGCAATAGTTCAAGATTGGGGGTTTGATAGGTCGGTAATCTACCAACTTATTGAGCCTTTACTCATGAACTATTGCTATGTTTTGATGAGATTTAGAGGTTTTTATGGCCTTTATTGATGTCTATGCAGGTACTTGTGATCAAAGATATAAAATAAGAAAATGGAATAAAAAAAGAGCCAAAATGGAGTAAAGTGTGAAGTAAGCAAACAAGAAGAGGATTCTTCTGAGAGATGTGGTGCTCGTGCGACATGCACTTGGCTTGGTATGGAATGCACCTTCCACCACATGGAGCTCAAAAATTACTTAAGGATCGGCTAAGGGGTGCGATCACTGTGAGGCACGCATAATGCCTTGTGCCAACTGTACCCAACTTCGCATGAAGCTTCCCAATTAGCCTAAGTCACTTGATCACTGAAGAGGGTGTGCGACACGCACATGCTGATGTGCGAATGACACGTCGCGCTGCACACCAGTCGAAGGACAATTTTGTCCAAATTTATGTCACATTTTGGGAATGTTTATAAACCCATTCCAGGCACAATTTTAAATAGTTCTTGATAGTTTTGATAATTTTGAACAATTCATAGATTTGTGAACAAGTTTTCCCTTATAAGAACAAGAAGAGGGTTTCTCCCAATTCCTTCTTCCAAAATTCTTAGAACCACCATTTGTGTACAAACTGAGCTTGGATATTGAGAAATTTAGCTTTATTGGAAGGGAATTTGAATTACCCATTTGATATATCTCTTTTCTTAAGAATGAGTAGCTAAACCTCTTAACTAGGGATGTGTTGATGATGAGTACTTGATAAATGGGTGTGGGTATTGCTAATTCTTGTTTATAAATGCTTATTTGACTTAGGTCTAGTGATTTCACCATATTTTAACTCTAAAGTTGGTGGTTGCAAATATTCATTTTCCTTACTTGGTTATATTGTTTCTTGAAAGAGAATTTCATAACTTCGGATGTGAAATTGCTAGTAGCAACTTGGGTTTCCATTTTGATTAAGGCTAGAAATAGCTCAGATCAATGGAATCACCCATTTAAGGGTCTAAGCTAGAAATAGTGTGACCTCCCTAAGAATTAGATTGGTTGTTTATTGCTTAATCAGTAGTGCTTGACTTAAGACTGTTGAATATATGGTTGTTGATCGAGAGATAAATAACCATACATATAACCAAGGTTACCCATGTCGATTAGCATGAGTTTGTATGAATAAGCAATCACCCTATCCCATGTTAGAGTCTCATTTGATGCACATCCCTAGTCGTCCTCTCTATTGCCTACACCCGTTTTTACTTTATATGCTTTGTTGAATTGCAAAATTGTGACAGATTCCCAATTCCCCCTTTTTACATTACTCACTCTCATTGTGAAGTCTATTTCACAATCGCCTAAGCTAAGCTCTAAATTTCCTGTGGGATCTACCCCGATACTCGTTGGGAACTATAAATGTGTTTTGCTTGAATGATCATCAATACCTCCTATGAGAGTACGCTTGAGAGTTATCATCTACTTATGCTCATTTTTAGAACATGTGCTCCTGTTATTGTTGGGATCATAGTTGTATCTTTCATTACCGATTTTAGGTTCTGGGCCTATGCGCCCGCTTGTTACTCGAATTTTGACCCGGTTAAACTTTTTGCAATATAAGTGTCATTAGTCATGTGTTTATGCATAGATTATATTCTAGATAGTGTGTTAGCTGTTTGGAGCTTCTCGGAGTAGTTTGGGTATAGAGAACGTCATTCCAGCAGCTTGTTGTCGGATGACAGGTAGGTTACGACTTCCTTTTCCTAGACTTTGCATATATAGGTTATAATTGTACTATTTAGCATCCTTGATTTAGGTTTTATTAGTTTGTCACCCCAGACCTTGTCCTCTTCTTATGCCCAGCTAATTTTCTTACATTGGTTTGAAGTATTTGATATAGTGTTGTAGTATTACCCTTATGGCCCCATGTGGCCTTTGTAATTGCCTTTGGACCATAGATAGTGGGTTATTTGGGAATGTCTGTGAGTCTTGGACATTGGATTATGACTTTTTTCTTGTTATCTATGTTGTAGATTGATTTAAGCAAGTGCAGGACCGATAGGTTGATTGTGAGCGGTTGGGCTACTGTTCGTGCTTGAGCCATACCATTATCATGCACATAAGAGGTTTTTTGAATTTTTTACAACTACTTTGGCTATGAGCCTACCATAACTAGTGTTCTAAACCTTGCATGGCCGCTAGGGCCCATTTTCAGTATAAAGGATTATAAAAGAAAACTGATTTTAAGGATCTTCTTGGGGTAAAAGAGTTTAAATGATGATTTATCACCAGATATTTCCATACTATTACTAGACTCGGCTGAGCCGTAGTGCTAGACATATTTAATCCAGGTGGATATATTTGAGATTCTAAGATTTATTATGTGGTCAAGGACCTACATGGACCTTGCCAATCTGGACCAGGGGCTATGTGCTCCGAGTGCCGAAGGAGGGGTATACGGTGTAGTTTAGGTATAATGGTACGTCCTTCTATAGATCTTGCCTACTGGGCCCATCAGCGCTGGAAGAGGTGCATACTATACTACTATCACACCGAGTTTCATTATACCACATAATGTTATACATGTTGTGTTTGGATCCACCCTTGTTTGTTGTTTGCTCATTGTACATTTTGATAGTATGGGATGCCGGAGGGTTTGTTTTCACTTGTTTGTGTTCTTAGGGTTATGGGCACCCATTAGGACTGTAGGTAGATTTATTATTATTCCTATTGTAGTATTGGTTCATTTTATAGTCACATTTGGGTTATTGTTCGATTATTCATATTTGAGAATTGTGTTATCAGCATGACTTAGTTAGTAGTATTTTATCAAGCATGAGTATGTTTACTTGCCTTTATTTCCATCTCTTTTATTTGAGGTTATCGGTACACTGCCCTTCTTCCTAAAGTCTGTCTTATTATAATGTTGTTGCAAGGATCAAGGTTCATTCTCCTTTCCTTCACCTGTGTTTTGTGTTATATATATATAATTTGTGGCTAGCATAGTTTGATAGTATTCTCAGGTTTTCTATTTGTGCTAGTTTCTGTCTACTATTCTCTGTTTGCTTCTGTGACTACCTTCTTTCATTCTGCTATTTACTTCTGTTATATCTTATATGAGCTCAGTAGGCCAATGATGCCTAATGGGTACCCGTCGCTTTGTAATGGGTTCTCATACTACATTTCTGCATCTTTCTAGTGCATATCCTAGTGTGACTTCTCGCAGTTGATCGCGTGGAGACTCATGCAGCTTTACAGACATCTGAGACTAGGGTGAGCTCCTAGATACCGGGACTTAGATTTTATATTCTCTTTTGTACTACGTACTCTTTTGCTATTCAAAGACAAATGTATATATATACTTTTGTACCCTTTTGTACTCTGTATTTTGTAGTGGCTTCTGTATTGGGGTACCAGGTCATGGGATGGCTTAGTTTTCCTATATATATATATATATATTCTTCTGCTATATTTCTTTACTTTTATCTCTTGCTTCTGCTTATATTTTGTTCTTCTGCCTTCTTAGTTAGCTAGTAGCCCATTACTATCCATTCTGGGCTACGGGGATTGGTTTGCCTATAGGGGGTTGTAGGTGCCATCATAACCTGAGAAATAGGGTCGTGATAGCTTGGTATCAGATCTTAGGTTCACCAGTATCATCAGTATAGGAGCCAATATCTAGTAGAGTCCTTCGAATCGGGGCAGATATGTCCATACTCAATCTTTGGGAGGCAGTAGTGGAATTTTAGGAAACATGGATCTTTTCTTGCTTCTATATCATACATCTTATCCTAGTTAGTTTCTTGGAATCTCATTTGTTCTAGTTCACTCTTTCGCAGATGGCTCATACGAGGTCTTCTACAAGGGTGAGGGAGAGCCTTCGACTCCAGCACACCTGACTCCATGTAGGGGTTAGGGTGGTCGTATCGGTAGAGGCTGAGGACATGCTCGAGCAGCAGCACCCGATAGAGTTACTAGGGTGGAGGTTGAGCTTGAGCTAGTTCTAGAGAAGTAGTCGTAGACTAGGCGACATCGTAGGTGCCACAAAGGCCAACACCAACATTTATATCCACACCAGCCCCAACTCTTTCATCATATATTTTGGGTTTTCTTCTTCAATTATTGCGGATGATTGAGAGTAATCCTTTAAATTTAGCACAGACATCTACTCAGGAGGCAACCCGTGGTGTTCAAAGTTCAAGAGCGCAACCTTCTACTATAGCTCCACGTGCTAAGGTTCTTCCAGTACCTTTTGTTTCTCAGCCTCTAGCTCCTTGCCAAATTATGACAGAGATAGAGCATAAGGCTTTAGGCAAATATTTGAGATTGGCTCCGCCGAGGATCTTCGGTACTCCTGGTCAGGATCTGCATGATTTCATTTCTACTTGTGAGGAGATGCTATATCATTAGGAGTTGTTTGAGACTCACAGGGTTGGTTATACTACTTATCTCCTAGAGGGCCTAGCTAAGCTATGGTTGAGGGCCTAGGTAACTTGCAGACCATCTATATCTCATCAGTTAACAGGCCTTTATGGACAAGTTCTTACCTCAGAGTAATTGTGAGCGTCGCATAGTGAATTTCACCAGACTGATACATGGTTATATGTATTTATTTGAGTATGAGACCTATTTTCACCAGTTGGCTCCATTTTGGGATATGATCATACCTACCGAGAAAGAAAAAATTTATCGATTTGTTTAGGGGTTGCGGACAGAGCTTAGACAGACTACTGAGATATTAGTTGTCAGTGGGCCAACCTTTCTAGGCTATTGCAAATCAAGTTCATAGTGTGGAGGATTTGCACCTTCGTGATCTAGGGGACAGAGATAAGAGGCCATGATATCAGGGAAGTTATAGTGGTTCCTACTTTGGTGGTAGAGGTTCAGGCTAATGGGCCAGCAGGTATTAGCCACAACAGCATCAAGGTCAGTATAGCCATCCCATTTAGGCATCACTTCAGGTGTTAGGTGGGCCTCAGTTTGAGCAGGGTTAGAGCAGTCACCAAGGTTACAATGGCCAAACTTTGAGGGGTACAATTTCTAGTGCACGGTTCAGCTAGTTCATCCAAATAGGGTACGCCATCAGGGCCTTTCTATGAGTGCGGTTTCATTGGTCACTATGTTAGAGAGTGACCGCAGCGGGGTATAATTAAGGCAGTCATTTAACTGTCTCAGCCTCTCAGAGCAGACCAGCCACCGGTTAGAGGGGTAGTGTTCACGATTGAGGTGGTGCCAAACATGGTAAGACAGGTGTTAGGGATGGAGGTCGGTCTGGTTGAGGTTAGTGTCAGTTTTATTTGGTCTCTCATAGACCAGAGTTAGAGGCCTCAAATGCAGTGATCACATATATGATTTTTGTATTCCGCTAGTCATCTTTAGCATTATTTGATCTTGGTTCTATATGCTTGTATGTTTCAGCCTACTTTGTTCCTTGCTTTGGGTTGGCTAGTGATCTATTATATGTGCGTGTATTTGTGTCGACCCGAGTAGGTGATTCTTTAGTAGTGGATCGGGTTATGAGATCCTTTTTGATAGTGGATGGTCATATTGAGACTTGGGCTGACTTGTTAATTTTAGATATGTTAGATTTTGATGGGATTCTGGGCATGGACTAGTTATCCCCTCACCAAGTAGTTTTGGATTGCTATGCCAAGACCGTTACCATAGCTGCGCCTGGCGTTTCCTCGATTGTGTAGCAAGGTTTTGTTAGCCTCACTTTATTTGGGATCATCTCTTGCCTTCGTGGTAGGAATTTGATTTCGCATGGGTACTTGGCTTACCTAGCATAAGTTTGAGATGCTAGCGCTGACACTTCTTCTTTTGAGTTGGTCCCTGTGGTTAGAAATTTCCTAGATGTATTTCCGACCAACCTACCTGGCCTTCCACCTAAGAGAAATATTAACTTTGCTATTGAGTTAGACTCGGGAACCAAGGCCATTTCTATTACTTTGTATCATATGACTCCAGCTTAGTTGAGGGAGCTTAAGGATTAACTCCAGGACTTGTTAGCTAAGGGTTTCATCAGGCCGAGTGTGTTTTCTTGGGGTTCTCTAGTTCTATTTGTGAAGAAGAAAGATGGGTTGATGCGGATATGTATTGATTATCGGTAGATGAATAGGGTGATTATGAAGAATAGGTATCTAATGTCGCATATAGCTGACTTGTTTGATCAGCTTCAAGGTTCTGCCATGTTTTCTATGATAGATTTGAGGTGAGGCTACCACCAGTTGAGGATTAGCGCAGAGGCATCCCTAAGACTGCATTTGAGATATGTTATGGCCACTATAAGTTCCTGGTGATGTCTTTTGGGTTGACTAATACCCCCGCAACCTTCATAGACTAGATGCACATGGTGCTTAGACCGTATTTGTACTCATTTGTGATAGTCTTCATCAATGACATATTGACATACTCACGGAGTGAGAAGGATCATAAGTAGCACTTAAGGATTATACTCCAAACTTTGAGAGATCATCGACTTTATACGAAGTTCTCAAAGTGTGAGTTTTAGCTTGAGTTAGTAGCATTCCTAGGACATGTGGTGTCTAAGGATGGGACTAGAGTGGACTCGGGGAACATTTCATCCATTTGTGATTGGATGAGGCCTACTACTCCTACCAAAGTTCACAGTGATGTTGGTTTGGCTGGATATTACAGACAGTTCATTGAGGTATTTTCTTGCATTGCAACACTTTTGACTAGGCTGACTAGGAAGGATATTCCATTTCAGTGGTCGGATCAGTATAAGGATAGTTTTCAGAGGTTTAAGGCCTTATTGACTTCAACTTCGGTGTTGACCTTGCTAGTTGAGGGTCAATGCTTCTCAGTGTATTGTGATGCTTCAGCGGTTGGTCTAGGTTGTGTGTTAATGAAGTAGGGTCATATAATAGCATATGCATTGAGGTAGTTGAAGGTTCACGAGCACAACTACCCCACTCGTTACTTAGAGTTAGTTGTGGTAGTCTTCGCGCTCAAGATTTGGAGGCATTACTTATATGGGGTGTACTTTGAGATCTTTACCAATCACCATAGTCTTTAGTGCATCATGAGTCAGTGAGAGCTAAACTCTAGGAAATGGAGATGGATTGAGTTACTAAAGGACTATGACTTCACTATTCTTTATCATCTAGGCAAGGCAAATGTGGTAGCACACGCCTTGAATCGGAAGATGTTTAGTATGGGCAGCCTAGCTTCACTTTGAGGTCTAGGATGACTGTTGGCATTGTACATTCAGACCTTGGCTAACTGTTTAGTTAGGCTTGACTTGTTTGATTCTAGCATAGTTCTTGCCATTGTTGAGGTTCGTTCTACTTTTGTTGATCATATTTCGAGTCGTCAGTTTGAGGATCAGCGGTTGTGTGACATTCGTGATCAGATTTTTCAGGGTAAGGCCAGCAGGGTTACTTTAGATTCTGATGGTGTTCTGAGTTTTGATAGTTGCCTTTGTATTCCGAGAGTTGGGGATTTGAGTTAGTTGATTTTCCATGAGGCACATTATTCTAGATATTCCATCCATCATGGCATAGCTAAGATGTATAGAGATTTGAGATAGTTTTACTGGCGGAGTGGTATAAAGTGGGATATATCAGAGTTTGTATCTCGGTGCTTGAACTGTCAGTAGGTTAAGTTCGAGCATATGAGACCGGGTGGATTGATGCAAAGACCTCCCATTCTTGAGTGAAAGTTGAAAGGGGTCACTATGGACTTCATAGTCTGGTTTCCACGTACTTCTCAAGGGTTTGACTCTATTTGGGTGATTGTTGATAGGCTGACTAAGTCTGCACACTTCTTGCCGATTCATTCTTTCTATAGTGCAGAGAGGTTGGCTCAAATTTATCTTTGTGAGATTGTTCATTTGCATGGTGTCCCAACTTCAATCATTTCAGACTGCGGCACCCAATTTACATCTCAGTTTTTAAGGAATATTTAGTGAAGGTTGGGTACAGAGGTTCAGCTTAGTACCGCATTCCACCCTTCAGATAGATGGCCAGTCTGAAAGGACTATTCAATTCTTGGAGGACATGTTACGGTCCTGTGTTCTTGACTTTGGAGGATCATGGGATCAATATGTGCCGTTAGTAGAGTTTGCGTATAATAAAAGTTATCACTCGAGTATTGGTATGGCACCTTTTGAGGCATTGTATGGTAGGCATTACAGATCTCCAATGGGTTGGTTTGATTGTTTAGAGTACAAGATGCAGAGTATAGACTTGCTTCGTGACTCCTTAGACAGAGTTTGGTTGATTCAAGAAAGACTCCGGGCAGCCCAGAGTAGGCAGAAGAGCTACGCAAATCATAGACTTTGTGCCGTAGAGTTTAGTGTTGGTGAGTTGGTATTTCTGTGTTTATTACCCATGAAGGGCGTGATGAGATTTGGTAGGCAGGGCAAGCATAG
The DNA here is from genome assembly GCA_003996215.1 of Jaltomata sinuosa. Taxonomy (NCBI): domain Eukaryota; kingdom Viridiplantae; phylum Streptophyta; class Magnoliopsida; order Solanales; family Solanaceae; genus Jaltomata; species Jaltomata sinuosa. The sequence goes on along the minus strand of QJPP01000229.1, from coordinate 30,878 downwards.
CCCCAGGTACAATTGGTCATTTGAGATTCTTTAGAAGGTTGGTAGTGTTGCTTATTAGTTAGCCTCACCTCCGATGTTTTCAACTATGCACCCTGTTTTCCATGTATCGATGTTGAGGCTGTATATTCCAGATGAGTTGTATGCATTGTAATGGGATTTAGTACAGTTGGATAAGAGTTTGGCTTTTGTTGGGGAGTCAGTTGCTATTCCAGCAAGAGATGTCAGGAGATTGAGGTCTAGAGAGATTCTGAGAGTTAAGGTTTAGTGGAGGCACCGTCTAGTCAAAGAGGCTACCTGAGAGACCGATAGAGAGATACCAGCTCAGTATCCGCAACTGTTTGAGCCTTCAAGTACTCCCTTACTCTAGACTTTCGAGGATGAAAGTCCTTTTTAGTAGTGGATGATGTAATGACACTTCCGGTTATTCTCGTATTTTCACTTTTATTTTGTACTCTAAGAGCGTTCCTATAGCTATCCCAAGTAATTTATGGCTTGTTGAGACTGATGATTCTATGCCCTGGCGCCGTTTGTTAGGTCTTTATGTATGTTTTCCTATTTTAGAGCTTAAACTTAAGAAATCATTGACTTCAGTGAACTTTCTTTGTAAACGAGCTCAGAATAAAAATCTGACAGTTTTGCTTGCTCCATAGCATGGATTTTGGTCTAGTTAGACCATTGATCATGGTCTAGGAACTTTTGGTTTAGTTTTGTGTTGCTTTTTGTGTTTCTGTCCTGTTGAACTTAGATGTTTGACTTTGGTCAACATTCAGAGAAGACGATCTCGAATTCCAATTCCATCAGTGTAGTTATCTCTAAAATGTCAACTTTGGGCTAGAGGGACCTTTGGTTCGGGTCCCTAGGCTTTCAGACTCATTTTGGGCCATTGGGTTCCATTTTGGAAGGAGTGGCTTAAGGTTAGTATTGAGCGTGGGGCCCACCTTTTCCTTAAATCGACCTCTATTGGGATTTTTGTCAATTCCGTTGAATTCGTAATTCCATTTTTAGTTAAGTTGCATAGTTCATTTTTGTCCATGGGACCCCGAATGAATCCGGAGGGCCTATCGGAGCATTTGAACTTAGCTGAGTTTTCTAGTTCTGGTGTGTCCGCATTTAAGGACCTTTTGCTGCATTTACAGCCACTATATTTGCAGTTGGGCACCGCATTTGCAGACCCCGTATTTGTGGACTTTCCTTTGCATTTGTGGTGGTTCTTTTGGTTGGGGGTTTCTGCTTTTGCGGAGATCCATCGCTTTTGAGATGTTCGCATTTGCGGTGATTTTTCCTCATTTACAGAGGCAAGGATGAATAGTAACCTCCGTATTTGTGATGAAAATCCATTTTTTGCAAAAATCGCTGGCATATAAATTCAAGACTTCTCTCTTAATTTCATTTCCATCACCTCCCAAACTCATTTTCCTCCATTATAATTGAGCTCCAAGCTCTATAATTCAGTCTTGCTCAATCCCTAATACTTGTGGTGGCTAATTCCTGACCCGTGATCATTTTTTCCCAACCTCTAATTGGTAAGTTTTCGTATTAAATTTTGTAAAATTCTCTTTTCAATTTCCTGTTGATTCTTGAGTTTCCATGGGCAGTTTTGAGCCATTCCCATGGTTTACTTTTTCTCATTTTCAGAGCATGTGCTCCTTCCATTCTTGAGATTGTAGTTGTATCTTTTATTTTTAGTTTTGGGTTGCAGGGCCTACGGGTCCACTTGTGACCTAGATTTTAACCCGGCTAAACTTTTAGCAATATGGGTATCATTAGTCATTTTTTTATGCGTATATTACATTCTTGATAGTGTGTTAGTTGTTCGGAGCTTCTCGGAGCAGTTTAGGCTTGGACAACGTCCTTCCAGCATCTTGTCATCGGACAGTAGTTAGGTTATAGTTCCCTTTTCCTAGACTTTGCATATATAGTCTATAATTGTACTATTTAGAATCCTTGGGTTAGGTTTTATTAGTTTGGCACCCCAGACCTTGTCCGTTTCTTCCCTCCATCTTATTTTCTTATGTTGGTTGTATATTTGATCTAGTGTTGTAGTATTACCCTTATGGCCCCGTGTGGACTTTGTAACTACCTTTGAACCATAAATGGTGGGTTATTTTTGAATGTCCATGAGTCCCATACATTGGATTACAACTTTTGACTGGTTATCTATGTTGTAGAGCGATTTAAGCCTGTGCAGGGCCGATAGGTTGATTATGAGCCGTTTGGCTACTATTTGTGCTTGAGCATACCATTATCATGTACTTAAAGAGTCTTTCTGCATTATTTACTACTACTTTGGATGCGGGCCTACTATAACCGATTTTCTAAATCTTGCATGGCCCCAAGGGCCCATTTTCAGTATAAAGGATTATAAAAGGATTTGAAACTGATGTTAAGGATCTTCTTGTGGTAAAAGAGATTAAATGATGATTTATCACCGGATTTTCATCCTACTATTAGACTCGGCTAATCCGTAGTGCTAGACATATTTACTACTGATTTGAGATGATCATATACTTAGTCGAGCTGAGTGTCAGACCTGTTTTACTACTGATTTAAACCCGGTTATACTCCGGGCACCCTTTATTGAGGTTTTGAGACTTGATTACTTATTTAGACTTAGATATAAACCGGCCACTCTTCTCAATATTTTTACTACTGGTTTAGACTTGGATACACTTTAGGAGGTGATATTTGAGATTCTGAGATTTAGTATATGGCCGAGGACCTCCATGGACCTTGCCGATACGGACCAAAGGCTATGTGTTGTGAGTGCCGAAGGAAGAGTATACGGGTGCATCTTTCAATGAATCCTACCAACTGGACCTATTGGCATCGGAGGAGGTACATACAGTACTATTATCACACCAAGTTTCATCATATCGCATCATTTCATTCATGTTGTGTTCGGATCCACATTTGTTTGTTGTTTGCTTAGTGTACGCTCTAGTAGTATGGGATGCCGAAGGGTTTGTTTTCACTTGTTTGTGTTCCTTGTGGTATGGGCGCCCGTTGGGACTGTATGTAGATTTATTATTATATCCTATTGTAGTACTGGTTCATTTTATAGTCATAATTGGGTTATTGTTCGATTATTCATATTTGAGAACTGTGTTATCAGCATGAATTAGTTAGTAGTATTGTTTCAAGCATGAGTATGTTTACCTGCCTTTATTTCTTTCTCTTTTATTTAAGGTTACCGGTACACTGCCCTTCTTCCTAAATTCTCTTTTATTATATTGTTGTTGCAAGGATCCATGTGCATTCTCCTTTCTTTCACCTGTGTTTTGTTTTATATATACATCTTCTATGGCTAGCATAGTTTGATTGTATTTTTTGGTATTTTATCCGTGCTAGTTTCCGTGTACTATTCTCTGTTTGATTATGTGACTACCTTCTTTCATGCTGCTATTTACTACTTTTATATCTTGTATGCGCTCATTCGGCCTATGATGCCTACTCGGTACCCGTTCCTTTGCAATTGGTGCTTATACTACACTTCTGTATCTTTCGGATGCAGTTCCTAGTGTAAGTTCTCGCCATTGATCGTGTGGAGACTCGTGTAGATTTCTAGACATTTGAGACTAGGGTGATCTCCTAGTGGCCGGTGCTTAGCTTTTATCTCATCTTTTGTACTACGTACTCTTTTGTTATTCAGAAACAGATGTATCTATATACTTTTGTACCCTTTTCTACTCTGCATTTTGTAGTGGCTTCTGTACTATAATACCAGATCATGGGATGGTTTAGTTTTTCTATATATATAATCCTTTGCTATATTATTTTACTTTTATATCTTTCTTTTGCTTATATTTTGTTCTTCCACCTACTTAGTTAGCTAGTAGGACATTTCTAACCGTTCTGGGTACGGGGATTGGTTCACCTACAGGGGGATTGTACGTGCCATCATGACCTAAGAAATAGGGTCGTGATAAGTTCTTGTTGGTTAACACTTTTCAATCCTAATCAATCCTTTCGGGCGCAAACTAGAGTTTTCCGGCACTAGACTAATGTTTGCAACCGTTAATCTCTATTATAAAGAGAGTTAACAAATCATCCAATCAAACTAATTGATTCTATAATAATAGTTTAGCCCTAAATTTCACACATTATGCGGATTCACAACCGCAGATATAAGTTTAGTTACTCATGCTAGAAACAAGAACAATAAGATGATTCAAAAAAACATGCTTAAAAATTTGATTGAAAACCAAAAGAGGTTCTTGAAATCCCATGAAAACTAGAACTCTAACCGTTCAAAACTAATACAAAGCGTAATGAAATTGTATCATCTAATATATGTAACAAAATAACCTAAGGATGCTATTTATAGGTGAGAAGGAATCATCTCCTAAAATGGCTATGAATGGAAATCTGCGTCATCTCATACGGTCACAAAAATGGACCGTTCTTGCTCAAAACAAACAATTCTTCACACTATGATAACTTCCCTCATTCACCTACATTCGAGGCCCAAAATGGAAGCCAAAATGTTCCCCAAAATGGACCGTTATTAGCCAAAATGGTCTGTTCTATGAGGTGTTATAACTTGCTATTTTTTTGAAGTTTCTGTCTTCTGAAAATGACCCCCAAAACGACCAGTAATGGCAAAAAATAGCCACTATTATGGACCATTTTAGTAGCCATTTTAACCTCTTGAATACGCTTCATTTTTGTCCTTTAGCTTCGGTTGGCACCACAGCTCATAATCCTTCACAATGACTCGTAATGGGTATATTTTGCCGACCTTTTCATCCTTGTGTTGTATTTAGCCCATTATACCTTCAACTCAACCAAAATGCATCATATCACACTAAATATGCTCAAGAACTACAAGGAATCCTCATTCAAAGGTATGGAATGGGCCTTAAAATCCCAGCACATCAACACCCCCAACTTATAGACCTTGCTTGTCCTCAATCAAACAAAACAAAACTACACTTACATTACTTCACAAAGCACCAAACAACGTTCAACTATTAAAAATCTAGGATGCCTACAACAGTTCTATTAACTAACTAACAAGCATGTTTTGAAATCAATCTTCCCACCTTTTTTTATAGACTAAAGTGCACATAAACATTGACTTGACACTAATGGATCCACACATGAAATCATATTATCAAGAAATGACTGCACCTATAAGTAGTGAACTCATACTTGTTCTGTAGTCAGTCAGTATTCACTATGTGCCCTCACTTAGACAAAAGAAAGTCCCACACACTTTCAATCATTATTAAAAAAGGTACTTGAGACGAAGGAGAAGAGAGAAACACTCACAATAAATATCACATTCAACATTAGATGAACCATAAGCTTTCCCTTAGTGTGATACTCTACTAATATAGAGAATGTCAACTCCAGGATTAAGTAGGACTTTACAGGTTATAATGTAGGCTTTAAGATGGGTAGGCATCATTTGGTTTAGATAGTGGCTATCCTCCCTAAGAGCTTTTAATATATCACAACTTCTTTCTTTTTTTTTTCTAACTTTTGTATCAACTATCATGTTTCTTCCTCCTCCTTCATACCCATTGCTTTCATAGTACACCCATCACCTTTTAAATGTGTTCACATATTATTGGCAAGAAGCAATTTTTTATTAATTCTCTTATTTTTCTTTTCTCAATGTTACTTTTGACACTGCTATTTGCGTACCTTTAGTCTTCTTCTAAAGCTTTATGTCTTAATCTATTCCCCTAATTCGTACTCCTCTCTGACATTCCATACTTCTTTTTAAAAGTGCTTTGGAGTTATTTGGATGACTTCAAACTTATTAGAACAAAGGGGATAAGTTTTAGACAAGGATGTTAAAGAATAGGCTAAAGGCTCAACTGGGCTGACTAGGATCACACTTTAGGTAAGTAAAAAGAAGAACAAAATAGGCTAATTAAAGAAATGCCTAAATCATTTCCTAGATTCAACACCCCTCACTTCACATTGCACAAAAACTGGGTATGTTCTAGACATCACAATACAACATGGAATTTAAAATTTCTATCACACATGGCACATAGTTTCAATGGTAACTACCAAGTAAATGCACATACTACTTTTAGCACAATCATCAACCTTAATAATAACTATGTCATATTCAGAGCCAAACATGTCAGAAATCTCAGTTTAGTGCATGCACTTAGTAAAATTTTTGGGGAGGGGTCACATTTTCACAACATATATACATGCTTCTATTTACAAAATAGTACTACCTAAGTCATCCTGGTTTTCTTCAAGTTAAACAAACAACACATTCTATTCTAAACATGCTGATTTAACCTAAAATAACGCTCTCAGGAAAAGAATTCGGCAAGAAAAACCCATGGGCAGACAAGCCCCACCCCCATCCTACTGTAATAGAATAAAGCAAAGAAAATAAGACTTACATGCAGCACCTTAGGTGCTTTGGTCAGCTGCAGCTGTAGCTGAGTGATGTACCATGTCCTCCTCTATAACATCAATCATTGAGATCCTGTGATATTTTCTAGGTAGGCTCATCCCATTGTTAGCCTGGAATGTGACTTCCTTATACTTGACTCAGAATTTATTTCATTTTTTTTGAGTCCATCAATGTTCTTCTTGTGGCTAAAAATTGGCATCCCAAGATGATGTGAATTTCTTTGTCCATAGCACAATCAAGGATCACAAATTCAGTCGGCAACTTAAACATTCCTACTCAGACCACCACATCATCAATAATCCCTACTGGTCACTACATTGATTTTTCTGCCATCTGCATCCTCACACTGGTCAGTTTAGAAAGTCCGAGTCCAAATTTCTTGTAGATTACGAGGGGCATAAGGTTGATACTTGCACGATTATCACATAGTGCCTTGGCAAAGTCCCCCATACAAATAATGCATGGTATGGTGAATGCTCCTTGGTCTGCTTTCTTCTCAACTACATGTTTAGAAATAATAAAACCAACCTAATGAGTGACTTGCACATCTTCCCCCCAGAAGACTTCTTCTTTTTTCTTGAGAAACTTTTTCACATATTTTGCGAACCCATGCATCTCATGGAATGCATGAAAGAAGGAAATATTCATGGATAGCTACTTCAACTGATCACAAAATATTATACATGTGGAGTTTTCTGCCTTATTTCCCAACCTTTGTGGGAGAGGTGGTGGGAATGTATAACTCTGCCCTAACCTTTTTACTGGTCTTTGCTCACTTTTTATTACCGATTCAATAACTTTCTCTATTATCGGCATTGGAGTCTCTATATATGCCTCCTCCACTAATTTCCCTAATACCACAGTGTCATCCATTTTGGTTTGCCTTCTTCAGGTGGTAATAGGCATACAATGCACCGTACCACCCGCAACTTTAGGATTGGCAACTGTATCATTGGAAAGCTGACCCTCTAACTTAGGATTTTTTCTCTTGATAGATCTCTGACTTGTTGTTCTAACTTCTGGATAGAAGCTATATGAGAACTTACCACTTCTGCCAAATTCTTTGCTGATATCTCAGCCTTATCTTAATTTTCTATAATCCTCTTGAGCATGCTTTCCATGTTTGATGACCCTTGGTCCTGCTGATTCCCCTTTAGAGGGATGTATCAGTTTGCACTTCTGTTGCCAAAGTTATGGCATTGTGATAGTTTCCTTGATATTGTTGTTATGGTTCCCACTGAGTTTGGTTGTCTGTTGATGACCTTGAGTGTTATTTAGGTAGTTTACATCCTCAATCTATGCATCTTGTGCATCCGTGTATCTACCCTTCTCCCGAATGTTCACCTGTGTTTTCTCTAAAGGTATACTCTCAACCATATTCTCCTTCTTGTTCTCATCATTTGATAATCTCTTATTCAACAGCTCTAGGCTAGTAGAAAGCCATGCAATAGTCTCATCTCGTTCATAATCTTCTTTGGCGAGATTGGCCAGAGATAGAGATATATACCCAACATTTGATTCGATTGAGTACCATGCCTGATTGTGGGATATTAACATGTTCATCATTTGACTGACTCTGGCAAAGATTTTTCCATGATGCTACCCTCAGCAGCATTGTTCACAATAGACTGGAAGATGGGTTCCAATTCTATGTACAATTTCTCTATCAGGAAATGATCAAGCAACCCAAGATTTGGAAATTGTTGGAGGTACAGTTTGAACCTCTCCAAGCCTCATACAATTGCTCCCCCGAAAGTTGCTTCATTAATAATATCTTATCCCTGAGCTCAGATTTCTTGTTAGGAGGGAACCATTACTTCATTAACGTGCTAACCAAGTCATTCAAAGTATGGATTGAGTTTGAAGGAAGGTTGTTGAGCCAAGTAAAAGCCTTCCCAGTCAATTAGTATTTGAACAGCCTGTATCTAAAGGAATCATCTGAAACATGATTCTGCTTGTAAGTATGGCAAACATCTATGTAGTTTTTCAGATGCTCATGTGGGTCATCATCCATAGAGTTCTAGAAAAGACCATTAGCTCTAAACATAGCATAAGCGCCTTGTTAAATTTTGAAAGTGGCAGCATCCACTCTCGGAGGAACGATGGCACTGGAATAGTGAAAGTCTGGCACTTCTTCCGCAAAGACATTCACATTTTCATCATGGAATGGATTGTCTACATTTATCGCATGGGCCCTAGATGATGTTGAGTTGGGAGAACTCAAGTTCCAAGTAGGAAGCGAGGAGGTCACATTCAATGTTTGCCAAAAAAAAACCCTCCGAATGAGTATATGGTAGTTTTCGTGTTTGCTACCATGGACGATGATGTGACGCTAATTTACGTCACTTTCGACTCCTTTTTACTAAGAACAATCGTACGTTTTCAAGCAACCGTTGTTGTTTTTAATGTTTTTATGTTGTATTTGTAGGAAATGGAAGCAAACACGAAAACGGAAGAAAATACGAGAAAAACGAAGTTCTGCCTAAGAGTGACGGCCTGAGTGACGGGCCGTCACACATGTGACGGTCCGTCACTGGGACCGTCACACCAAGGCAGACTTCCAGGCGGCACCACTGCCTAGCAGTGACGGTCCAGGCGACGGTCCGTCACTGCTGTGACGGTCCGTCACCCCTGGCCGTCACGCTTAGGCAGTGACTCAGTCGGCGACCCGCGTTTTTGGGGATTCCTAGCCCGTTTTGGAATTGGTTTCTATTACTCCTATAAATACCCCATGTTAGGTTATGTTAAAGGTGTCGAATATTATTTTAAATTATTCTCCCATTAGTTTAAACAAGTTTTTAAGTCGTTTTTGAGAGCAACAACACGTTTCCGGATTCTTGATTTCGTGTTCTTGATTCTTTCGTGAGTTCTTGGTATTTTTTGCTCTTGGATATTGGAAGATTGATTGTTTCATTATATTGTAAGACTTTTCTTCCCTTTATTATGAATACAACTATTTTCTCTTATTTATCGAGCATGAGTAACTAAAACTCCCGCAACTAGGGTTGTGGGAGCCATGGAAACGTAGCAATATAGATTCCGGGTAGCGTTGGGTTGTTAATCATTCAATTAGACACGTTTTCTAGTGGTTGCAAACATTAGAACATGCCTAGGTTTAATTTGCTTGAGTAAAGAAGTTAAAACCGGGAAAACTTGATTAACGACAAGGATTCGAGACTACCAACTCTCGTCTTAAAGATTAATGCCGTAACTGGATTAGTCTACTTGATGTTAGGATTGAGAGCTAAAAAAAAGCACATCTTTTTGAGATCGAAAGAAGAAAAAAGGAAATTTGTTTACTTGGTCGAGAGACGTTTAGACGATACAATAGACGCAATCACATCGTGACACACATATAGAAAGAACCCGGTTAAGCCTAGAATCGACATTGTTACAATGCCATGGTGAACACGTCCCTAGTTCATCCTCTCATACTGATTTAAACTCCTACGTTTATTATTTGTTTTGTTTACACGTTGATTACAAAACCCCCCCTTTATTTACTGGAAACGATTGACAACTAGTCACATAATTCACTAAAGTCTTAATCATCACTATATTCTCTGTGGGATTCGACCCCAACCTTGTTGGGTTCTTTACTTGACAACGATCGCTTACGCTTCATTAATTTGAGGTATAGTTTGAGCGTTATCAAAAAGTGGCGCCGTTGCCGGGGAATACGGTTTTTGATTAAGTCTGGTGTGTTTAGTTGACTTTTAGTCATAATTTCCTGCTTTTATTTTTGTTTGTTGTTTTTGTTTTTGGACAGAGTACAGGTTGTGAATGCCAAGTACCCGAGGTTCGGGGGAACAAATTTTACCTTACGACCCCGAACTTGCGAGAACATTGAGGCAGAATATGGCCGCACAATTAGACGCAGCAAGGATCGCCGCAGAACTGCAGGCCCAACAAAATTTGAATGCTGGTGGTCTGCAGGATGATGTGGTACGGAATGATGAGGATCTCGATTTAGATGGAGCTGGCGCGACGGGCGCCATTATTGTTCCACCGCTACCACCCGGAGCAAAGTTCAATATCACTAGCACGATGATTCAGTTGCTGAATTTGAGAGGTGTATTCCGTGGTGCCGCTGGTGATGATCCAAACCAGCACTTAATGAACTTCGTGGGGATTTGCAAATCATTTGAGCTGCCAGGCGTGAGTCAGACAGCGATCAGGCTCCGGTTGTTTCCACTGTCTCTGTCTGATGAGGCAGCGTTGTGGTTGACGGAGCTGACCCCCGACTCTATCGCAACGTGGGGCGAGTTGAGAGGAGCTTTCCTAGAAAGGTTCTTTCCTCCCTCTCGGATGATACAGTTGAGGGATGAGATTAGTAATTTCAGGCAGCACCCTCACGAAGCACTGCACGAGACTTGGTTGCGATTTAAGAAGAAGCTGACACAGTGCCCCAACCATCAGCTGAACAACGAATTCTTGATGCAGACATTCTACAGGGCACTAAATTCGGCTACCAAGCCAACATTGGACAACGCAGCAGGTGGAGCGTTTATGGGTTGCACTTTTGCCGACGCCATAGCTATTTTGGACAGGCTCACCAAGACCAACAGAGCCTGGCACACACGGGATTCAGAGGTTGCAGCTAGCACCTATACCGTTGGCATGTCAGCAGAACAGCGAAGGAAAGAGAAGGAGCGCGACCAAGACATGGCGCATCTTAAAACACAGTTAGATCTCCTGACAAGGCACTTGACGTCAGGAAGTATAGAGAAGGTACAAGTTGTGGGTTCCCAAGGTATGGAGACTGAGGAGGCCAATTACGTGGGGGGTTTCCAGGCCAATGGCCAGGGAAACCAAGGTCGGAACTATCAAAGAAACAACCACTATGAGAATGGTGGCTACAAAAATCGCGACCAAGGAAGCTGGAGGAACAACACCGATAGAGGTGGGTTGTATATACCACCTGGTAATCGGGATAAGACCGGCAGCGAGGCTGAGACATCCAAACTAGAGAATATGATGGAGAAGATGCTGCTTAAAGTGGAATCGACTGACTCTGGGGTAAAGGCAATGCGGAATGAGTTATCAACATTGAGTCTGGTAGTGGAGTCACACTCAACCGCGATCAAGCAACTAGAGCAGCAAGTGGGTCACATCTCGGCATCTTTAAACCCAAGGAAACCAGGTACTTTGCCGAGCGACACCACTCATCCGAAGAATGATGCGAGCTGTATGGCGATCACCACAAGAAGCGGAAAAATATTACCGGAATCACATCCGGTAATTCATACTCAAGGTGGCATTGCGGATGATGAAGAGGCGGTAAAGGAGGAAACTCCAAAGCCCTAGGAGAAACGCAAGGAAGCTGAAAAGCTTCCAACTATGATGCCTCGACCACCACCTCCGTTCCCACAGCGTTTAAAGAAGAAAGCTGACGATGGTAAGTTCCTGAACTTCATGAACATGTTGAAAGAGATTTCAATAAACATACCATTGGTGGAAGCGCTGGAACAAATGCCCGGTTATGCCAAGTTCATGAAGGACTTGATTACAAAGAAGCGGACGGTAAGCTTTGAGCCGGAAGACAACCTCCATCACTGCAACGCTATTTCCTCTAGATCATTAGTGGAAAACAAAGGAGATCCAGGTGCGTTCACTGTTCCATGTACTATCGGAAAGCTCAACTTCGGAAGAGCTATGTGTGATCTTGGTGCTAGTATCAATTTGATGCCGCTAGCAGTGTATGACAAATTGGGTTTGGGAGCTCCTAAACCAATGTCCATGAGAGTGATGATGGCGGACCGTTCGGTAAAGCGACCCGTAGGGATATTGTCTGATGTGCTGGTCAAGATTGGTAAGCTTATATTCCCGGCCGACTTTGTGATCTTGGATTGCGAGGTGGATTTCGAAGTTCCCATAATCTTGGGACGACCGTTGCTAGCTACCGCGAGAGTGTTGGTTGACATGGAGAAAAATGAGCTGACCTTCCGATTGAACAATGAATTGGTCAAGTTCGATGTGTCCAAAGTGATGAAGCAACCAAGTGACATGAGGGTGGTCGCGGTCATCAATACCATTGAGGAACCTCCTGCGGATGTGCACCTTGAGGAGAAGTGTCTGGTTGAAACTCTAGCTGTTGTAAGAAGGATGCGAGAGAGGAAACATGTAGAGGAAGGCGGTGAAATTAAATCGAGAAAACGAAAACACCGCAAGAGAATCTGCAAAGAAAGAGCGAAGAAGTTGTCGCGACTAGCGATGGAGCCCAAAAAGGAAGCTGGAACGCCACACTCCATCGAGTTCTCTTGCTTTGGAGACCCTGGCGGTCTCCAACATCATTCCAGAATCTGAGTCATATCGACTTCACAGGTATTCCGTTATTCTCACAGCTTTTAGTTTTCATATGTATGCATTGGGGACAATGCATGAGTCTAAGTTGAGGGTGTTGGGAAACCTGTGAGTCACCACCGAGGGGTTTTGTTGCCGATTTCTTTTCCCTCCGGTGTGCTATCTAGTAGAACCGGCATGTTTAGGTTGTTTGTTTTAAATTATATATTTTTTTTTTAGTGTCTATAGCAAGCATGTGTTGTTCTTGTCTAAAAATGAGGCCCCTTAAAAATTTTCTGGTTTTGAGCTTATGTTGAAACGATTGACTGTTGGGATCCTTGTATGTCATTGTGTGATTATGAGTAGAATGAGTATGCTTAAGCCGAGCGGTTGTTTGATAGTTTGTAGCGATATAGTTTCTTGGTGCCAAGAGCGTGTGAGATTATTGTCATAAATTCTTACTCCGTGCATGCATCTAGAACTTGCCCGGTCTATTTTGTTAAGTTTGAAGTTTGGTTGCTTAGGAAAGGATCACAGGCCCTTTTTGATGCAGTCCACTTAGCCTATATGACCGTCCAAATGCAAATAGTCCCTTGATCCCTGTTTGAGCCATAATTGACCTTGTTTTTCAATAACCTGTCACTATTCCTGTTTAACTTTGAATCCCTATTTTGGCCCTGGTCCTTCCTTGGACATCGTGCACCTCAACGTAGGCAAAACAACCTAAGTTGAGGGTGGCTACTATAGTGGTAAACCCTGTTTTGGCCCTGGTCCTACCAATGGACATTGTGCACCTTGACGTAGGCAATCAGCCTAAGTTGAGGGTGGCTACTACAGTGGTAAAGGAGAAGAAAAAGAGGATGGAGATGATTGTTGTTGAATAGAATGAAAATCCGGGTGTGCGCCTAAGAAAAGAAAAGAAAAATAAAGAAAGATAAAAGGATCGAAAAAGAAACAAAAAGAATTGTCAATAAAGAGGCCGCACCTGTATCTAGAATCAAGGAAACAAAAAGGTGAATGAGGATGGATAATGTGAAGTTACGTGGGGATAAGATGTAAATGGTTCCAAGGAGGGCTTAGTCACTAACCCCTAAATGTATCCTACCTGCACCTGAAGCCTCATTACAAGCCAAAACAAGTCCTGTAGTGATCCTGAGTGGCTTTCTGAAGAACTGAAATAGAATAGTAAGGGCAAGCCTATGGTATCGCATGTACATTGTTTGAAATCATTGTGAGTGTGAGCGCTTACCTAGTCCCAAATCTTGTGTGTGGGATTTCTTTGTGGTGAGGGCACCAAGATGTCTATATTATCTATTGATTGTTAGGATAGCTACGCGTGTGTATGCATAATATTCTATCATATCGGAATGACATGTTTGGATCCTTGCAAGTTAGTGTTTCATACATTCATGTGCTACGAGGGAGCTTGATTTAATTGAATAAGTTTGAATGACCATGAGTTGCTATAGACATGAATTCTTGTTCTTAGTTGAGTCGTTTGATTGTTTTATGTTATGTTGCTTGAGGACAAGCGAACGTTTTAAGTTGAGGGTGTTGATGTGACGCTAATTTACGTCACTTTCGACTCCTTTTTACTAAGAAAAATCGTACGTTTTCAAGCAACCGTTGTTGTTTTTAATGTTTTTATGTTGTATTTGTAGGAAATGGAAGCAAACACGAAAATGGAAGAAAATACGAGAAAAACGAAGTTCTGCCTAAGAGTGACGGCCTGAGTGACGGGCCGTCACACATGTGACGGTCCGTCACTGGGACCGTCACACCAAGGCAGACTTCCATGCGGCACCACTGCCTAGCAGTGACGGTCCAGGCGACGGTCCGTCACTGCTGTGACGGTCCGTCACCCTTGGCCGTCACGCTTAGGCAGTGACTCAGTCGGCGACCCGCGTTTTTGGGGATTCCTAGCCCGTTTTGGAATTGGTTTCTATTACTCCTATAAATACCCCATGTTAGGTTATGTTAAAGGTGTCGAATATTATTTTAAATTATTCTCCCATTAGTTTAAAACACGTTTTAGTTGGTTTTTGAGAGCAACAACACGGTTCATTCTCTTGAATTCGTGTCTTGATTCGTTCGTGAGTTCTTGGTGTTCTTGTTCGTGGATATTGGAAGATTGATTATTTTCATTATATTGTAAGACTTTTCTTCCTTCTATGATGAATACAACTATTTTCTCTTATTTATCGAGCATGAGTAACTAAAACTCCCGCAACTAGGGTTGTGGGAGCCATGGCAAACGTAGCAATATAGATTCCGGGTAGCGTTAGGTTCGATATATGTATTGTCACGTTGTTAATCATACTTTATGTCACGTTTTCTAGTGGTTGCAAACATTAGAACATGCCTAGGTTTAATTTGCTTGAGTAAAGAGATTAAAACCGGGAAAAAATTGATTAACGACAAGGATTCGAGACTACCAACTCTCGTCTTAAAGATTAATGCCGTAACTGGATTAGTCTACTTGATGTTAGGATTGAGAGCTAAAAAAGCACATCTTTTTGAGATCGAAAGAAGATAAAAGGAAATTTGTTTATTTGGTCGAGAGACGTTTAGACGATACAATTGACGCAATCACATCGTGACAAGCATATAGGAAGAACCCAATTAAGCCTAAAATCGACATTGTTACAACGCCATGGTGAACACACCCCTAGTTCATTCTCTCCTACTGATTTTTCCATAAATTAATTGTTTATTTTGTTTACGATTTGTTACACAAACCCCCCCTTTATTTACTGGAAACGATTGACGAATAGTCAACTAATTCACTAAAGTCTTAATCATCACCATATTCTCTGTGGGATTCGACCCCAACCTTGTTGGGTTATATATTTGACAACGATCGCGTATGCTTCTTAAATTGAGGTGTAGTTTGAGCGTTATCAGCCCGGCTCTAACTCAATAGCAAAATCAATATCTTTCTCAGGTGGAAGGCCTGGCAGGTCGGTAGGAAACACATCGAGAAAGTCTCTAACCACAGGAACAGACTCAGGAGAAGTAGGGTCAGCACTAACATCTCGGACATATGCTAGATAAGCTAAACACCCACGGGAAATCAACTTCCTAGCTCGAAGACAAGAGATGATCCCAGATGGTGCATGGCTAACAGAACCCTGCCATACAACCGGGGATACACCGGGCACAGCTATGGTAATGGTCTTGGCATAACAATCCAAAACCACACGGTGAGGGGATAACCAGTCCATGCCCAGTATCACATCAAAATCTAGCATATCAAGAATCATCAAATCACCCCAAGTCTCTGAATCACCAATAGATAGCATACAAGATCTCACAATCTGATCCACTACTAAGGAATCTCCTACTGGGGTCGAAACAGAAACAGGAACAGATAATGGCTCACTAGCCAACCCCAAACAAGGCACAAAGTAGGCAAATACATATGAACAAGTGGATCCAGGATCAAATAAAGCCATAGCAGACTGATGGCACACAGAAATCGTACCTGTAATCACAGCATATGAGGCCTCTGCCTCTGGTCTCCTAGGGACCGATTAAAACTGACAACGACCTCCACCTGCCCGACTGCCATCCCTACCACCTGCTATGCCACGCGGAGCACCACCTCTACTCTGATGACCATCCCCTCTAGCCGGAGGCTGAACTGCTCGTAAAGGCTCGACCAACTGAACTGTACCCTGCTGAGGGCAATCTCTAGCAAAATGACCAATCGCAGCACAAGTAAAACAAGCCCCTGACGGCCTACTCAGTCAAGATGAACCAGCAGATCCCATATGACCACCACGACCTGATGCCCCAGAAACTGTACCCCTCGAAGACTGGCCGCTATAGCCTTGATGGCTGCTCTGACCCTGCTCGAACTGGGTACTACCGAAAGTATGAATGGAAGCCTGAACCGGTCGGCTGGACTGACCCTGGTACTGCTGTTGCTGATAACTCCGGCTCCACTGGCCAGGACCTCTACCACCATATCTGGAACCACTATAGACACCCTGATGCCGAGGCCTCTTATCTCTGGACCCCTGATCATGTCGCTGTAAGTCCTCCACAGTGCGGGCATAGTCTACAATAGCCTGAAATGACCGACCACTGGCGACCAATATCTCAGCTGGCTACCTGATCTCTGGCCTCAAACCCCATACAAATCTGCGAATCCTATCTGCCTCGGTAGGAATAATCATAGCTCCGAACGGTGCTAGCTTATGAAAATGGGTCTCATACTCTGAGACAGTCGTAGAACCCTACGTAAGGTGAGTAAACTTCTCCCTGTGATGCTCACGATCACTTTGAGGTAGGAACTTGGCCATAAAGGCCTCATAAAACTCAGACCAGGCCAATGGAGGTGACGATGGTGGTCTACAAGCAACCTGGGCCCTCCACTATAACTTCGCTGGGCCCTCCAACTGATAGGTAGTATAACCAACCCCGTGAGTCTCCAACAAACCCAAATGATGCAACATCTCCTCACAGGTAGTAATAAAGTCATGTGGATCGTATCCAGAAGTACCAACAAACCTCGGAGGTGCTAACCTCAAAAACCTACCCAACGCCTTCTGCTCTGACTCTGTCATAACTGGGCGAGGAGCAAGAGGTTGTGAAACAGATGGAACCGGAATGACCTCCGCACGGGGAGCCATAGTAGCAGGCTGTGCTCCTGAACTCTGCGCACCCAGGGCTGCCCCCTGAGCGGATGTCTGCGCTACCTCAGAAGGCCGCTCTCCAATCATACCCAAAAGCTGTAATAGTAATCCCCGAATATCTGGAGACTGAGCTGCGGCTGGAGCTGGCACAGAAGTGGGAAATGGAGCTGGTACTGGAGCCGGTACTGGAGCTGGTGGTACCTGGGATGCCCCCTGATCCACATGCTTCTCGGGCTCTATCTCCACCCTAGCAGGTGCCACTGATCGAGGGCGTCCTCGACCCTTAGCTGGAGTGGGAGGCTCATCTCCGCTTGATGCCGATGATCTCGTACGAACCATCTGCGGAATAATGAAGTAGAACAAATGAGATCTCCAGAAACTTCAAGGGTTCAACGCACGACATAGAAGCAATGAAAGAGTCAAGTTCCTAAAATGTCACTGTAGCCTCCCAAAGATTGAGTACGGACGTCTCCGCCCTGATCCGCAGGACTCTACTAGACATTGGCTCCTATACCGATGACACCGGTGAACCTAAAGCTCTGATACCAAGTTGTCACGACCCAATTTCTTGGTCATGATGGCACCTAAAACCCCCGGTAGGTGAACCAATCCCCGTAGCCCAGGATAGTTAGTAATGGGCTACTATCTAACAAATAAGGGAATAAGATGAAGAGAATAGATAACAGAGATATATATATATACATATACGGAAACTAAACCAAACCCTAAGACCTAGTATCATAGTATAGAGCCAAACTACATACATGGAGTGCAAATAATCCAAAACAATATATACAGATGTCTCTGAATGGTAACAGAGTACATGAAGCAAAAGATAAACTAAAGCTAAGCTCCGATCGCCAAGAGCTCACCCTCAGTCTGAAGTAGTCCCAACAGAACTCCAAGCACGAATCACAGTGATCTAACGGCGATGGCCCACGCTAGGATCTGCACCCAAAGATGCAGGAGGGTAGGGTGAGCACCAAATGCGAAGCATAAGGTACCCAGTTGGTATCATAGGCCGACTAGGCACATATAAGATAAAAGCGTAGTAACAGACAGAATAGAAGCAAGCAGTCACAGAAATCAATGAAAGGTACACAGGAACTAGCCCAGAGGGAAATCAACATAACCACATGTGAGGCCAGTAAGCAGAATATACACACCATAGGCACAGGTGGAAGTAAGAAATAACGCACCTGGGGTCCTTGCAATAATAGTGTATACAAAATAAGTTTACTAAATGGACGGAATACCGGTAACCTCAAGTGTAATAAGAAGAGAGAAAGAGTAATGATAGGCATGCTCAGAGACATGAATCAAACTCAACTAATCATATCAATCTCAAATCCAGAAACTAACAGTCTAGCAGTAACCAATTTCATACTTAACCGTAACAGGGAATAATTCTATAAGTAAATAGCAAAATTCTACCTACAGTCCCACGGCCGCCCATACAATCGAGGAACACAAACAAGTGAAAACAAACCCTCCGGCATCCCATACTACCGGAGCGTACAATCAACAAACAACAAACAAGGGTGGAGCCTTAAACAAAGAATGATATGATGCATGAAGATCTCAAGTGAAATGGTATCTCTGTATGTACCTCCTTCGTTACCGATCGGGCCCAGCAGGTAGGTTCCATGGAAGGACACTGCCCGTATACCTCTACTCCACCGTATACCCCTCCTCCGGCACATGCAGCCCGCAACCCCTTGCCCGGATGGCAAGGTCCATGGAGGTCCCAGATCCCATACTAAAACTCAGTATCACACATGTCGTCCGGAAGCAAGTCCGGGTTCAAGATAGAGACCCAGTCTCGAATATGCATGCCCAGACCCTGTCCAATACTAAAGTAGTAGGAAAATATCTCAAAAACCCCTCCAAGGGTTCCCGGGCATAACCGGGTCTAAACAGTAGAAAGTCATCTCAGGTGCTCGGTCCAACCGAGCCTAAAATCAGTTCAAGTAGCAGGAAAACTCAACTAGCACCCCAGCCCTGCCGAGTCTAGCGTTAATCGTAAAACTGGTGATTTCAATCATAATTTTACTTTCTTTTATCCAAGAATATTTTCAAGTTAAATCAAACCATTTCCAAATTATTTCCATAAAAAACGGGCCCCTCGGGCCATGCAAGGTTTAGAAAATAGTGTCCGTAGGCCCGAAGCCCAAACCGTAGTAAAACATGTATAAAACCCTTTTATATGCATGAAAATGGTATGATCAAACACAATAGCTGCCCAACAGCTCACAATCAACCTATCGACCCTGCACAGGCCCACAGCTACTCAGCAAGCATAACCAGCCTAGAAGGATAATTCTATGCCCGGGACTCGCGGACATTCCCAAAATCCCACCTTCTATGTTCCAGAGTCAACAAGGCCTCACAGGACCACAAGGGTAAATAAAATATATCGGCAAATACTACAAGCAACGGAGGAACAAAAGTAGGCGGACATGAATAAAGCGGTCGAGGTCTGTGGTACCAACCTAATAAACCAACCCAAGGATGCCCATTAATACAATTTTATCCTATATATGCGGAGTCTAGGGAAAATAAACCGTAACCTACCTGTCGTCCGATGACAAGCTCGAACCTCTCCGAAAAGAAGCTCCGAAACGAAATCAAACTTGCTAGAGAATTCAAAGATTTGTATAAGAATTAATTCATGATATCAATAGAACATAAGTGGGTATGCTAATAATAGCATTCAATTTGCTGAAGTTGGGATGTATATATAGAATGAGACAAAGTCACCATTCTTTGGAATGGATAGCCACTAATTAGTTGATAACTAATATTTGAGAAATGTGTCAAGTAATGACATCAATTGAAAATACTTGCTGTACACTTCCTTTCACCTCCACGTGGAGTGGAGGTGATAATGTCATCCAAATTTTTAGCCAATTACGTAAGCATTCGGGTATTGCATAAATTCGTGGTATAATAAATATAATTTTTGAATATACCATAATCATTAGAAAATTATTTCAAACAAAACCTACTATATCATAATAATAAATTTCAACATAACTAAATTTACTATCTCCGTTAAAATATTACAATGTATAAAAATCTTATAAAATAAATACATATACAATTATATACAATTATATCGTAACAAAAATATTTTTCATAACCTTTAAAATATTTTGAAAAGGTAATAATAATATAATTTTCTACCACATTCGACTTTTAAATTAAATATTTTCAAGTACGCACGATTTCGATACTCAAGAACTCTCTTGGAACCCTCCCTTATGTTTTCTCACTGTTTCAGAACTGAAATGGCCTTTTAAAACGTGAAGTTGAGGCTTAAAATCGATTTTGACCCGACCCGGTTCGCGACCCGGTTCGCAATCCGGTTTCTGCCAGACAGTCCGCGGTAAAACAGTCATAACTTTTTACTCCGAGATCAGTTGGACGTGAGGTTTTGTGCGCTGGAAACTAGACTCGTAGACCTTTGATTTGGTATTTTGGAGGACTTCTAACTCTTTATATATTGAGATAAAAGCTTTGATACATTTTACCCAAAGTTCAGAAAATTTATTAAAGGAACTTACGATAACTTTTGCCGACTTACTTGTCTTCAAAACTTATAGTGCGACCAAACAAATGGAACCGACACTGAAATACTGGTCCTGAAAAGCCTTAAGTGACTTGGGGCTGCTACAAACAAGCTCTAACGGTTCAAGAAAAACGTATACGTGAAAATAACCGGAAGGGTCATTACAACTGTCCATCAATGTCAATGAGAATTTTAAAATGGGAGTGAGCCGTTCGTCCTCTGAGAAGAATTAAAGCTGCAAACCCAGAACTTGCTGTTGCTAAAGCCACAAATCCTTTTGATCGTACAACAGCCGATAATGCACGGTACAAAAAAATTTTGCCTGTTCCACCGGGGCCATCAATCAAAAAAGCTCCAGACATGTTCTTAAATATTCTATCAAGAATTACATCATATGCTTTTCGCTGGTTTTTGTTCAATTTTGTTTCCAGTAACAAATCCTCATCTGTTACAATTATATGTCTTTCATAATGACAATCTTTAGCTTTTGTAGCAGTAGACGAACTCAAAATTCTTTCCGATACAAGGGCAAATTCAATTATGTCACGACCCATTAAGTGTAAAATGTCATTAATATGATTTAAAGTCATATGACGAACTTGTTTTGCACTTATATTCATTAAAATCTTAAAATCATCAGATATAAAATCTTCAAATTAGAGCCACAGTTCTTTTGGGTTAGCAGGATTACAATATATCAATAGCGTAGCGAACAAACATCTCAAACTACAAGGCATTTGATACCTTACAGCTTCTGTGATACAGTCCACTAAGTGATTGTCACATTGTAATAACCCCTTTTTTTTCTGTTGCCTCTCTAAATATAGTACAACAAACTCCATTTACAGTCAACAAATTTTTGTATGATTTTGGTCCTTTAATATTCATCAATAATAATCTAAGATAATACCTTTCCCCCTCTGTTGGGTGAGATGTTACAATGCGTCCAATAACAGTGCCTTGCTTTCGACGTGTCCACATTCTATCTTGTTTGGACCAGACAAAATATTGTGAAAAGTCCTTGTAAAGCAAGTTTAAATTTTTGGCATCTTTATTAACGTTGTTCATTAAAAAGAACTTAGTCAACATTGTCTTTCTGATCATGGGGTTATTCATAATTGTATTTAGGTTTTCTGTACTTTTGAAAGAGACAAATTGTTCGTCTTTAAGATATAATTGAAGATGGTAAACAGTTGGAGTCATTTCACTAATAGGAAAAGCGAATAAATGCCAAGTTGCCTCCGGTGGTGAAATCCATCTAGCAGACTGATATTCTTTGATTTCATCTATTTCAATATTTGGATCATCAGCATGTACAATTTTTTTTTATCATATTCCTTACAAATATATTTATAAATATACTTCACAACTTTAATATCAGAACAAACCTCAACATTAATATGATAATTTAATTTGCTCAACAAATATGAATTATAAGGAACTACTCATGAATTGTTGAGAAAATATTTTCTATTTTTAACAAGTTTATCGGTATTTTGTCTTCGATAGATTGGATACAATTTTTTTTCCTTTTGATGTATGTTCAACAAATTCTTTTCGATATTTGAACTTATAATATCCCTTCCTCTTCATACAAGGACATTTAGGATTTAATGGCCATAAGGTCCATGCATCATATGTGTAGTAACAAGTGTGTACAAGTAAGCGTTTGTATAAGAATCAGGTAATTCAGCAAAAATAATTTTGTCATAGGCTTTCAGAGTTAGCAATTTATATTCGGTATTAAGTATAATAAGGAAATGAGCATGAGGAAGACCACACTTTTGGAATTCAATAGTGTACATAAAAGCAATAACTTTTCCAAAAATATTTCTCTTTAATATATCTGTTTTCATCTCTTCTACCTTTGCTATAAACACTCAGCTAACTAAGTAAGGCCTATTTGTACCTCCTCTGTTACTAATAAATGTTCAGTTATTTCTGTCCAAGAAGGGTTACTTGTCATTGTCATAAATATGTCTGGTTTTTTTCAAAATTTTGTACTAACGCAATAGCGTCCATATATCTTTGTCGCATATCTTTAGGCCCTCCTGTAAAACTTGCAGGAAGAAAACTTTTTTTCCCATTTTTTGATGCTTCTCTCTCTTTGTTTCTTAGCATATCAAGCATCCCCAATAACATATCAACTCTAAATAAGTCCTGATTAAATGAATAATAATCTAACCTTTGACTCTCGAGTTTGCTCAATTCATCAACTGAGTATTGTTGAAATAATCTGCCAGCATGTAAAATATCATTTTCTTCATGGTCTCTTGTTTGAAATTTGTAATAGCAATATTCACGACATGACACAGTATTTCTTTTTCATTTTTTTTTGCAAAAGTTGAGCTTCCATGTCAAGGAGCATTTCAACAGAGCAAATGTTGTCTATACTTGGTAGTTGCTCATGTTCGCAGTAAGCTCCACGCCTAACAATTTTACTTGGTTGAGTAACTTTTTTGATGCCATAGTGCCATCCATTCTAACCATAAGAAAACAACAACGGATACTGCAGTGGATCATAACAACCATAGTAATAATTGACCAACTGACTCTTACTACTACGGGTGTAAATACGAATGTGTGGTAAAAGATATATTGGAACTATTTTCCTCTTCTATCCGGATAGCTGCTACTTTTGATGATGTTGGTATATTATACATCCGTTGATCTAAAGCAGAGTCACACTAAAGCGCAATATAAAAGTTCAATAATTCAGGTATATCTGTTAAAGATTTCAGAAAGACGGAGTATGAATTAATTTTTAATATGTTCATCAAAGTTTTGATGACTGATTCATTAAGCTTGTATGAAAATGCCATTCGATTTGCTAGCTCATTATCTGTATCATAGAAATATAACTGTATATTTTTCTGATCGATCTGAGGGCACCAAGTCATCAATAAAATGATACATTTTTCCTTGAACTTTAAATGTATAAATACCACGGTTTCTCTTTGCTAAATTTCTGTCATAATTAACACTAAGAAAAGTGAAAGCAAACATATTGTTATACATTCTGGCGTAAGTACGAAAGTGATTAGATTCCTTAGAATAGCCTAAATAAAGATTGAGCAATTCAGGAGGCAATCCATAATGAATCAATTTCATTGAGCCATTATCGCAGTAAAATCCTGGTGATTTATATTGAAATCTTTTGGCTCGATAAAATTTATAGTAGAGCACAGTTTTCAGTGTGAAAGGGCTGACGGGTAGGTCATTAATGTTTGAGTGTCAAAGTGGTCTAGATTTATGACCTGTGTATTTTGTTGGACGAAAAATATGTTAACCTAGAAAAATAAATGGCTAAAATGATCATAGGCCTAGAGTAAACAAAACTTTATTTACGACGTCACACAAGTTAATATTATATTGTTCAGCGGATGTTCCTGATGTTGATCCTAAAATAAGGAATTCTCATATAAGTGTAAATGGCAAGGGTAGTCTAAGAATTTGAACATCACATGCCTTTGAACATACCAACTTCAAAAATGCGAGGACAATCATGTAGATTTCTACTGTTATACCAAATAGTGGAACCATGCCCTATTAACATATTTGGTAACACATACAAACATAAGATATATCAATGCAACTATACTGGCCTATAGAGCTGTGAGTTGGACAGATATAATGCTTGCAACTATAGAAATGCGTCCGTGTTGATTTAGAGGAGCTCAAAATATTGGAACACTAATCTATTTCCAAAAGAGGGTAGGAGGGTGTGATCACGACAGGTGCTTGCTCAACCAGTGTCGTATCAAATTCATAAGAACTTGGTACTCCAATCAAATTAGTCATTGAATTTTTTAGCGGGAAAGAAGTATGACCTGTGTATTTAAGATTTCGTTGAACGAAAAATATGTTGACCAAGGAAAATAAATGACTAAAATGATCCTAAGTCTATAGTAAGCGAACCTATATTTGTGATGCCACATAAGTTACTATTATATTGTTCAGCGGATGTTCCTGATGTCGATCCTAAAATAAGGGATTGATGTGCCGCCATTCTATGACATATTTGACTCCTTTAACTAAGAATAACCGTGAGGTTTCAAGCAACCATTGTTGTTTTTAATGGTATTTGTGTTGTAATTGCAGGAACTTGAACTAAAATGGAATGACTAGAGATTTTGCACTTGAAATGGGCATACTATTAGGTGTGGTGACTCACCTGACGAGTCACCACGAGTGTGAAGAACCACCAAGTGAGCCACCAAAGTAAAATAGCCCACTGGTTAAGGGTGGTGACTCACATGAAGAGCCACCACAGATTTGGTGAATCACCAGGCGAACCACAGAAGTAAAGCACCCCACTGTTTAGCCATGACAACTCCCATGATGATTCTCAAAGTCCATGGGGAGTCGTCACAACAAGCTACCACACCAAGACTGAAGCTCCAGTTCACTGTTTATCCATGAAGACTTCCATGACGAGTCGTCAAGGCTCTAACGAGTCATCACAGTGAACCATCAAGACGAGACAGAACTATTGTACATAAAATGCATTTGGGATATGCGATTACACATCATGACAATTTGTACATAAAACTCATTCCCAAAGGCGATTAACAAACAAACCTTCAACTTGAAGCAGAATCTCCATCTCACTGTTTAGTTGTGACGGCTCAAGTGATGATTCGTCACAAGGCTGACGGTTCATCAAGCGACCCATCAACTTGAAGTGGGACTCCAAAATTTTATTTTTGGACTTTATTTCTTAGACTACTATAAATACCCAGTGTTAGGGTTATTTTATCATTCATTTTTTGACACTTTGGCAATTTTTATCTCTCATTTTGGGAAACTTTGAACGTAGAAACATACATACGTTTCTTCTTCTTCTTTGTTCCATTGTTCCTGGGAATCGTATGGCTTATTTTTCTTGGAGAAATTGAAGTGATTTTCATATTGTTTGTAAGAATCTTTACTTTATTATGAATATCTTTGTCTTTTCTTCATCTCAAAGCATGAGTGGCTAAACTTCCTACAACTAGGGTTGTGGGATCCATGGAATAGTAATGACTTAGGGTTCTTGTGATATTGGGTTTGGTTTGTATGCATATTACGTTGTTAATCTTGCATTTTTACTGTTTTCTAATGGTTGCAAACATTAGAACAAGTCTAGGTTTGATTTGCTTGAACAAAGGAATTAAAACCTAGAAAATTGGATTAACAACAAAGATTCGGGACTACTAACTCCCGTCTAATGATTGACGCTCTAGCGAAGTTAATCTACATGGGGTATAAATTGTGTTTTGTAATTGTAATCTTTTCAAGTTTGAGAGAATTGAAAGGATAAAGTGTCTATTTGGTTGAGAAACATTTAGACGTAAGAACGATTTTAATTACTTCATGATTATGCATATGAAGAGAACCCGATTGAACTCTAACCTGAAGTTATTTATGAAACCATGGTGAACACATCCCTAGTTTGCCTATCTCATTGAATTTTTGATCGTCATAATTCATTGTTCACTATTTGAATCAAAAAAGAAACAATCAAAGCTTGATCAATACAAACCCCCTCATTTACCAAAAATTATCGATTAATAGTTATCTAAATTACTAACGACTTAATTTGCACCTTATTCCCTGTGGGATCAACCCCAAACTTTGTTAGGTTCTATATTTGACAACGACCGCTTACGCTTCTTAAGTGAGGTATAATTTGGGTGTAATTTTGGCGCCGTTGCCAGGGAATATGATTGTTCATTAGGTCCGATGTGTTTAGTTGACTCTTATTCATATTTTATGTTTTTACTTTTATTTGTTGTTTTTGTGACTGCAGGGTTCATATTTATGCATGCCAAGTACCCAATGCTCGGGTGACCCAATCTTACCATATGATTCTGAGCTTGCAAAGACTTTGAGGCTAAAATGAATGCACAACAGCGTGAAGCAGTAAGGCTTCAACAGCTTGCTGCTGATCAACATAACCTGAACAATGCTAACATCGAGGATGCTACTGCCTTAGGTGATGATGTATCTGAGGAGCCAAGAAAGGAGAAATTTGGAGCTCAACTGGTTGATGTCGCTTGCACCTATTCTAAAGACTACTCCTACTTTGGAGACCCTGGCGGTCTCCAACATCGTACTAGATTCTGAGGCCTAAGGGCTTCATAGGTATTCTTTTCTCTCACAGTTTTAGCTTTCACATGTATGCATTGGGGACAATGCATGAGTCTAAGTAGAGGGTATTGGGATACTTGTGAGTCTATCACTGCCGAGGATTTTTGTTGCCCTGTTTCTTTTCCCTCAGTGTGCTATCTAGTAGAACCGACATATTTAGGTTGTCGTTTAAATTTTGTTTGTGTTGTGTTGTGGTGTTTATAGTAAGCATGGATTTTTGACAAGTTGAATCAAAAGGAGCCCCCTCCAAAAATTGTTGAATTTGTACTTATGTTTGAAGTGGTTAACTGTTCTGGATCCCTGAATGTCACTGTGTGGATATGATTGTAATAAGTTTGCTTAAGCCGAACTATTATTTTGATAGTTGGTAGTGGTATGGTTTCTTGGTGCCAAGTGTGTGTGAGCTTATTATTATAAAATCTTACTCTGTGCATGCATCTAGAACTTGCCCGACCTATTTTGTTAAGTTTGAAGTTGGTTGCTTGGGAAAGGATCACATGCCCTTTTTGTGTGCAGTCCACTTAGCCTAAAAGATCGTCCAAATGTAAATAATCCCTTTGAGCCCTGTTCGAGCCAAAGATGACTTTGTTCTTTCGATAACCTCTTACCTTTACCTTTTAACTTTGAATCTCTATTTTGGCCCTGGTCCCTCCTGGGACATCATGCACCTCAACTCAGGCGATTAGCCTAAGTTGAGGGTGGCTACTATAGAGGTACATGATAAGAAAAATGGGATGTGCTAAATTGGTTGTTGTTGGGATAGAAATTGCAGGTATGTGCCAAATGAAAAGACAGAAAAAGAACTGAAAAAGAGTGAAAAAGAAAGAAAAAGAGTTATCAAGTTAAAAAGGCCACACCTGTAGCAACAAATAAGGAAATCAAAGGTGATTAAGAGTAGATAGAATAAGGTTGAGTGGAAATAATAGGTCGATGATTACAAAGAGGGTTTAGTCACTATTCCGCAAATGTATCCTACCTGCACCCGAAACCTCATTACAAGCCAAAACAAGTCCTATAGTGATCTTGAGTGACTTTTTGAAAAATTGAAATAGAATAACACGGGCAAGCTTATGACATCACATGTGCATTGTTTGAAATCGTTTGTGAGTGTGAGCTCTTTTTTCTAGTCCCAAATCTCGTGTGTGGGACTTCTTTGTGGTGAGGGCACCAGGATTTCTGTATTATCTACTGATTGTTAGGATAACTGTTGTGTGTGTATGTAGAATATTCTATCATATCGGAATTACATGTTTGGATCCTTACAAGTTAGTTTTCCATACATTTGTGTGTTACCGGGAGGCTTGGTTTAAATTGAATAAACTGTTGAATGGCCATGATTTGCTAGGGACACGTGTTTGTTTTCTTAGTTGAGTCATCTTTTTATTTTTGTTGTCATGTTGCTTGAGGACAATCGAACGTTTTAAGTTGAGGGTGTTGATGTGCCGCCATTCTACGACACATTTGATTCCTTTAACTAAGAATAACTGTGAGTTTTCAAGCAACCATTGTTGTTTTTGATGGTATTTGTGTTGTAATTGCAGGAACTTGAATGAAAATGAAATGACTGGAGATTTTGCACTTGAAATGGGCGTACTGTTAGGTGTGGTGACTCACCTAAAGAGTCACCACGAGTGTGAAGAACCACCAAGTGAGCCACCAAAGTAAAATAGCCCACTGGTTAAGGGTGGTGACTCACATGAAGAGCCACCACAGATTTGGTGAATCACCAGGCGAACCACAGAAGTAAAGCATCCCACTGTTTAGCCATGACAACTCCCATGATGATTCTCCAAGTCCATGGGGAGTCGTCACAACAAGCTACCACACCAAGACTGAAGCTCCAGTTCACTGTTTATCCATGACGACTGCCATGACGAGTCGTCACAGTAAACCGTCAAGATGAGATAGAACTATTATACATAAAATGCATTTGGGATATGCGATTTACACATCATGACAATTAATTATTTGCCAAATGCGATTTATGTACAAACCTTCAACTTGAAGCAGAATCTCCAGTTCACTGTTTAGTTGTGACGGCTCAAGTGACGAGTCATCACAAGGCTGATGGTTCATCAAGCGACCCATCAACTTGAAGCGGGACTCCGAAATTCTATTTTTGGACTTTATTTCCTAGACTACTATAAATACCCAGTGTTAGGGTTATTTTATCATTCATTATTTGATACTTTGGCTATTTTTATATCTTGTTTTGGGCAACTTTGAACGTATAAACATACATACGTTTCTTCTTCTTCTTTTTTATTCCATTGTTCCTGGGAATCGTATGGCTTATTTTTCTTGGAGAAATTGAAGTGATTTTCATATTGTTTGTAAGAATCTTTACTTTATTATGAATATCATTATATTCTTTTCATCTCAAAGCATGAATGGCTAATCTTCCTACAACTAGGGTTGTGGGATCCATGGAATAATAATGACTTAGGGTTCTTATGATATCACATTTGGTTTGTATGCATATTACGTTGTTAATCTTGTATTTTTACTGTTTTCTAATGGTTGCAAACATTAGAACAAGTTTAGGTTTGATTTTCTTGAACAAAGGAATTAAAACTGTCACGACCCGATTCCTCAAGTCATGATGGCACCTTTAATACCCCAGTAGGTGAACCAATTCCCGTAGCCCAGAACGGTTAGTAATGGGCTACTACCTAACCAAAACGCACCAGCAAGCAGAAATAAGCGAAAGCGAAACTCAAATATAAATACACAAAGGAAACTACACCAACCCCAAGACTTGGTATCGACAGTACAGAAGCTTCTAATAGAATACAAGTGCTAGAAGTAACAAAATACAACATAAATTGCCTCCGAAAGTACAAGGAGCAACAGTACAACAGATGAAATGTAGACAAGCCCCGACGGTCAGGCGCTCACCCTAGTCTCGAAGGTCCAAAAGCTGCACGAGTCTCCAATGCATTCAATAGCAAAAGCTCAGCTAATATCTGCAGCAAAAAAGTGCAGAAGTATGGTATGAGCACCAAAACCACGGGTACTCAGTAGGTATCATCGGCCGACTGAGCGCATATAAGATATAAAAGCAGTAAGTAACAGATAGCAAGAAAGCAGTCACTGAAGCAATAAGCAAGGCACTAGGAGCTAGCACAGATCATCCATAACCAAGAGCTTCAAGTAACACATGCTAGCACAGAGATACAATTACATAGAATCACAGGTGAAGGAAAGAAGAACACACCTGGAGTCCTTGCACAATAATATAAGTAAGTAGAGAGAGAGTTGAGAAAATGGCGGTATACCGGTAACCTCAAGTGGAAGGAAAAGACGGAGAGCAGTCTAACATACTCAAAATGGAATCAACCAGTATAAGAAAATCATAACACCAATCCAATCATATGATAGCATAACCAGGGAATCACCTCACAAGTACAACCCTAGGATGAAATAACTAGGCCACAATAACTGAGAGATACCACTCAACTTCCAACAAGAATAGAACCAGAGTCTCACACTCTGCTCAGAAGGCCACAAAAAAGTGCCTAAATAAGATAGGACCTAAAGCCCTATCAATAATCAAAAATCCCACAACCAAAACCTCAACAGGTTAACCATCACTAGTCCTTCACTAACCGAGTGCCAAGACAAGCTCTAAATAAAGACAGGAGTAAATATAGTCTACCTACAGTCCGAACAACCGCCCATACAACTGAGGAACACAATCAAGTGAAAGAAAACCCTCCGGCATCCCATACTATCGGAGCGTACACTGAACACACAACAAACAAGGGTGGAATCCAATGCATGATATGATATGATATGATGTGTGAAATAGAACCTCTGTATGTACCTCCTCCGGTGCCAATCGGGCCCAGCAGGCAGGTTCCAT